>OY757019.1:66517075-67117075 GCA_963580285.1 Lucinisca nassula | reverse complement strand
TATAGGGCCATTAGGCCCTCTTGTTTCAGAAACTATAGCAGTTTGTGATTTGGAAATTGGTAGATGCAGTTAGCTTAAGGAGTTAATTGAACTACACGAGTATTCAAGGTCAAGTTTGTTCTTTGACCTTGGCCAAGTGATGCTGAGATGAAAATTAAAACTTATTTTCAACAGGAACAACTAGGCCATTTGTAATTAAATTTCATCCAAAAGTTTTAGGAACAAGGAAATGAAAATTAATAATTATGAGTTTGGTCACATGACCAATAGGACTACCATGCCCATATAAGGTCAAAAACCTTCAGAAGAACCAGTTGGTCGCTTTTCCTGAAACTTTGTATGTATTATTTGGGACTAGAGCCAATAATAATTTGTTCAAATTATGATCCCTTGATTTCCTTAACCTATTTAAGGTCAAGGTAAAATTTGGTCACATAGGCCTTTGTATGGGAAAAAGTCAAACTGTGTATTTTTTCGCAAAATTTGTAGTTGAAGGCAGCTAAATGAGAAAATGAAATGGGTATTCAAGGTCAGTGACATCATCTAAATATGAAAATAAAACAAAAGGTTTAATCAGAAAGCACTGGTCCATTTGTAATCAAATTTCATATTTTCATTCAGCTTTTAAGAAACTAGGAAATGGAAATCAAGGCATACGAGTTGTCACATAACAAATATGGCGACAATGCCAAACTTGTTTCTTTCTTTTTTTATGCCCCCGCCTGCCTTGGCAGGAGTGGGGCATATAGCGTTTCGCCGTGATGTTACGTCCGTACTTGCGTTCGTGCGTATGTCACGTTCGTAACCACCCCGGGCTGAAATGTCGAGCTGAAACCTCGGACTCGCACATAATTTTTTTACCTGTTGTGCTACAAAGTTGAAATTTGGTATGACATCTACTCAGACCAAGACCTATCAGTTCATGTTCAAGTTGACCCAGGGTCATGCCCCTGGGTGGGCCCAGGGGTCAGATTGCGTAACAGGTCAAAATTGTCATATAGGAATTTGTATGCAAAACTGTCAAAATGTCTAATTATCTTGAAAATTAATCAGATTCGAACACCTAAACCATATATATTATTGTTCCTTATGATATGACTCATTCCATGACACAGACTTTGGGTCCCTACAGTCACCCCTGGGCCATGCCCCGCCCCCTTTGCTTCATTAAAGTCTTTATATCTCAGAAACTATCCATATTCCCACCCCTTAACCATATATATTATTGTTCCTTATGATAAGATGCATTGACTGATACAGACATTGGGTCCATCCCCCCCCCCTAACACACACCTAAACCATATATATTATTGTTGCTTATGATATGACACATTCCAAGACAAAGATTTTGGGTCCCTCCGGTCACCCCTGGCCCATGCCCCGCCTAATTATCTTGAAAATTAATCAGATTCGAACACCTAAACCATATATATTATCGTTCCTTATGATATGACACATTCCAAGAAGCAGACTTTGGGTCCCCCCTGGGCCATGCACCGCCCCCTTCGTTATATCTCAGAAACTATCCATGTCACCACCCCTAAACCATATATATTATTGTTCCTTATGATAAGATGCATTGACTGACACAGACTTAATCAGATTCGAACACCTAAACCATACATATTATTGTTCCTTATGATATGACTCATTCTAAGACACAGACTTTGTCTCCCTCTGGTCAACCCCGGACCATGCCCCGCCCCCTCTTCAATTCATAAAAGGCCTTATATCTCAGAAACAATTCATATCCCCACCACTTAACCATATATATTATTGTTCCTTATGATAAGATGCATTCACTGACACAGACCTTGGGTCCCTGTGGACAGCTCCGGGTCCCTCCGGACACCCCCGTGCCATTCTAGAGAATGGGTACAAGCCATATCGACAAAGATATATGGCGGGGGCATCTGTGTACTTTGGACACATGTCTAGTTTTTATCTCACCTGAGCCGAAGGCTCCGGGGGAGCTATTTTGATCACTCACCGTCCGTCGTCGTCGTCCATCCGTCTGTCCTTCCGTCTGTCCACAATTCACAATTGCTATAAAGGACATCTCCTCATAAACTGCTGAACAGAGGAAGGAGAAAATAAGAAAAAACCTTTAAAAATCTTCTTGTCTGAAACCGGAAGGCACAGGTCTAAGGTATTTGGTATGAAGCTTCATCCAGTGGACCTCTACCAAGATTGTCCAAATTATAGCCCTGGGACCAAAAATGCCTCAGCGGCGGGGCCCACTGCTTTTACATAGGCTTTTATAGGGAAAACATTTAAAAATCTTCTTGTCTGAAACCAGAATGCCCAGACCTTTGATATTTGATAATATGAAGCTTCATTTAGTGGACCTCTACCAAGATTGTTCTACCAAAAATGCCCCCGTGCCGGGGCCCACTGGTTTTACATAGACTTATAGTGGGGAAAACATTTAAAAATCTTCTTGTCTGAAACCAGAGGGCCCAGGTCTTTTATATTTGGTATGAAGCTTCTCCTAGTGGACCTCTATCAAGATTTTTCAAATTATAGCCCTAGGACCAAAAATGCCCCGGGTCAGTGGGCCCACTGGTTTTGTATAGGCTTATATAGGGAAAACCTTTAAAAATCTTCTTGTCTGAAACCAAAAGGCCCAGGTCTTTGATATTTGGTATGAAGCTTCGTCTAGTGGACCTCTACCAAGATTCTTCAAATTATAGCCCTGGGGCCAAAAATGCCCCCACGATGGGGCCCATTTGTTTTACATAGACTTATAATTGGGAAACCCTTTAAAAATTTCTTGTCTGAAACCAGAGGGCCCAGGTCTTTGATATTTGGTATGAAGCTTGGTTTATTTTACTTAGGCATATATAGGGAAAACTTTTAAAAATCTTCTTCTCAGAAACCAGAAGGCCAAGGTCTTTGGTATTTGGTATGAAGCTTCCTCTTGTGGACCGATACCAGGATTATTTAAATTATAGCTCTGGGGCCAAAAATGCCCCAGCGCCGGGGCTCACCAGTTTAACATAGGCTTATATAGGGAAAACCTTTAAAAATCTTCTTATCTGAAACCAGAAGGCCCAGGTCTTTGATGTTTGGTATGAAGTTTCAACTGATGGACCTCTACCAAGATTGTTCCACTTATACCCAATATAGGGAATACCTTTAAAAGTATTCTTGTCTGAAACCAAAAGGCCTAGATCTTGGATATTTGGTATGACGCTTGCTGCTTCATCTAGAGGACCTCTTCCAAGTTTGTTAAAATTCTAGCCCTGGGGCCAAAAATGCACCCCCCCCCCCCTTCCCCACAGGGCCCGCATCTGTTACATAGGCTTATATAGGGAAAACCTTCAAGAATTTTTTTATCTGAAACCAGAACGCCTAGGCTTATGATATTTGATATTAAGCTTCATTTAGTGGACCTCTACAAAGATTGTTCAAATTATAGCCCTGGGGCCAAAAATTGTCCTGCCCAAGGAGCCACATGTAAATCTCTTAGCTCAGGTGAGCGATATAGGACCATCATGGTCCTCTTGTTTTTTTTTTTTTTAGCTCACCTGAGCACAAAGGGCTCGTGGTGAGCTATTGTGATCAGTGAATGTCCATCGTGCATTGTGCGTTGTCCTGCATGCTGTGTCAACAATTTGCTTTAAAAGACTACTCCTCCTAAACCCTTAGGCCAGTTTCATTAGCTTACCTCAGCACGAAGTGCTCAAGGTGAGCTTTTGGGATCATCCATCGTCCTTCGTCCGTGCTTCCGTCGTCAGCTTTTGCTTTAAACAACTTCTTCTCCAAAACTGCTGAACAGATTTTGATCTAATTTCACAGGAATGCTCCTTGGGTGAAACTGTTCCGCTCGGGTAAACAAGATGGCCACCAGAGCTAAAAATAGAAAAACCTTTTATCGACTTCTCCTGCTTAACCAGTGGATGGATTTTGAAATTTTTTCACAGGAATGTTCCTTGGATGACCTTCTACCAAAATTGCTCAAACCGTTCCACTCAGGTGAATAAAATGGCCACCAGAGCTAAAAATAGAAACACCTTTAAACAACTTCTTCTCCTTAACCAGTAGATGGATTTTGAAATTATTTTACTGGAATGTTCCTTGGGTGACTCTCTACCAAAGTTGCTCAAACTATTCCGCTCGGGTGAACAAAATGGCCGCCAGAGCTAAAAATAGAAAAACCTTTAAACAACTTCTTCTCCTTAACCAGTGGATGGATTTTGAAATTATAACACAGGAATGTTCCTTTGGTGAACCTCTACCAAAATTGCTCAAACCGTTCCGCTCGGGTGAACAAAATGGCCGCCAGAGCTAAAATTAGAAAAACCTTTAAACAACTTCTTCTCCTTAACCAGTGGATGGATTTTGAAATTATTTCACAGGAATGTTCGTTTGGTGACCCTCTACAAAAATTGCTCATACTGTTCCGCCCGGGTGAACAAAATGGCTACAAGAGCTTCTCCTGCTTAACCAGTAGATGGATTAATAGCCCTGGTGCCAAAAACGGCTTGCCCCGGGGACCACTGGTTTTACATAGGCTTATATATGGAAAGCCTTTAAGAATTTTCTTGTCTGAAACCAGAAGATCAAGGTCTTTGATATTTGGTATGAAGCTTCATCTAGTGGTCCTCCACCAAGATTGTACAAATATAGCCCTGGGGCCAAAACCGGTCCCCCCCCCCCCCCCCCCCCCACTGGTTTTACATAGGCTTTTATTGGGAAAACCTTTAAAAATCTTTTTGTCTGAAACCAGAAGGCCCAGGTCTTTGATATGAAGCGTCATTTAGTGAACCTCTACCAAGATTGTTCAAATTATAGCCCTGGGGCCAAAAATGTTGCCACCCAGAGACCCTTTGGTTTTACATAGACTTATAAAGGGAAATTTTTAAAAA
Organism: Lucinisca nassula; assembly: GCA_963580285.1. Lineage (NCBI taxonomy): Eukaryota > Metazoa > Mollusca > Bivalvia > Lucinida > Lucinidae > Lucinisca > Lucinisca nassula. Next base: position 67,112,204 of record OY757019.1, on the reverse strand, counting down.
TCTTCTTCTCTGAAACTGCAAGGCATAGGTCTTTGATATTTGGTATGGAGCTTCATCTAGTGGACTTCTACCAAGATTGTTCGAATTATAGCCCTTGGGCCACAGATGCCCCCACCCCGGGGCCCTATAGTTTTACATAGACTTATATAGCCCTGGTGCATAGGCTTATGTAGGGAATATCTTTATAAAAATCTTCTTCTCTGAAACCGCAAGGCCCAGGTCTTTGATATTTGGTGTGTAGCTTCATCTAGTGGACCTTTGCCAAGATTGTTCAAATTATAGCCTTTGTTGATGTTTGGTATGAAGCTTCACCTTTAGACCTCCCTCAACATTATGCACATTAAAGCCCTTGGGCCAATAATGGCCCTCCCCCGGGCCCACTTGTTACTCTATGGATCAGGTGAGCAATCCAGCGCCATCATGGCCGTCTTGTTTATACTTCACAGGAGTGTTGCCTAGGTTGCTCTCTATCAAAATAGCTAAAATTGTTGTGCTTGGCTAAACAAGATGGCCACCAGAGCTAAAAATAGAAAAATCTTGAAACGACTACTCCTCCCATACCCCTGGGCCAATTTCATTCAAACTTCATAGGAATGTTGCTTAGGTGACCCATTACTAAAATAGCTTAAATGGTTGTGCTCCCATGAGCAAAATGGCTGCCACAGCTAAAAATAGAAATCCATCATAGATTTGCTTCAAACACAAACTCCTGTTAAACCCTTGGGCCAATTTGATTCAAACTTCAGTTGCCCAGGTGACTCCCTACCAAAATAGCTAAAATCGTTCTGCTCTGACAAACAAGATGGCCACCAGAGCTAAAAATAGAAAAAAATCTTTAAACAACAACTCCTCCTGTACCCTTGGGCCAATTTCATTCAAACTTCATAGGAATGTTGCTTAGGTGACCCTCTACCAAAGTAGCTAAAATGGTTCAGCTCTGATGAGCAAACTGGCGGCAATAGTTAAAAATAGAAAAACATCGTAAATTTGCTTCAAATGCAAACTCCTCCTTTTCTCTTGGCCCAATTTGATTCAAACTTCACAGGGATGTTACCTAGGTGACTCCCTACCAAAATACCAAAAACGATCCACTCTGACGAACAAGATGGCGGTCAGAGCTGTAAATAGAAAAAAATTTCAAGCGACAACTCCTCCTGTACCCTTTGGTCAGTTTCATTCAAACTTCATAGGAATGTTGCTTAGATGACCCTCTGCCAAAATAGCTAAAACCATCATGCTCTTGTGAGCAAAATGGCCACTATAGCTAAAAATAGAACAACAATGTAAATTTGCGTCAAACCCGAACTCCTCCCAAAGCCTTGGACCAGTTTGTTCACAGGAATGTTACATATGTGACTCCCTACCAAAATAGCTAAAAAACTGTTCCACTCTGACGAACAAGATGGCCGTCAGAGCTAAAAATTATAGAAAAAATCTTCAAATGACAACTCCTCCTGTACCCTCCGGCCAGTTTCATTCAAAATTCATAGGAATGTTGCTTAGATGACTAAACTACTAAAAAAGCTAAAAGATCCTGCTCCGATGAACAAAATGGCCACCATAGCTTAAAATAAAAAAAAATGTCTTTAATTTGCTTCATACGCCAACTTCTCCTAAACCCTCTGGCCAATTTCATTCAAACTTCATGCAAAATTTATGATAAACGCGATGACTTTGATTTTGAGATTGTAAATTTTCCTTTTTTGGATGGTGATGTTCCTCGTGCGCCATCCTATGGCGTTTATATTTCGCAATTAATTCGATTTGCTAGAGTGTGTAGTCATGTAACTGACTTCAACACTCGTAATAAATTATTAACGGCTAAACTCCTTAATCAGGGTTATCGGTACCATAAACTACGCAAAGCCTTTTCAAAATTTTATAGGCGCCATTCTTATTTAATTTCAAAATTCAATATTTGACTAAAATCTCTTCTGCAACAAGGTCTATCGGAACCCGAATTTTATGGTGACTTAGTATATAAATTCAGAAAAATATATAACCGCAATGACTTCAGCACCCAATTTCGTAAAATCATTCTTCGATATAAAAAGATTGGGTACAACATGGATATTATACGACAGACTGCATGCATGGTAGTTAACCCAATCACGGTTGGCAACTTTGCTTCCCTCTTTAATTGCACGCCGGTGGGTCAGGCCTCAGATTCTATGACGGCTCCAACGTAAAGGCTTATTGAAAATTAGAGAGATAATGTTGGTTGGTGCCTGATGCTCTGTCTCTGGTCGGGCTCATCGGAGTCTAACTGTTGGTTTTCTTTTGCTCCAGCATTTCAGTGGTTTCTTGCTGTCGAGTCCTCACCGTTGTCTCACCTCTGTGGTTCTTTGATTTTTGTGTTCACGGAGATGTTGCACTGATGAGTTAGGAGGCAAGAATTTCATAAGAAGTTTGTTTTGGCCCCTGCAGACAAGGCCGCTAACAACGTCGTCGTTGTGTGACGGCTCCACTATGTTAACACGCTTAAGCAGGAGCTTGGTGGTACTAAGGCCTATGAACTTCAGCCTTTAGCTGAAGAGAGAGCTATAGTAGATAAACATGTTTGTCTTTCAGCCACCAAGTTTGCTGTGTGTGTTAACGAAGGCCAAGACAAGCTTCCTACGCTATACTGGTTACCAAAACTTCATAAAAAACCTTACAAAGCACGGTTTATTGCAAATTCTAGCTCTTGCACTACCACTGAACTTTCTAAATTATTAACTTCCTGTCTTACTGCTATTAAAACGCATGTAATTAAATATTGTGATAAAGTCTTTGAAAGATCAGGAAGAAATCTGTTTTGGTCTATAAAAAATTCGAATGAGGTTTTAAATAAATTAAAATCTAGACATTTTCGTGCTTCTAGTCTGTCTACCTACGATTTTTCCACTCTTTACACTACACTTCCTCATAATCTTATAAAAGAAAAGCTTAATGATTTAATTGAATGGGCTTTTCACAGAGAAGATTCTCTCTATCTTGCATGTAATGTCAGAAATGCATTTTTCACTTCTAAAGAGCATAAGAATTATACACTTTGGTCATGTCAGAAAGTGTGTGATGCCCTCACCTTTCTACTTGACAATATTTATATTAGATTCGGTACTAAGTTATTTAGACAAATTGTGGGCATTCCGATGGGTACTAATTGCGCACCTCTTGTGGCTGATCTGTTCTTGTATTGTTATGAAAGAGACTTCATTTTGTCGCTTTCCATTGATAACCAATCTGAAATTATTGAAGCTTTTAGCTCTACTTCTAGATATTTAGATGATTTATTAAATATTGATAATACCTATTTTGATGGTTTGATCAGTCAGATTTACCCCCTAGAACTTCAGTTAAATAAAGCAAATTCTTCTGATACCGAGGCCCCGTTTTTGGATTTACATCTATCTATTGTAGATGGATTTGTTTCGTGCAAAATTTATGATAAACGCGATGACTTTAATTTTGAGATTGTAAATTTTCCTTTTTTGGATGGTGATGTTCCTCGTGCGCCATCCTATGGCGTTTATATTTCGCAATTAATTCGATTTGCTAGAGTGTGTAGTCATGTAACTGACTTCAACACTCGTAATAAATTATTAACGGCTAAACTCCTTAATCAGGGTTATCGGTACCATAAACTACGCAAAGCCTTTTCAAAATTTTATAGACGCCATTCTAATTTAATTTCAAAATTCAATATTGGACTTAAATCTCTTCTGCAACAAGGTCTATCGGAACCCGAATTTTATGGTGACTTAGCATATAAATTCAGAAAAATATATAACCGCAATGACTTCAGCACCCAATTTCGTAAAATCATTCTTCGATATAAAAAGATTGGGTACAACATGGATATTATACGACAGACTGCATGCATGGTTGTTAACCCAATCATGGTTGGCAACTTTGCTTCCCTCTTTAATTGCACGCCGGTGGGTCAGGCCTCAGATTCTATGACGGCTCCAACGTAAAGGCTTATTGAAAATTAGAGAGATAATGTCGGTTGGTGCCTGATGCTCTGTCTCTGGTCGGGCTCATCGGAGTCTAACTGTTGGTTTTCTTTTGCTCCAGCATTTCAGTGGTTTCTTGCTGTCGAGTCCTCACCGTTGTCTCACCTCTGTGGTTCTTTGATTTTTGTGTTCACGGAGATGTTGCACTGATGAGTTAGGAGGCCTTCATGCGGACTGAACAAATTATTTGTCTAAATCGCGACGGAAGTAAGGGCGAGGATTGTGGCCACGTAAAATCGATTTAAGCCCCCAGTGGAAACATTCCACTGACCGTTCCAAGGCGGCTCTTCTGTGGCGATTTATTCATGTTGTTGTTTGTTACTTACTGTGTGTATCACTTGTGTCTTTTGGTTTTGGATGGCCATATGGCCATTTTGTGGGAAAGTAACTGTCCTTATGGCCTTCCTTTGTTTAGGTTTCCATTATGGTCTGGTCGCTTAATGTTTGTATTTCTTTCCCTTTGGTGTCTTTTATGGGTGGAGTAAGTTAATTGTATCAATTCCTGATCTTTGTTTTACTTCTACTTCATGCGGACTGAACAAATTATTTGTCTAAATCGCGACGGAAGTAAGGGCGAGGATTGTGGCCACGTAAAATCGATTTTAGCCCCCCAGTGGAAATCTTCCACTGACCGTTCCAAGGCGGTTCTTCTGTGGCGATTTATTTATGTTGTTGTTTGTTACTTACTGTGTGTATCACTTGTGTCTTTTGGTTTTGGATGGCCATATGGCCATTTTGTGGGAAAGTAACTGTCCTTATGGCCTTCCTTTGTTTAGGTTTCCATTATAGTCTGGTCGCTTAATGTTTGTATTTCTTTCCCTTTGGTGTCTTTTATGGGTGGAGTAAGTTAATTGTATCGATTCCTGATCTTTGTTTTACTTCTACTTTCCTAGGAATGTTGCTTAGATCACCCTACGTTAAAATGATCCTGCTCCAATGAATAATATGGCCGCCAGAGCTAAAATAGAAAAACGTTGCAAATTTGCTTCAAATGCGAACTCTTCCTAAACCCTTGAGTCAATTTGATTCATACTTCACAGGAATGTTGCCTAGGTGACACCCTAGCAAAATAGCTAAGATCATTCCACTTGGCCGCCAGAGCTAAAAATAGAATGTACTAGAGGCAGTGGCATTCAGGTAAGCGAATCGGGGCCCTCTGGGCCCTCTTGTTTGAAAAACAGCTGGGCATACCTAAGCCAAATTTACATACGAAGCCTTTATGGAATGGAGGAACAAAATTTTGTTCCAATATTTAGGTCACATGATCCTGCTATGTTAAAAACCCATTCAGAAACCAAATGGCTCCATAAATGCTCAGCACTCAGGTGAGCGGCTCTGAACCATTGGTCCTCTGGTATAAGCATACACTGATAGGTACATGTCATTATTATAGCCCCGCTTTGAAAAAGTGGGGGCTATATTGGATTTGGCTTGTCCGGAATTCCATCTGTCTGTCTGTCTGTAATTTGTCCGGAATTCCGTCTGTCTGTCTGTAATATTTGATAGTGGGTTCCTTGTTACCGCAACCTCTTACAGTTCTAGGTCAATCCTTTTGAAACTTTACAGGTGTTTTCATATAGGTCTGAAGATATGCATATTCTTTTTTCATTATCCTTAAATATTTTTTTTCACTTATTTCACCTTTTTTAACTTAGACAATTTTTGAGATCTACTGATGTTAAAATGTATAGGGAGTAGCTACCTTGTTACCGCAACTCCTCTTACAGTTCTAGGTCAATCCTTTTGAAACTTTACAGGTGTTTTCATATAGGTCTGAAGATGTGCATATTCTTTTTTCATTATCCTTAAGTAATTTATTTCACTTATTTCACCTTTTTTAACTTAGACAATTTTTGAGATCTACTAATTAGTGGGTACCTTGTTACCGCAACTCCTCTTACAGTTCTAGGTCAATCCTTTTGAAACTTTACAGGTGTTTTCATATAGGTGTGAAGATGTGCATATTCTTTTTTCATTATCCTTAAATAATTTTTTTCACTTATTTCACCTTTTTTAACTTTTGAGATCTACTAATGTTAAAATGTATAGGGAGTAGCTACCTTGTTACCGCAACTCCTCTTACAGTTCTAGGTCAATCCTTTTGAAACTTTACAGGTGTTTTCATATAGGTCTGAAGATATGCATATTCTTTTTTCATTATCCTTAAATAATTTTTTACACTTATTTCACCTTTTTTAACTTAGACAATTTTTGAGATCTACTAATGTTAAAATGTATAGGGAGTAGCTACCTTGTTACCGCAACTCCTCTTACAGTTCTAGGTCAATCCTTTTGAAACTTTACAGGTGTTTTCATATAGGTCTGAAGATGTGCATATTCTTTTTTCATTATCCTTAAATAATTTTTTTCACTTATTTCACCTTTTTTAACTTAGACAATTTTTGAGATCTACTAATGTTAAAATGTATAGGGAGTTGCTACCTTGTGATCGCAACTCCTCTTACAGTTCTAGTCAATCCTTTTGAAATTTAACAGGTGTTTTCATATAGGTCTGAAGATGTGCATGTGCTTTTTTCATTATCCAAAACCTATTTTTTAACTTAGACTGTTTTTCAGATCTAATAACGCAAAAAGTCTATAAGGGTAGGTACCTTGTTAGGGATATAGCCCTCTCACAAGTCTTTACCTTTAATTCATGAGTCTTTCTCCTCTGACAGGGCTATAGCGGGGCTATAGTCAGATCCTCTGACAGTTCTAGTTTTATTAGTCGCTGTGCGGGTCAGACCTTCTGTTTCTTGTTATACCCCCCGCATATGTATTGTCCCAGCTCCCACAGTGAACGTGAGGTCAAGGTCATCGACTTAGAAATTTTACATTTGGTTAAAAGTTTTATGACAAAGTTTATAGGTGCCTGTATGTTCTAAGCTCTAAGACAAATTCAGTTGATACTTGATTCAGAATTGCATAGCAGTCCAAAGATTTTGTGATGCATGTCCCTTCCCACCCATGGTGAACTTTACCTCAAGATCACAGACTTGGAAATTTTACATTTGGTTAAAGTTTTATGACAAAGTTTATAGATGCCTGTATGTTCTAAACTCTAAGACAAATAGAATTGATACTTGCATTGATGTGCATACCAGTCCAAAGATTTCATTGATGCACACACACCCTGCTGCTTCAGTAACATCGATGCCCCCACCCATCAGTAACATTGATGCCCTGACTCTCTTGGTACATTTAGAAATTATGTTCCCCCGCCGGAGGAGAGGGGGACATATTGCTTTTGTTGTGGGTCCCGTTTGTGTCGGTGGCCGCATCGGCTTCAGTATAGCCTATTTGCAGCATTATGTCTCCTGAACCTATGGAAGGATTTCGACCAAACCTGCATAGACACATCACTTGGATAAGGGAAAATAGTCATTAGGCCATGATGACCTTGACCTCATTTTCAAGGTCAGAGCAACTCAAAAACAGTCATTTTTGGGCCAAAAAGTGCTTGTCTGCACTCTATCTCACTAACGAATTGATTAGTTTTGATCAAACTTGGTACAATATATGATTTAAATAAACCGCAGATTTGATTAGATTTTTGTGACCTTGACGTCATTTCCAAGGTCAAAACGACCCAAAAACAGTCATTTTTGGGCCAAAAATGGCTTGTTTGTTTGTTTGTTTGATTTGAGGTTTAACATCCCCGTCAACACTGTAAAGGTCATTTTGGAGACGTTGCTTCCAATTTTGTGGGACTTTTACCCGACATTGAGATGAAATGACATCTCAAGCCCTGCCGCCCAAAAATGGCTTGTCTGCATTCTATCTCATTAACCGATTAATTAATTTTAGTCACACTTGGTACAATATATCAATACAACAAACCACATATTTGATTAGATTTTGTGACCTTCACCTTATTTTCAAGGTCACAGCGACCCACAAACTGTCATTTGGGGGCCAAAAACGGCTTGTCTGCACTCTGTCTCATTAACAAATTGATTAATTTTTGTCAAACTTGGTACAATATATCGTTACAACATACCACAGATTTGATGAGATTTTGGTGACCTTGACCTTTTTCAAAGGTCACAGCGATCCAAAAACAGTCATTTTGGGGCCGAAAATGGCTTGTCTTCCCTCTGTCTCATTAACGAATTGACAGAATTTCGTCAACATTGGTACAATATATCATTACAACAAACCGCAGATTTGATTAGATTTTTGTGACCTTGACCTCATTTTCTAGGTCACAGCGACCCCAAAACAGTCAATTGTGAGCCAAAATGGCTTGTATGCACTATATCTCATTCACAAATTGATTGATTTTCGTCAAACTATGTACAATGTATCATTACAACAAACCGCAGATTTGGTTTTGACCTTGACTTTTTACAAAGTCGCAGCACCCCAAAGACAGTCAGTTTTGGGCGAAAAATGGCTTGTCTGCACTCTACCTCATTAACAAATCGATTTATTATAGTCAAACTTGTAGAGTAAGTGGAGTAAGTTAATTGTATCAATTCCTGATCTTTGTTTTACTTCTACTTTGGTAAATATATCAATACAACATACCACAGACTTTATTAGATTTTGGTGACCTTGACCTTTTTTCAAGGTCACACCCCCACCCCCCCCCCCACCCCCCCTTCCCCCTCCAAAGGGTCAATTTTGGGCCAAAAATGGCTTATCTGCACTCTTAAGGCCAAGGTCTCACAAAACCTGTTCTTCTGGGGCCAAAAAATGGCTTATCTGTAACCAATATTATTTAAGAATTTATGAACATTTATCAAAATCGGTACAATATTTAATTACAGTCTACCAAATTTGTCTTTTGATCTAAGCTTTTTAATGACTTTGTTTTTTACCGTCACAGGCTCCCAAGAAAACTGTCAGTATTTGGCCAAAAATGGCTTGTTTGCAGCTTACATTCTGATGACTACAACCTAGCTATTAATGTGAAATGTGTGTTTAAGATATATTTATGGTGGGGAGACATTGTTTCTTCTGAAAACATTTCTAGTTTTATGTTTGGTTTAGCTTTTGCAAGCATATTTATAGATTCTTATAGCTTCTTCACTACTCCATTCATATTACATACAAGCTCAAAAGATATATCAGAGGGTGGCGCTGGCCGAGGGTATATGTGACCCCCTGGTCGCTTTCTCTAGTTTGGATTGAACCAGGTTTTCCAGTCAGATAAGTCTGTATTTTATTAGGGCCACGCAGATTTTTGCCGGTGCCCTATGGTAATCATCCTTTCTGTCCGTCTGTATGTCTGTCCTTTTGTTTGTCCACATTTTTCATGTTTTTATGCTCTCCCCCCCCCCCCCCCCCCCCCCAAGTTGCAGAATGGTGGAAAGGGCATATTGCATCGCCCCTGTCCGTCAATCCGTCCGTCAATTCGTCTGTGCCTCCGAAACTTAAACGCGGTCAATAACTTCCTTATTTCTTGATGGATTTTAAAATTACTCGACAGAAATGTTAACCATCATGAGACAACATGTCACGTGCAAAACCCAGGTCCGTACCTCCAAGGTCAAGGTCATACTTAGACGTCAAAAGCCAAAAAAGGGTCCGAAACTTAAACACAGTCAATAACTTTCTTATTTCTGGATGGATTTTGAAATTACTTTGTAGAAATGTTAACCATAATGAGACGATGTGTAACTTGCAAAACCCAGGTCCGTACCTTCAAGGTCAAGGTCATACTTAGAGGTCAAAGGTCCAAAAAAGAGTCTGAAACTTAAACGCAGTCAATAACTTATTTCTGGATGGATTTTGAAATTACTTTGAAGAAATGTTAACCATCATGAGACGATGTGTCATGTGCAAACCCAGATCCGTATCTCCAAGGTCAAGGTCATACTTAGAGGTCAAAGGTAAAAAAAAATGGTCCGAAACTTAAACTTTCTATTGATGAATACGAACATAGACATATTTTCAGGCGGGGGCATCCGTGTCCTATGGACGCATTTCTAATTTCTAAATAACTTACAAACTGTCAAACGCATCAACTTCAATTTTTAAATATAAGGTCACAATATCGTTACACAATTTCATGGCAAATTATGTAACTCCAGCTACAGTACTCTTAGAGTTATGGCCCTTTGAAAAATTTAAAAATGTCAACATTTTTCATATTTTTATGCTCCCCGAAGAATTTCGGGGGAGCATATAGTCACCGTTGCGTCCGTGCGTCTGTACATCCGTGCGTCCGTCCTGCTCTTGGCCACGCAAATTCTCAGAAACTACTGGTAGGATTTCAATGAAACTTCATGGGAATATTAAGTATCGAAGGTGGATGCGCATATCACCTGCGTGTTTTGGTTCGATGATTTTTATGTCCCCGGTAGCGATAGAGGGGACATATTGTTTTTGCCCTGTCTGTTTGTGGGTTTGTTGGTTTGTACGTGGACAACTTTAACATTGGCCATAACTTTTGAACCGTTGGAGATAGAGCTTTCATATTTGGCCTGAAGGCTCCTTGTGACAAGACCTTCACATTCATGCAAAAAAATTTGACCCTTGACCTTGACCTTTGACCTACTTAAAAGAAAAAATAACATTGGTCATAACTTTTGAACCACTTGAGATACAGCTTTCATATTTAGCATGTATGTTCCTTGTGACAAAAGCTTTACACTCATGCAAAAAAATTTGACCTGTGACCTTGACCTTTGACATACTTAAAATAAAAAAATAACATTTTGGTCATAACTTTTGAACGGTTTGAGATAGAGCCTTCATATTTTGCATGTAGGTTCCTTGTGACAAGAGCTTTACATTCACACAAAAAATTTTGACCTGTGACCTTGACCTTTGACCTATATAAAAGAAAAAGTTAACATTGGTCATAACTTTTGAACCGTTTGAGATACAGCCTTCGTATTTAGCATGTATGTTCCTTGTGACAAAAGCTTTGCATTCATGCAAAGAATTTTGACCTGTGACCTTGACCTTTGACCTACTTAAAATAAAAAATACCATTTTTGTCATAACTTTTGAACGGTTTGAGATAGAGCCTTCATATTTTGCATGTAGGTTCCTTGTGACATGAGCTTTACATTCTCACAAAAAATTTTGACCTGTGACCTTGACCTTTGACCTACATAAAGAAAAAGTTAACATTGGTCATAACTTTTGAACCATTTGAGATACAGCCTTCATATTTAGCATGTAGGTTCCTTGTGACAGACTCTTTACAGTCATGCAAAAATTTTGACCTGTGACCTTGACCTACTTAAAAAAATAAACATTTTTTGTCATAACTTTCGAACCGTTTGGGATAGAGCTTTCATATTTGGCATGTAGGTTCTCTGTGATTAGAGCTTTTCATTCATGCAAAATGTTTGGACCATGACCATGACCTTTGACCTGCTTAAAAGAAAAAATAAAATTGTTCATAACTTTTGAACCGTTTAAGATAGAGCGTTAATATTTGGCATGTAGGTTCCTTGTGACAAGAGCTTTACATTCATGCAATTTTTTTTTTACCCTTGACCTTGACCTACTATAAAGAAAAAAAAATATTATTGTTCATAACTTTTGAACCGTTAAAGATAATGTCAGAAATGCATTTTTCACTTCTAAAGAGCATAAAAATTATACACTTTGGTCATGTCAGAAAGTGTGTGATGCCCTCACCTTTCTACTTGACAATATTTATTAGATTCGGTACTAAGTTATTTAGACAAGTTGTGGGTATTCCGATGGGTACTAATTGCGCACCTCTTGTGGCTGATCTGTTCTTGTATTGTTATGAAAGAGACTTCATTTTGTCGCTTTCCATTGATAACCAATCTGAAATTATTGAAGCTTTTAGCTCTACTTCTAGATATTTAGATGATTTATTAAATATTGATAATACCTATTTTGATGGTTTGATCAGTCAGATTTACCCCCTAGAACTTCAGTTAAATAAAGCAAATTCTTCTGATACCGAGGCCTCGTTTTTGGATTTACATCTATCTATTGTAGATGGATTTGTTTCGTGCAAAATTTATGATAAACGCGATGACTTTGATTTTGAGATTGTAAATTTTCCTTTTTTGGATGGTGATGTTCCTCGTGCGCCATCCTATGGCGTTTATATTTCGCAATTAATTCGTTTTGCTAGATTGTGTAGTCATGTAACTGACTTCAACACTCGTAATAAATTATTAACGGCTAAACTCCTTAATCAGGGTTATCGGTACCATAAACTACGCAAAGCCTTTTCAAAATTTTATAGACGCCATTCTGATTTAATTTCAAAATTCAATATTGGACTTAAATCTCTTCTGCAACAAGGTCTATCGGAACCCGAATTTTATGGTGACTTAGTATATAAATTCAGAAAAATATATAACCGCAATGACTTCAGCACCCAATTTCGTAAAATCATTCTTCGATATAAAAAGATTGGGTACAACATGGATATTATACGACAGACTGCATGCATGGTAGTTAACCCAATCACGGTTGGCAACTTTGCTTCCCTCTTTAATTGCACGCCGGTGGGTCAGGCCTCAGATTCTATGACGGCTCCAACGTAAAGGCTTATTGAAAATTAAAGAGATATTGTTGGTTGGTGCCTGATGCTCTGTCTCTGGTCGGGCTCATCGGAGTCTAACTGTTGGTTTTCTTTTGCTCCAGCATTTCAGTGGTTTCTTGCTGTCGAGTCCTCACCGTTGTCTCACCTCTGTGGTTCTTTGATTTATGTGTTCACGGAGATGTTGCACTGATGAGTTAGGAGGCCTTCATGCGGACTGAACAAATTATTTGTCTAAATCGCGACGGAAGTAAGGGCGAGGATTGTGGCCACGTAAAATCGATTTAAGCCCCCCAGTGGAAATCTTCCACTGACCGTTCCAAGGCGGCTCTTCTGTGGCGATTTTTATTTGTGTTGTTGTTTGTTGCTTGCTGTGTGTGTCGCTTGTGTCTTTTAATTTTGGATGGCCATATGGCCATTTTGTGGGAAAGTAACTGTCCATATGGCCTTGCTTTGTTTAGGTTTCCATTATGGTCTGGTCGCTTAATGTTTGTATTTCTTTCCCTTTGGTGTCTTTTATGGATGGAGTAAGTTAATTGTATCAATTCCTGATCTTTGTTTTACTTCTACTTTTCATATTTGACATGTAAGTTTCTTGTGTCAAGGGCTTCCCACACAAACAAAAATCTTGAACTGTGAGCAATTTTGAATAAAAAATGACCATGCCCGGGGACATGTTCGTGTTTCACAAACACATCTTGTTCCAAAAGTTATGGCCCTTTGATAAATTCTGCATGAATATATATGGTACTGTTTGTGTCCACACAAATTCTCAGTAACTACTCGCAAAAATTCAACGAAACTTCGATGGAATCTTAAGCAGCAATAGGGGATGTGTATATTATCCGTGCTATCTGGTTAGATGATTTGTCACAGAGTTATGGTACTTTGTTTAAAGCTGCAGTGTAAGGTCACTGTGGTTGTTTTTAGAAAAACTTTGTCATCACTCTGGTGCCTACATTTATTGATGTATATAACTTCACACAAATGTTGGGTATGATAATATCTTGAGCATGTTCGACTTTCAGGGTCCTGGGCTGAAGGTCAAGGTCACTGGCTATTTTTAAAAAACTTTGTTTTCGCTCTAGTGCCTACATTTATTGATGGATTTTAATATAATTTCACACAAATGTTGAGTATGATAATATCTCGAGCAAGTTCAACTTTCAGGGTCCTGGGCTCAAGGTCAAGGTCACTGCGGCTATTTTTAGAAAAAAATTTTGTCATCGCTCTAGCGTCGTCATTTGCTTATGGATTTTAATATAACTTCACACAATTGTTGGATATAATAATGATAATATCTCAAGCAAGTTCAACTTTCAGGATCCTGGGGTGAAGGTCAAGGTCACTGTGGTTATTTTTAGAAAAAAACTTTGTCATCGCTCTATTGTGCCTACATTTATTGATGGATTTTAAAAAAATTTCACACAAATGTTGGGTATGATAATATCTCAAGCAAGTTTGACTTTCAGGGTCCTGGGCTCAAGGTCAAGGTCACTGCAGCTATTTTTAGAAAAAACTTTGTCATCCCTCTAGCGTCGTCATTTGCTGATGGATTTTAATATAACTTCACACAAATGTTGGGTATAATAATATCTCGAGCAAGTTTTGACTTTCAGGATCGTGGACTCAAGGTCAAAGTCACTGCAGCTATTATTAGCTCACCTTAGCCGAAGGCTCCGGGGGTGCTATCGTGATCGGTCACAGTCTGTCGTCGTCGCCGTCGTCCCTCCTTCGGTATGTATGTCTGTCCATCCACAATTCCTTTAAACACCTCCAAAACCACTGAACAGATTTTGACCAAACTTGGCAGAAATGATCTTTGGGTGGTCCTCTCTCAAAGTTGTTCAAAGAATTCCATTCCATGCAGAACTCTGGTTGCCATGGCAACGAAAAAGGGGAAAATAAGAAAATCCTTTAAAAATCTTCTTGAAGGCCCAAGTCTTTGATATTTGGTATGAAGCTTCATCTAGTGGACCTCTACTAAGATTGTTCAAATTGTAGCCCTGGGGTCAAAACTGCCCCCCGCTCCGAGGTCCTCCAGTTTTACATAGGCTTATATACGGAAAAAAGCTTTAAAAATCTTCTTGTCTGAAACCAGAAGTCCAAGGTCTTTGATATTTGGTTCATCTAGTGGACCTATACAAAGATTGTTCAAATTATAGCACTGTAGCCAAAAATGCCCCCGCACCGTGGCCCATCGGTTATACATAGACTTATATAGGGAAAAAGCTTTAAAAATCTAATTCTCTGAACCAGAAGTCCGAGGTCTTTTATATTTGGTTTGAAGCTTCATCTAGTGGACCTCTACCTCAATTATTCAAATTATAGCCAGGGTGCCAAAAATGGGCCCGTGCCGGGGCCCACCAGTTCACATAGGCTTATATAGGGAAAAAGCTTTAAAAATCTTCTTGTCTGAAACCAGAAGCCCAGGTCTTTGATATTTGGTATGAAGCTTCATCTGGTGGACCTCTATCAAGATTATTCAATTTATAGCCCTGGGACGGAAAATGCCCCCGCCCCCGGGCCCTTTGGTTTTACATAGACTTATATAGGGAAAATCTTTAAAATCTTCTTCTCTGAAACCGTAAGGCCCAGGTCTTTGATATTTGGTAGTGGACCACTACCAAGATTGTTCAAATTGTAGCCCTGGGGCCAAAAATGCCCCAGCGCTGGAGCCCACTGGTTTTACATAGGCTTATATAGGGAAATCCTTTGAAAATATTCTTGTTTGAAACCAGGAGGCCCAGGTCTTTGATATTTGGTATGAAGCTTCATCTAGTGGACCGCTACGAATATTGTTCAGATTATAGCCCTGGGGCAAAAAATGGCCCCACACTGAGGCCCACTGGTTTTACATACGCTTATATACGGAAAACCATTAAAAATCTTCTTAGCTGAAACCAGAAGGCCCAGGTCTTTGATATTTGGTATGAAGCTTCATCTAGAGGACCTCTACCAAGGTTGTTCAAATTATAGCCCTGGGGCCAAAAATGCCACACGCCGGTGCGCACTGGTTTTATGCAGGCTTATGATAGGGAAAACCTTTGAAACTCTTCTTGTCTGAAACCGCAAGGCTCAGGTCTGTGATATTTGGTATGAAGCTTCATCCAGTGGACCACTATGAAGATTGTTCAAATTATAGTAATGGGGCTAAAAATGGCCTCACACCGGGACCCACTGGTTTTACATAGGCTTATTCCTTGCTTCCAAAGGATAACCCTTGTATAGAACATATTTAACTTCACTACAGCTGGTGTGTGAGAATGTGTGGGGGCGGTAAAACGTCTCCGTGCCCTACATCATAGTGTAGATTATATTTTCTTGTCCTTTGGGATCATTGATTTCAGCGTAGTATTCTGAAAATATCTGAGGGTCACTGATGAGGCCTAATTGGCCGAAACTAGCTAGTCTGGCCCAGAAAACATGAACACTCCATATTTTTCAGTTCTGTGGTGTATTCCTTTCTTCCAAAGGATAACCCTTTTATAGAACATATTTATATAGGGATCGAAAACCTTTAAAAATCTTCTTGTCTGAAACCAGAAGGCCCAGGTCTTTGATATTTGATATGAAGCTTTATCTAGTTGACCTCTACAAAGTTTGTTCAAATTATAGCCCTGGGGCCAAAAATGCCCCCGTGCTGGGGCCCACTGGTTTAATGCAGGCTTAAGACATCATAGTGCAGATTATATTTTTATTTTCTTTGGACCCATCAAGTCCATTGCTAGTAATTTGAAAATCAAGTACCACTGAAATTGATGCTAGGGGGCGTATTCAGCCTTGCAGACAACAGTGCTGTTTATGAAGAAACTCAATAAAACCGAGTTTCCGGTTTTCATTCTAATATGTATTCTTTGCTTCCAAAGTGAACCTTTTTCATTTATTTTACGACACTGTAACTTGTGTAGTGCTGTGTGGCGGCCGTAAAACGTCTCCCCGTACTTCATCATAGTGCAGATTATATTTTTAAGTCACCGTCACGTAGTGACAAGGTGAGCTTTTGGGATCACTTTTTGTCCATCATCCATCCTGCGTCCGTGCGTAAACAATTTCTTCAAACGACATCTCCTCTTAAACCACTGATCAGATTTTGACCAAACTTCACAGGAATGATCCTTAGGTGGTCCCCTTTCAAACTTGTTCAAATGGTTCCGGCCCGTTGCACATCTGGGTCACAGGAGCCAAAAATAGATTTTTTTCAGCGAAAACTTAAAAAATCTCCTTCTCGGAAACCACAAGGCCCAGGTCTTTGATATTTGAATGAAGCTCTATCTAGTGGACCCCTACCAAGATTGTTCAAATTATAGTGCTGGGGCCAAAAATGCCCCCTCCCCGGGGCCCTTTGGTTTAACATGGGCTTATATTGGGACAATCTAAAAAAATCATCTTCTCTGAAACCGCAAGGCCCAGGTCTTTGATATTTGGTTTAGAGCTTCATCTAGTGGACTCCTACCAAGATTGTTCAAATTATAGTGCTGGGGCTAAAAATGCCCCCGCCCTGGGGCCCTTTGATTTTACATGGGCGTATAAAGGGAAAATCTTTAAAAATCTTCTTCTCTGAAACCTTAAGGCCCAGATCTTTGATATTTGGTATGAAGCTTCATCTGGTGGACCCCTACCAAGATTGTTCAAATTATAGTGCTGGGGCCAAAAATGCCCCCGCCCTGGTGCCCTTTGGTTTTACATGGGCTTATATAGGGAAAATCTTTAAAAAATTTCTTCTCTAAACCGCAAGGCCCAGGTCTTTGATATTTGGTATGAAGCTTCATCTAATGGACCCCTACCAAGATTGTTCAAATTATAGTACTGGGGCCAAAATGCCCCCGCCCTGGGGCCCTTTGATTTTACATGGGCTTATATAGGGAAAATCTTCTTCTCTGAAACCGCAAGGCCCAGGTCTTTGCTATTTGGTATGAAGCTTCATCTTGTGGACAGCTACCAAGATTGTTCAAATTACAGTCAAACCTGTCTTAGTGGCCACCTCTATTAAGCAAGCAACCTGTCGTAAGCAAGCAGGCATTTAGTTCCCGAAAAAGGCAAATGCATTAAAATTTGACTGTATTAAGCAAGCACCTGTCTTAAGCAAGCACATTTTCATTATCCCCGAGGTGCTTGCTTAACACAGGTTGGACTGTATAGTGCTTGGGCCAAAATGCCCCCGCAACGGGGCCCTTTGATTTTCTTTACATGGGCTTATGTAGGGAAAATCTTTAAAAATCTTCTTCTCTGAAACCGCAATGCCCAGGTCTTTGATATATGGTATGAAGCTTCATCTTGTAAACCTCTACCCAGATGGTTCAAATTATAGCCCCGGGGCCAAAAATGCACCCGCTCCGAAACCCTTTGATTTTACATGTGCTTTATATAGAGAAAATCTTTAGACATCTTCTTCTCTGAAACTGCAAGGCCCAGGTCTTAGATATTTGGTATGTAGCTTCATCTAGTGGACCCCTACTGAGATTGTTTGAATTATAGTGCTGGGACCAAAAATGCCCCCGTCTCAGGGCCCTTTGGTTTTACATAGACTTAGTTAGGGAAAATCTTTAAAAATCTTCTTCTGTGAAACCACAAGGCCTAGGTCTTTGATATTTGGTGTGAAATTTCATCTTTTGGACCTCTATCAAGATTGTCCAAATTATAGCCCTTGGGCCAAAAATGCCCCCTCCCCGAGACCCTTTGGTTTTACATAGACTTATAAAGGGAAATCTTTAAAAATCTTCTCCGAAACTGCAAGGCCCATGTCTTTGATATTTGGTATGGAGCTTCATCTAGTGGACCTCTACCAAGATTGTTCACATTATAGCCCCAGAGCCACAAATGCCCCCGTCCCGCGGCCCTTTGGTTTTAAATAGTCTTATATATATAAAGATATTTTTTGAACATCTTCTTCTCTGAAACAGCAAGGCCCAGGTCTTTAATATTTGGTGTGAAGCGTCATCTAGTGGACCTCTATCAAGATTGTTTAAATTATAGCCATGAGGCAAAAAGTGCCCCCTGCTCTGGGGCCATTTGGTTTTACATAGGCTTATATAGGTAAAATCTTTAAAAAAAAAATTTCTTCTCTGAAACCGCAAGGCCCAGGTCTTTGATATTTGGTGTGTAGCTCCATCTAGTGGACCTTTGCCAAGATTGTTCAAATTATAGCCTTTGTTGATATTTGGTATGAAGCTTCACCTTTTTAGACCTCCCTCAACATTATGCACATTATAGCCCTGGGATCAATAATGACCCTCCCCGGGGCCCACTTGTTACTCTATGGATCAGGTGAGCGATCCAGGGCCATCATGGCCCTCTTGTGTTTTATTATACCCCCAGCATACGGAGTATGCCATAGGGGGTATATAGTTTTCATATTTTCTGTGTGTTTGTGTGTGTGTTTGTGTGTCTGTTAACATTTTCGTGTCCGCTCCATAGCTTTTAAACTGCTTGACATATTTTCATGAAACTTCACATAAATGTTAAACACCATGAGACGACGTGCAGAATACATGAACTGTAACGCTTGCTTTTCTACTTTTGGAGTTATTGCCCTTTGTATGTTTTAACTTGCATTTTCGTGTCCGCTCCTTAACTTTTCAACCGCTTGATATATTTTCATGAAACTTCACATAAATATTAAACACCATGAGACGACGTGCAGAACACATTAACCGTAACTCTTGCTTTTCTACTTTCAGAGTTATTGCCCTTTGTATGTTTAAACTTGCATTCGTGTCCGCTCCATAACTTTTCAACCGCTTGATATATTTTCAAGAATGTTCACATAAATGTTAAACACCATCAGACGACGTGCAGAACACATGAACCATAACTCTTGCTTTTCTACTTTCAGAGTTATTGCCCTTTGTATGATTTAACTTGCATTTTCATGTCCGCTCTATAACTTTTCAACTGCTTGTCATATTTTCATGAAACTTCACATAAATGTTAAACACCATGAGACGACGTGCAGAACACATGAACTGTAACTCTTGCTTTTCTACTTTCAGAGTTATTGCCCTTTGTATGTTTTAACTTGCATTTTCTTGTCCGCTCCATAACTTTTCAACCGCTTGATATATTTTCATGAAACTTCACATAAATGTTAAACACCATGAGACGATGTGCAGAACACATGAACCAAAACTCTTGCTTTTCTACTTTCAGAGTTATTGCCCTTTGTATGTTTAAACTTGCATTCGTGTCCGCTCCATATCTTTTCAACCGCTTGATATATTTTCAAGAATGTTCACATAAATGTTAAACACCATGAGACGACATGCAGAACACATGAACCATAACTCTTGCTTTCCTACTTTCCGAGTTATTGCCCTTTGAATATTATGAGTTTTACCATACACTTGTGTCCGCTCTGTAACTTTAAAACCATTTGAGATAATTTCATGAAACTTCAAACAAATGTTAAGCAAGATAATAGGAGGGGCAGAACACAAGAATCATAACTCTTGTTTGCATACATTACAAATTATTTCCCTTTGAAGATTGTAAATTATGTGTCTGCTAACATCTTCATGTCTTCTCCATCACTTTTAAACTTCTTGACATATTTTCATGAAACTCCTCACGAATGTTGAACACCATGAGACGACATGCAGAACACATGAACCATAACTCTTGCTTTCCTACTTTCAGAGTTATTGCCCTTTGAATCTTGAAAATGGCAATTCTATGGAATATGGCCTGTATATGCAAAGAAGCTTTTGACATTGCTATTTTCAGCTGAGGTGATGGCACTGGCCGGGGGTATACGTGCCCCACTGGGCACTTTTGTCTAGTATAAGGATCACTTTTTGTCTGTCACCCCTGGTAAACAATTTCTTCAGACGACATCTCCTAAACCACTGATAGGATTTTGACCAAACTTCACAGGAATGATCCTTAGGTGGACCCTTTTCAAAGTTGTTCAACTGGTTCTGGTCTGCTGCACATCAAGGTCACAGGGGCCAAAAATAGATTTTTTTAATGAAAACTTAAAAAATCTTCTTCTCTTAAACCATAAGGCCCAGGTCTTTGATATTTGGTACGAAGTTTCATCTAGTGGATCCCTACCAAGATTGTTCAAATTTTTGTGCTGGGGCCAAAAATGCCCCCCTTCCCGGGTTCCTTTGATTTTTTTACATAGGAATATATAGAGAAAATATTTAAAAATCTTCTTCTCTGATGGCCCAGGTCTTTGATATTTGGTATGAAGCTTCATCTAGTGGACCCCTACTAAGATTGTTAAAATTATAGTGCTGGGGCCAAAAATTTCTTGTGCCGGGGCCCACTGGTTTTATGCAGGCTTAAAACATCATAGTGCAGATTATATTTTTAGCTCACCTGTCACATAGTGACGAGGTGAGCTTTTGGGATCACTTTTTGTCCGTAGTTCGTCATGCGTTTAGGTGTGTGTGCAGGT
Organism: Lucinisca nassula; assembly: GCA_963580285.1. NCBI lineage: Eukaryota > Metazoa > Mollusca > Bivalvia > Lucinida > Lucinidae > Lucinisca > Lucinisca nassula. The sequence continues at coordinate 67,091,317 of OY757019.1, read as the reverse complement.
GTGCGTGCGTAAACTTTTTCTTCAAACGACATCTCCTAAACCACTGATTGGACATAAACCAAACTTCACAGGAATGATCCTTAGGTGGCCCCCTTTCAAAGTTGTTCGAATGGTTCCGGTCCATTGCACATCTAGGTCACAGGAGCTAAAAATAGATTTTTAAAATGAAAACTTTAAAAGTCTTCTTCTCTGAAACCGCAAGGCCCAGGTCTTTGATATTTGGTATGAAGCTTCATCTAGTGGACCTCTACCAAGATTGTTCAAATTATGGCCCTTGGGCCAGAAATGCCCCTGCCCCTGGGGCCTTTGGGTTTACATTGGCTTATATAGGGAAAATCTTTAAAAATCTTCTTCTCTGAAACTACAAGGCCCAGGTCTTTGATATTTGGTGTGAAGCTTCACCAAGTGGACCTCTACTAAGATTGTTCAAATTATAGCCCTAGGGCCAAAAATGCCCCTGCCCTGGGGGCCTTTGGTTTTACATAGGCTTATACAGGAAAAATCTTTAAAAATCTTCTTCTCTGAAACCGCAATGCTCAGATCTTTGATATTTGGTGTGAAGCTTCATCTAGTGGACCTCTACCAAGATTGTTCAAATTATAGCCCTAGGGCCAAAAATTCCCCCGCCCCTGGGGCCTTTGGGTTTACATAGGCTTATATAGGGAAAATCTTTAAAAGTCTGCTTCTCTGACACCACAAGGCCCAGGTTTTTAACTCACCTGTCACGTAGTGACAAGGTGAGCTTTTGTGATCACTTTTTGTCCGTCGTGCGTCCGTGCGTCCGTAGACAATTTCAAATAAGTTTATCTCTAAGACCCCATGGTCAACCTTGATCAAATTTCATGAGAAGCATCATCAGGTAGGGGGAAAGGCTGCATAAGGTTTTTGGGCTGATCAGATTGTAATTCTGGTTGCCATGGCAACATATAGCTCCCATAGACTTACAATGGGAAAAAATTAAAATATCTTCTTCGCTGAAACCACAGGGCCCAGAGCTTAGATATTTAGCATGTATTAACGGCTAGTGGTCACCTACATAATTCCTGCCAATCATGCCCCTGGGGTCCAAATTGGCCACGCCCTGGGGCCCCTTCGCTCCGATAGACTCATAATGGAACAAAAAACTTCAAAAATCTTTTCAGAAACCACAGGGCCCATAGCTTAGATATGTAGCATGTAGCAATGGTAAGTGGTCACCTACATAATTCCTGCCAATCATGCCCCTGGGGTCCAAACGGGCCACGCCCCAGGGCCCTATAGCTCCTATAGACTCATAATGGAAAAAAGCTTCAAAAATCTTCTTCTCTGAAACCAAAGGGCCCAGAGCTGAGATATTTGGCATGTAGCAACAAGAAGTGGTCACCTACATAATTCCTGCCAATCATGCCCCTGGGGTTCAAATTGGCCACACCCTAGGGCCCCTTAGCTCCGATAGACTCATAATGGAACAAAAAGCTTCAAAAATCTTCTTCTCAGAAACCACAGGGCCCATAGCTTAGATATTTTGCATGTAGCAATGGCAAGTGGTCACCTACATAATTCCTGCCAATCATGCCCCTGGGGTCCAAACTGGCCACGCCCCGGGGCCCTTTAGCTCCTATAGACTCATAATGGAAAAAAGCTTCAAAAATCTTCTTCTCTGAAACCAAAGGGCCCAGAGCTGAGATATTTGGCATGTAGCAACGGGAAGTGGTCACCTACATAATTCCTGCCAATCATGCCCCTGGGGTCCAAATTGGCCACACCCTGGGGCCCCTTAGCTCCCATAGACTCATAATGGAAAAAAAGCTTCAAAAATCTTCTTCTCTGAAACCACAGGGCCCAGAGCTTAGATATCTAGCATGTAGCAATGGCCAGTGGTCACCTACATAATTCCTGCCAATCATGCACCTGGGTTCCAAATTGGTGACGCCCCGGGGCCCCTTCGCTCCCATAGACTCATAATGGAACAAAAAGCTTCAAAAATCTTTTCGGAAACCACAGGGCCCAGAGCTTAGATATTTAGCATGTAGCAACGGCAAGTGGTCACCTACATAATTCCTGCCAATCATGCACCTGGGTTCCAAATTGGTGACGCCCCGGGGCCCCTTCGCTCCCATAGACTCATAATGGAACAAAAAGCTTCAAAAATCTTTTCGGAAACCACAGGGCCCAGAGCTTAGATATTTAGCATGTAGCAACGGCAAGTGGTCACCTACATAATTCCTGCCAATCATGCCCCTGGCGTCCAAATTGGCCACGCCCCGGGGCCCTTTAGCTCCAATAGACTTATAATGGAAAAAAGCTTCAAAAATCTTCTTCTCTGAAACCACAGGGCCCAGTGCTGAGGTATTTGGCATGTAGCAATGGCAAGTGATCACCTACATAAATCCTGCCAGTCATGCCCCTAGGGTCCAAATGGGCCACGCCCCAGGGCCCCTTAGCTCCCATAGACTCATAATGGAAAAAAAGCTTCAAAACTCTTCTTCTCTGAAACCACAGGGTCCAGAGTTTAGATATTTAGCATGTAGCAACGGCAATTGGTCACCTTCATAATTCCTGCCAATCATGCCCCTGAGTTCCAAATGGGCCACGCGCCGGGGCCCCTTTGCTCCCATAGACTCAAAATGGAAAAAAGCTTAAAATATTTTCTTCTCTGAAACCACAGCGCCCAGAGCTTAGATATTTAGCACGTAGCAACGGCAAGTGGTCACCTACATAAATCCTGCCAATCATGCCCGAGGGGTCCAAATGGGCCACGCCCCGGGCCCCTTAGTCCCATAGACTCATAATGGAAAAAAAAGCTTCAAAAATCTTCTTCTCTGAAACCCCAGGGCCCAGTGCTGAGGTATTTGGCATGTAGCTACGGCAAGTGGTCACCTACATAAATCCTGCCAATCATGCCCCTAGGGTCCAAATGGGCCACGCCTTGGTGCCCCTTAGCTCCCATAGACTCATAATGGAAAAAAAAAGCTTAAAAAATCTTCTTCTCTGAAACCACAGGGCCCATAGTTTAGAAATGTAGCATGTAGCAACGGCAATTGGTCGCCTACATAATTCCTGCCAATCATGCCCCTGGATTCCAAATGGGCCATGCGCCTGGGCCCCTTTGCTCCCATAGACTCATAATGGAAAAAAACTTAAAAATCTTCTTCTCTGAAACCACAGCGCCCAGAGCTTAGATATTTAGCAGGTAGCAACGGCAAGTGGTCACCTACATAATTCCTGCCAAACATGCCCCTGGGGTGCAAAAGGGCCATGCCCCGGGGCCCCTTTGCTCCTATAGACTCATAATGGAAAAAAAAGCTTCAAAAATCTTCTTCTCTGAAACCACAGGGCCCAGAGCTTAGATATTTACCATGTAGCAATGACAAGTGGTCACCTACATAAATCCCGCCAATCATGCCCCTGGGGTCCAAATGGGCCACACCCTTGGACCCCCTTAGCTCCCATAGACTCATAATGGAAAAAAAACTTCAAAAATCTTCTTCTCTGAAACCACAGGGTCCAGAGCTTGATAGCATGTAGCAACGGCAAGTGGTCACCTATATATTTCCTGCTAATCATGCCCCTGGGGTCAAAATGGGCCACGCCACGGGGCCCCTTAGCTCGCATAGACTCATAATGGAAAAAAACTTCAAAAAACTGTGAAGCACAGAACTTAGATATTTAGTATCTAGCAACATAAAATAGCCAGCTACATAAATCCTGCTAACCCTGCCCCTTGGGTCAAAATTGGCCACGCCTAAGCTCATCACCTCCAATAGACTTATAATGGAAAAAAACTTAAAAAATCTTCTTCTATGAAATCATAAGGCCCAGAGCTTAGATTTTAGTATGTAGCAACGTCAAGTGGCCACCTACATAAATCCTGCCAGTTATGCCCCTGGGATCCAAATTGGCCCCACCCCAGGGTTTTTTAGCTTCCATAGACTTACAATTGGAGAAACTTCAAAAATCTTCTTCTCTGAAACCACAGGGCCCTTATAATAAAAAAAAAAAACCTAAGAAAAAAACAACTTAAAATGGGGAAAAAAATCTTCAAAAATCTTCTTCTCTGAAACCATAAGTCCCGGAGCTTGGGTATTTAGCATGTAGCAATGTCGAGTGGTCGCCTACATGAATCCTGCCAATCATGCCCCTGGGGTCCAAATCCTGTGGCCCCTTAACTCCAACAAACTTACAATGGAAAAAGCTTCAAACATCTTCTTTGAAATCATGAAGTACAGACCTTAGATATTTAGTATATAGCAACACAAAATGGTCGCCTACATAAATCCTGCCAACCATGCCCTTTGGGTCAAAATTGGCCAAGCCCCAGGGCTCGTTAGCTTCTATAGACTTATACTGGAAAAAAACTTAAAAAATCTTTTTCTCCAAAACCATAAGGCACAGATTTTGTTTGATTTGAGGTTTTACATCCCCGACAACACTGTATAGGTCATTTTGGAGATGTCTCTTCCAATTTTATGGGACTTTTACCAGACATTGAGATGAAATTACATCTCAAGCCCTGTCGCCCAATGAAACCAGTAGGGTTTATAAGCATGGACACCGCTTTGCCTGAGCTTAGATATTTAGTATGTAGCAATGTCAAGTGGTCTCCTACACTAATGATTTTCTGGTACAAAGGTGAGCAATATAGGGCCATTGGGCCCTCGTGTTGATATTTGGTGTGAAGCTTCACCTAGAGGACCTCTACCAAGATTGTTCAAATTATAGCCCTAGGGCCAAAAATGCCCCCGCCCCGGGGGCTTTTGGTTTTACATAGGCTTATACAGGGAAAATCTTTAAAAATCTTCTTCTCAAAAACCACAAGGCCCATGTCTTTGATATTTGCAGTGAAGCTTCACCTAGTGGACCTCTACCAAGATTGTTCAAATTATGGCCCTTGGGCCAGAAATGCCCCCGCCCTTGGGGCCTTTGTGTTTACATAGGCTTATATAGGGAAAATCTTTAAAAAATTTTCTTCTCAAAAACCACAAGGCCCAGGTCTTTGATATTTGCAGTGAAGCTTCACCTAGTGGACCTCTACCAAGATTGTTCAAATTATAGCCCTAGGGCCAAAAATGCCCCGCCCCGGGGACCTTTGGTTTACATAGGCATTTATAGGGAAAATCTTTAGAAATCATCTTCTCTGAAACCGCAAGGCTCAGATCTTTGATATTTGTTGTGAAGCTTCATCTAGTGGACCTCTACCAAGATTGTTCAAATTATAGCCCTGGGGCCAAAAATGCCCCCATCCCCAGGGCCCTTTCAGTTTTACATGGGCTTATATAGGGAAAATATTTAAAAATCTTCTTCTCTGAAACCACAAGGCTCAGGTCTTTGATATTTGGTATGAAGCTTCACCTAGTATAGCCCTTGGGCCAAGCATGTACTAGAGACACTGATTCTCAGGTGAGCGATTCAGGGCCCTCTGGGCCCTCTTGTTATTTTCTTTGGATGTATCAAGTCCAGTGCTTGTAATTTGAAAATCGAGTACCGCTGAAATTGATGCTACAGTGCGTATTCAGCCTTGCAGACAACAGTGCTGTTTATGAAAAAACTCAATAAAACCGAGTTTCCAGTTTTCATTCTAATATGTATTCTTTGCTTCCAAAGTGAACCTTTTTCATTTATTTTACGACACTGCAGTGCTGTGTGGCGGCCGTAAAACGTCTCCCCGTACTTCATCATAGTGCAGATTATATTTTTAGCTCACCGTCACGTAGTGACGAGGTGAGCTTTTGGGATCACTTTTTGTCCATCGTCCGTCGTGCGTCCGTGCGTAAACAATTTCTTCAAACGACATCGCCTCCTAAACCACTAATCAGATTTTTACCAAACTTCACAGGAATGATCCTTAGGTGGTCCCCTTTCAAAGTTTTTCAAATGGTTCCGGCCCGTTGCACATCTGGGTCACAGGAGCCAAAAATAGATTTTTTTCAGCGAAAACTTAAAAAATCTCCTTCTGAAACCACAAGGCCCAGGACTTTGATATTTGGTATGAAGCTCTATCTATTGGACCCCTACAAAGATTGTTCAAATTATAGTGCTTGGGCCAAAAATGCCCCCTCCCCGGGGCCCTTTGGTTTTACATGGGCTTATATAGTGAAAATCTTTGAAAATCTTCTTCCCTTAAACCCCAAGGCCCAGGTCTTTGATATTTGTTATGGAGCTTCATCAAGTGGACCCCTACCAAGATTGTTCAAATTATAGTGCTGGGGCTAAAAATGCCCCCGCCCTGGTGCCCTTTGGTTTTACATGGGCTTATATTTGGAAAATCTTCAAAAATCTTCTTCTCTGAAACCACAAGGCCCAGATCTTTGATATTTGGTATGAAGCTTCATCTGGTGGACCCCTACCAAGATTGTTCAAATTATAGTGCTGGGGCCAAAAATGCCCCCGCCCTGGTGCCCTTTGGTTTTACATGGGCTTATACAGGGAAAATCTTTAAAAATTTTCTTCTCTGAAATTGCAAGGCCCAGGTCTTTAATATTTGGTATGAAGCTTCATCTGATTGACCCCTACCAAGATTGTTCAAATAATAGTACTGGGGCCAAAAATGCCCCCGGTCTGGGGCCCTTTGGTTTTACATGTGCTTATATAGGGAAAATCTTTATAAATCTTCTTCTCTGAAACCGCAAGGCCGAGGTCTTTGCTATTTGGTATGAAGCTTCATCTTGTGGACAGCTACCAAGATTGTTCAAATTATAGGATTTGGGCCAAAAATGCCCCCGCCCCGGGGCCCTTTGATTTTACATGGGCTTATGTAGGGAAAATCTTTAAAAATCTTCTTCCCTGAAACTGCAATGCCCAGGTCTTTGATATATGGTATGAAGCTTCATCTTGTAAACCTCTACCAAGATGGTTCAAATTATAGCCCCTGGGCCAAAAATGCACCCGCTCCGGGGCCCTTTGATTTTATATGGGCTTTCCATACGGAAAATATACACTCCATATTTTTCACTTCTGTGGTGTATTCCTTGCTTCCAAAGGATAACCCTTTTATAGAACATATTTAACTTCACTACAGCTGGTGTGTGGGAATGTGTGGTGGCGGTAAAACGTCTCCCTGCCCTACATCATAGTGTAGATTATATTTTCTTGTCCTTTGGGATCATTGATTCCATTGTGGAATTTGAAAATATCTGAGGGTCACTGATGAGGTCTAATTGGCCGAAACTAGCTAGTCTGGCCCAGAAAACATGTACACTCCATATTTTTCACTTCTGTGGTGTATTCCTTGCTTCCAAAGGATAACCCTTTTATAGAACATATTTATATAGAGAACATCTTTACACATCTTCTTTTCTGAAACCGCAAGGCCCAGGTCTTAGGTATTTGGTATGTAGCTTCATCTAATGGACCCCTACCGTGATTGTTCGAATTATAGTGCCTGGACCAAAAATGCCCCCGTCTCAGGGCCCTTTGGTTTTACATAGACTTACATAGTTAGGGAAAATCTTTAAAAATCTTCTTCTGTGAAACCACAAGGCCTAGGTCTTTGATATTTGGTGTGAAATTTCATCTTGTGGACCTCTATCAAGATTGTCCAAATTATAGCCCTGGAGCCAAAAATGCCCCCTCCCCGAGACCCTTTGGTTTTACATAGACTTATAAAGGGAAATCTTTAAAAATCTTCTCCGAAACTACAAGGCCCATGTCTTTGATATTTGGTAGGGAGCTTCATCTAGGCGACCTCTACCAAGATTGTTCACATTATAGCCCAAGGGCCACAAATGCCCCCGTCCCGGGGCCCTTTGGTTTTAAATAGACTTATATAAAGATATTCTTTGAAAATCTTCTCTGAAACAGCAAGGCCCAGGTCTTTGATATTTGGTGTGTAGCTCCATCTAGTGGACCTTTGCCAAGATTGTTCAAATTATAGCCTTTGTTGATATTTGGTATGAAGCTTCACCTTTTTAGACCTCCCTCAACATTATGCACATTATAGCCCTGGGATCAATAATGACCCTCCCCGGGGCCCACTTGTTACTCTATGGATCAGGTGAGCGATCCAGGGCCATCATGGCCCTCTTGTGTTTTATTATACCCCCAGCATACGGAGGATGCCATAGGGGGTATATAGTTTTCATATTTTCTGTGTGTTTGTGTTTGTGTGTCTGTTAACATTTTCGTGTCCACTCCATAACTTTTAAACCACTTGGCATATTTTCATGAAACTTCACATAAATGTTAAACACCATGAGACAATGTGCAGAACACATGAACTGTAATGCTTGCTTTTCTACTTTCAGAGTTATTGCCCTTTGTATGTTTTAACTTGCATTTCGGTTTCCGCTCCATAACTTTTCAACCGCTTGATATATTTTCATGAAACGTCACATAAATATTAAACACCATGAGACGACGTGCTGAACACATGAACCGTAACTCTTGCTTTTCTACTTTCAGAGTTATTGCCCTTTGTATGTTTTAACTTGCATTTTCGTGTCCGCTCCATAACTTTTCAACTGCTTGATATATTTTCATGAAACTTCACATAAATGTTAAACACCATGAGATGACGTGCAGAACACATGAACCGTAAGTCTTCCTTTTCTACTTTCAGAGTTATTGCCCTTTGTATGTTTTAACTTGCATTTTCGTGTCCGCTCCATAACTTTTCAACTGCTTGATATATTTTCATGAAACTTCACATAAATGTTAAACACCATGAGATGACGTGCAGAACACATGAACCGTAAGTCTTCCTTTTCTACTTTCAGAGTTATTGCCCTTTGTATGTTTTAACTTGCATTTTCGTGTCCGCTCTATAACTTTTCAACCGCTTGACATATTTTCATGAAACTTCACATAAATGTTAAACACCATGAGACGACGTGCAGAACACATGAACTGTAACTCTTGCTTTTCTACTTTCAGAGTTATTGCCCTTTGTATGTTTCAACTTGCATTTTCGTGTCTGCTCCATAACTTTTCATCTGCCTGATATATTTTCATGAAACTTCACATAAATGTTAAACACCATCAGACGACATGCAGAACAAATGAACCGTAACTCTTGCTTTCCTACTTTCAGAGTTATTGCCCTTTGAATATTACGAGTTTTACCATACACTTGTGTCCGCTCGGTAACTTTAAAGCCATTTGAGATAATTTCATGAAACTTCAAACAAATGTGAAGCAAGATAATAGGGTGGGCAGAACACAAGAACCATAACTGTTGTTTGCATACATTACAAATTTTTTCCCTTTGAAGATTGTAAATTATTTGTCTGCTAACATCTTCCTGTCTTCTCCATGATTACTTTTAACCGTCTTGACATATTTTCATGAAACTCCTCACGAATGTTGAACACCATGAGACGACATGCAGAACACATGAACCATAACTCTTGCTTTCCTACTTTCAGAGTTATTGCCCTTTGAATCTTGAAAATGGCAATTCTATGGAATATGGCCTGTATATGCAAAGAAGCTTTTGACATTGCTATTTTCAGCTGAGGTGATGGCACTGGCCGGGGGTATACGTGCCCCACTGGGCACTTTTGTCTAGTATAAGGATCACTTTTTGTCTGTCACCCCTGGTTAACAATTTCTTCAGACGACATCTCCTCCTAAACCACTGATCGGATTTTGACCAAACTTCACAGGAATGATCCTTAGGTGGACCCTTTTCAAAGTTGTTCAACTGGTTCTGGTCTGCTGCACATCAAGGTCACAGGGGCCAAAAATAGATTTTTTTAATGAAAACTTAAAAAATCTTCTTCTCTTAAACCATAAGGCCCAGGTCTTTGATATTTGGTACGAAGTTTCATCTAGTGGATCCCTACCAAGATTGTTCAAATTTTAGTGCTGGGGCCAAAAATGCCCCCTCCCCGGGTTCCTTTGATTTTACATAGGAATATATAGAGAAAATATTTAAAAATCTTCTTCTCTGAAGGCCCATGTCTTTGATATTTGGTATGAAGCTTCAACTAGTGGACCCCTACTAAGATTGTTCAAATTATAGTGCTGGGGCCAAAAATGTCCCCGTGCCGGGGCCCACTTGTTTTATGCAGGCTTAAAACATCATAGTGCAGATTATATTTTTAGCTTACCTGTCACGTAGTAACGAGGTGAGCTTTTGGGATCACTTTTTGTCTGTTGTCTGTCGTGCGTGTGGGCGTTTGTGCGGGTGTGCGTGTGTAAACTTTTTCTTCAAATGACATCTCCTCCTAAACCACTGATTGGATTAAAACCAAACTTCACAGGAATGATCCTTAGGTGGCCCCCTTTCAAAGTTGTTCGAATGGTTCCAGTCCATTGCACATCTAGGTCACAGGAGCTAAAAATAGATTTTTAAAATGAAAACTTTAAAAGTCTTCTTCTCTGAAACCGCAAGGCCCAGGTCTTTGATATTTGGTATGAAGCTTCATCTAGTGAACCTCTACCAAGGTTGTTCAAATTATGGCCCTTTGGCCAGAAATGCCCCTGCCCCGGGGGCCTTTGGGTTTATATTGGCTTATATAGGGAAAATCTTTAAAAATCTTCTTCTCTGAAATCACAAGGCCCAGGTCTTTGATATTTGGTGTGAGGCTTCACCTAGTGGATCTCTACCAAGATTGTTCAAATTATAGCCCTAGGGCCAAAATTCCCACGCCCCGGGGGCGTTTGGTTTTACATAGATTTATACAGGGAAAATCTTTAAAAATTTTCTTCTCTGAAACCGCAATGCTCAGATCTTTGATATTTGGTGTGAAGCTTCATCTAGTGGACCTCTACCAAGATTGTTCAAATTATAGCCCTAGGGCAAAAAATTCCCCCGCCCCAGGGGCCTTTGGGTTTACATAGGCTTATATAGGGAAAATCTTTAAAAGTCTGCTTCTCTAACACCACAAGGCCCAGGTTTTTGATATTTGGTGTGAAGCTTCACCTAGAGGACCTCTACCAAGATTGTTCAAATTATAGCCCTAGGGCCAAAAATGCCCCGCCCCGGGGACCTTTGGTTTACATAGGCTTTTATAGGGAAAATCTTTAGAAATCATCTTCTCTGAAACCGCAAGGCTCAGATCTTTGATATTTGGTGTGAAGCTTCATCTAGTGGACCTCTACCAAGATTGTTCAAATTATAGCCCTGGGGCCAAAAATGCCCCCATCCCCAGGGCCCTTTCAGTTTTTCATAGGCTTATATAGGGAAATTATTTAAAAATCTTCATCTCTGAAACCACAAGGCTCAGGTCTTTGATATTTGGTATGAAGCTTCACCTAGTATAGCCCTTGGGCCAAGAATGTACTAGAGACACTGATTCTCAGGTGAGCGATTAAAGGCCCTCTAGGCCCTCTTGTTATTTTCTTTGGATGCATCAAGTCCATTGCTTGTAATTTGAAAATCGAGTACCGCTGAAATTGATGCTACAGGGCGTATTCAGCCTTGCAGACAACAGTGCTGTTTATGAAGAAACTTTATAATCATTTTTGATTTTTATTTGCCTTCACAGCAGCTGGTGTTGTGCCGTGTGGCGGCTGTAAAATGTCTCCCCGTACATCAACCATAGTGCAGTTTATATTTTACTTTTGGTCCTTTGAGATCAGCGTGAATATTCTGAGAAATCAGAAATAAATTATTGGTTTAGACTCATATTCTAGACAGGCTTTTAATTATTTAGACCCCATTTTGATTTATATCAGTCTTTGAATCGACTGCCTATTCGAAATTCGCAAAATTACAGTATGTTTCCTCTGGCTTTCTTTGCCGGATCATTACAGGGTCACTGATGAGGCTTTATCAGCCGAAACTACGTAGTATGACCCATTTTCTTTCTTATGAATGTTTTCATTGCTCTTAAAGGCACTCATTTTTGATTTTTATTTATAAAACCGAGTTTCCGTTTTCATTCTAATATGTATTCTTTGCTTCCAAAATGAACCTTTTTCATTTATTTTACGACACTGCAACTGGTGTTTAGTGCTGTGTGGCAGCAGTAAAACGTCCCCCGTACTTCATCATAGTGCGGATTATATTTTTAGCTCACCGTCACGTAGTGACGAGGTGAGCTTTTGGGATCACTTTTTGTCCATCGTCCGTCGTGCGTCCGTGTGTAAACAATTTCTTCAAACGACATCTCCTCCTAAACCACTGATCAGATTTTGACCAAACTTCACAGGAATGATCCTTTGGTGGTCCCCTTTCAAAGTTGTTCAAATGGTTCCAGTCCATTGCTCATCTGGGTCAAAGGAGCCAAAAATAGATTTTTTTCAGCGAAAACTTAAAAAATCTCCTTCTCTGAAACAACAAGGCCCAGGTCTTTGATATTTGGTATGAAGCTCTATCTAGTGGACCCCTGGGGCCAAAAATGCCCCCTCCTCGGGGCCCTTTGGTTTTACATAGGCTTATAAAGGGAAAATCTTTGAAAATCTTCTTCTCTGAAACCCCAAGGCCCAGGTCTTTGATATTTGGTACATAGACTCATAACGGAAAAAAAGCTTCAAAAATCTTCTTCTCTGAAACCACAGGGCCCAGAGCTTAGATATTTAGCATGTAGCAACGGCAAGTCGTGACCTACATAATTCCTGACAATCATGCCCCTGGGGTGCAAATTGTCCACACCCCAGGACCCCTTAGCTCCTATAAACTCATATTGGAAAAAAAAGTTCAAAAATCTTCTTCTCTGAAACCACAGGGCCCAGAGCTTAGATATTTAGCATGTAGCAACGGCAAGAGGTTACCTACATAATTCCTGCCAATCATTCCCCTGGGTTCCAAATGGGCCACGCCCCGGGGCCCCTTCCCTCCCATAGACTCATAATGGAAAAGGCTTCAAAAATCTTCTTCTCTGAAACTGCAGGGCCAAGAGCTTATATATTTAGCTTGTAGTAACGGCAAGTGGTCATCTACATAATTCCTGCCAATCATGCCCCTGGGTTCTCAATGGGCCACGCCCCTGGGCCCCTTCGCTCCCATAGACTCATAATGGAAAAAAAGCTTTCAAAATTGCTCAACCCCATTGTCCTTGGATGAACAAGATGGCTAAAATTATAAAAGCCTCCTTGTGTCAACCAAAATTGCTCAAACCCTCTACTCTACCATATATTATCTCCAATTCCATTTGTACAATATGGATCAGGTGAGCAATCCAGGGCCATTATGGCCCCCTTGTGATTGCTTTGAGGTTCAACATCCCCGTCAACACTGTGTAGGTTACTTTTGAGACTTTGCTTCCAGATTTGTGGGACTTTTACCCTACTTTGAGATGAAATGACATCTTAAGCTCTATTGCCCAATGAAACCAATAAGACCAATAATGCATAGACGGTTCAACTGGCACCACTTTTCCTGGGCAGGCTTAGAACCTCTAAGCTGTTTACCAGTACTCATGTGTGGTTGCTTCCAGCTCTGTATGGAAGCACCATGTAGCACGGTCTATTTCTTCAAGCCCTGATGGACATTCTTAAAACATTTATGATTTTTCTGGTACACAGGTGAGCGATATAGGGCCATTGGGCCCTCTTGTTGACCTTGTCATCACTGTAGCCCCTTTAGTTTAGATAGGATCTTTCTGAAACTTATATGTAAGTGGGCTGGGGATAAAAATTCAGATGAATCCGAATACCGGCCAAGTCGGCCCATTTATCATAGAGTTACATCCCTTTGATTGCTAAAAAATGCCAATTTTTGACCTTGTCATCACTGTAGCCCTTTCAGTTTTGATCGAATCTTTCTGAAACTTATATGTAAATGGCTGGTGATAAAATTTGTCATCACCGTAGCCCTTTCAGTTTTGGTCAGATCTTTCGGCCCATTTGTCATAAAGTTACGTCTCTTTGATTGCTGAAAATGCCGATTTTTAGCTCCATCGGCCAGCAGGGCTATTGTCATGGCCCTGTGTCCGCCGTGCATCCAGTCGTCCATGCGTTAACTTTTTTTCTTTTAACATCTTCTCCTCAACTACTGGGCCAATTGTAACCAAACTTCACAGGAATGTTCCTTACATAGTCCTCTTCTAAATTCCTTCAAAGAATTTTGTTACATCCAGAACTCTGATTGCCATGGCAACAAAACCACAAAAAAATAAAAATCTTTAAAAATCTTCTCCTCCAAAACCACCTGTTGGATTTCATTTTTATTTAGCATGAATGTTCCTTGGGTGGACCTCTTTCAGATACCTTGAAGAAATTTTGATCCGACAAAAAACATGGCCGCCATGGGCGGGGCTTATTTTCACTATTTAACATATAGTGTAATGCCAAAACATCTTCTCCTCCTAAACTACTGGGCCAATTGTAACCAAACTTCATAAGAATGTTCCTTACTTAGTCCTCTTCTAAATTCGTTCCAAGAATTTTGTTACACCAAGAACTCTGGTTGCAATGGCAACAAAACCACACAAAAAATAAAAGTCTTTAAAAATCTTCTCCTCCAAAACCACCTGTTGGATTTCATTTTTATTTTGCATGAATGTTCCTTGGGTGAACCTCTTTCAGATTCCTTGAAGAAATTTTGATCCGACAAAAAACATGGCCCCCATGGGCGGGGCTTATTTTCACTATTTAACAGATAGTGTAATGCTAAAACATCTCCTCCTAAACTACTGGGCCAATTGTAACCAAACTTCACAGGAATGTTCCTTACTTAGTCCTCTTCTAAATTCCTTCCAAGAATTTTGTTACACCCAGAACTCTGGTTACCATGGCAACAAAACCACACAAAAGAATAAAAACCTTTAAAAATCTTCTCCTACCAAAACCACCTGTTGAATTTCATTTTTATTTTGCATGAATGTTCCTTGGGTGGACCTCTTTAAGATTCCTTGAAGAAATTTTGATCCGACAAAAAACATGGCCGCCATGGGCGTGGCTTATTTTCCCTATTTAACATATAGTGTAATGCTAAAACATCTTCTCCTCCTAAACTACTGGGCCAATTGTAACCAAACTTCACAGGAATGTTCCTTACTTAGTCCTCTTCTAAATTCATTCCAAGAATTTTGTTACACCCGGAACTCTGGTTACCATGGCAACAAAACCACACAAAAAAAATAAAAATCTTTAAAAACCTTCTCCAAACCCACCTGTTGGATTTCATTTTTATGCCCCCGGAATCTAAGAGATTCGGGGGCATATAGTTTTTGGTCTGTCTGTCTGTTTGTCTGTTTGTCTGTCTGTCTGTCTACACAAACCTTAACATGGGGCATAACTTTTGAATGGTAATAGATAGAGCTTTCATATTTCACATGTGCATACCTTATCACAAGACCTTTCCAGTGGTACCATAATTTTTGATCTTGTGACCTTGAACTTTGACCTATTTTTTTCAAAATTTGTCCGTTTGTTTGTCTGTCTACAAAAACCTTAACATTGGGCATAACTTTTGAATGGTAATAGATAGAGCTTTCATATTTCACATGTGTATACCTTATCACAAGACCTTTCCAGTGGTACCATAATTTTTGATCTCGTGACCTTGAACTTGACCTTTGACCTATTTTTTTCAAAATTTTTAAAAAACATTAACATTGGCCATAACTTTCGATTGGTAAGTGATAGGGCTTTCATATTTCACATGTGCATTCCTTGTCACAAGACCTTTCTAGTGGTACCATAATTTTTTACCTTGTGACCTTGACCGTGATGTTTGACCTACTTATTAAAAACTTTAACATTGGCCATAACTTTCGATTGGTAAGTGGTAGGGCTTTCATATTACAAATGTGCACTCCTTGTCACAAGACCTTTCTAGTGGTACCATAATTTTTTACCTCGTGACCTTGACCTCGACATTTGACCTACTTTTATAAACTTTAACATTGGCCATAACTTTCGATTGGTAAGTAGTAGGGCTTTCATATTTCACATGTGCACTCCTTGTCACAAGACCTTTCTAGTGGTACCATAATTTTTGTCCATCCAGACACCCACCCCCCCCCCTTCAAGGTCAAGGTCACTGTGGCTATTTTTAGAAAAACTTTGTCATCGCTCTAGCGCCTACATTTCTTCACCAATTTCAATATAACTTCACACAAATGTTCATTATGACAATATCTCGAGCGATTTGGACTCTCAAGGTCAAGGTCACTGTGGCTATTTTTAGAAAAACTTTGTCATCGCTCTAGCGACTACATTTCTTCACAGATTTCAATATAACTTCACAAAAATGTTCCTTATGACAATACCTGGAACGAGTTCCACTTTCAAGGTCAAGGTCACTGTGGCTATTTTTAGAAAAACTTTGTCATTGCTCTAGCGCTTACATTTTATCACCAATTTCAATATAACTTCACACAAATGTTCCTTATGACAATATCACTAGCCAGTCCCACTTTCAAGGTCAAGGTCACTGTGGCTATTTTTAGAAAAACTTTGTCATCGCTCTAGCGCCTACATTTCTTCACCGATTTCAATATTACTTCACACAAATGTTCATTATGACAATATCTCAAGCGATTTTGACTTTTAAGGTCAAGGTCACTGTGGCTATTTTTAGAAAAACTTTGCCATTGCTCTAGCGACTACATTTCTTTACCTATTTCAATAGAACTTCACACAAATGTTCCTTATGACAATATCTCTAGCAAGTTCGACTTTCAAGGTCAAGGTCACTGTGGCTATTTTTAGAAAAACTTTGTCATCGCTCTTGCGCTTACATTTCTTCATTGATTTCAATATAACTTCACACAAATGTTCCTTATGACAATATCTCAAGCGATTTCGACTTTCAAGGTCAAGGTTACTGTGGATATTTTTAGAAAAAACTTTGTCATCGCTCTAGCGACTACATTTCTTCACTGATTTCAATATAACTTCACACAAATGTTCCTTATGGCAATACCTCGAGTGAGTTCAACTTTCAAGGTCAAGGTCACTGTGGCTATTTTTAGAAAAACTTTAACATTGCTGTAGTGCTTACATTTTTTCACCAATTTCAATATAATTTCACATAAATGTTCCTTATGACAATATCTCGAGCAATTTTAACTTTCAAGGTCAAGGTCACTGTGGCTATTTTTTTAAAAACTTTGCCATCGCTCTAGCACCTAAATTTATTGATGGATTTTAATAGAACTTCACACAAATGTTTCTTATGATGACATCTCGAGTTGCTTTGACTTTCAAGGTCATGAACTCAAGGTCAAGGTCACTGTGGCTATTTTTAGAAAAACTTTGGTCATCGCTCTAGTTTTACCTTGTTACCTTGATGTTTGCGTGTTTTTTGTTGTTTTTTTTATTTAACATTGGCCATAACTTTCAATTGGTAAGTGATAGGGCTTTCATATTTCACATGTGCATACTATGTCACAAGACCTTTTCAACAATCCCATAATTAGCTCCACTGGCCGAGGCCAGCGGGGCTATTGTCATGGCCCTGTGTCCGTCGTGCGTCCATGCGTTAACTTTTTCTTTAAACATCTTCTCCTCCTAAACTACTGGGCCAATTGTAACCAAACTTCACAGGAATGTTCCTTACATAGTCCTCTTCTAAATTCCTTCAAAGAATTTTGTTACACCCAGAACTCTGGTTGCCATGGCAACAAAACCAAAAAAAAAATAAAAATCTTTAAAAATCTTCTCCAAAACCACCTGTTGGATTTCATTTTTATTTTGCATGACTGTTCCTTGGGTTGACCTCTTTCAGATTCCTTGAAGAAATTTTGATCCGACAAAAAACATGGCCGCCATGGGCGGGGCTTATTTTCCCTATTTAACATATAGTGTAATGCTAAAACATCTTCTCCTCCTAAACTATTAAGCCCATTGTAACCAAACTTCACAGGAATGTTCCTTACTTAGTCCTCTTCTAAATTCCTTCATAGAATTTTGTTACACCCAGAACTCTGGTTGCCATGGCAACAAAACAACACAAAATATTAAAAATCTTTAAAAATCTTCTCCTCCAAAACCACCTGTTGGATTTCATTTTTATTTTGCATGAATGTTCCTTGGGTGGACCCCTTTCAGATTCCTTGAAGAAATTTTGATCCGACAAAAAACATGGCCGCCATGGGCGGGGCTTATTTTCCCTATTTAACATATAGTGTAATGCTAAAACATCTTCTCCTCCTAAACTACTGGGCCAATTGTAACCAAACTTCACAGGAATGTTCCTTACTTAGTCCTCTTCTAAATTCCTTCAAAGAATTTTGTTACACCCAGAACTCTGGTTGCCATGGCAACAAAACCACACAAAAAATTAAAAATCTTTAAACATCTTCTCCTCCAAACCCACCTGTTGGATTTCATTATCCCCTCGCACAACATAGTTGTGAGGGAGGATATAGCATTTGTCCCGTACGTACTTTTGTCATCGCTCTAGCGCCACGTACATACGTACTTTTGTCATCACTCTAGCGCCACGTACGTACGTACTTTTGTCATCGCTCTAGTGCCTACATTTCTTGACCCATTTTAATATAACTTCACACAAACGTTCCTTACGACAATATCTGGAGCAAGATCGACTTTCAAGGTCATGACCTCAAGGTCAAGGTCACTCTGGCTATTTTTTGAAAAACTTTGTCATGGCTCTAGCGCCTACATTTCTCCCCCAATTTCAATATAACTTCAAACAAATGATCCTTATAAAAATTATCTCGAGTGAGTTGGACTTTCAAGGTCATGACCTCAAGGTCAAGGTCACTGTGGCTATTTTTAGAAAAACATTGTCATCGCTCTAGTGCTTTCATTTCTTCACCAATTTCAATATAACTTCACACAAATGATCCTTATAAAAATATCTTGAGCGAGTTCCACTTTCAAGGTCATGGCTTGAAGGTCAAGGTCACAGTGGCTATTTTTAGAAAAACTTTGTCATCGCTCTAGCTCCTACATTTCTTCACTGATTTCAATATAACTTCACACAAATGTTCCTTATGACAATATCTTGAGCGAGTTGGACGTTCAAGGTCATGACCTCAAGGTCAAGGTCACTGTGGCTATTTTTAGAAAAACATTTTCATCGCTCTAGCGCCTACATTTCTTCACCAATTTCAATATAACTTCACACAAATGTTCCTTATAAAAATATCTCCAGCGAGTTCGACTTTCCAACTCATGGCCTCAAGGTCAGGGTCACTGTGGCTATTTTTAGAAAAAACTTTGTCATCGCTCTATCGCCTATATTTCTTCATTGATTTCAATATAACTTCACACAAATGTTCCTTAAGGCAATATCTCAAGTGGGTTAGACTATCAATGTCAAGGCCTCAAGGTCAAGGTCAATGTGGCTATTTTTTAGAAAAACTTTGTCATCGCTCTAGCGTTTACATTTCTTCACCAATTTCAATATAACTTCATACAAATGTTCCTTATGACAATATCTCTAGCGAGTTCCACTTTCAAGGTCAAGGTCACTGTGTCTATTTTTAGAAAAACTTCGTCATCCCTCTAGCGCTTACATTTCTTCATCGATTTCAATATAACTTCACACAAATGTTCCTTATGACAATATCTCACCATTTCGACTTTCAAGGTCAAGGTCACTATGGCTATTTTTAGAAAACTTTGTTATCGCTCTAGCGCCTACATTTCTTCACTGATTTCAATATAACTTCACACAAATGTTGCTTATGACAATACCTCGAACGAGTTTGACTTTCAAGGTCAAGGTCACTGTGGCTATTTTTAGAAAAACTTTGTCATTGCTCTAGCGCTTACATTTTTTTCACCAATTTCAATATTACTTCACACAAATGTTCCTTATAACAATATCTCTAGTGAGTTCCACTTTCAAGGTCAAGGTCACTGTGGCTATTTTTAGAAAAACTTTGTCATGGCTCTAGCGCTTACATTTCTTCATCCATTTCAATATAACTTCACACAAATGTTCCTTATAACAATATCTCGAGCTATTTAGACTTTCAAGGTCAAGGTCACTGTGGCTATTTTTAGAAAAACTTTGTCATCGCTCTAGCGCCTACGTTTAATGATGGATTGTAATAGAACTTCACACAAATTTTTCTTATGATAATACCTCGACTTACTTTGACTTTCAAGGTCATTACCTCAAAGTCAAGGTCACTGTGGCTATCTTTAGAAAAACTTTGTCATCGCTCTACAGCCTACATTTATTAACAGATTTTAATATAGCTTCACACAAAAGATGCTTATGATAATATCTTGAGCAAGATCTACTTTCGTGGTCATGGCCTCAAGTCAAGGTCACTATGGCTATTTTTAGAGAAACGTCATCACTCTAGAATGTACATTTATTGGAGGATTTTTAAACAAACTTTACACAAATGTTGCATATGATAATATCTCAAGCAAGTTGGACTTTTGCCATTTCAGTGTTTTCCACACACAAAGTTGTCTAGTGCGAGGGGATTTGTATCGCATGCGATGCCTTGTTTTTATTTTGCATGAATGTTCCTTGGGTGGACCTTTTAGATTCCTTGAAGAAATTTTGATCCGACAAAAAACACGGCCGCCATGGGCGGGGCTTGTTTTCACTATTTAACATATAATGTAATGCTAAAAAATCATTTTCTGCAAAAGTACTTGTGGGATTTCATTGTAATTTGCATGAATTGTCCTTGGGTGGACTGTTGTCAGATTCCTTGAAAAAAATTTGATCTTACAAAAAACATGGCCGCCATGGGCGAGGCTTATTTTCACTATATAACATATAGTGTTATGCTGAAAATATTTTCTGTAAAAGTTCTTGTTTTATTTCATAGTTATTTGGCATGCATGTTCCTTGGGTGGACCTCTGTCAGATTCCTTGAAGAAATTTTGATGGTGCACACTAATGTCCGGGAATACGCCAGGAAATGTCCGGGAATTCGCCGGGAAATGTCCGGGAAATTGGAGGTAGTGGTGTGTTGTCGCTAATATCTCCACTTTGGGTTGCCAGAAATTAATTAAATTAGTATCAAATAAAATCTTTAGCTCTATTATAAAAGATAAAAAAATAATAATTTACTTTTTTAAAGTTTTAGGGGTCCATTTTTTAAGTTAATTTGTCCGGGAAATTCTCGGATTTTGTCCTGGATGTTGGGGTAGTGATGCGTTAACCCTAATATCTCGACTTTAGGTGGTCAGAAATTAATAAAATAGTATCAAATAAAAATGTTAGCTCAATTTTAAAAGATAGTTAAAAAATATTTTTCATTTTGAATATTTTAGGGGTCCATTTCTGAAGTTAATTTGTCCGGGAAATTCCAGAATGTGTCCTGGATCTTGCGGTAGTTGTGCGTTTTCATAATATCTCGGTTTGTGGTGATCACTTATTGATTACAATTGATATATGTTAAAATTTTAAGTTCAATTCTAAAAAAAAATATATAAAAATCTCTTTATACACCTCAATGAGGCAGTTCTAATGAGTACCCACAACCCGGATTGTATCCAGGATGCCGGGGTATTGGTTCGTTTTCCTTAATATATCGACTTGTGAGAACGAAAGAAAGACTGTAAATCCTACTTTTCTCTGTATGAAGTTGGATTTACATGGGTTTCCATTACACAACTTTCTATGATGTCACACATGTTGCTGCTCACAAGAGGACACTGCCATTGATTTGATGATGAATTCAGACCTAAACATATTCTATAAAACCAAATTTTGCACTTACGATTTTCACAGCAAATCATGTTATCAATATACTCAGGCATTTCGCAGAATCTCCAGACTGGAATTTTTACGATTTTACACGTGAATGAATGAAGTCTTCCTACTATTTCAATCCAGGTAAGCAGCACACGCCAAATTATTATGAGTTAAAGCAATTAACTTAACCCATTTTTAATCTCGTTAGAAAATTAATGGCCCGTAAAATCGCTCAAAGTCCGTACACATAATTCATCGTCAGGAAGAAATGGATGCGCTTAACTTTCGTTTTTTAAGCAAACCGTATAGAATCAGATCAGATGTCGCATTTTGCGGCCGAGATCAGACGCCAAGTTTTGCAGCGTCTGAGCATCATGGTCCATCAAATCAGTGAAAGTCCGTACATCTAATTCATTGCCAGCAAGAAATGGATGCGGTTAAATTTCGTCGTTGATTAAGCAAACGGTGTAGACCGAGATCAGACGTCGCACTTAGCGGCCCAGATCAGACGCCAAGGTTTGCGCAGCTACTGATCATAATGGTCCGTCAAAGTCCGTACACCTAATTCATTGCTAGCAAGAAATGGATGTGGTTAAATTTCCTCGTTGTTTAAGCAAATAGTGTAGACCCAGATCAGATGTAGCATTTTGCGGCCCAGATCAGAAGACAAGTTTTGCAGCGTCTGATCATTTGAGTCTACACTGTTTGACTATGTCCCACAAATGGGACGCTAGGCATATATGGATTAAATATCTGGGTTGAATATCTGATCTGCCAGTGGATCTACACTATCTGCCAATGGCCCACAAGTGGGACTAAAGGCATATATGGGTTAAACCTTTCATCAAGATCTACACTGTTTGCCAATGGCCCAACAATGGGGCGCTAGGCATATATGTGTTAAACCGTTGACCAAGTTCTACACTGTTTGCCGTAATTAAAGATTCTTTGAGATCTTCTATAAATTAGTCATGTTGTGTGCACTCAATAGAACTGCCTCAATGAGGTGTATGAAAAGAATTTTTTTTATATTCTTTTAGAACTGAACTTAAAATTTTAATATATATCAATTGTTATCAATTAGTGATCACCACAAACAGAGATACTATGAAAATGCACAACTACCCCAACATCCAGGACACAACCGGGAATTTCCCGGACAAATTAACTTCAGAAATGGACCCCTAAAAGATTCAAAATAAAAAATATCTTTTAATAATCTTTTAGAATGGAGGTAAAAATTTTACGCGATACTAATTTATTAATTTCTGACCACCTGAAGTTGAGATATTAGGGTTAACGCACCACTACCCCAAAATCCAGGACAAAATCCGAGAATTTCCCGGACAAATTAACTAAATAAATGGACCCCTAAAACGTTTAAAAAGTAAATTATTTTTTAATAATCTTTTAGAATGAAGCTTAAAATTTTATTTGATACTAATTTTAGTAATTTCTGACCACCCGAAGTGGAGATATTAGGGATAACGCATCACTACCCCCCATTTCCCGGACATTTCCCGGACAATTCCCGGCGATTTCCCGGACAATTCCCAGACATTAGTGTTCGCCAACTTTGATCCGACATAAAACATGGCTGCAGTGGGCTGGGTTTATTTTCACTATATAACATGTAGTGTAATGTTAAAAATGTCTTCTCTTCTTCAAAAGTTCTTGTTTATTTATTTATTTATTTATTTAAAAGTACTTTCCTGTATCTGAATTAATCTCCTCCAATTTTGCTGACTATCACATATCTATAGAGGTCCACCTACAAATTGTCATTCTAAAATTCAAAACATCGGAAATTTCACATGCCCATCACACTGGTGATAGAACTGATGTATTCAACACAAACTCTATTTATACGACTTGATGTTTCAAAATAAATTCAAAATACTGAGGGAGATTGATTTATTAGACCTAATTATACTACAGTGTCAACAGTTCTCCAGATCCCTGAGGGTTAAAATGGCTTAGTTGAAAAGGGAGGCATACCGAATCCGACGGAGGAAAGGAAAAAATAAATAAATAAAGAAATAAAAACATAAATCTGTTCATTTTTTAGCTCCACTGGCCAAAGACCGGCGGGTCTTGTGTTATATGTTATGGCCCTGTGTCTGTTGTGCGTCTGTGCGGTTGTGCATCCGTGCGTTAACTTTTTTCTTTAAACATTTCCTCCTTAACTACTTGGTCGATTGTAACCAAACTTCACAGGAATGTTTCTCACATAGTCCTCTTCTGAATTCCTTCAAAGAATTTTGTTACATGCAGAACAAAATGGCATCGAAAGCAAAAAAAAATATTTAAAAATCTTCTCCTCCAAAACCGCTCAATGGATTTTATTCTTATTTTGCTTGAATGTTCCTTGGGTGGACCTCTGTCAGATTCCTTGAAGAAATTCGGATCAGGCAAAAAACATGGCCACCATGGCCATGCCCCACATGACTGCCATGGCCATGCCCCTTGGCTCATTAGCTTTCAAAGACTTATATGGGGAAAAGTTTTAAAAACCTTCTCCTCCAAAACCGCTCAACGTAATGGATTTCATTCTTACTTTGCATGAATGTTCCTTGGGTGGACCTCTGTCAGATTCCTTGAAGCAATTTTGATCAGACAAAAAACATGGCCGCCATGGACACGCCCATTGGCTAATTAGCTTCCATAGACTCATAAAGGGATCTTTTTTTTTTTTTTTAATCTTCTCCTCCAAAACCGCTAAATGGATTTCTTTCTTAATTTTCATGAATGTTCCTTGTGTCTACCATTGTCAGATTCATTGAAGAAATTTTGATCAGACAAAAAACATGGCCGCCATGGCCACCACCTTTGGCTCATTAGCTTCCATAGACCAATAAACGGAAAAACTTCTTCTCTGAAACCATAAAGCCTAAAGCTAAGACATTTACAAATGTAGTATGTAGCAAAGTTATGTGGTCACCTACTAAGTCCTGCGAACTATGACTCTTGAGTCCAAATTGGCAACGCCCCGGTGCTTAGTAGCTCCCATAGACTAATAATGACAAAATCTTGAAACTTTTCTCCTCTGAAACCATAAGGCCAAGAGCTTAGTATGTAGCAACTTGAAGTATTCATCTGCATAAATCCTGCCAACTATGCCCCTGGGGTCCAAATTGGCCACACCCTGAGGCCCATAAGCTCCCATAGACTTATACTGGGAAAAACTGACAAAAATCTTCTCTGAAACCATCAGTGCCCAGAGCTTAGATATTAAGTATGCAGCAACGTCAAGTGGTCACTCAAATAAATCCTGCCAACAATGCCCCTGGGGTAAAAAATTGGTCACGCCCAGAGGCATATTAGTTCCCATAGACTTATAATAGGAAAAACTTAAAAAAGTCTTCTTCTCTGAAACCATAAGGCCCAGAGCTTTAGATATTTAGAACAGAGCAATGCCAAATGGTCACTCACATAAATCCTGCCAACCATGGCTCTGGGGTCCAAAAAATATAGAATGGACATTCCTTGGGTGGATCACTTGTTTCTTTTTTACCCATTGCATGCGGGAAAACCCTAAATGGGTACCTTGGCAAACAGTGCTGGCCCAGATCAGACCCCACAGAACACCATGTCTGATCAGGGCCTGCACTATTTGCTAACAGAATTTTCCATCAAAAATAGAAAACAAAATAGGCCTGACACCCCTTATATGACAAATGGACTGGTCCAACATATAGCAATAGAAGAGTCCACTAGTATACCATTGGTTAATGTAATAAATATGACAATTGTCTGAAGTTAGCCGGTGGAGCGACAGGCCCTCTTGGGCCTCTTGTTTTTTACCTTGTGACCTTGACCTACTTTTTTAAGACTTGAACATTGGCCATACCTTTTGATTGCTTAGTGATACTGCTTTCATATTTAACATGCGCTGTCCGGGGGCATCAGTGTTTCACAAACACATCTTGTTATTTTGCATGAATGTTCCTTGGTTGGACCTCTGTCAGATTCCTTGAAGAAATTTTGATCCGACAAAAGACATGGCCACCATGGGCGTGGCTTATTTTCACTATTCAACATATAGTGTAATGCTAAAAAATCTTCTTTTGCAAAAGTACTTGTGGTATTTCATTGTAATTTGGCATGAATGTTCCTTGGGTGGACCTTTCTCAGATTCCTTGAAAAAAAATTGATCTGACAAAAAACATGGCCGCCATGGGCGAGGCTTATTTTCACTATATACCATATAGTGTAATGCTGAAAATATCTTCTTCTGCAAAAGTTCTTGTTTTATTTCATAGTTATTTGGCATGCATGTTCCTTAGTTGGACCTCTGTCAGATTCCTTGAAGAAATTTTGATCCGACAAAAAACATGGCTGCTGTGGGCGGGGCTTATTTTTACTATGTAACATACAGTGTAATGTTTAAAAAGTCTTCTCTTCTTCAAAAGTTCTTGTTTATTTATTTATTTAAATTTACCTTACAAATTATCATTCTACGTTTTCAAAACATCAGAAATTTCACTTGCCCATCACACTCATGATAGAACTGATGTTTTCAACACAATCTTAGCAAACTCTATTTATACGACTTTATGTTTCAAAATAAATTCAAAATATTGAGGGAGATTGATTTATTAGACCTAACTATACTACAGTGTCAACAGTTCTCCAGATCCCTGAGGGTTAAAATGGCTTAGTCGAAAAGGGAGACATACCGAATCCGATGGAGGAAAGGAAAAAATAAATAGATAAATAAATAAATAAAAAATTAAATAAAAACATAAATAAATAAACTTAAACGAGCCTGTTCATTTTTTAGCTCCACTGGCCGAAGACCCGCGGGTCTTATGTTATGGCCCTGTGTCCGTCGTGCGTCTGTGCGTTAACTTTTTTAGCTCACCAGAGCCAAAGGCTCCGGGGGAGCTTATAGTATAGGCAGTGATCCGCCGTCCGTTGTCTGTCGTCCGCGTCCGCGTCAACATTTTCAAATGACTTCTCCTCCAAAACTGCTGGGCAGATTGAAGTCAAAATTCATGTGGAGCATCCATAGGATGGGGGAACATAATGTTGCTCGCAGGGTCCAGGTCACATGACCAAGATGGCCGCTATGCCCATATAAGGTAAAAACCCTTAAAAAATCTTCTCCTCCTGAACCAGTGGGCCGATTGTGATGAAACTTGGTATGTGGCATTGGGGACTTAGGCCCATTGTAGTTTGCTAAAATAATGACCCTCGGATGACCTTGACCCATTTTATGCCAAGGTCAAATTTGGTTACATAGACTTTTGTATGGGAAATAGTCAAAACAGCATAATATTTTTAAAATATTGCAGCCTGTGACCTGAAAATTAGTAAATGCAGTGGGCAAAATGTGCTAGTGAAACTACACTAGTTTTCAAGGTCAAGGCCATTCCCTGACCTTGGCCCAATGTCATTCAGATATGAAAATTAAAAATTTGTTTTTCACTGAAACCACTAAGCACTTTGCAACCAAATTTTGTCTAAAAACTTTTAAGAACAAGGAAATGAAATTTAATTAATTTGAGTTTGGTCATGTAAACGAGATGGCCACTATGCCCATATAAGGGAAAAACCCTTAAAAAATCTTCTTCTCCTGAACCAGGGGGACGATTGTGATGAAACTTGGTATGTGGCATTGGGGACTTGGGCCCATCATAATTTGCTAAAATGATGACCCTCAGATGACCTTGACCTATTTTTACGCTAAGGTAAAATTTGGTTACATAGACTTTTGTATGGGAAATAGTCAAAACAGCATCATTTTCAGCTCACCTGAGCCTTTAGGCTCATAGGTGAGCTTATAGTATAGCCATGGTCCGTCTGTCCGTCCGTCCGTCCATCCGTCCACCATTTTCAAAGATCTTCTTCTCCTATACTGCAGGGCCAATCAAAGCCAAATTTCATATGGAGCCTCAGTGGGATGGGGGAACGAAAGTTTGTTCGCGGGGTCTGGATCACATGACCAAGATGGCCGCCATGCCCATATATGGTAAAAAGCCTTCAAAAATCTTCTTCTCCAGAACCATAAGGCCAGTGGCCTTGAAACTTGGCATGTAGCATATGGTACTCGGGCACATCATGGTTTGTACAAATGGTGACCCCGGGTTGACCTTGACCTATTTTACAGCAATGTCAAATTTGCCGAAGTAGGCTTTTGCATGGGGCAAAGTGAAAATAATGGATTTATAGGAAAACCATTGAAGACAGTGTCACCAAAATTTGTAGATCAGGTAAAGTAACTGAATACATGAAGATCTATGGGTCAGAAAGGTCAAGGTCATTCATTGGCCTTAGACCAAGGTCATTCAGGATCCATATTTCAAACATTTTTTTCTCCAAAACTGCTGAGCCAATTTAAGTGAAATTTAATATGGAGCCTTTGTGAGTTGAACAAATGAAAAAATGCCAATACGGTCTAGATCACATGACCAAGATGGCCGTCACGCCTATATATATGGTAAAAAGCCTTAAAAATTCTTCTTCTCCAGAACCGTAAGGCCAATGGCCTTGAAACTTGGCATGTAGCATATGGTACTCAGGCCCATCATAGTTTGTACAAATGGTGACCCCGAGTTGACCTTGACCTATTTTACAGCAATGTTAAATTTGCCGACTTAGGCTTTTGCATGGGAAAAAGTGAAAATAATGGATTTTTAGGAAACCATTGAAGACAGTGTCACCAAAATTAGTAGATAAGGTAAAGTAGCTGAATACATGAAGATCTATGTGTAAGAAAGGTCAAGGTCATTAATTGACCTTAGACCAAGGTCACACAGGTTCCATATTTCAAACATTTTTTCTCAGAAACTACTGAGCCAATTGAAGTGAAATTCAATATGGAGGCTTTGGGAGTTGAACAAATGAAAAGCTGCCAACATGGTCTAGATCACATGACCAAGATGGCCACCACGCCCATATATGGTAAAGAAACTTTGAAATTCTTCTTCTCAAGAACCGTAAGGCCAATGGCCTTAAAACTTGGCATGTAGCATATGGTACTCGGGCCTATCATAATTTGTTCAAATGGTGACCCTGGGTTGATCTTGACCTATTTTACAGTAATGTCAAATTTGCTGACTTAGGCTTTTGCATAGGTTGGTTGGTTGATTTGAGGTTTAACGTCCCCTTCAACACTGTAAAGGTCATTTTGGAGACGTTGCTTCCAATTTTGTGGGACTTTTACCCGACATTGAGATGAAATGACATCTCAAGCCCTGTCGCCCAATGAAACCAATAAGGTTTATTAGCATGGACGGTCCGCCTCGCACCGCGGTTCCTGGACAGGCTTAGATCCTCTAAGCGGTTTACCAGTACTAGTGTGCGGGCCGGATTCAGCTCTGCGTGGAAGCATCATGCAGCCCATATATTTCTTTTTTTTTTTTTTTTTTTTTTTTTTTTTTGCATAGGAAAAAGTGAAAATAATTGATATTTAGGGAAACCATTGAAGACAGTGTCACCAAAATTTGTAGATTAGGTAAAGTAACTGAATACATGAAGATCTATGGGTAAGAAAGGTCAAGGTCATTCATTGACCTGAGACCAAGGTCACTCCGATTTCATATTTAAAAAAAAAAAAACATTTTTTTCTCAGAAACTACTGAGCCAATTTAAGTGAAATTCAATATTGAGCTTTTGTGAGTTGAACAAATGAAAAGTTGCCAGTACGGTCTAGATCACATGACCAAAATGGCCGCCACGCCCAAATATGGTAAAAAGCCTTCAAAAATTTTCTTCTCCAGGAACGTAAGGCCAGTGGCTTGAAACTTGGCATATATCATATGGTACTCGGGCTCGTCATAGTTTTTACAAATGCTGACCCTGGGTTGACCTTGACCTATTTTATGGCAGTGTCGTCAACTTAGGCTTTTGCATGGGAAAAAGTGAAAATAATGGATTTTTAGGAAACCATTGAAGACAATGTCACCAAATTGGTAGATCAGGTAAAGTAAATGAATACATGAAGATTCATGGGTAAGAAAAGTCATCATTCAGTGACCTGGGACCAAGATTATCCAGGTTCCGTATTTCAAACAGTTTTTCTCAGAAACCGCTGGCCCAATTCAAGTGAAATTTGATATGGATCCTTTATATGATGAACAAATGAAAATTTGCTCATATGGTCCAGGTCACATGACCAAGATGGTGGCCATGCCCATATATGGTAAAAACACTTCGAAATTCTTCTTCTCCAGAACCGTAAGGCAAATGACCTTGAAACTTGGCAGGAAGCATCTGGTACACGGGCCTATCATAATTTGTTCAAATGGTGACCCTGGGTTGACCTTTACCTATTTTACGGCAATGTCAAATTTGCGGACTTAGGCTTTTGCTTGGGAAAAAGTGAAAATAATTGATTTTTAGCTCACCTGAGCCTTTAGGCTCATAGGTGAGCTTATAGTATAGCCATGGTCTGTCGTCCGTCCATCCGTTGTCCGTCCGTCCACCATTTTCAAAGATCTTCTCCTCCAAAACAGGGAGGCCAATGAAAGCCAACTTTCATGTGGTGCTTCAGTAGGATGGGGGAACGAAAGTTTGTTCGCGGGGTCTGGGTCACATGACCAAGATGGCAGCCATGCCCATATATGGTAAAAAGCCTTCAAGAATCTTCTTCTCCAGAACCATGAAGCCAATGACCTTGAAAGTTGGCTTGTAGCATCTGGTACTTGAGCCCATCATAGTTTGTAAAAATGGTGACCCTGGGATGGCCTTGACCTATTTTATGGCTATGTCAAATTTGCAGACTTGAAATTCACGTTGTGTCCCAGCCACCATACTGCAAAGAAACACCTATAATGTAGATGGTATTAAGTAAAACTGTACAAGTGGAAAATCAAGGAGTCAAGTGCTCTTTCCAAGCACATTGTCAATCAGACATTCCCTAAATAATATGAAAAGTTAAAAAAAATATGACAAATGGAATAAACCATAATGAAAGCATGGCCTTCGAACTGTCAGAAAGGTAGGAATAGGTGGAAAGTTTTATCACATTGTTAGACATCAAAATTTTGTCCCCACAAGTTGTGTACCCCTGCTCTGAGGCTATATACATATATAAAAACATTAAAATGTACACCAGGACCAGGTGTCAGGTGAGCGTTTACAGGACCACTGGTCCTCTGGTTTTAAACTATTGCAGCCTGTGACCTTAAAATTAGTAAATGCAGTGGGCGAAATGTGCTAGTGAAACTACACTAATTTTCAAGGTCAAGATTGTTCCCTGACCTTAGCCCAAGGTCATTCAGATATGAAAATTAAAAATTTGTTTTTCACTGAAACCACTAGGCCATTTACAACCAAATTTTGTCTGAAAACTTTTTAGAACAAGGAAATGAAATTTAAATTAATTTCAGTTTGGTCACGCGACCAAGATGGCCGCTATGCCCATATAAGGTAAAAAACCTTAAAAAAAATCTGCTCCTCCTGAACCAATGGGTCGGTTGTGATGAAACTTGGTATGTGGCATTTGGGACTCGGGCCTATCATAATTTGCTAAAATGATGGCCCTCGGACGACCTTGACCCAATTTACGGCAAGGTCAAATTTGGTCACAGAGACTTTTATATGGGAAAAAGTCAAAATAGCATATATTTTTAGCTCACCAGAGCGGAAGGCTCTGGGGGAGCATATAGTATAGGCAGTGATCCGCCGTCCGCGTTGGCTTCAACATTTTCAAATGACCTCTCCTCAAAAAACTGCTGAGCCGATTGAAGTAAAATTTCATGTGCAGCATTCATGGGTTGGAGGAACGAAAGTTTGCTCTCAGGGTCCAGGTCACATGACCAAGCTGGCCTCCATGCCCATATAACGTAGAAACCCTTCAAAAATCTTCTTCTCATGAACCAGTGGTCTGCTTGTGATGAAACTTGGTATGTAGCATTGGGGACTCGGGCCTTTTATAGTTTGCTAAAATGATGACTCTAGGATGTCCTTGGCCCATTTTACACCAAGGTCAAAATTGCTCACATAAACTTTTGTGTGGGAAAAAAGTCAAAACAGCATATTTTTAGCTCACCAGAGCCTAAGGCTCCGGAGGAGCTTATAGTATAGGCATTGGTCCGTCGTCCGTCGTCGTCGTCGTCGTCAACATTTTCAAACAACATCTCCTCTGAAACTACTTGGCCAACTGAAACCAAATTACATGTGGAGCCTCAGTGGGAAGGGGAACGAAAGTTTGTTTGTGAGGACTGTGTCACATGACTAATATGGCCACCATGCCCATATATGGTAAAAACCTTTAAAACTCTTCTTCTCAAGAACCGAACGACCGATGTTCTTGAAACTTGGTATGCAGCATCGGGGACTCGGGCCCTACCAAATTTGTTCAAATGATGACCTTTGATTGACCTAGACCTATTTTACCTCAAGGTCAAATATGGTCACTTAGACATATGTATGGAAAAAGGGCAAAACAGTGGATTTTTCTGATTGCCTGGTAACCTGTGGCATCAGAAATGATATTTGCAATCAGCTGAATGGAAGTTTTTCAACTCCAAAGGTCAAGGTCATTTGCTGACCTTTGTCCTGGATGGCTCAGATTCAGTATTTAATCTTCTTCTCTACTCAAACTGCTAGGTTGATTGAAACCAAATTACATGTGGAGCTTCTATGGGAAGGGGGAATGAAAGTTTGTTCGTAAGGATTGGGTCACATGACCAATATGGCTGCCATGCCCATATATGGTAATAACCTTAAAAAAATCTTCTCAGGAACCAAATGGCCAATGACATTGAAACAGTATACAGCATCGGGGGCTCGGACCATACCAATTTTGTTCAAATTATGACCTTTGGCTGACCTTGACCTGTGTTTACATCACGGTCAAATTTGGTCACATAGACAATTGTATGGAAAAAAGGCAAGACGGTGGATTTTACTGATTGCATGATGGCCTTTTATTGTCACATGACCAAGATGGGCATCATGCCTGTATATGGTATAAACCACATGACCTCTGGTGAGTGTAGTGGCCCATGGGCCTCTTGTTCTTTAAACATCTCCTCCTTAACTACTTGGTTGATTGTAACCAAACTGCACAGGAATGTTTCTCACATAGTCCTCTTCTAAATTCCTTCAATGAATTTTGTTACATGCAGAACTCTGGTTGCGATGGCATCGAAACCAAAAAAAATATTTAAAAATCTTCTCCAAAACCGCTCAATGGATTTTATTCTTATTTTGCATGAATGTTCCTTGGGTGGACCTCTGTCATATTCCCTGAAGAAATTTGGATCAGACAAAAAACATGGCCGCCATGGCCATGCCCCACATGGCTGCCATGGCCTTGCCCCTTGGCTCATTAGCTTTCAAAGACTTATAAGGGGAAAAGTTTTAAAAACCTCCTCCAAAACTGCTCAGCTCAATGGATTTCATTCTTACTTTGCATGACTGTTCATTGGGTTGACCTCTGTCAAATTCTTTGAAGCAATTTTGATCAGACAAAAAACATGGCCACCATGGACATGTCCATTGGCTAATTAGCTTCCATAGACTTATAAAAGGATTTTTTTTTTTTTTTTAAATCTTCTCCTGCAAAACCGCTAAATGGATTTCGTTCTTAATTTTCATGAATGTTCCTTGTGTGGACTATTGTCAGATTCATTGAAGAAATTTTGATCAGACAAAAAACATGGGCGCCGTGGCCACCAGCTTCCATAGACCAATAAAGGGAGAAACTTCAACAGTCTTCTTCTCTGAAACCATAAGGCCTAAAGCTAAGACATTTAGTATGTAGCAAAGTTATGTGGTCACCTACTAAGTCCTGCGAACTACACCTCTGGAGTCCGAATTGGCAACGCCCCGGTGCTTATTAGCTCCCATAGACTATTAATGAAAAAATCTTGAAACTTTTCTCCTGAAACCATAAGGCCAAGAGCTTAGTATGTAACAACTTGAAGTATTCAACTGCATAAATCCTGGCAACCATGCCCCTGGGGTCCAAATTGGCCACACCCTGAGGCCCATAAGCTCCCATAGACTTAAATTATACTGGGAAAAACTGACAAAAATCTTCTTC
Organism: Lucinisca nassula; assembly: GCA_963580285.1. Taxonomy (NCBI): domain Eukaryota; kingdom Metazoa; phylum Mollusca; class Bivalvia; order Lucinida; family Lucinidae; genus Lucinisca; species Lucinisca nassula. The sequence continues at coordinate 67,057,868 of OY757019.1, read as the reverse complement.
TCTGAAACCATCAGTGCCCAGAGCTTCGATATTTAGTATGCAGCAACGTCAAGTGGTCACTCACATAAATCCTGCCAACCATGGCTCTGGTTTCCAAAAATATAGAATGGACACTTGGGTCGATCACTGGTTTTTAGCTCACCTGTCACGTAGTGATGAGGTGAGCTTTTGGGATCACTTTTCTTCCGTCTTCCGTCCGTCGTGCGTGCATCTGTCTGTCCGTGCGTGGGTGCGTAAACAATTTCTTCAGACGACATCTCCTCCTAAACCACTGATCGGATTTTGACCAAACTTCACAGGAATGATCCTTAGGTGGTCCCCTTTCAAAGGTGTTCAAATGGTTCCGGTCCGCTGCACATCAAGGTCACAAGGGCCAAAAATAGATTTTTTTAATGAAAACTTTAAAAAATCTTCTTCTCTGAAACCACAAGTCCCAGGTCTTTGATATTTGGTATGAAGCTTCATCTAGTGGACCCCTACCAAGATTGTTCAAATTATAGTGCTGGCGCCAAAGATGCTCCCGCCCCAGGTCCCTTTGGTTTTACATAGGGAAAATCTTTAAAAATCTTCTTCTCTGAAACCGCAAGGGCCATGTCTTTGCTATTTTATATGAAGCTTCATCTAGTGGACCCCTACCAAGATTGTTCAAATTATAGTGCTGGGGCCAAAAATGCCCCCGCCCCGGGGCCCTTTGTTTTTACATGGGCTTATATAGGGAAAATCTTTAAAAATCTTCTTCTCTGAAACTGCAAGGCCCAGGTCTTTGATATTTGGTATGATGGTTCATCTAGTGGACCCCTACCAAGATTGTTCAAATTATAGTGCTGGGGCCAAAAATGCCCCCGCCCCAGGGCCCTTTGGTTTTTCATCGGCTTCTATAGTGAAAATCTTTGAAAATCTTCTTCTCTGAAACTGCAAGGCCCAGGTCTTTGATATTTGGTATGAAGCTTCATCTAGTGGACCCCTACCAAGATTGTTCAAATTATAGTGCTGGGGCCAAAGATGCCCCCGCCCTGGGTCCCTTTGGTTTTACATAGGATTATATAGGGATAATCTTTAAAAATCTTCTTCTCTAAACCGCAAGGCCCAGGTCTTTGATATTTGGTATGAAGCTTCATCTTGTGGACCCCTACCAAGATTGTTCAAATTATAGTGCTGGGGCCAAAAATGCCCCCGCCCCGGGGCGCTTTGATTTTACATGGGCTTATATAGGGAAAATCTTTAAAAATCTTCTTCTCTGAAACCGCAAGGCCCAGGTCTTTGATATTTGGTATGAAGCTTCATCTAGTGGACTCCTACCAAGATTGTTCAAATTATAGTGCTGGGGCCAAAAATGCCCCCGCCCCAGCGCCCTTTGATTTTACATGGGCTTATATAGGGAAAATCTTTAAAAATCTTCTTCTCTGAAACCGCAAGGCCCAGGTCTTTGATATTTGGTATGAAGCTTCATGTAGTGGACCTCTATCAAGATTGTTTAAATTATAGCCCTAAAGCCAAAAATAACCCTGCCCCAGGGCCATTTGGTTTTACATAGGTTTGTGTAGGGAAGATCTTAAAAAAAAATTGTCTTCTCTGAAACCGTAAGGCCCAGGCCTTTGATATTTGGTGGGTAGCTTCATCTAGTGGACCTTTAACAAGATTGTTCAAATTATAGCCTTTGTTGATATTTGGTATGAAGCTTCACCTTTAGATCTCCCTCAACATTATGCACATTAAAACCTCGGGGTAGATAATGGCCCTCCCTGGGGCCCACTTGTTACTCTATGGATCAGGTGAGCGATCCAGGGCCATCATGGCGCTCTTGTTATTTTACCCATTGCATGCGGGAAAACCCTAAATGGGTATTGGCAAACAGTGCTGGCCCAGATGAGACCCCGCAGAACACCATGTCTGATCAGGGCCAGCACTATTTGCTAACAGAATTTTCCATCAAAAATAGAAAAAATAGGTCTGACACCCCTTATATGACAAATGGACTGGTCCAAAATATAGCAATAGATGAGTCCACTAGTATACAACTGGTTAATGTAATAAATATGATAATTGTCTGAAGTTAGCCGGTGGAGCGACGGGCCCTCTTGGGCCTCTTGTTGACCTTGTCATCACCGTATCCCCTGCTGGGGATAAAAACTCAGATGAGTTCGAAAACCGGCCAAGTCGGCCCATTTATCATAGAGTTACCTCCCTTTGATGGCTGAAAATGACGATTTTTAGCTCACCTGGGCCGAGGGTTCCAGGGGAGCTTATAGTATAGTGGGTCCTCCGTCATCCGTCCACACTTTTGAGCAGCTATATCTCTATATCCTGCAGGCTGATCTCAATCATTTCTCATCTGTAGCATGCCTCTGGTGGGGCATTGATGACATAAGCTTTTTTTCGAGATCGCTCAAGGTCCCATAGACTTACAATTTGAAAATGCTTGTCATCACCGTAGCGCCTTCAGTTTTGATCAGATCTTTCTGAAATTTATATGTAAGGTGGCTGGGGATAAAATCTTGGATGAGTTGGAAAACGGCCAAGTTGGCCCATTTATCATAGAGTTATGTCCCTTTGATTGCTGAAAATGCCAATTTTGGACCTTGTCATCACGGTAGCCCCTTCAGTTTTGGTCAGATCTTTCTGAAACTTATATGTAAGGTGGCTCGGGATAAAATCTCAGATGAGTTCGAAAACCAGCCAAGTCGGCCCATTTATCTTAGAGTAACGTCCCTTTGATTGCTGAAAATGCCGATTTTTAGCTCACCGTCACGTAGTGACGAGGTGAGCTTTTGGGATCACTTTTTGTCCGTCGTCCGTCGTGCGTGCGTCCGTCCGTCCGTAAACAATTTCTTAAAATGACATCTCCTCCGAAACCACTGATCGGATTTTGATCAAACTTCACTGGAATGATGCCTAGGTGGTCCCCTTTCAAAGTTGTTCAAATGGTTCCGGTCCGTTTCACATCAAGGTCACAGGAGCCAAAAATAGATTTTTTTCACCAAAAATTTAAAAAATCTTCTTCTCTGAAACCGCAAGGCTCAGGTCTTTCATATTTGGTATGAAGCTTCATCTAGTGGACCCCTACCAAGATTGTTCAAATCATAGTGCTGGGGCCAAAAATGCCCCCGCCCCGGGGCCCTTTGGTTTTACATGGGCTTACATAGGGAAAATCTTTAAAAATCTTCTTCTCTGAATCCGCAAGGCCCAGGTCTTTGATATTTGGTATGAAGCTTCATCTAGTGGACCCCTACCAAGATTGTTCAAATTATAGCCCTGGGGCGATAAATGCCCCCACTCCGGGGCCCTTTGGTTTTACATGGGCTTATATAGGGAAAATCTTTAAAAATCTTCTTCTCTGAAACCGCAAGGCCCAGGTCTTTCATATTTGGTATGAAGCTTCATCTAGTGGACCCCTACCAAGAGTGTTCAAATTATAGTGTTGGGGCCAAAAATGCCCCCGCCCTGGGGCCCTTTGGTTTTACATGGGCTTATATAGGGAAAATCTTTAAAAATCTTCTTCTCTGAATCCGCAAGGCCCAGGTACTTGATATTTGGTATGAAGCTTCATCTAGTGGACCCCTACCAAGATTGTTCAAATTATAGTGCTGGGGCCAAAAATGCCCCCGCCCCGGGGCCCTTTGGTTTTTCATGGGCTTATATAGGGAAATTCTTTAAAAATCTTCTTCTCTGAAACTGCAAGACCCAGGTCTTTGATATTTGGTATGAAGCTTCATCTAGTGGACCCCTACCAAGATTGTTCAAATTATAGTGCTGGGGCCAAAAATGCCCCCGCCCCGGGGCCCTTTGGTTTTACATAGGCTTATATAGGGAAAATCTTTAAAAATCTTCTTCTCTGAAACTGCAAGGCCAAGGTCTTTGATATTTGGTATGAAGCCCTATCTTGTGGACCTCTACCAAGATTGTTCAAATTATAGCCCTGGGGCCAAAAATACCCCTGCTCCGGGGCCCTTTGGTTTTACATAGACTCATAGACTTATATAGGGAATAGTGTTTCCCGCAGACTGAAATTAGGGCAGGGTGCTACTAAAAAAAAGGGCATTTTTGCAACGCGGCACTGCATATCAAAAGGGCACACCTTACACAGACTCTTGACAAAGAGGGCAATGCAGGGGTCTTGCACTCCTTTTAGCGAATGGGGATGGGGCCTTTAGAATTGGGAAAATTATCGACATTTTGACTGAAATTTGGAAAATGTACTACAAACACTGAAAGGTTTTCTTTAATGGCATTGTTATTTGAAGAGAAGGCCTATGGCAGACAGCAGACTGTGGAATAAACAACAGGGATAAACCTTAACCAGCCAAAGGACCCAAACTCTAAAATGTTTGGGATCCGGATCAATATTCAAGGGCCCGTAAATGGTTAGGTATAAGATAATTATACTTGATAGACACTTCCTGACAGTGACTGAGGTAAGATTTTTATCCAAAAGATTTAAACTAGGGTAATTCTACTATGAATACAAAACATGTGGTAACTATGAATATCATTCTTCATGTGGAGCATGATAGCTCACTGGCTAGTGCACTTGCCTCTGATGCTAGAGGTCCCGGGTTCAATCCCCGGCAGCGGTGATAAAATTTCGGTGTCCGTACACACGCTCCGTTGGCATCATTTGCAGGGATGAATGTCATAAAGTGCACTCCTTCGTATCGGGACGTTAACTGGAGGCCCCCTTTGCAGGGAGACCCATCCCTGTGCAGGTTAAAGAACCCTACGGTAATTACATGATTACAATGTAGGCTTTCATCCTGCAAAACTGGAGTGTATGTACATAACATGCCCCTTCTGTGTCCCCTCCTAGGGTTAAAGCGAAATCAGAAGATAGAGATAGATAGAAGTATCTGGACCTCCTTACATTCATTCAAGTTCATACAAGACAAAAAACACAGAACAAAAAAGATTATTACACAGAATGATTTTAGCTTTAATTTTTTTTTGTCAATTCTCCCTTCAGCTACATTGTATCTTAATAAAAACGTAGTGACGGACCTGAAGGAGGACACACATTTCAGTGCATCTGGCGACTTTGTTCTGAAGCAAAACTTTAATACTTTTCCTTCAAATTGTCAAAAAATCATCATTTATTTTATTTGTAACAAAATATCTTGCTAAAAAAATTAGAGTGAGCAGATTTGGGCCCTCAAAATCCGTAATGTAGTGGGTGGGGTACATACGTAAAAACTATGCATACATCGTAGAATGAAGGACAAGAATAATTTGGTAAAACTTAAAAGCATTACTAAAACTGCACACCATGCATTTATTCAGAGAATTTTGGAAGAACTGCAACATTTCTTGGCCAGATTGGAAATTCGTCTTCCGGAAATTGGATACTTTTAGGCATTTGGAATGAGGCTGAATTTCGGCCCTAAATTTGGGTTATCGAGAACTCTTGTCAACAAATGCGGTCATTAATAAATTCCCCGGTTATTGCCATTTGTATACGCGAATAAAACGGGAACCATACCATGCGCTTGACTGAACACAACACAGGTATTGTACAGTGTGTGTATTTATTGCGATAATTACGCACGACTGTCCCGTGATTATTGGATAAACGGCGTAAAGATTAGGTCTATTGCAGGGCACATTTAATTTGCGTAAAGGGCAATGCGGGGCGCAAAAGGGACCAAAATTTCAAATTTTAGGGCAAGAGGGCGGGAATTTAGGGCACCGGGGCGCTGCGCCCCGCTGTTCCGCTTTAGGGCAATCACTAGGGAAAATCTTGAAAAATCTTCTTCACTGAAACCACAAGGCCTAGGTGTTTGATATTTGGTATGAAGCTTCAGCTAGTGGACCTCTACCAAGATTGTTAAAATTATAGCCCTTGGGCCAAAAATGCCCCTGCTCCTGGGCCTTTTGGTTTTACATAGACTTATATATGGAAAACCTTAAAAAATCTTCTTGTCTGAAACCATGAGGCTCAGGTGTTTGATATTTGGAATGAAGCTTTGTCTTGATGACCTTTATCGAGATTGTTCAAATTATTGCCCTGGGGCCAAAAATGCCCCCGCTCTGGGGCCCTTTGGTTTTACATAGACTTACATAGGGAAAAACTTTAAAAATCTTCTTCTCTGAAACCACCAGGCCCAGGTCTTTGATATTTGGTATGAAGTTTCATCTAGTGGACCCCTAAGAAAATTGTTCAAATTATAGTGCTGGGGCCCAAAATGCCCCCGCCCCGGGGCCCTTTGGTTTTACATAGGGTAATATATGGAAAATCTTTAAAAATCTTCTTCTCTGAAACCACAAGGCCTAGGTCTTTGATATTTGGTATGAAGCTTCATCTAGTGGACCTCTATCATAATTGTTCTAATTATAGTCCTGGGACCAAGAAATGCCCCTGGTCTGGACCTCTTTAGTTTTACATTGACTTATATAGGAAAAATCTTAAAAAAATCTTCTTCTCAGAAACCACAAGGCCGAGGTCTTTGATATTTGGTGTGTAGCTTCATCTAGTGGACCTCTACCAAGATTGTCTTGATGACCTTTATCAAGATTGTTCAAATTGTAGCACTGGGGCCAAAAATGCCTCGGCCCCAGGGCCTTTTGGTTTTACATAGACTTATATAGGGAAAACCTTTAAAAATCTTCTTTTCAGAAACCAGAAGGCTCAGGTGTTTGCTATACATGTATGGTAAGAAAGCTTTGTCTTGTGGACCTCTACCAAGATTGTTCAAATTATAGCCTTGGGGCCAAAAATGCCCCCACCCTGGGACCCTTTGGTTTTACATTGATTTATATAGGAAAAATCTTAAAAAATCCTCTCCTCTGAAAACGCAAGGCCCAGGTATTTGATATTTGATGTGTAGCTTCATCTAGTGGACCTCTACCAAGATTGTTAAAATTATAGCCCTGGGGCCAAAAATGCCCCTGCCCTGTGGGCCCTTTGTTTTTACATAGACTTGCATAGGGAAAACCTTTAAAATTCTTCTTGTCTGAGACCAGAATGCTCAGGTGTTTGATATTTGGTATGAAGCTTTGTCTTCTGGACCTCTATCAAGATTGTTCAAATTATAGCCCTGGGGCCAAAAATGCCCCCACCCTGGGACCCTTTAGTTTTACATTAACTTATATAGGACAAATCTTAAAAAATCTTCTCCTCTGAAACCACAAGGCCCAGGTCTTGAATATTTGGTGTGTAGCTTCATCTAGTGGACCTCTACAAAGATTGTTCAAATGATAGCCTTGGTGCCAGAAATGGTCCCGTTACAAAGACTTACATAGGGAAAACCTTTAAATCTTCTTCTCTGAAACCACAAGGCTCATGTCTTTGGTATTTAGTATGAAGTTTCATATAGTGCACCTCTTCTAAGATTGTTCAAATTATAGCACTGGGGTAAAAGTGACTCCCCTCTAGGGGCACTTAATTGGTACAGTTTTTTTAGACATCAGAATATATAAAAATACTTTAGAGAAAATTGAATCATTAATAGAGACTTTTACATGGTTTACCATCATTGAAAATCTCCCAAGCCTTTAGAGAGCATTTTGATGTATGCATGGTAATATAAATAAGCAATACATTGTTGTACATGTGTAGTTAGTGATAATAAGTATTTTATAAACATTGACACTATTAGTTTTTTTTTATTCCAGGCATGAAGATACATAGTTTCCAGCATGGTGAAGAGTAATATTGGTGTCATTTATAGTCGTACCCGGGACATTGTTTATTCTAGCTAAAGAATATAACGATTGTTCGTCTTAAAATTTTTGTTCATCTAAGCCAGACTGGTAGCTCTGCTGGATGCTTTCCTGACTGGTGATCAAGAAGTTAAGGGTTCCATACCTGCTGAGGCTGGCAACATTCTAAAATGGCTATCAATCAGGAAATCTTTTCTCTGGTCATTCCCTTCTGCTGATTCAAGAAGGGCGGTTATCAACTTTGGTGAAAGACTGTGCAATGTACTGGTTAACCACTTAGGTATAAGCCTGTGTCGAAAGTGTGGTTAGTTAAACTAACTGGCTTGAATGCTTGTTTTCAAATCCTGTTTGCATGTACTATTGTATTCTGTCTATGTATGAACTTGTAAATGTTTGACAAATCAAAATAAATAATGTTTAAACCAAACTAACTGGCTCAAAAATTAACTAACTAGTGTTGGCTTGGCCATAAAATAGAAGTGGAGGCAATGATCAGGAAACCCACAGCTCCCATCAGCTCCCCAAAATTAACTAACAAACCATGTTCATCTGAAAAAAGTTATAAACAATGGTTATCCACAAAAGGGGTAATCGCAGACGTACCAGGTAAGAAAGATGAAGGTTGTTTGGCATGGCATTCCAGTCTTATTTGGATAATGTTAGTTGTATGAATGAAATTGTAAAAACTAAAACTGTAGCAATTGAAATTTTCTCTGCAACAAAACTGAGCAGAAGTATATAGCATAATTCAATTTGTCTGTAGACATTTTTGTGGGATATTAATCACTTTTATTGATAGATCACTTTTAGTAATAGATCTAGTTGGTTTTAAAGATACATTAAATAAACACTCTTTTACCTTTTCTAATACCTTCATCTGTGCATAGAGGGTCTCTTCCTGGAGTAAAACCGCCTTGCTGATCATGACTTATGCTCCCGGTAGGGAAGCATTTTATAATACTTATTCACCTTTTTAATTGTTGAATGAATGAAAGTTTAATCAATTTTATCAGCCATACACAAATCAAATCCACTTTATATTTAAATATAATGATAATTCTTCATGAATTTAATTTTAAATACCTTTATAGATTTGAGTTTAAAACTGCAATATGTGTACTGATGTTCAGCTATTCAGTATTTTAAAAATTACTTTATTTGTATGCCTCTGTAATCAAAGATTCTGGGGGCATATAGTTTTGGACTGTCTGTCTGTTTGTCTGTCCGCAAAAACCTGAACATTGGGCATAACTTTTGAATGGTAACTTATAGGGCTTTCTTCTTTCACATGTGCATTCCTTGTCACAATACCTTTCAAGAGATACCATAAATTTGGACCTTGTGACCGTGACCTTGACATCTGACCTTCTTTTGACCTCCTTTTTAAAAACTTTAAGATTAGCCATAAAGTTTGATTGGTTAGTGATAGGACTTTCATATTTCACATGTCTATTCCATGTAGCAAGACCATTCCAGTGATACCATAATTTTTGACCTCATGACCTTGTCATTTGATCTACTTCTTTTAAAAAAAAACTTTTAACATTCACAAAAACTTTAACATTGGGCATAATGTTTGAATGGTAATTGATATAGCTTACATAGCTCGTATTTCACACGTGCATTCCTTGTCACAAGACCTTTCCAGTGGTACCATAATTTTTGACTTCATGACCTTGACCTTGACGTTTCACCTACTTTTTAAAAACTTTAACATTGGCCATAACTTTTGATTGGTAAGTGATAGGGTTTCATATTTCACATGTGCATTCCTTGTCACAAGACCTTTCTAGTGTTACCATAATTTTTGACCTTGTGACCTTGACATTTGACCTACTTTTAAAAAAACACTTTAACATTGGCCATAACTTTCGATTGGTAAGTCGTAGGGCTTGTAATATTTCACATGTGTATTCCTTGTCACAAGACCTTTCCAGTGGTATCATAATTTTTGACCTCATGACCTTGACCATGACATTTGATCTACTTTTTAAAAACTTTAATACAGTCCATAACTTTGGATTGGTAAGTGATAGGTCTTTCATATTTCACATGTGCATTCTTTATCACAAGATCTTTCCATAGGTACCGTATTTTTATGCCCCCGGAATCTAAGATTCTGGGGGGCATATAGTTTTTGGTCTGTCCGTCTGTTTGTCCGTTTGTCCGTCTGCAAAAACTTTAACATTGGGCATAACTTTTGAATGGTAATAGATAGAGCTTTCATATTTCACAGGTGTATACCTTATCACAAGACCTTTCCAGTGGTACCATAATTTTTGATCTCCTGACCTTGAACTTGACCTTTGACCTATTTTTTTTCAAAATTTTTAAAAACATTAACATTGGCGCTGTCCGGGGGCATCAGTGTTTCACAAACACATCTTGTTTTACCTTGACCTTGACATTTGACCTATTTTTTAAAAACTTTAACATTGGCCATAACTTTCGATTGGTAAGTGATAGGGCTTTCATATTTCACATGTGCATTCTATGTCAAAAGACCTTTCCAACGATCCCATAATTTTTGACCTCATGACCTTGACCTACTTTTTTAAGACTTGAACATTGGCCATACCATTCGATTGCTTAGTGATACTGCTTTCATATTTAACATGCACTGTCCGGGGGCATCCGTGTTTCACAAACACATCTTGTTTCTTAATTTATTGAAACAGTAATTTTTTCAGATTCTTAAAAAAATTGGTTTTGTTTTTTACAGTAAATTTGACTAATACAGCTTTCCTTTTTTGTAGTATCAACAAGATTTCTGAAAAGAAAATATAATTGACAAAGTGATAGATAGACAGTTTTTGTGACTTAGTGACTGATATATAGACAGTGTTTGTGACTTAGTGACTTAGTGTTGTGTATAAAAAGTGGAAAACTGTGCTTAAAACAAGTTACAGCTCATCACTGTATTTCAAGGTAAATGAATGATTGTTTTGTTAATGATAGTAAAAAGTAATAGGTAAATGGTTTTGGCAAAATCAGAGTGAATCACACCTTTTGTTTGATAGAAGAATAGTTTGTATAATACAGTGCCCAAAAGAATGAAGACAAAGTACAATTATAAACATGAGAATCCTTGATATTGCATGCTGATAATTTGAACTTGCCAATAATGTTTGATGCTATTGTGTTTGAGGTCAGAGGTTAGGTTACTTATACTCTAAAAACCAAAAAAACTTTTGAAGTAATAAGCAAAAATGATAGAGGCCATCAAGAGGTATTGCAGTATCAAAGAACAGTAAATACCTGTTTTTTTTTTTTTTTTTTTTTTTTACCGGCCCCGATAGCTCAGTTGGTAGAGTGTCCGCTCCGGGGAACGGGAGGTCTCGGGTTCGATCCCGACCGCGACATACCAAAGTCGTTAAAATGGTACTAGCTGCTCCTCGCTTGGCACTCAGATTTACGGGGTAGAGCTAGGACTGGTCGATCCAGTGTCAGGATAATGTGACTGGGTGTGGTATCATGTAATGTGTCTGGGACATGATACTTCAGTGAGGCAGCACTATAAACGTGAGCATTGAGCTCCCTGTCGCAACCAGACACCGTCGTGATATGACTGAAAAATTGTTGAAAGCGACGTTAAACCCGAATTCACACACACACCTGTTTTTTTAACAACTATACTTTTTTTTAATCAATGCTTGTCTGGAGAACTACTAGAAAAGTAATAAAACTGATGTTGAAAGATACTTCAGGAACTGATTCAAACAGGAACTGATTGAAACAGAACCCAGAGCTTATCCTTAAAGTCAAAGGGAAAGACAAAAAGACACTTCTTAACAAACAATAAAATCATAGGGTACGGGCCAATTTAGTAGCTCTTTCCCTTCTGGCCTTGGTAGCTCAGTAGGATGCCTGTCTAACTTGTGATCAGGAGGTCGCAGATTGGATACCTGCTAGGGTTAGGAACATTCATTGCTGGAAGATCGATCATGAAATCTATTATAAGGTCATTACCTGCCTTGTGCTTATTTAATAAAGGTAGTTGTCAGTTTCTGGCCAAAGAATATGCACTATATTGGTGAATATCTTAGTATGAGGGTGCCCTGATAGTGTGGTTAGGTAACTTTACTGGCTAAAATTAACCTAGATTGTGCAGAGTGGGTGGTAAACGTAACAAACAAAATAGAAGTGAAGGTAATGATCAGGAATTGATGCAATTAAGCCACAGCTCCGATCAGAGACACCAAAGGGAAAGAGACACCAAAGGGAAAGAAACACAAACATGAAACAACCAGACCCTAATGGAAACATCAATAGTGGAAAGCCAAAAAGGACAGTTACTTTCCCACAAAATGGCCAATTGGCTATCCAAAACAAAATAATATAAGCGATACAAACACTCAAAGACAAACCATAACAAAAATGAACCGGGACAGAAGAACCATCTTGGAACAGTCAGTAAAACAAACTCCACTGGGGGCTTAAATCGATTTTACGTTGTCACAATCTTCACACTTATTTCCATAGCAATTTAGACAATTTGTTCAGTCCTCATGAATGCCTCCCAACTCATCAGTGCAACATTGCTGTGAACACAAAAATCAAAGAACCACAGAGATGAAACAACGGTGAGGATTCGACAGCAAGGAATCACTGAAATGCTGGAGCAAAAGAAAACCAACATTTAGACTCTGATGGACCCGACCAGAGACAGAACTTCAGGCACTAACCAACATTACATAGAATTAAATTCTCTCTTATTCTTAGTAAGCTTTGGGAAAAGTAGTTTTTTTCCCAAACAGGTGGTAACTCGGTAACTTTTACTAAATTAAATAATTTGGACACACAGTCATAAGTGTTAGAAAATTAAAAGATATAAAAAATGAAAATAAATGAAATGAAACTGCAATGAAAGAACAAGTTTGGGATGTAAAGTAATAATGAATGTGAGGAAGGGTTAAAACCATTTTTTCAGGGCCCCAACTTTCACCATCATCTGTTGCTGTTGTTTACACAGTTTAGTTGGCTTTTAAAGTAGGAGTAAAACAAAGATCAGGAATCGATACAATTAACTTACTCCACCCATCAAAGACACCAAAGGGAAAGAAACACAAATATGAAGTGACCAGACCATAATGGAAACCTAAACAAAGGAAGGCCATAAGGACAGTTACTTTCCCACAAAATGGCCAAATGGCCATCCAAAATAAAAAGACACAAGTGATACACACAGTAAGTAACAAACAACAACATAAATAAACCGCCACAGAAGAACCGCCTTGGAATGGTCAGTGGAAAGAATTCCACTGGGGGGCTTAAATCGATTTTACATGGCCATAATCCCCGCCCTTACCTCTGTCGCGGTATACACTAATTTTGTTTAGTCTGCATGAAAGCTTCCTAACTCATCAGTGTAACATCTCCGAGAACATACAAATAAAAAACTACAGAGATGAAACAAGGTTGAGCACTCAACAGCATACAACAACAGAATTGCTGGAGCAAAAGAAAACCAACAGTTAGACTCCGAGGGATTCGACCAAAGACGGAGCATCAGGCGCACACATTGAAGTCTCACATTGAAGTCTCCTATTAAAAATGCTTGGCCAAAACTATACAGAATGATAAAAGTCTAGAGGATTATCATTTGTTTTTGGGGGGATTACCTTGTTAAATTACTATGCTCAAGCGAGAAAAGAAAATCTGTCTGTTTTACAAAAATTCATTTAGTATAGGCAAGATTTTGAATTATTTAAAGATAATATCATTTCCCCTTTTCCTTTTAAAGCAGACACCTACTTTTGTATCTTTCAGGTTGAGGTATGCCACGCAAAAAGACCTGGAAGAAGTCATTGGCAAAGACCATGGTGAGGGCTAATGATGGTAGCCCTGGGTTACTTATCTCAGATGTGGGCCTGACCCCCCTCATAGATCGTGGAGGATCTAAGCCCCAGTCGCTTGCAGCGATGGGGACATCTGTGCCAGGGTCAATTATTTTGTCAGATGTGGGTATGACCTGCCCCAGCGTATCATCTGGCCCAGGGTCATCTAGTTCTTCAGATGTGGGTATGACCTGCCTCAGCGTGACATCTGATGCTTCAGTTTTACAAAGTAGAAATGACAAAGATATGAACTCAGTATTACAAAGTAGAAATGACAAAGATATTTACAGAAAACAACCAGAACAAAATATCGAAGTTTTGCAAAGTTCAAATGACAATATTAACAGACAACAAGTAGGACAAAATACCAAAATACATTCACCCATAGAATTTACAAACACTGTATTTTCAAGCTTCACACAAGTTGATGAAAAAATTATGTATACAGCATTTCCTTTAATGGAACAAACTGAAACAGTGCTATGGAAGCCTTCTAATGGTCCATTTAACTCTGTCAAATTTGAACTGGGATCTTTTCACCAAGGTTCAGAAATATTTAGCAATGAGTCCAGAGGATGCCAATGTACTGCAAATGCACTTTGTTCATTAATATATGCAGCATAGACATTGCTTGTAGTACAGATCTAGACAACATTCTTTTAGCTGGAGATAGTCTATATAATAAGATCATTGGTGAATTAAAGGCAGAAGGTAAATTCAGGAGTAAGTTACTAAGCTTTGATGAACTTCCAAGATTAGTTTCAATTTTAAACAAAGAAGTTATTGTGAAAACATCTGCTATTGTGACAGGTCTTTGCACAGAACAGTTTGTCAATACCAGTTTACCTACTCTTCACCAAGCATTGTACACTTCTCTACAAAATTCTCCAAGTGTTTTATTAATGATGGGTTCAATTTGTTGCTCTGTGTTCAAGAGAGATTGTAAATATTTTATATTTGATTCACATTCACATGGTTTAAATGGATTATCTGTTCCGGATGGAAAATCATTACTAGCTGCTTTCAATTGTTTAAATGATCTAGTTGCATTTCTATATGCATTGTTTGAAAGTATGATGATTTCAATTTCCACGCAGTTTGAAATTCTTCCTATAGACTTTGACTTATCTAATCCAGAGCATCATTCAATATTTGATATTGAAAATCATGCAGACAGCCATACTGACACTCCATGTGACTATGCTTGGAAAACTGTAACTTACAAGAGAAAGGTGTCTGAAAGCCATATGAGGAATTCACATGCAAGAGAAGACTTATTTGCTAATTCAAGCAGTGAAAATCATGCAACACTTATTGGCAAATACTTTAAGGATCAAAATTATAAACTTGAAGAAAAGACACGGAATAGTACAAATGTGACAAAAAATCAAAAGATGAGGAACAAAGAAATAAAAATAAACAAGAAAAAAGCTACAGAAAGAAAAGAATATATGAGAGTTTATATGGAGAAACGAAGGCAAGACTCTTAACTTCAAAGGAAAAGACAAAGAGTATACACTAAAATCAAAGCAGAGTGCGAGACAGTCTGAAGAATACCGAAAAAGGATAAAGAATATACACTAAAATCAATGCAGAGTGCTAGACAGTCTGAAGAATATCGAAAAAAGGATAAAGAATATACACTAAAATCTAAGCAGAGTGCTAGACAGTCTGAAGAATATCGAAAAAAGGATAAAGAATATACACTAAAATCTAAGCAGAGTGCTAGACAGTCTGAAGAATATCGAAAAAAGGATAAAGAATATACACTAAAATCAATGCAGAGTGCTAGACAATCTGAAGAATATCGAAAAAAGGATAAAGAATATACACTAAAATCTAAGCAGAGTGCTAGACAGTCTGAAGAATATCGAAAAAAGGATAAAGAATATGCACTAAAATCTAAGCAGAGTGCTAGACAGTCTGAAGAATATCGAAAAAAGGATAAAGAATATACGCTAAAATCAAAGCAGAGTGCTAGACAATCTGAAGAACATCGAAAAAAGGATAAAGAATATGCACTTAAATCAATGCAGACTGCTAGACAATCTGAAGAATATCGTAGAAAAGACAAAGCTATGACAAAGGCATGTATGAGAAGGGCTAGATTAATAGATGAATACAAAAAATGGGAAAGTGAAAAGAAACGAGAATCTCGAGAATGCCTTGAATTAAAAAAAAAAGATATTGCAATACAAAATCTATCAAAGAGGAAGGCGAGATCAGATCCATACAAATTAGAACAAGAAAGGGTTGCAAAACAACAGTGGAGACTAAATGAAAAAAACAAGAAAGCTGAAAACATTATAGACAGTAAAAGAAAAGCTACCAAGCGTAAAGATCCATCTTTTTCACAAGTTGAAAAGATAAACACAAAGCGCAGAAAATGTGGTAGTGATATTGATGTTTGTATTGAAAAGTTTCACAAGAATATATCAGTTGACCTGTCTATATATGTAGTTGCTGTCAACAGACATGGTTTGAAGAGACTGTATCAAAAGCTAAGACATTTATTTCTAAAGACAAGGAAAAGTACTTAACAGGGGTGAAATCAGTCAATGAAGAAGAATGGATATGCTGTACATGCAAAGACAATATTAAGTGTGGTAAAGTCCCAAAATTATCTGTTGTAAACGGAATGAAGTGGCCACAAAAACCAAAAGAATTGGAGCTGTTTCCACTTGAAGAACGCCTTATTGCTTTACGTATACCATTCATGCAGATGAGAGAACTACCTAGAGGTCGCCAGTTATCAGTAAAAGGAAATGTTGTTAATGTACCTGTTGACATTCAACCAGTTGTAAATGCTTTACCTAGGCCTTTTGATGAAAATGTTACAGTTGCAGTGAAATTAAAGAAGAAGATGTCATTTAAGTCATATGTTTTCTCAGAAAATGTTCGACCATATCATGTGCTTTGTGCTTTGCATTGGCTAATGAGTGGTAGTGAATTGTACAAAAACGCAAATGTTGAAATAGACCAGCAGTGGTTAAAGAGAATCACAGAAGAAAGTAATGAAACACTGCATGCATTTTTTGAATCACAAAAAAAAACCTGCTCTGAAACAAATAATGATGATTCTGATGGTGTTTTGGATGAAAGTCTTCAGGATAGTCCATGTAATCAGAACCAAGCTGAGGTTATACATAATTTTTTTGAGTTGTGTACAAAAGAATGTTCAAAGTATGATATTATTGATTTTGATGGTGTTGTTAGTGAAATGTGTAACAATTATCCAAACGATCAGTTAGAAAAAAATGATGATATTTCAAATCATAACACACCTCATGTCGAAGAACTGTATGATTCAGATGCAGAAGAAATCGCACAAGAAAATGTGGGAAATATTGACACTCTATTGGATGATGCAGATCTTGAAAACAGAAATTCTACATTCACATTTGCTCCTGGAGAAGGTCAAAGGCCACTCAGTATATTTCAAGATAAAGATTCAGAATATCTTTGTTTTCCAACCATATTTTGTGGGCAGAGGCGCATAGATAATGATGATAGAAAAGTGCCTGTACATTATAGTGATATTGCAAAATGGGAATTGAGAAGCCAGGATAGGCGTGCTGCTAACAGTGTACCCAATATATTTTTTAAACTGAAAAAAATACAAATGAAGCAACTGAACGATAAAGCAAACCTTGCTGTTAGAAGGTGTCAAACGGGAACAAATAATATTACTGCTGTACAAGCAAGAAACTCAGAGTGTATTGACAGTATTGTAAAAAATGATGAAGGTTACTATTTGTTTAAACAGCTAAGAAATTCTCCAGCATATTTAGAATCTAGAAAAAAAGATGTTTATGCTATGATTCGTCAGTTGGGTTTGCCAACTTGGTTTATGTCATTGTCCTCGGCTGATACAAGATGGATTGAGCTTTTGAAAATGCTAGCTACCTTAAATAAAAATTTCAACTACACTGATGATCAAATTGAAAACTTGGCATGGGAACAAAAGATAAAACTTATTCAATCGGATCCAGTCACTTGTTCTAGATATTTCGAGCATAGAGTTAAAGAATTCATCAACACAGTTCTGAAGAGTGAGCATGAACCTCTTGGAAAAGTTGTTGATTACTTTTTTAGAGTGAAATTTCAGCAACGTGGATCGCCACACATTCATATGATTGTATGGGTACAGAATGCACCAAAATTCAATGTGGATTCGGATGTAGAGTTGGCTGCTTATGTGGATCAGTATTTGAAATGTTCTATAGATAATTCATATCTTCGTCATTTAATAGAACTTCAAATTCACAAACATTCTAGAACATGTAGAAAACGAGAAGATAAAATCTGTCGATTTGGTTATCCTTTGCCACCTCTTTCCAAAACTATGGTCTTACAGCCTCTCGAAACTGAAAAAGACAAGTATTATAAATTATACCAAAACTTACAGAAAACAATGAACAGTAAGAAAGATGGATATGATATGTCTTATGAGGAGTTTCTGACAAGTGTTGTCCGAATGAGTGAGGAAGAATATATTAAATGCATCAGAAGTTCTTTAAACTCTTCAAAAGTGTTTTTGAAAAGAAAACCAAGTGAAATCCGTGTAAATTTGTACAATGATAGTGTGTTAAAAGCTTGGAAGGCAAACATTGATATACAATTTGTGTTAGATCCATATGCTTGTGCTATGTATATAGTTTCATATATTAGTAAATCTCAAAGAGGGATGAGTAATTTGTTGCATGCAGCTGCAAAAGAAGCAAGGAATGGCAATATGGATCTCAAAAGACAAGTTAGACATATTGGAAATGTGTTTTCAAACAGTGTTGAAGTAAGTGCACAAGAGGCAGTTTATTTGGTACTGCAAATGCCATTGACTAAAAGTTCAAGGAGTGTTGTCTTCATAAATACGTCACTTCCAACCCAGAGAGTACAGTTACTGAAACCAAAGTCAGTACTTGATGAATTGCCGGCAGACTCGACAGATATAATGTCAGACAATAAAATTAAAAGATACTCGAAGCGTCCCAAACCATTGGAAAAGTATTGCTTAGCCGATTATGTGTCTGAGTTAGAAGTCATTTACCCAGATGGACATAATGATAGTAGAGATGAGGAGGAGCAAGATTATGAGAAAGATGCAGAAGTGTCAGATGAAGAATGCTTTGGTGATGGTGAAACTATTTTAACTTTAAAGAATGGCATAAAAATCAAACGATGTCGTAATTCTAAAATAATAAGGTATGTGAGATTCAATCGCAAAACAGATGAAGAGAACTATTATAGAGAGAAACTTCTACTTTTTCACCCATGGAGAAATGAAGAGACTGACTTACTTGGAACTTTTAGAACATATAAAGAACACTATGAGTCAATGAAGCATGTGATAGATCATAAATGTTCCACTTACGAACATTATGCTGAAGAGTTGGAATTAGCAAGAGATTTAGCAGAAATTGAATATGATGCATTCGATGATATTGCTCCAAGTACACAACAAGTTGAAGGTGATGATGCTGAAATTGAACCAATTCAGTCTGAAGAGTTTATATATTTTAATCCTGATAGAATTGAGCATAGAGACTATGATATAGGGACTGAAATTGGATGTTACGTTTCTGCACCTCAAATTGATGTGAATGAAAATATTCTTTCAGATATTGATTACAGAAAGCTCCTGCAGTGTTTAAATAGTAAACAAAAACAGTTTTACTATCATGTGATTCACTGGATTAAAACAAAAGATGCCCCCTTATATGCATTTCTTTCTGGTGGAGCTGGTGTTGGAAAAAGTCTAGTTATTCGAGCATTGTATCAGACTTTGTTTAGAATATTAAATCTGAAAGAAGGAGAAGATGCGGATCACACAAGGGTTCTTCTTTGTGCATTTACAGGAAAAGCAGCATTTAATATTAATGGTTCTACCATCTCATCTGCATTTAAACAAAAGTATAAGCAATCGGATCAAACATTAACCTGTGACAGTCTGAATACCTTTAGATCAAAATACCGTGATTTGTCAGTTGTGATTATTGATGAAATTTCAATGGTTAGTAATTCTATGTTGAATTTTATTGATCAGAGACTTCAAGCATTGAAAGGAACAAGAACGCCTTTTGGTGGTGTTAGCATTATTGCTGTTGGTGATCTTTATCAGTTGAAACCAGTGAGTGGTGATTGGATATTTAATGACATGAAACATGATGCAGCTGCTTTATCACAAAATCTCTGGAAAGACTTATTTACCATGTTTGAACTAACAGAAATTATGAGACAAAAAGATGACATTGAATTTGCAGAATTGTTAAATAGATTAAGGATCAATGCCTTGACTGCTGAAGACAAGAATAGGTTTAAGCAATGTGAAGTAACTAAAAAAGATACTGAGTATCAGAAAAATGTGCCTCACCTCTTTGCAGAAAACTATTTCATGCATGTTTTTAATGATGAAATTATAAGAAATATGGCAACAGAAAAGGTTGAAATACCATGCATGGATACATATGTCTCACCTAAGTTATCTAAAGAAAAGATAGACTGTGCACTCAAGAATCTAAAGAATGTCACAGATTCAAACCAAACAGCAAATTTACATTGCTCGTTAACAGTTGTTGTTGACATGATTTATGATTTAACAATAAACATAAAAACAGAAGATGGACTAGCAAATGGAGCATCATGTGTAGTTAAGTTTATTGAGTATAAACTACAAACCACACGACGTCCAAGTATAATTTGGGTCCAGTTTGATGACAAAAAAGCAGGAATGGAAACAAGAATCAAATACAAAAACAGGGGACTGTATCATAGCAATATTGATGAAAATTGGACACCAATTTTTGATGTCAACAGGTCATTTACTTACAACAGAAAGACCTTTCAGAGAGTTCAATTCCCTTTGCAACCTTCTGCAGGGCGTTCAGTACATAGAGCACAAGGTAGTACCCTTGAAAGAGTTGTTATTGACTTATCACAACGTAAAACCCGCAAAGTTCCACATTTACACTATGTAGCACTCAGCAGGGTAAGGTCAATTGAGAAGCTTCAGATCCTTAACTTCAATGAGAAAGCATTACAAGTTGATGATCAGGTTAAGACAGAAATGCAGCGATTGCATGAAACAGCAGTGCTTCAGCTGTGTGATACATCTTTAGAATTGATAGATCCAGTTTCGCATTTCAAAGTTGCTTTCAATAATTGTAGATCCTTGAATCTTCATTTTGATGATGTTAGACATGACAAAAATCTGTTGTCAACGCACATATTTGGATTAGCAGAAACACGACTACATCAGCCTGATAATGATAGTGATTATGTAATAGAAGGCTATTGTTTGACAAGAAATGACCAAATTGGATACAGTACTTGCAAAAGACCTCCTCATGGATTAGCAGTTTATGTCAAAGATGATATCATTATTATACAGAAGAGAAAGTATAGTTCAGATACATTAGAATTTATTATGATAACTGCCAGGCATGTCTCGATTGAAAGTCAGATTGTATTTTTGTATAAGTCACCTCAAATGTCTGACAGTAATCTTCTTTCTTGTCTGAACAAAGAACTTATTCCATATTTGACCCCATCAAAGCCATTGATGATAATTGGAGATTTCAATATTAATGTTTTGCTGAAACATAGCATTGTTAAGAAATTAAGTGATAAGTTTTCATGCAAAATGCTTATAAAAGAATGTACCACAGATCATATGACAACGCTTGATTTGGTATTTTCTAATGTTGATTTTTCATATGTTGATGGTGCAGTTGGAACATGTGAAACATACTGGTCAGATCACAAAATAGTCTTTTTGCACATGAAATCCACATAGTTGAAGACTTTTCACCTGCATAATTTTAAATATATAAAACCAGTCTCTCAAATTAAGGTTGCTTTTGTTGGTGAAATTGGAACAGAGGAATCTATTGGTCAGATCATAAGTACCACACTTTTTGCATAACAACTTGGAAATCGTGTCAGGTATTTTTATGCTACTTTTCAGTGCATTCACCCACCACATAAAATGCTATATTTACCTTTTTAAAGGTAGATATTGCTTGTGATTTGGCAAGATTTGGGTGGCCACCACTTACAGATATCAGTAAATGAGCACCCCTGTAAAACTCCTTATATAGAGAAGAGTGGAGTTTACAGGGCTATTCTTTATTTTCTATACATATTTTTACCATTTTCTTACTCGAAACATAGACAGTGAGGTGTTTCTCTAAATGATCTATGTTTGAAGCTGAAATAAGAAAAATATATAAATTTTCATTCAAAAATGCTATTTTTTCTATCATGACTGAAAGCATTACATATATGGATGCATTATTCTAATGGAATAGGTCCTCTTTTTCCAGTCAGAAGTGAGAAATAGGACATCTCGAAAAAACAACATGGGAAAATAACAGTTTAATCTTAAAGGACCTTAATAATATTTAATATTTTATTTGGTTTTCCAGTTTTATAGTAGATTAAAAAATATTTTTGAGTATGTTTTCAACTTTTTTTCTTAGAATTTATGTGCACAAGATGAAACTACATTTTCTGTGGGCATAAAAATTTTGAAGATTATAAAGCATCTGATAGTCTGTTGATACAGTGGAGGTTTCAAAGATTGACTTGTATGTATGTATATTTTTATGATGTCATATTTCATGGATGCTGTTGATGTACCTTTGGTTAATATTAATTATACTCTTCAACTGGATTCACATCACGTGAACAAGCCCGTGAAATAAACACCCCCTTAAAGTAGAAGTAAAACAAAGATCAGGAATTGATACAATTAACTTACTCCATCCATAAAAGACACCAAAGGGAAAGAAATACAAACATTAAGCGACCAGACCATAATGGAAACCTAAACAAAGGAAGGCCATATGGACAGTTACTTTCCCACACAATGGCCATATGGCCATCCAAAATTAAAAGACACAAGTGATACACACAGTAAGTAACAAACAACAACATAAATAAATCGCCACAGAAGAAACCCCACTTTATATTGAGAAATCTGGGGTTTATAGGGGTATACATTATTTTTCTTATTTATGCTCCAATACATAGGTTGTGGGTACTCATTAGAACTGCACCCGCCACCTGTGTTTGCAGTATAAATAAGGAAAATATCATGGATTTTCATAAAATAAGCAGCTATTTTGAAGATTCAAAAAATGCATTATGTTGCAAGGGTGTTATTATCTTAGTTCTTAGATGTATTGCAGAATAATTAAAAAAATATTAATTCTTTACTTATCTCCAAACATTTGCTACCTTCATATTAAACATCTGACCAGACACTTTGTCAGGGGAAGAATTGCCTTACAATGTACATTCTGTCCATTTTTCCCCAGACGTTAGTCGAGGGGGACTATAGTAACGGTTTTCGTCCATCCGTCCACAGTCCATCCATCAGTCGGTCTGTCTGCCACTCCTCCTACATTTTCAAGGGATTTTGATGAAACTTTCCAGTTATTGTTCCCATGTCCTGAAGATGATCATATTTTATCGAGGTTGCTAGACTGATTTTTACCAGAGTTATTGCCCTTTGTCAGTTTTAGCAATTTTATCAACAGAAGTTTTTGTCTCTGCAACTCCTCCAAGTGTTCAAGAGATTTTGATGAAACTTCTCAATTATTGTTCTTATGACCTGAAAATGATCATATTTTAAGGAGGTTGTGCCTGATTGATTTTTACCAGCATCATTGCACTTTGTCAGTCTAAGCCATGTTATCAACAGAAGTTCTTGTCTCAACTCCTCCTACAGTTTTCACCAGATTTGGATGAAACTTGCCATTTTTTTGTTTCCATGACCTGAAGATGATCATATTCTATTGCGGTTGTGCTCAATTGATTACTGAATTTTCCTGGGGTTTTGGTCCTTTGTCTTACAGTTTTGGAGATCACTTTTTTCTCTGTAAATTTATTCCTTACAACTTTAGGAAAATTTAAAAGAAATAGTCTGTTGAAATGGTTTTAAATTTCCTAAACATGGCTTATGACATATGTTATAGACATATTCACCACATACTGACATTTCAGAGATGGGGGGACACTTGGCCTGGGGCCGTTTGTTCACAATATTCTGAATTCTGCCAAATAACATACTATATTGTATTCTTATTTGCAACACTGTTTTGACATGTAAATCTGTTGTTCTTATAGATAGGTTTATCGCAGTATTTTGAATTTTGTCAATATTTTATTATTTTCTTATTTGCAACATTGACAATAATTTTACATGTAAATTTGTTGTTACTTGAAAAGGCTTAAAACAGATTTTCTTCAAAAAGATTTAAGTAACAATTTTCTACATACTTGCAAGGTCAGGAATTTATTTATTGGTGATCAAGAGAATAAGGTGATGCATCTGCTTTCTATGCATAGAAATGACTCACATTATTTTTAGCTGTTCTTTATTTTGTGCACCTAAAGATGCCTTTTTGGCACATATCACAACATAGATTCTACATATGTTTGTGTGTCTTAGTTTATGCCTTATTATAATTATGCCCACTGTAACAGAATTAATTCTTTGTGGGTTTAAGATAGATGTAACAACCAAGATGTTTATGATATAAAGGTAACTTAATCTATAATATGGGCCTTATACATCAGTGTGACTGAGTAAAAGTCAAAGATACAGTCTGGATAGAACTAAGCAGACTTTGGCCTCTCTTTTTTGACATGGATGCAGCTATTTGAGATCATCAGTGTTTCTTATGTAAATTTTGTCATCCCATGCAATACTGTTGAAAACCACTGTGTCGAAAGGAAATCATAGCTACAGATATTGATTTCTTTGTCAAATTATGACTACATCATGAACAAAGACTAACTGCATGGATTCAAGAAGTCTAGTGTATACTCTACATCTTGCCCTTCAAGATTTCATCCTGAAGAGTTCAACTGGTTCAACTGATGTACAAGTATATTGACCACTCTGGATCTATGAAGACATTATATCTATCAGGTAAACAAACATGTCTTGCCTTTCTGCACAGTTCTTTTTTTTCTAAATATCACTAATGATTATCTGGTACACAGGTGAGCGATATAGGGTCATCATGGCCCTCTTGTGTTTTATATTAGGATCACTTTTTGTCTGTCATCTGTGCGTAAACAATTTATTCAAACGACATCTCCTCCTTAACCACTGATCGGATTTTGACCAAACTTCACAGGAATGATCCTTAGGTGAACCCCTGTCAAAGTTGTTCAAATGGTTCTGGTCCGTTGCACATCTAAGTCACAGGAGCCAAAAATAGATTTTTTTCACCGAAAACTTTAAAAATCTTCTTCTCTGAAACCGCAAGGCCCAGGTCTTTGATATTTGGTATGAAGCTTCATCTAGTAGACGCTCACCAAGATTGTTCAAATTTTAGTGCTGGGGCCAAAAATGCCCCCACCCTGGGGCCCTTTGGTTTTACATGGGCTTATATAGGAAAAATCTTTAAAAATCTTCTTCTCTGAAACCGCAAGGCCCAGGTCTTTGATATTAGGTAGGAAGCTTCATCTGGTGGACCCCTACCAAGGTTGTTCAAATTATAGTACTGGGGCCAAAAATGGCCCCGCCCCGGGCCCTTTGGTTTTACATGGGCTTATATAGGGAAACTCTGTAAAAATCTTCTTCTCTGAAACCGCAAGGCCCAGGTCTTTGATATTTGCTATGAAGCTTCATCTTGTGAACCTCTACCAAGATTGTTCAAATTATAGCCCTGGTGCCAAAAATGCCCCCACTCCGGGGTCCTTTGGTTTTACATAGACTTGTATAGGGAAAATCTTTAAAAATCTTCTGCTCTGAAACCGCACGGCCCAGGTCTTTGATATTTGGTATGAAGCTTCATCTAGTGGACCGCTACCAAGATTGTTCAAATTATAGTGCTGGGGCCAAAAATACCTCCGCCCCGGGGCCCTTTGGTTTTACATGGGCTTATATAGGGAAAATCTTTAAAAATCTTCTTCTCTGAAACCACAAGGCCCAGGTCTTTGATATTTGGTATGAAGCTTCATCTTGTGGACCTCTTTCAAGATTTTTCAAATGGTAGCCCTGGTTCCTAAAATGCCCCCACTCCGGGGCCCTTTGGTTTTACATAGACTTATATAGGGCAAATCTGGAAAAATCTTCTTCTGTGAAACCATAAGGCCTAGGTCTTTGATATTTGTTGTGAAATTTCATCTAGTGGACCTCTATCAAGATTGTTCAAATTATAGTCCTGGGGCCAAAAATGCCCCCACCCCGAGACCCTTTGGTTTAACATGGATGTATATAGGGAAATCTTTAAAGATCTTCTCTGAAACTGCAAGGCCCAGGTCTTTGATATTTGGTGTGAAGTTTCATCTGGTGGACCTTTATCAAGATTGTTTAAATTATAGCCCTGAGGTTAAAAATGCCCCCACCATGGGGCCATTTAGTTTTACATAGGCTTATGTAGGGAATATCTTTTAAAAAAATCTTCTTCTCTGAAACCCCAAGGCCCAGGTCTTTGATATTTGTTGTGTAGCTTCATCTAGTGGAGATTGGCCCAGATTGTTCAAATTATAGTGCTGGGGCCAAAAATACCTTGGCCCCGGGGCCCTTTGGTTTTACATGGGCTTATGTAGGGAAAATCTTTAAAAATCTTCTTCGATGAAACCGCAAGGCCCAGGTCTTTGATATTTGGTATGAAACTTCACCTTTTTAGGCCTCCCTCAACATTATGCACATTATAACCCTGACGGGCCTCCGTGGCCTAATGGATAAGAGCGCTGACTCTTAGTCATTAGGTCTCTCACCGCCGTGGGTTCGAGCCTCGCTCGGGTCACGTGTGAGACGCCAAGTTCTGCAACGGAAGGTCAGGTGGTTTTTCTCCGGGCACTCCGGTTTTCGCCCACCTATGATTAACGATCGGCTCGATATGAGTGAAATAATCTTGAAAGGGCCGTTAAACCAAAAACCAAAAAAAAAAAAAAAAAAAAAAAACCATTATAACCCTGGGGTCAATAATGGCCCTCCCCGGGGCCCACTTGATACTCTATGGATCAGGTGAGCGATCCAGGGCCATCATGGCCCTCTTGTTAGCTCACCGTCACGTAGTGACAAGGTGAGCTTTTGGGATCACTTTTTGTCCGTCGTCCGTCGTGCGTGCGTCCGTCCGTCCGTGCGTCCGTGCGTGCTTAAAACAATTTCTTTAAACGGCATCTCCTCCTAAACCACTGATCGGATTTTGACAAAACTTCACAGGAATGATCCTTAGGTGGTCCCCTTTCAAAGTTGTTCAAATGGTTCCGGTCCGTTGCACATCTAGGTCACAGGAGCAAAAAATAGATTTTTTTCACCAAAAACTTAAAAAATCATCTTCTCTGAAACCACAAGGCCCAGGTCTTTGATATTTGGTATGAAGCTTCATCTAGTGGACCCCTACCAAGATTGTTCAAATTATAGTGCTGGGGCCAAAAATGCCCCGCCCCGGGGCCCTTTGGTTTTACATAGGCTTATATAGGGAAAATCTTTAAAAATCTTCTTCTCTGAAACCACAAGGCCCAGGACTTTGATATTTGGTATGAAGCTTCATCTAGTTGACCCCTACCAAGATTGTTCAAATTACAGTGCTGGGGCCAAAAATGCCCCCGCCCCGGGGCCCTTTGGTTTTACATAGGCTTATATAGGGAAAATCTTTAAAAATCTTCTTCTCTGAAACCACAAGGCCCAGGTCTTTGATATTTGGTATGAAGGTTCATCTAGTGGACCCCTATCAAGATTGTTCAAATTATAGTGCTGGGGCCAAAAATGCCCCCGCCCCGGGGCCCTTTGGTTTTACATAGGCTTATACCGAGATTGTTCAAATTATAGTGCTGGGGCCAAAAATGCCCCCGCCACGGGGCCCTTTGGTTTTACATAGGCTTATATAGGGAAAATCTTTAAAAATTTTCTTTTCTGAAACCACAAGGCCCAGGACTTTGATATTTGGTATGAAGCTTCATCTAGTGGACCCCTTCCAAGATTGTTCCAATTTTAGTGCTGGGACAAAAAATGCCCCCGCCACGGGGCCCTTTGGTTTTACATAGGCTTATATAGGGAAAATCTTTAAAAATCTTCTTCTCTGAAACAACACGGCCCAGGTCTTTGATATTTGGTATGAAGCTTCATCTAGTGGACCCCTACCAAGATTGTTCAAATTATAGTGCTGGGGCCAAAAATGCCCCCGCCCCGAGGCCCTTTGGTTTTACATAGGCTTATATAGGGAAAATATTTAAAAATCTTCTTCTCTGAAACCACAAGGCCCAGGACTTTGATATTTGGTATGAAGCTTCATCTAGTGGACCCCTACAAGATTGATCAAATTATAGTGCTGGGACAAAAAATGCCCCCGCCACGGGGCCCTTTGGTTTTACATAGGCTTATATAGGGAAAATCTTTAAAAATCTTCTTCTCTGAAACCACAAGGCCCAGGACTTTGATATTTGGTATGAAGCTTCATCTAGAGGACCCCTACCAAGATTGTTCAAATTATAGTGCTGGGGCAAAAAATGCCCCTGTCCCGGGGACCTTTGATTTTACATAGGCTTATATAGGCAAAATCTTTAAAAATCTTCTTCTCTGAAACCGCTAGGCCCAGGTCTTTGATATTTGATGTGTAGCTTCATCTAGTGGACCTTTGCCAAGATTGTTCAAATTTTAGCCTTTGTTGATGTTTGGTATGAAGCTTCACATTTAAGACCTCCCTCAACATTATGCACATTAAAGCCCTGGGGCCAATAATGGCCCTCTCTGGGGCCCACTTGTTACACTATGGATCAGGTGAGCGATCCAGGGCCATCATGGCCCTCTTGTGTTTTATATTAGGATCACTTTTTGTCCGTCATCCGTGCGTAAACAATTTCTTAAAATGACATCTCCTTCTAAACCACTGATTGGATTTTGCCCAAACTTCACATGAATGATCCTTAGGTGGTCCCCTTTCAAAGTTGTTCAAATGGTTCGGATCCATTGCACATATATGTCACAGGAGCCAAAAATAGATTTTTTTCACCGAAAACTAAAAAAATCTTCTTCTCTGAAACCACAAGGCCTAGGTCTTTGATATTTGGTATGAAGCTTCATCTAGTGGACCCCTACCAAGATTGTTCAAATTATAGTGCTGGGGCCAAAAATGTCCCTGCCCCAGGGCCCTTTGGTTTTACATGGGCTTATATAGGGAAAATCTTAAAAAATATTTTTCTCTGAAACTGCAAGGCCCAGGTCTTTGCTATTTGGTATGAAGCTTCACCTAGTGGACCCCTACCAAGATAGTTCAAATTATATTGCTCGAGGCCCTTTGGTTTTACATAGGCTTATATCGGGAAAATTTTTAAAAATCTTCTCTGAAACTGCAAGGCCCTGATCTTTGATATTTGGTACCAAGCTTCATCTTGTGGACCTCTACCAAAATTGTTCAAATTATAGCCCTTGGGACAAAAATGCCCCCGCTCCGGGGCCCTTGGTTTTACATAGACTTGTATAGGTAAAATCTTGAAAAATCTTCTTCTCTGAAACCACAAGGCCTAGGTCTTTGATATTTGGTATGGAGCTTCAGCTAGTGGACCTCTACCAAGATTGTTCAAATTATAGCCCTGAGACCAAAAATGCCCCGCCTCATGGCCCTTTGGTTTTACATAGACTTATATAGGGAAAATCTTTAAAAATCTTCTTCTATGAAACCACATGGCCTATGGCCTTGGTCTTTGATATTTGATGTGAAATTTCATCTAGTGGACCTCTATCAAGATTGTTCAAATTATAGCCCTGGGGCCAAAAATGCCCCCGCCCCGAGACCCTTTGGTTTTACATAGACTTATATATATATATATTGATATTGACCATATATATATATATGGAAATCTTTAAAAATCTTCTTCTCTGAAACTGCAAGGCCCATGTCTTTGATATTTGGTATGGAGCTTCATCTAGTGGACCTCTACCAAGATTGCTCAAATTATAGCCCTTGGGCCACGAATGCCCCCGCCCCGGGGCCCTTTGGTTTTACATAGACTTATATAGAGATAATCTTTGAAAATCTTCTTCTCTGAAACAGCAAGGCCCAGGTCTTTGAAATTTGGTGTGAAGCTTCATCTAGTGGACCTCTATCAAGATTGATTAAATTATAGCCCTGAGGCCAAAAATGCCCCTGCCCGGGGCCATTTGGTTTTACATAGGCTTATGTAGTGCTGGGGCCAAAAATGCCCCCGCCCCCGGGGCCCGTCGTTTTACATAGGCTTATATAGGGAAAATCTTTCATAAAATCTTCTCTGATACCGCAAGGCCAAGGTCTTTGATATTTGGTGTGTAGCTTCATCTAGTGGACCTTTGCCAAGATTGTTCAAATTATAGCCTTTGTTGATATTTGGTATGAAGCTTCACCTTTTTAGACCTCCCTCAACATTGTGCACATTATAACCCTGGGGTCAATAATGGCCCTCCCTGAGGCCCACTTGTTACTCTATGGATCAGGTGAGCGATCCAGGGCCATCATGGCCATCTTGTTTACCTTGTCATCACTGTACCCCTTTCAGTTTTGATCGGATCTTTTTGACACTTATATCTTAGGTGGCTGGGGATAAAACCTCGGATGAGTTCAAAAACTGGCCTAGTCTGCCCGATTATTATAGAGTAGCATCCCATTGATTGCTGAAAATGCCAAATTTTGACCTTATCATCATCGTAACCCCTTCAGTTTTGATGGGATCTTCCTGAAACTTATATGTAAGGCGGCTGGGGATGAAACCTGGGACAAGTTCGAATACCGGCCAAGATGGCACATGTATCATAGAGTTACCTGCCTTTGATTGCTGAAAATGCCTATTTTCGACCTGGTCATCACTGCTGCCCCTTAAGTTTTGATCGGATCTTCATGAAACTTACAAACAAGTAAGTCAGGCAGAAAAGCTCGGAGGAGTTTGAAAACTCATGAGGTTTGCCTATTTGTCACAGAGTAACATCCCTTTGATTGCAGCAGTGAATTGTTTATTTTTGAACTTGTCATCACCATAGCCCCTTCAGTTTATATCGGATCTTCTTAACAAGTCAGGAATAAAAGCTTGAATGAGTTTGAAAACCGGTGAGGTCAGCCTATTTATCATAGAGTTACATTCTACATGTACTTTACTTCATCACCATGTCCTCCCATAAATCCTTCAGTAGAGGTTGGGACTTCCTGAAACTTTGAATCTGTTAGCTCAGGTGAGCGATACAGGACCAGCTTGGTCCTCTTGTTTAAATCTGTATCCCATTGGTTTTACATAGTCTTATATAGGGAAAATCTTTATAATCTTCTTGTCTGAAACCAGAAGGCTCAGGTCTTTGATATTTGGTATGAAGCTTCATCTGGTGGACCTCTACTAAGATAATTCAAATTATAGCCCTTAGGCCAAAAATGTCCCAGCCCTGGGGGCCTTTGGTTTTTACATCGACTTTTATAGGGTAAATCTTAAAAAAAATAAAATTTTCTTCTCTGAAACCGCTAGGCCCAGGTCTTTGATATTTGGTGTGAAGCTTCATCTAGTGGACCTATGTCAAAAATGTTCAAATTATAGCCCTAGGGCCAAAGATGCCCCAGCCCTGGGGCCCTTTGGTTTTACATAGACTTATATAGGGAAACTTTTCTTCTCTGAAACCAGAAGGCTCAGGTCTTTGATATTGGTTATGAAGCTTCGTCTAGTGGACCTGTCAAGATTGTTCAAATTATAGCCCTGCGGCCAAAAATGGCCCCTCCTGGGGGCCCACTGGTTATATAGGGAAAAACTTTATAAATCTTCTTGTCTGAAACCAGAAGGCTTAGTTCTTTGATGTTTGGTGTGAAGCTTTGTCTAGTTTTCCTTGACCAAGATTGTTCAAATTATAGCCCTGGTGCCAAAAGAGGCTCTGCCCTGGGGCCCACTGGTTTTACATAGACTTTTATTGGGAAAACCTTTAAAAATCTTCTTGCCTGAAACGAGAAGGCTCACGTCATTGATATTTGGTGTAAAGCTTCATCATGTGGACCTCTATCAAATTAGTTCAAATAACAGCCCTGGGGTCAAAAATGGCCCCTCCCCAGGGCCGACTGGTTTTACATAGACTTATATAGGGAAAAACCTTTAAAAATCTTCTTTTCTGAAAGCACAAGGCCTAGGTTTTTGATATTTGGTATGCAGTTATGCCTAGTAGCCTTCTACCAAGATTGTTCAAATTATAACCCTGGGGCCAAAAATGGGCCGGCCCCGGTGCCCACTGGTTTTACATAGAATTATATAGGGAAAACCTTTGAAAATCATCTTGTCCTACTTTAGAGTTATTGCCCTTTGAACTTTGAATTTGTTTGTTTGTTTGATTTGATGTTTAATGTCCCCGTCAACACTGTAAAGGTCATTTTGCAGACATTGCTTCCAATTTTGTGGGACTTTTAACCGACGATGAACTTTGAATATAGCTGCTGCTATCTGTTTCATGTCTGCTCCATAACTCTGATACCATTTCAGATATTTTCATGAAACTTCACAGATATGTAGACCATTATAAGACGACATGCAGAACATATGAACCGTAACTCTGATTTTCCTACTCTTGGAGTTGCTTCCCTTCGAACATTGAATATAGCCATTTCTGTCATAGTTTTGTGTCTGTCCATAACTTCGATACCAATTTAGATGTTGCATTGAAAATTCACAGATATGTAGAGCACCATGAGACGACTTGCAGAACATATGAACTATAACTCTAATTTTCCTGCCTTTTGAGTTATCGCTCTTTGAACTTTGAATATAGCTGCTGCTATCAGTTGCATGTCCACTCCATTACTCTGATACCATTTAGATATTTTCATGAAACTTCATAGATAGGCAGAGCACTATAATGAGAAGACTTGCAGAACATCTGAACTGTAACTCTGATTTTCCTACTTTTGGAGTTGTTGCCCTTTGAACATTTAACATTGCCATTTCTGTCATAGTTTCGTGTCTGCTCCATAACTTGGCTAGGGTTAGAGATATTGCCATGAAACTTCACAGACAGGTTGTGCATCATGAGACAACATGCAGAACATATGAACCATAACTCTGATTTTCCTTCTTTTGGAGTTATCACATCTTGAACATTGAACAAAGCCATTTCTATCAAGTAGTCTGTTTGAAGCACTATATCTCCTGAACCTAATGTTGATTCTGACCAAACTCGCATGGTTACATCACTAGGATGGGGGAAAACAGCCTTTTGGTTTTGATGACCTTGGCCATATTTTCAAGGGCAAAGGCCCCCAAAAAACTGTCAATTTTGCACCCAATCTCATGAGCACATCAATGAATGTGGTCTAACTTGGATAAAATATCATTGCAATTGACCAAAGATTTGACTAGATTTTGAAGACCTTGACTTTATTTTACGAGGGTAGGCTGAAAAGTTCTGAGCCTGACCAAGAAGCAGGCATCGAACAGCCATGAAATTTTGTATTTATTAAATCCAAGCCTTTATTACTTGATTTGACTCAAATGAGTTCAAGTTTACCTGCAATAACGTAGAAATTCTAGACTTTGAAAATTGATACTAGCACGTTTTTGAGAAAATGGACAAAATCTGGCATCGTTGTGTCATCAAGTACCTCCATAAAAAGGGGTTAGCTCCTAAGGACATTCATGCCGATATGGTTGCTACATTATGGGATGATACTCCTTGGTATGCAACCGTGAAAAGGTGGGCAGCAAATTTTAAGATGGGCAAGGACAGCCTTGCAGATGATGACCGGTGTGGATGACCCACAACGGCAACAACTGAGGAAACCATCAGCCAAGTGCACAGGGCCGTGATGGATGACAGGCGTTTAACTGTGAAGCAGTTAGCTAACACTGTTGGCATCTCCCGTGAACGAGTAGAGAACATTCTACACAGTGAATTAGGAATGTCAAAGGTTTCCGCCAGATGGGTGCCACGGCTTTTGACGCCTGACCAAAAGTTGACCAGACTGAACCTGTCACAAGCCAACTTGGTTATTTTTGAAGCAGACCAAGATGGTTTTCTTGACCGTTTTGTCACTCAGGATGAGTTGGGTTCATCACTTTGAGCCAGAGACCAAAAGACAATCCTTGCAATGGAAGCACCCTGGCTCACCCCCTCCAAAGAAGGCAAAGGTCGTCTCATCTGCAGAGAAGGTGATGGCATCAGTGTTCTGGGATGCCAAGGGTATAATATTCATAGATTACCTTCAAAAGGGCAGAACAATTAATGGGGAGTATTATGCAGATCTGCTAAAACAATTGCAAAAAGCAATTAAGGCTAAACAACCCGAAAAATTGACAAAAGGGGTCTTGTTCCATCAGGACAATGCGCCTGCTCATAAATCGGTTGTCGCAATGGCTGCTGTGCATGACTGTGGCTTCACACTTGTCAATCACCCTCTGTATTCACCTGATCTTGCTCCATCAGATTATTTCCTGTTTCCAAACATGAAAAAGCATTTGGCTGGGCAGCATTATCGGTCAGACGAGGAGGTGATAGCTGTTGTGGAGGAGTTTTTCAGGGACCAAGATGAGACCTTCTGTACCTCTGGGATCCAAGGACTCCAACATCGCTGGAGGAAGTGTGTGGACAGGAAGGGAGACTATGTTGAAAAATAAGGCACTTTCAGCATGGACAAACCATTGGATCTTGGTCAGTCCAGAACTTTTCAGCCTACCCTCCTAAAGAGCATTGGCCCCCAGTAAACTGAAAATGAGAATTTTAATTCTGCTGTTCTTTCTTTTGGAGGCATAGCTCTTTGAACATTGAAAATAGTCATCTCGGTCATGTATTCCTGTCATCTTTATTAAGGGAAAGAGTAATGCATCCTTACTTTGAATTCCTTTTGAATTACGTCGTGCTTCCGTGCGTGCGTGCCTAAAAATTTCTTCAAACGACATCTCCTCCTAAACCACTGACCGGATTTTGACCAAACTTCACAAGAATGATCCTTAGGTGGTCCCCTTTCAAAGTTGTTCAAATGGTTCCGGTCCGTTGCACATCTAGGTCACAGAAGCCAAAAAAATATTTTTTTCACCAAAACTTAAAAAATCTTCTTCTCGGAAACCACAAGGCCCAGGTCTTTGCTATTTAGTTTGAAGCTTCATCTAGTGGACCCTACCAAGATTGTTCAAATTATAGTGCTTGGGCCAAAAATGCCCCCTCCCTGGGGCCCTTCGGTTTTACATAGACTTAAATAGGGAAAATCTTCTTCTCTGAAACCGCAAGGCCCAGGACTTGATATTTTGAATGAAGCTTCATCTAATGGACCTCTACCAAGATTGTTCAAATTATAGCCCTTGGGCCAAAAATGCCCCCACACCGGGGCCCTTTGGTTTTACATAGACTTATATAGGGAAAATCTTTAAAAATCTTCTTCTCTGAAACCACAAGGCCTAGGTCTTTTATATTTGGTATGAAGCTTCATCTAAAGGACCCCTAACAAGATTATTCAAATTATAATGCTGAGACCAAAAATGTCCCCGCCCCGGGGCCCTTTGGTTTAACATAGGCTTATATAATCTTTAAAAATCTTCTTCTCTGAAACCACAAGGCCCAGGTCTTTGATATTTGGGATGAAGCTTCATCTAGTGGACCCTTACCAAGATTGTTCAATTTATAGTGCTGGGCAAAAAATGGTTTTACATAGGCTTATATAGGGATAATCTTTAAAAATCTTCTTTTCTGAAACCTTAAGGCCCAGGACTTTGCTGTTTGGTATGAAGCTTCATCTAATGGACCTCTACCAAGATTGTTCAGATTATAGCCCTGGGGCCAAAAATGCCCCCGCTCCGGGGCCCTATAGTTTTACATAGACTGATATAGGGAAAATCTTTAAAAATCTTCTTCTCTGAAACCACAAGGCCTGGGTCTTTGATATTTGGTATGAAGCTGCATCTAGTGGACCTCTGTCAAGATCATTCAAATTATAGCCCTGAGACCGAATATGTCCCCGCTCTAGGGCCCTTTGGTTTTATCTATCTATCTTCTTATACTGAGTCGGTCATATCTGGCCATTACCTCAGTTGATTGGGTGGCTAAATTTAGAATTTAGCTGAAAAAAAAAAAAAAAAGAGAGGCACTGGATGCGTCCTTAAAACTATTTACAATCTGCATAACAGAGGTATCCTCAAACGCATACCTCTGAGTCCCAATCTTACACTGTGCGGGCTTTGAACTCTTCTGCGGACTTGGCATTCACCGCAGAGGAGGGAAGACTATTCCATTGGGGAATAGTTCTAGGAAAAAATGAGTTCTTTAGGGCATCACTATAGGACTGGTATCTACGATATTGTTCAGAAGCCTCCGTGGTCGAGTGGTTACGCTACTCGCCTTGTAAACCAGGGGTCGCAGGTTCAATCCCGGGCTTCTCCAGACTTTCGGATGAGTCTTTAAACCGAGGTCCCGTCTCCGTATGACCTTAGCTGTTGGTGGGACGTAAAACTGAAACACTCACTCACTCTACGATATTGTGAGTCGTTTACTTTTGATGCCCTTGTTTTGGTCGACAGTGTTACAGGGGTCAAGTACCTATCTTTATCAATAGACACTGAATCAGAGTGTATCTTGTAGAAGAATGTTAAAGAGGACTGCTCACGACAGGCCTCCAGGGACGGCCACTCTAGCTCATTAAGCATGTCACCGACGCTACTTCTATTTCGCCATCGCCTACAGGTCCATAGAGCAGCTGTCCTCTGCACCTTCTCCACCTGCTGAGTCTTGAGTTTTAACATAGGGATGCCAGATGGGTGATGCATATTCGAGTTGAGGGCGAACCAATGTTTTATATGCAACATCCTTTGTCTGCCTAGGTGCAAAAGCCAAGTTCCGTCTAAGGAATCCCAAAGTCCTAGTTGCTTTAGATGTAATCTCTGAGATATGTTGACCCCAATCAAGATAGTCAGTGATGGTGATACCAAGATATTTGGCGGATTGAACATGCTCCAAAACTTGCTGGTGAAGAGTATAGTCAAACTTAATTTGCTTGTCCGGAGGGTGTCGTGACACTCTCATTGAGTGACATTTGGCCACATTGAACTTCATTTGTTAATCGGCCTCCCACTGTGCAAGTTGATCCAGGTCATCTTGTAAAATAAGACAGTCAGAAGGAGAATATATGTTCCTATACAGGACACACACAATCATCAGCAAACAAACGGACCGATGACCTGATATTATCGGGGAGATCATTAATGAAAACCAAGAAAAGGACCGGTCCAAGGACCGAACCTTGGGGGACTCCAGATAAAACAGGGACTGGATCAGACGCTTGGCCATCAAGTACAAC
Organism: Lucinisca nassula; assembly: GCA_963580285.1. Taxonomy (NCBI): domain Eukaryota; kingdom Metazoa; phylum Mollusca; class Bivalvia; order Lucinida; family Lucinidae; genus Lucinisca; species Lucinisca nassula. Next base: position 67,021,147 of record OY757019.1, on the reverse strand, counting down.
TTGTTGTGAGCGCCCAGAGAGCCATGAGCTAATCCACCTATGCGTGGATCCTCTTATCCCATAGTACTCTAGTTTATGTAATAGCCTTCTGTGAGGTACCGTGTCAAAGGCCTTAGCAAAGTCCATGATGATCAAGTCAGTCTGTTTGTGGCCACGGTTTATGGCCCCATCCAGATTGCTCACAATGTCATGGTAAAATTGAACAAGCTGCGTTTCGCAAGACCTTTGACTCCGGAAACCATGTTGACAGTCAGCGAAAATGCTCTCAAAGGCTAAGTGCTTGTTGATGTTGCTTACTAATATATGCTCCAGGGTTTTGCAACAGATGCATGTTAGCGACACTGGTCTATAATTTGCTGCATCATATTTTTCCCCTTTTTTATAGACCGGGGTTACATTTGCTTGTCGCCAGTCATCTGGTACAGTGCCCTGGGCAAGTGATTGATTGAAGATAAAGGCCAACACAGGAGATATTTCAGCACTACATTCCTTAAGTACCCTGGCATTCAGGTCATCGGGCCCAGATGCCTTATGTATCTTGAGCTTACCTAACAGTTTAGCGACCCCAATGGAACGGACTTGCACCTTTAGATGGTAGCTCACCATCAGTTTCACGCGTAAATGCTGATTGAAACTGTTTATTGCAAATATTAGCCTTATCGCGCGCATCTGTTTTTAGAATTCCATTTTCCCTTAGCGAAGTGATCCCAAACGCATCCTTTTTCAGGGACTTTACGAATGACCAAAACTTTTTAACTTTACCTTTCTTTTGGGGACTATCGGGATCTATATTGTCATCTTCAAAGGTAAAGATGCTGGAAACATGCTTCCAATATGCATCTCTTATAACCTTTTGCACATGTGCTCTGAACCGTTTGTAATGGTTCTTAACGTCAGGGCTGCTAGACTTGCGAGCACGAAAATACATTCTATTCCGTCTTCTGATGAGATGCTTGATCGTGTTATCGATCCATGGTGCCCTATATTTTGTTTTGGTCATTTTAGTTGGTATAAACCTTTCCATTGCCGTGGTTAATTCGGACTTAAAATTGACCCACAGGTCATTAGCTGACATGTGTGAGAGGTCAGAGGAAAGGAACGAATCCTTAAATCGCACCATATGGTCTCGCAGACCATCCATATCCACACGTTTGTAGAGAAAAACTTTACGCGGGACTTGTCTGATTCGTTTAGCTTTTATGTCATACTCAACAAGGACTATGTCATGATCAGCTTTGCCAATCGGGGGCATCCCCTTAACTCGGCTTACTGGGGATGGAGAATTTGTAAACAATAAATCAAGGGTCTTTTCTTGTCAGGTGGGTATGTTAACAACTTGGGCCAGGCAGTGTTCTTTAATTATGTCCAAAAGTTGTTGCTGTGTCTGCCTTTTAGGCACCCCATGGGACACCTGCATGTTGCTCCATTCAATGTCACCACAATTAAAGTCTCCGCCAACCAAAATATGGGCATTTGCATTTGACATTATCCTAGACAAAGATGAATTAAAAGCCTCAAGATATTCTGGGTCAATCTGATCTGGTGGGCGATAAAAAGATCCAAGGTACAAAGTCCTTCATCCAATGATGTTCAATTTACATCAAACTAGTTCACAGTTGGTGTCCAACTCCGGAGTTTCTGTACAGAGTAGGTCTCGCTTGAAAGCCACGAAGACACCTCCATGTGCATCCCAAACTCTGTCTTTCCGGATGGCCTCAAAGGATTCAGGGAAAATTTCCGAGTTTTTAATTTCTGGGGTTAACCAAGACTCATTGCCCAAAATGATATCTGGTTTCGCCGAGTCGATAATTGTATGAAGTTCAGCCCTTTTATTCTTTATTGACTGACAATTCATGATCAATATTCTGAGGGGATGGTTAAGGACCGCCTTTTTAGTCTTTCATTTAGCTTCTTTTGACTGCTGCACAATGGGCGATGAAGCTGCCGTGGGTGGGCCGATGTTGTCTGGTATCGGACTATCAGGCTCGGATAGGGTAGATAAAGGTTCAAAGTGGTTGTAGGTGTCTATAGAAGATGAGGTGTCAAACAGAGATGTGGAAAAGTTTGGCATTCCACATTTCAAACACTCCCATGCAACATTTTTATTCAATGATCTGTTGTAAAAACTATACATAGTTGATGACATGCCTTGACATCCTATGTGATACCAGACATTGCAGGTGTCGCAACAAATTCCCCGGTCTTCCCAACCAACACTTTTTTGACAGAGTCCACAAGGGAAGTCTGAACTGTTATTCGGGAGTCTGCACCAGGATTTGATTCAACATCCCAAGCATTACCTATAACAACTGTAAATATATACAAGTAGAAAAGTTTATTTGAACCAGGAAACCCCTTCATTCTTAGAGATTTTTAGCTCACCTGGGCCGAAGGCTCCAGGGGAGCTTATAGTATAGTGGGTCGTCCATCCGTCCGTCGTCCGTCCACATTTTTGAGCAGTTATATCTCTGTATCCTGCAGGCTGATCTCAATTATTTCTCACCTGTAGTATGCCTCTGGTGGGGCATTGATGACAAACTTTTTTTTGAAATCGCTCTAAAAGCTTTGGCTCCTATGGCAACCACAAGGTCCCATAGACTTACTATGGGAAAATGCTTGTCATCACCGTAGCGCCTTCAGTTTTGATCGGATCTTTCTGAAACTTATATGTAAGGTGACTGGGGATAGAAACTCGGATGAGTTTGAAAACTGGCCAAGTCTGCCCATTTATCATAGAGTTACGTCCCTTTGATTACTGAAAATGCCGATTTTTGACCTTGTCATCACGGTAGCCCCTTCAGTTTTGATCGGATCTTTCTGAAACTTATATGTAAGGTGGCTGTTGATAAAATCTCGGATGAGTTCGAAAACCAACCAAGTCGGCCCTTTTATCGTAGAGTAACGTCCCTTTGATTGCTGAAAATGCTGATTTTTGACCTTGTCATCACTGTAGCCCTTTCAGTTTTGATCGAATCTTTCTGAAACTTATATGTAAAGTGGCTGGGGATAAAATCTCGGATGAGTTCGAAAACCAGCCAAGTTGGTCCATTTATCACAGAGTAACGTCCCTTTGATTGCTGAAAATGCCGATTTTAAGCTCACCGTCACGTTGTGACGAGGTGAGCTTTTGGGATCACTTTTTGTCCGTCGTCCGTCGTCCGTGCGTGCGTCCGTGCGTCCGTCCGTAAACAATTTCTTTAAACGACATCTCCTCCTAAACCACTGATCGGATTTTGACCAAACTTCACAGGAATGATCCTTAGGTGGTCCCCTTTCAAAGTTGTTCAAATGGTTCCGGTCCGTTGCACATCTAGGTCACAGGAGCCAAAAATAGATTTTTTTCACCAAAAACTTAAAAAATCTTCTTCTCTGAAACCACAAGGCCCAGATCTTTGATATTTGGTATGAAGCTTCATCTAGTGGACCCCTACCAAGATTGTTCAAATTATAGTGCTGGGGCCAAAAATGCCCCCGCCCTGGGGCCCTTTGGTTTTACATAGGCTTATATAGGGAAAATCTTTAAAAATCTTCTTCTCTGAATCCACAAAGCCCAAGTCTTTGATATTTGGTATGAAGCTTCATCTAGTGGACCCCTACCAAGATTGTTCAAATTATAGTAGTGGGGCCAAAAATGCCCCCGCCCCGGGGCCCTTTGGTTTTACATAGGCTTATATAGGGAAAATCTTTAAAAATCTTCTTCTCTGAAACCACAAGGCCCAGGACTTTGATATTTGGTATGAAGCTTCATCTAGTGGACCCCTACCAAGATTGTTCAAATTTTAGTGCTGGGGCAAAAAATGCCCCCGCCACGGGGCCCTTGGGTTTTACATTGGCTTATATAGGGAAAATCTTTAAAAATCTTCTTCTCTGAAACCACAAGGCCCAGGTCTTTGATATTTGGTATGAAGCTTCATCTAGTGGACCCCTACCAAGATTGTTCAAATAATAGTGCTGGGACAAAAAATGCCCCCGCCACGGGGCCCTTTGGTTTTACATTGGCTTATATAGGGAAAATCTTTAAAAATCTTCTTCTCTGAAACCACAAGGCCCAGGTCTTTGATATTTGGTATGAAGCTTCATCTAGTGGACCCCTACCAAGATTGTTCAAATTATAGTGCTGGGGCCAAAAATGCCCCCGCCCCGGGGCCCTTTGGTTTTACATAGGCTTATATAGGGAAAATCTTTAAAAATCTTCTTCTCTGAAACCACAAGGCCCAGGACTTTGATATTTGGTATGAAGCTTCATCTAGTGGATCCCTACCAAGATTGTTCAAATTATAGTGTTGGGACAAAAAATGCCCCCGTCACGGGGCCCTTTGGTTTTACATAGGCTTATATAGGGAAACTCTTTAAAAATCTTCTTCTCTGAAACCACAAGGCCCAGGTCTTTGATATTTGGTATGAAGCTTCATCTAGTGGACCCCTACCAAGATTGTTCAAATTATAGTGCTGGGGCCAAAAATGCCCCCGCCCCGGGGCCCTTTGGTTTTACATAGGCTTATAGAGGGAAAATCTTCTTCTCTGAAACCACAAGGCCCAGGACTTTGATATTTGGTATGAAGCTTCATCTAATGGACCTCTACCAAGATTGTTCAAATTATACTGCTGGGATAAAAAATGCCCCCGCCACGGGGCCCTTTGGTTTTACATTGGCTTATATAGGGAAAATCTTTAAAAATCTTCTTCTCTGAAACCACAAGGCCCAGGTCTTTGATATTTGGTATGAAGCTTCATCTAGTGGACCCCTACCAAGATTGTTCAAATTATAGTGCTGGGACAAAAAATGCCCCCGCCACGGGGCCCTTTGGTTTTACATTGGCTTATATAGGGAAAATCTTTAAAAATCTTCTTCTCTGAAACCACAAGGCCCAGGACTTTGATATTTGGTATGAAGCTTCATCTAGTGGACCCCTACCAAGATTGTTCAAATTATAGTGCTGGGGCAAAAAATGCCCCCATCCACTGGCCCTTTGGTTTTACATAGGCTTATATAGGGAAAATCTTTAAAAATCTTCTTCTCTGAAACCGCTAGGCCCAGGTCTTTGATATTTGATGTGTAGCTTCATCTAGTGGACCTTTGCCAAGATTGTTCAAATCATAGCCTTTGTTGATGTTTGGTATGAAGCTTCACCTTTAAGACCTCCCCCAACATTATGCACATTAAAGCCCTGGGGCCAATAATGGCCCTCTCTGGGGCCCACTTGTTACACTATGGATCAGGTGAGCGATCCAGGGCCATCATGGCCCTCTTGTGTTTAATATTAGGATCACTTTTTGTCTGTCATCCGTGCGTAAACAATTTCTTCAAACGACATCTCTTCCTAAACCACTGATCAGATTTTGACCAAACTTCACAGGAATGAGCCTTAGGTGGTCCCCTTTCAAAGTTGTTCAAATGGTTCTGGTCCGTTGCACATATAGGTCACAGGAGCCAAAAATAGATTTTTTCACCGAAAACCTAAAAAATCTTCTTCTCTGAAACTGCAAGGCCCAGGTCTTTGATATTTGGCATGAAGCTTCATCTAGTGGACCCCTACCAAGATTGTTCAAATTATAGTGCTGGGGCAAAAAATGCCCCCCCCCCCCCCCCCCCCCCCCATTGGGGGGCCCTTTGGGTTTACATGGGCTTATATACGGAAAATCTTTAAAAATCTTCTTCTCTGAAACTGCAAGGCCCAAGTCTTTGATATTTGATATGAAGCTTCATCCAGTTGACCCCTACCAAGATTGTTCAAATTATAGTGCTGGGGCCCAAAATGCCCCCGCCCCAGGGCCCTTTGGTTTTACATTGGCTTATATAGGGAAAATCTTTAAAAATCTTCTACTCTGAAACTGCAAGGCCCAGGTCTTTGATATTTGGTATGAAGCTTCATCTTGTGGACCTCTACCAAGATTGTTCAAATTATTGCCTTGGGCCAAAAATGCCCCCGCTCCGGGGCCCTTTGGTTTTACATATATAGGGAAAATCTTGAAAAATCTTCTTCTCTGAAACCACAAGGCCTAGGTCTTTGATATTTGGTATGAAGCTTCAGCTTGTGGATCTCTACCAAGATTGTTCAAATTATAGCCCTGAGACCAAAAATGCCTCGCCCCTGGGGCCCTATGGTTTTACATAGACTTATATAGGGTCTTATATAAGACTTATCTTATCTATCTTTAAAAATCTTCTTCTATGAAACCACAAGGCCTAGGTCTTTGATATTTGGTGTGAAATTTCATCTAGCGGACCTCTTTCAAGATTGTTCAAATTATAGCCCTGAGCCCAAAAATGCCTTCGCCTCCTGGCCCTTTGGTTTTACATAGACTTATATAGGGACTTATATAAGACTTATCTATGTTTAAAAATCTTCTATGAAACCACAAGGCCTAGGTCTTTGATATTTGGTGTGAAATTTCATCTAGCGGACCTCTTTCAAGATTATTCAAATTATAGCCCTGAGCCCAAAAATGCCCCCACCCCGAGGCCCTTTGGTTTTACATAGACTTATATAGAAATAATCTTTGAAAATCTTCTTCTCTGAAACAGCAAGGCCCAGGTCTTTGATATTTGGTGTGAAGCTTCACCTAGCGGACCTCTATCAAGATTGTTTAAATATTAGCCCTGAGGCCAAAAATGCCCCCGCCCTGGGGCCATTTGGTTTTACATAGGCTTATGTTGGGAATATCTTTAAAAAAAACCTTATTCTCTGAAACCGCAAGGCCCAGGTCTTTGATATTTGGTATGTAGCGGACCTTTGCCAAGATTGTTCAAATTATAGCCTTTTTTGATATTTGGTATGAAGCTTCACCTTTTTAGACCTCCCTCAACATAATGCACATTATAACCCTGGGGTCAATAATGGCCCTACCCGGGACCCACTTATTACTCTATGGACCAGGTGAGCGATCCAGGGCCATCATGGCCCTCTTGTTGATCTTGTAATCACCGTAGCCCTATGAGTTTTGATCGGATCTTTCTGAAACTTATATGCAAGGTGGCTGGGGATAAAGCCTCGGATGAGTTCGCATACCGGCAAAGGTGGCCTATTTATCATAGAGTTAGGTCCCTTTGATTGCTGAAAATGTTGATTTTTGACCTTGTCAACACTGTAGCCCCTTCAGTTTTGATCGGATCTTTCTGAAACTTATATGTAAGGTGGCTGGGGATAAAACCTCGGATGCATTCGAAAACTGGCCAAGTTGCCCCATTAACTATATAGTTATGTCCCTTTGATGGCTGAAAATGTCGATTTTTTACCTTGTCATCACCGTAGCCCCTTCAGTTTTGATCGAATCTTTCTGAAACCTATATGTAAGGTGACTGGAGATAAAACCTAGGATGAGTTTGAATACTGGCCAAGTTGGCCCATTTATCATTGATTTACGTCCCTTTGATTGCTGAAAATGCCGATTTTTGACCTTGTCATCACCATAGCCCCTTCAGTTTTGTTTGGCTCTTTCTGAAACTTATATGTAAGGTGGCTGGGGATAAAATCTTGGATGAGTTCGAAAACAGGCCAAGTCAGCCCATTTATCGTAGAGTTCTGTCCCTTTGATGGCTGAAAATGTTGATTTTTGACCTTGTCATTACCGTAGCTCCTTCAGTTTTGATCGGATTTTTCTGAAACTTATATGTAAGGTGGCTGGGGATGAAACCTCGGATGAGTTCGAAAACTGGCCAAGTCGGCTCATTAAATTTAGAGTAACATTCCTATGATTGCTAAAAATGCCAAATTTTGACCTTGTCATCACCGTAGCCCCTTCAGTTTTGATCGGATCTTTCTGAAACTTATACGTGAGGTGGCTGGGAATAAAATCTTGGATGAGTTTGAATACTGGCCAAGTCTGATCGGATCTTTCTGAAACTTACATGTAAGGTGGCTGGGAATAAAACCTCAGGTGAGTTCGAATACCGGCCAAGTCGGCACATTTATCATAGAGTGACGTGCCTTTGATTGCTGAAAATGCCTATTTTCGACATTGTTATCACTGCTGCCCCTTTAGTTTTGAACGGATCTTCATGAAACTTACAAACAAGGAAGTCAGGCAGAAAGCTTGGAGGAGTTTGAAAACTCTTGTTTTTGAACTTGTCATCACCATAGCCATTTCAGTTTAGATCGGATCTTCTTAGCAAGTCAGGAATAAAAGCTTGAATGAGTTTGAAAACCGGTGAGGTCAGCCTGTTTATCATAGAGTTAAAGTCTACTTGATTTTCAGAAAATGCTTACCCTGTCATCACCATGTCCTCCCATAAAGCCTTCAGTAAAGGTTGGCACTTCCTTAAACTTTGAATCTGTTAGCTCAGGTGAGCGATACAGGACCAAGCTAGCTTGGTCCTCTTGTTTTAAGATTGATATTGTACAAACATGGGGCAAATGAAATGCAAAGTTACGGTCGATTGCTGTTGTACCACATGTGTCCGCATAAACTGGGAAGAAGTTAACTGGGATTTCCTGTAGATCCTGTCCACTGCAACTGAGAAGAGATGCAAGTCTTGTTGCCAGCAACAAATTATCCCAAAAATATCCAAAAATTGTTTCCCGGAAAACAGGTAGAAGTCACTCGCGCGCATGCGCACCCAATCTTTTACATAGACTTATATAGGGAAATCTTTAATAATCTTCTTCTCTGAAACTGCAAGGCCAAAGCCTTTGATATTTGGTATGGAGCTTTATCTGGTGGACCTCTACCAAGATTGTTCAAATTATAGCCCTGGGCCACAAATGCCCCCACCCCGGGGCCCTTGGTTTTACATAGATTTATATAGCCCCGGGGCCATTTGGTTTTGCATAGGCTTATGTAGGGAATATCTTTAAAAAAAATCTTCTTCTCTGAAACCGCAAGGCCCAGGTCTTTGATACTTGATGTGTGGCTTCATCTAGTGGACCTTTGCCAAGATTGTTCAAATTATAGCTTTTGTTGATGTTTTGTATGAAGCTTCACCTTTAAGACCTCCCTTAACATTATGCACATTAAAGCCCTAGGGCCAATAATGGCCCTCTCTGGAACTTCACAAACTTGTACTTAAAACACACCTTTACACAATACATAGCCAAATAAATTGGCCTAAACAACATTGTCATCAGAACCTACCCTGTTCATTCTGTCTAAATATTTTGTCTGAATCCTCCAGAACAGTGATTCTGACCAGTTTGAAAGATACTGGTACAGCCTGCTCCATAAACTTGGATGAAATTGATGTTACCTTTGCTTATACAGTTTAATGCCTAAATTGCTCGGTGGTTAGTGCATTAGACTTATGATCGAGAGGTTGTGGATTCAAATCCGGCCAGTGGAGGCAAGGTGTGTCCTTGGGCAAGACACATAATGCCACTGCCCCACTCCACCCAGGTGTGAATGGGTAGAATGTTGTAAAAGTCACTTCCTCTCTCGTGATAACATCTGGATTGAGTGTTAGAGAGTGATTCAAATACAGTATTCGCCCTAATTACCACACCGTGTGCTTAGTTTTTTCAAAATAGTGCCAAAAAATCGTGGTGAAAAATCTACCTAATTAGCGCACACTTGGTACGAAACAATAGCTTCCGAGATGATGCATACTGATATCTAATGGGACAGAAAAGGATGCTTAAGCATTGCCTTCACTGTTGAGGAAAGAACAGTAACTTTTTATAGATTTACTGTGCGAGCTTTGAGATGAGGCTACTGTAAAGTGTGCGCTTATATGCATTTCCTTTTCACAAATAGCTTTGGTGTGCGCTTATAGGAGCATGTGCGGTAATTAGGGCGAATTGGTAAGTTTGAAGCAGTCATCACAACTGAGCTAAAATAGATTAGTATACACTGAAGATTAATGCAATATTATTCTTATTTTGTTTGACAGGTTTGAAGATAACATGAGATCATACAGCCTTCCGTCCTCTTCATCAACTGGAGGTGGGCTTCCATACAGCTCAGCTACTCAGGTACACAAGTTTATGATTACCAGGGTTTAAATGCAAAATAGACTAAAACTAAGTATAAAACTGAGGTTGCACAGTTTGTATTCAACATATTAAATGCCTTGACATCAACATACTTCCTATTTTAGAATGGGGCAATATTTTTTCATGGGACCATGGTAGCATGACAAAGATGGCTGTCATGTCAATGTGTGACATAAATCCTTTGAAAATCAACTTCTCAAGAACTAAATGGCTGATGACTTTGAAACTTGGTATGCAGGCCCTACTGATGACCCTCTGTTGACCTTGACCTATTATGCATCAAGGTCAAACTTAGGCTTTTGTATGGAAAATAAAAAGGCAAAAAGTGTTTTTACTTGCGCCTGCTTTTAGCAAGGCGAGATATAGGAGTCCAATTTTCCATCCGTTCTTTCGCCCCTTTCTTTTGGTTTTTTTTTTGGCGTGGCAGGGCTTGAGATGTCATTTCATCTCAGTGTCAGGTAAAAGTCCAACAAAATTGAAAGCAACGTCTCAAAAATGACCTTAATAGCGTTGACGGGTATGTAAAACCTCAGTTCATCCAAAACCAGTTTACTATAAGAATTCCTTTCATGATACTTGGTACAAACCTAATAACATCCAGTGGATGCTGTGTGGAGATAAGCTGAAAAGATGACAGCTTATAAAAGCCATTTAGTATTCTAAAAAGAAAAAAAAAACTAAATCATATAAATAATAACTAAAAACCTGAAATGAAAGCATAAAAAATGAAGACAAAAGCCTGAAATTCTGTTTTGCAACTTTCGTTGTTGTTTTTTTTTTTCAGCGAAACAGAATAAGAGATTAAGTAATTTTGTACACTGCACATCATGTGCTTCTCACTCCTGAAATCCTACTTTGAAAGGTAGGGGTTCTGTAAAGTAAATAGTATTGCAAATGGTGTGGACGTTGATCAGGCATCACATAATGTGGGGTTCTATTGGGGCCTTCACTATTTGCAGTCAGCCTCACCACTTTCTAATTATCCCCTCGCACAACAAAGTTGTGAGGGGGGATATAGGATTTGTCCCATATGTATGCACTTTTGTCATCTCTCTAGCGCCTACATCTATCAATTTTAATATAACTTCACACAAATGTTACTTATGATAATATCTTGAGCGAGTTCGACTTCCAAACCTCAAGGTCAAGGTAACTGTGGCTGTTTTTTGCTGGTCAAGGTAACTGTGGCTATTTTTTGCTCACCTGTCATGTAGTGACAAAGTGAGCTTTTGTGATCACTTTTTGTCCGTTGTCCGTCTGGATATCCATTAAACTATTTTGTCAAACGACACCTCCTTTTGACCAAACTTTGCAGGAATGATCCTTAGGTGGTCCCCTTTCAAATATGTTCTAGAAAGGGTTATCCTTTGGAAGCAAGGACTACACCACAGAAGGGGAAAATATAGAGTATACATGTTTTCTGTGCCAGACTAGCTAGTTTCGGCCATTTAGGCCTCATCATTGACCCTCAAATATTTTCAAAATTCCACAATGGAATCAATGATCCCAAAGGACAAGAAAATATAAACTACACTATGATGTAGGGCAGGGAGACTTTTTACGGCCGCCACACATTCCCAGACAACAGCTGTAGTGACGCTTTATATGTTCTAGAAAGGGTTATCCTTTGGAAGCAAGGACTACACCACAGAACGGGAAAATATGGAGTATACATGTTTTCTGGGCCAGACTAGCTAGTTTCGGCCATTTAGGCCTCATCAGTCAAAGTTGTTTAAGTGGTTATGGTCAGTTGCACATCTAGGTCACAGGATCCAAAAAATAGATTTTTTTTTTCACTGAAAACTTAAAAAATCTTCTTCTCTGAAACTACAAAATCCAGGTCTTAATTATTTGGTATGAAGCTTCATCTAGTGGACCTCTACAAAGATTATAGCTCTGGGGCCAAAAATGCCCCTGCGCCGGTGCCCATCAGTTTTATGGGAAAACCTTTAAAAATCTTCTTGTCTGTAACCAGAAGGCCCAGGTCTTTGATGTTTGGTTTGAAGCTTCATCTAGAGAATCTCTACCAATTTTGTTCAAATTATAGCCCTGGGGCCAAAAATGCCCCCGACCTGGGGTCCCTGGTTTTGAGTGAGTGAGTGTTTAAGTTTTACGTCCCACCAACTGCTAAGGTCATACGGAGATGGGACCTCGGTTTAAATACTCATCCGAAAGTCTGGATAAGCCCGGAATCGATCCTGCGACCCCTGGTTTACAAGGCGAGTAGCGTAACCACTACACCACAGAGGCTTGTCCCCCGGGAAGAACTGTAATGGCCAGGTTTTCCCCAGGAAAGAAACTGAGTTTCATCCCCGGGAGAAGAAACTGACTAGTCAGTTTCTTTCCCACCCAGTCAGTTTAGAACCATTGTCAACGAGTTATTTATGCCTCTCAATTTGTTAAAAATGAGTAAAGAAACCACTCTGAATAAGTTTATAGTCTTTATAGCTTGAATGGCAAAATTTGCTAAATGCCCTACAATACATGGTGATAAAATGAAATACCGTATTTGCCCTAATTACCACACTGTGCACTAAGTTGTCTCAAAATTGTGTCAAAAAATTGACCTATTAAGCACACACTTGATACGAAAACAATAACTGTCTTGGCAGTTGAACTGTCTTGTTCTGCTTGACAAACTTCTTCAGGAAAAAAAATCGATACTTTCGTAAAACACACAATATCTCAGTCAAGTTCGAATATTGGTCATGTCGGGTCAAAAAGTAGGTTAATAGGTCATTTCATAGAAAAACCTTGTTAACACTCTATGAGGCAACAGTTTTGATCCAATCTTCATCAAGCTTGCTCAGACTAATCATCTTGCCAATATCTAGGTCAAGTTTGAATATGGGTCATGTCGGATCAAAAAGTAGGTCAGTAGGTTGTATAATATAGAACCTTGGCAACACTCTTGAGGCCACAGTTTTGGTCACGCCCCACCCATCGGGGCTTGAAGAAATGAATGGGCTGCATGATGCTTCCACACAGAGCTGACACCAACCCGCACAAGGGTACTGGTAAACGGCTTAGAGGATCTAAGCCTGCCCAGGCAAAGGGGTGGGAGTCGGAATGTCCATGCTTATAAACCCTGTTGGTTTCATAGAACGGCAGGGCTTGAGATGTCATTTCATCTCATGTCGGGTAGAAGTCCCCCAAAATTGGAAGCAACATCTCCAAAATGACCTTTACAGTGTTGATGGGGGAGTTAAAATTCAAATCAAACAAAAACAAAAGCTACAGTTTTGGTGTAATCAACACCCAACTTGTTCAGAATGATTATCTTGACATTATCTAGGTCAAGTTCAAATTGGGGTCCCCGTCTCCGTATGGCCTAAGCTGTCGATGGAATGTAAAAGTCAAACACACACTCACTCGAATCGGGGTCATGTATCAAAAAGTAGGTCAGCACGCCAAAGCAAAGAAAAACCTTGTTAACATTCTAAAGGCCATAGTTTTGGTCCATCAAACTTGCTCAGAGTTGTTCTCTTGACAATATCTTGGTCAGGTGGAGTATTTTATTAATTGAGCGGCAGATGGCCCCCCCTCCCTTTGTCACCATGAGTCATGGTTAGTTAGACTGAGCCTGTTCATCTCTGTCTGGTGCACTTGGACCTGACCCTCAGTGTCCACAAGGTGCCCAGATAGAGACATACACAGTCATATCTGTATTGTCAAAGGGATCCCCCTCCCCATCCCCCATGGTCATCATGAGTCATAGTAAGTTAGACCTCAATGTCCACAAGATGCCCAGATAGTGACATACACATCAGCTTTGTCTTGTCAAAGGGATCCACCCACCCAACCATAACTTTCACCATGAGGCATTGTTAGTTAGACTGAGCCTGTTCATCTCTGCCTGGTGCACCAGAAGGTGACCCTCAATGTCCACAAGGTGCCCAGCAAGTGACATACAAGTCAGTACTGTATTGTCAAAGGGAACTTTTGAAAGACTTCTTCCTCAAAAAAGAAAAACAATTTTGAAGGAATGTTCCATGAGTGACACTCTGACAATGTTCAGCAGAGCATGATTGCTACTAGAAAAAAATATATATAACCCTTAAAATGACTTAAGTTCCTATATAGCTAGATTGATGTTGAAATATTTTTACAGAAAAATAATTTCACAGAAATGTTCCTTGGGTCATTGTCACCCAAAAATTGCTCAAACCCTCCACTCAACCTTATATTACCTGCCATAATGATCAGGTGAGCAATCCAGGGCAATTATGGCCCTGTTGTTAACTTAAAAGCAACAATTTGGTCAGAATAATAGAATTAAATAAATCACCCGGTGCATGAATAACCAGGGGTAGAGAAGAATTGGCCTACCAAGTACTCTCCCATCTTTAGGGCTTTTAAATTTAATTATTCCCTATATACTACTATATCTACTAGGAATAAAATTGACCACTAACAGATACTTATAAATATAATTTAATTAGGCCATATTCTCTTACTGTTCTTACAAATTAAATTCTAGTCGGATAGTAAACACGAATTACTAGCTAACGCAAATACGGAAAGATAATTTCCAGATATTTATGCAATAAATTTCCATATCCGCCAGCTAGAATAGACAACTAATACAACTTTCAATCAAGAAAAGACGAAAGTTTGTAAGAACTAATGTTCAGTAAATAGGTAAAATATACCTCTATCAATTCCATCATAACTGAACTACAACACCATATTCTACTTTGTAAATACTATTAATTAAAACAGAATAACAAACAGAGGGTGGAAAAAAAATCATAACATAACATTCAAACAACACAAAACACAAGACAAATAATAAGTAAAATAAGGGTGGGTTGCAGGGAGGGTGTTTCAATAGACATCCGTCTTCTATGACAATAACACAAGCTGTGCCTGAAGTATGTAAAGGAACTTGCACCTTTTCACCCACAAGTTCCTGACCAATCAGTAACTTGTTATCATAGAGGTAGTCATAACAAGTTAAATTGGCTTGATGAATAAAATGAATAGAATAGAATACTGGACTAACAGTGTTGAACAGAATAGAATACTGGACTAATAGTGTTGAATAGAATAGAACAATTTTAAACTGTTCTGCCTATAGCTACACTATTGTACGTAAGGTTGATGGATATAATTAATACTCATAATTAATCATTTTAATAATCAGATATATTAAAATTAGCCAATTATTCCCTATGTTATATCTACTAGGAATAGAATTGACCACTAAGAGATACTTATAAATATAATTTAATTAGGCCATATTCTCTTACTGTTCTTACAAATTAAATTCTAGTCGGATAGTAAACACGAATTACTAGCTAACGCAAATACGGAAAGATAATTTCCAGATATTTATGCAATAAATTTCCATATCCGCCAATCCGAAGGCCATTAATCAATAAATAAATAAATTCAAATAATAAAGTACACGAAAGACGCAGACAGTCTCCAACTGAAAAGATTCTGGAACCAGTGCAACTTAAATTTTCATGTATAATATTAATAATTGAGTCTGACCGAATGTTTCACTTTAAAAGAAAACTAAGTGTGCCGCAAAACCTTGCTAGATTTAAGTTCAAGAAACATGAATATTTAGGATAAAAGTAAGAGCATATATCCAAACCAAACTAACCAGGTGCCAAAAGTAAATGGATTTAAGTGGTATTTTAAATAGGTATACTGTAAATAGCAACTTGCCACCAAAATAAAATCTTCCAATAGTATATGGCACACTAGAAAATGAAGATTCCAGTATATTTTCAGTGATTGTGAAACTTGTAACAAAATTAATACAAATGAAACAGAAATAAAGTTTAAGAAAAAACATGGGAACATTTGATTTCTGAAAAAGGTTACAAATTATCTTCCAAGGTTTAAAAGATAATTTCTGTCCTGATCAAATGCACTATGAAACATTTTGTATAAACCAATGAAAGACATACACACGTGCATTTTTGTGTGTACATACATGCACATGTATATATCTATTAATTGTATATAATGAGTCTCTAATAGGAGACATAGTATATATATATATAATAATATCCACAATGCGGGTAAATATAACTATGAAAAAATTAAAGAAACACTGGAATAAAAGTTATTTTTCCTGTATTTTTAACAACCGGTTTCATCCATGACATACCTGCCAACTTTGAGAAAATCCAAAGAGTGAGACTGCGCGCGGCGGACCATTTTTCACCTTCTTTTTTAGTATTTGGCTCACAGAGAATTTTCAGGAAAAATTTGAAAGAGTGAGATTTTTTTTTCTCCTAAAAATGCTAAGGGCTTTTCAGATTTAACCATATGGGTGGGCATGGGTGCCACCTTTTTCAAAGACCCACCACTCATAAAAAAATTCATTGAACCCCACCACCAACAAATTTCAATTTTAACCAGACCAAGCACCCATTAAAAAAAGAAAGTGCTAGCTTACCGACCTAGCATAAAAAATGTGGATTTTTAGCAGGGGTGAAATGTATGAAAATGTGTACTGTCCGAAAATATGTTACTTAGTTTTAAAGGTCGCTTTTACAAGTCTGATACAATGATTCATTTTACCACAGAACTTCATCAAATCTTATTAAAAATTGAACATACTTATGCTAAAATGGATATAATATTAACAGATACCGAGGACAGGCATGAAATCTCGATCAAGTTCGATTTTGGGCTGAATCGGATTATTCACTCAGGAGTTACGTGCCCTTGAGCGTTCTTAACATAGGAAAAAGCTTGTCATCACTCTAGCTCCGTCAATTTTTTTCTGATCGACTTCATTCTTGCAGATAACAAGGACAGGCATGAAATCTCGATCAAGTTCGATTTTGGGCTGAATCGGATTATTCACTCAGGAGTTATGTGCCCTTGAGCGTTGAAAAAATTGCCTATTGACTTAACATGGGGAGAATGTTGTCATCACCGTAGCTGCTTCAATTATTTTCAGATTGGCTTTATTCTTGCAGATAACCAGCACAGCCATGAAATCTCGGTCAAGTTCGATAACTGGCAGAATCGGATCATTCACTTAGGAGTTACCTGCCCTTGTGTGTTTTTGCATTAGGGTTAATGGGAATTTCAAAAATGTATATCTTAAAGACTACTTGGCCAACTTTGATCAAATTTCATGTGTCGCATTATTGGGCAAGTGGAAAGGCTTCATTAGGTTTTCAGGCAGATCTGAGTGGAACTCTGGTTGCCATGGCAACATCTAGCTCCCATAGACTTTACATAGGAAAAAGCTTGTCATCACTCTAGCTCCGTCAATTTTTTTCTGATCGACTTCATTCTTGCAGATAACCAGTACAGGCATAAAATCTCGGTCAAGTTCGATTTTGGGCCGAATCGGATTATTTGCCTTGGAGTTACCTGCCCTTGAGCATAAAAAAATACGTTGTGACCACGATAGCAACTTTATTTTTATTCATATCAGCTTCAAACTTGCAGGTAACTAGGACAGGCATAAAATCTCAGTTAAGTTCGAATTGGAATATTGACCTCGGAGTTACATGACCTTGAGCGACAAAAAATTTGCCCATAGACTTTACATAGGGAAAATGTTGTGACTACGATAGCGACTTGAATTTTTTTCAGATCAGCTTCAAACTTGCAGGTAACGAGGACAGACATAAAATCTCGGTTAAGTTCGATTTTGGGCCGAATCGGATTATTTACCTTGGAGTTACCTGCCCTTGAGCATAAAAAAATACGTTGTGACCACGATAGCAACTTTATTTTTATTCATATCAGCTTCAAACTTGCAGGTAACTAGGACAGGCATAAAATCTCGGTTAAGTTCAATTTTGGGCCGAATCGGAATATTGACCTCGGAGTTACGTGACCTTGAAAATGTTGTGACAGAAATAGCGACTTGAATTTTTAGCTCACCTGAGCCAAAGGCTCCAGTGAGCTGATAGTATACCAAGGCTCCGGAGTCCGTCGTCTGTCGTCCATCCATCCGTCGTCCATACTTTCAATGAAGCATATCTCAGAAGGCAGTCGACCAATCTTTTTTAAATTTTATGTGTAGCACCATTGGGCAAGGGAAAAGGCTGCATTAGGTTTTGGAGCTAGTCTGGTTCATTTGTTCCTTCATTCTTCTTTCTCTCCATATAGAGATAATAGACCAATGTTAAATTTTTAATCAAAGATTTCTCAGGAACTATAAAAGCTAGAAGCATCAAATTTGGTATTCAATAGAATAATGATGACTTATTTTGTGTAAGAGACATTGGGCTTTCTCAGCTTATTTGTTCATCTGTTCTTTCATTCTTCTTTCTCTCCATTTTGACCAATGTTAAATTTTCGTCAAAGATTTCTCAGGAACTATAGAAGCTAGAAGTCTCAAACTTGGAATGCAATGCAAGGGTCAATGGGCTGGATTCTATTAGCAGATTTAGTAGTCAAGTCTGTGAATTGTTAAAACTTAAGTTCCTCAGGTGAGCGGTTTAGGCTCATTGAGCCTCTTGTTGATATTATTTGTTCCAATATGCAGTATTAAATAGTCAAAGTTGGTCAAATTTACATGTCCTGCGTCAACATGCCATGCAAGTTTAGCAATTGTAGCACCAGGGAAGGACTTTATGAAGACTCCATCTATAGGCGGCAGTTCTTTGATTATGGAATCGCCCAGAATGATAACTCGTCTATTTTCTGTAAATAACAGAGAAATAACTAGTTTAAATAGCAGAAACAAACTACCTATCAATTTAAACTAAAATATTACCTAGTACAAGAATAATTATACCCCCGCAAACGAAGTTTGAAGGGGGTATATAGGAGTCAGCTTGTCGTCTGTCGTCTGTCGTCGGTCCTTTACAAAAATGTCCGTTACAAAAAACTTTAACATTGCTCATAACTTCCTTATTCTTTGACCGATTTCTTTAATATTCACACACCACACACCTTGCCACTAGTACTTAAGATTGATATACACAAACCTGACCTTGACCTTTACGTTGACCTTCCTCAAGGTCAAATACTTGTAAAAATTTGTCGGTAGCGGGGGTATAATTGGCGCCCGTTAGGCGGCAGCTCTAGTTAGATTTTATCAACCATTCAAGACTATTATACATCTCTGGTGTATTGTTAACCAGAGACAGACAACAAACCTGAATACCTAATGAAAAACCATATGTCCTGCTGACAACCATGAATAAATGATTAAGAGTCAGCGCTCTCATTCACCAAGCCATGGGCCATGAAGATTTCCTTAAATCTGAACTAAATATCAATGGAAAAGGCTTTTTTTTTTTTTTAACAGTTAAAACAGCCTTATTACATTTGTAGTTCTGAAAATAAGATGTGATACAAAATAACTGAATACATGTTTATTTCTCTGAAGTTAAAGAAACTCAATGAATGAACTTCTTTTCATTGCAGTTTCTATCCTCACTCTGTCTAGTCTTGGATAACCTATAGAGAAATATAATGAATTATTAGGGAAAAAAAATTTATCAAAGTCTTTTTTCAAAAGAAAACCAACTAAAAGTCTTTTATTTTGCCGGACGTTTCAACCGGAACCCCGGTCTTCTTCGGCGACATATTTTTAATGACAGGTAACTAACAACGTCGTGAAGACAAGAACACATACAACTGCACGTCATCAAGAAACGTTACTTAAAGGACGTCTAAAACTACCATTCAGATTTCCCGCAAAAATGTAAATTACTGAAAAAAGACAGGTTGCGGTCATGCCGACTTGGAATGAGTTACAGATGCATTTCCGTTGATGGCGAAATACACTTGAAATCATGAAAACACGCCTATATGATTCCGATCCCCTCAAACCCCACCTTTAAAAGGTAAAACCGTGATTTCCAGGGGTAAGCCAAATTCCCCCTGTTACCACCCGAAATAATTGTAAAATTGACAATGTATTTGTATAGGCGTGTTTTCGTAATGATAGGGGCCTTAATAAGAAATAATCCCCCTCCTCCCAAACTTAAGATCTGTTAAGTGATAATTAAGAAAGAATGTTCTATCAAATCCTGCTTAAGAGAGTATTAAATTGTCAGACCATCCATCAATCATATTAATATAACCGACCTTTGTGAAAAAGTGTGTGTGTGGGGGGGGGGGTTTACCCTAAATTCCGGCTTTTATTTTGACCAGTGATAAACAGCGCATGACAAATCCCGCAAGAATGCCTGAGCGACCAGCTAAGACTCAGATCAGACTGCACATTCGCGCAGCCTGATCAAATTCCTCGCTGATGGTATGTACCCCCACAAGCCACGCCCCATGCAAAGAGACAATCAAACTGCCTCGTCACAGGGGATTTGGTGCGCAGGTTAATTTAAGCCCCCGGTGAACGCACAGGCCACACCATAGGCCCCGCCATGCGCCGGTTCATTTGAAATCAAATTACTTCCTGAGTGTGATCTCCCTTATAACCTTTTGGTTCTGAGCAGTTCTTAACTGATTCCGACGAATGCGCATGCATAATCATTCACTGGAAGGAACCACTGAGCCCCATCACGAAAACACGCCTATACCGTTTTTTATGCCCCCAACTTTAAAAAAGTTGGGGGGCATATTGCTTCTGGCTTGTCCGTCCGTTCGTCCGTTAGTCCGTTCGTACGTCACGCTTTCTTGTGCATAGCATATCTTTAGAACCGTGTATGCTAGTGTTTTGAAATTTCATATATGGGTTCCTCATGAAAAAATAGTTGACCCGTATTTTTTTTCTTGTCCAAATTATCTCCCCTTCTTGAATTATTTCCCCTTTAATTAAATAACATAGAATTCTCGTTAGCAAGATATCTCAAAAAGTATTTGAGCTACAGCCTTGATATTTGGTATAGTGATTGGGACTAAGGAGGAGATTACCTGATTAAATTTTCAACCAATTCTATAAAATTTTGTTAGAGTTATGGCCCTTTGTAATTTTTTGCCACTCAATTGTGTTGCTTTCTGGTGCATAGCATATCTTTAGAACCGTGTATGCTAGTGTTTTGAAATTTCATATATGGGTTCCTCATGAAAAAATAGTTGACCTGTATTTTTTTTCTTGTCCAAATTATCTCCCCTTCTTGAATTATTTCCCCTTTAATTAAATAACATAGAATTCTCGTTAGCAAGATATCTCAAAAAGTATTTGAGCTACAGCCTTGATATTTGGTATAGTGATTGGGACTAAGGAGGAGACTACCTGATTAAATTTTCAACCAATTCGATAAAATTTTGTTAGCGTTATGGCCCTTTGTAATTTTTTGCTACTCAATTGTGTTGCTTTCTGGTGCATAGCATATCTTCAGAACCGTGTATGCTAGTGTTTTGAAATTTCATATATGAGTTCCTCATGAAAAAATAGTTGACCCGTATTTTTTTTCTTGTCCAAATTATCTCCCATTCTTGAATTATTTCCCCTTTAATTAAATAACATAGAATTCTCGTTAGCAAGATATCTCAAAAAGTATTTGAGCTACAGCCTTGATATTTGCTATAGTGATTGGGACTAAGGAGGAGATTACCTGATTAAATTTTCAACCAATTCTATAAAATTTTGTTAGTGTTATGGCCCTTTGTAATTTTTTGCCACTCAATTGTGTTGCTTTCTGGTGCATAGCATATCTTTAGAACCGTGTATGCTAGTGTTTTGAAATTTCATATATGGGTTCCTCATGAAAAAATAGTTGACCCGTATTTTTTTTCTTGTCCAAATTATCTCCCCTTCTTGAATTATTTCCCCTTTAATTAAATAACATAGAATTCTCGTTAGCAAGATATCTCAAAAAGTATTTGAGCTACAGCCTTGATATTTGGTATAGTGATTGGGACTAAGGAGGAGACTACCTGATTAAATTTTCAACCAATTCGATAAAATTTTGTTAGAGTTATGGCCCTTTGTAATTTTTTGCTACTCAATTGTGTTGCTTTCTGGTGCATAGCACATCTTCAGAACCGTGTATGCTAGTGTTTTGAAATTTCATATATGAGTTCCTCATGAAAAAATAGTTGACCCGTATTTTTTTTCTTGTCCAAATTATCTCCCCTTCTTGAATTATTTCCCCTTTAATTAAAAAACATAGAATTCTCGTTAGCAAGATATCTCAAAAAGTATTTGAGCTAGAACCTTGAAATTTGGTATTCTGGTTTGGGCTGAGGAGGAGATCACCTGATTAAATTTTCAACCACGTTAATGAAATTTTGTTGGAGTGATTGCCCTTTGCATTTTCAGGTCATTTAATTGTGTTTCTTTCTTGTAGCAAGATATTTAAAAAAAAAAAAACTATTTAAATTGTTGCCTAAAAACTTGACATGCTGATTTGGAATGACTAGTACATCACCTGATTAACATTTGAAAAAAAAATCTGATTTTTTTTTTTTTTTTGCGATAATGGCCTTTTGTAAATTTGGGCATTTATTGACAAGCATATGGTTGGGGGCATAGTGTTTTACAAACACCATTTCTAGTTTTTTTTTTTTTTTTTTTTTTTTTCCTGGCAAAAAATGGAAATTTTCAGATGAAAAATTGTGATACTCTTCCTATCTCCGCACAAAACACAGACCGCTGGGCCCGATAGAACCGCCTCGACGAGGCGGCTCCATCAAATACCAACAATGCATACCCCGAGCAGAAACAAGAAAAATAATGTACACACCCTCATACCCCCATTTAACGGTTCAATGGTGTCAAAAACTACATAGCATAGGCGTGCCCCCGTGACGCGGCCCAAGGACAAACGCTAGGGACACAAGTAAACCCACATCGGCCTACATACTATGCATATGCAGGCCGATCTGACCTCCCTTGACCAGCACAGAGAGGTTCACGAACGAAGAGCACAACGGGGGACCCAATCAGTCAACACGAGTGTGAAGGCCGATATGGGCCCTCGCTGCGCGCACAGTCAAACAACGATCCAAATTAACAAAAGTGCACAACCCTACCAACATTCACGTCCAAGGGAGACAACTTTAACAAAAACGAACGCTTTTGTAATAACTCTCTTTGAATTGGTCAGCTCCCAAAGCAAAGAATCCGCTCCCTTCCGGAAGCAAACTCCTCCCCTTAAGAGCAGTCCCATCACCAATAAGAATAATCCTATTCAAATTCTAGTCATCTCCCTTAGTCCCGAATGCGTAGTCCGTGCAATGAGTGTTACTTTTTTTTAGCTCACCGTCACGTAGTGACGAGGTGAGCTTTTGGGATCACTTTTTGTCCGTCGTGCGTGCGTGCGTCCGTCCGTCCGTCCGTGCGTGCGTGCGTAAACAATTTCTTCAAATGACATCTCCTCCTAAACCACTGAGCGGATTTTGACCAAACTTCACAGGAATGATCCTTAGGTGGTCCCCTTTCAAAGTTGTTCAAATGGTTCCGGTCCGTTGCACATATAGGACACAGGAGCCAAAAATCGATTTTTTTTCACCGAAAACATAAAAAATCTTCTTCTCTGAAACTGCAAGGCCCAGGTCTTTGATATTTGGTATGAAGCTTCATCTAGTGGACCCCTACCAAGATTGTTCAAATTATAGTGCTGGGGCCAAAAATGCCCCCGCCCCGGGGCCCTTTGGTTTTACATGGGCTTATATAGGGAAAATCTTTAAAAATCTTCTTCTCTGAAACTGCAAGGCCCAGGTCTTTGATATTTGGTATGAAACTACATCTGGTGGACCCCTACCAAGATTGTTCAAATTATTGTGCTGGGGCCAAAGATGCCCCCACCCCGGGGCCCTTTGGTTTAACATGGGCTTATATAGGGAAAATCTTTAAAAATCTTCTTCTCTGAAACCACAAGGCCCAGGTCTTTGATATTTGGTATGAAGCTTCATCTAGTGGACCCCTACCAAGATTGTTCAAATTATAGTGCTGGGGCCAAAAATGCTCCCGCCCCGGGGCCCTTTGGTTTTACATGGGCTTATATAGGGAAAATCTTTAAAAATCTTCTTCTCTGAAACTGCAAGGCCCAGGTCTTTAATATTTGGTATGAGTCTTCATCAAGTGGACCCCTACCAAGATTGTTCAAATAATAGTGCTGGGGCCAAAAATGCCCCCGCCCCGGGGCCCTTTGATTTTACATAGGCCTATATAGGGAAAACCTTTAAAAATCTTCTTCTCTGAAACCACAAGGCCCAGGTCTTTGATATTTGGTATGAAGCTTCATCTAGTGGACCCCTACCAAGATTGTTCAAATTATAGTGCTGGGGCCAAAAACACCCCCGCACCAGGGCCCTTTGGTTTTACATGGGCTTATATTGGGAAAATCTTTAAAAAATCTTCTTCTTTGAAACTGCGAGGGCCCAGGTCTTTGCTATTTAGTATGAAGCTTCATATAGTGGACCCCTACCAAGACTCTTCAAATTATAGTGCTGGGGCCAAAAATGCCCCCAATCGGGGCCCTTTGGTTTTATGTAGGCTTATATAGGGAAAATCTTTAAAAATCTTCTTCTCTGAAACTGCAAGGCCCAGGTCTTTGATATTTGGTATGAAGCTTCATCTTACGGACCTCTATCAAGATTGTTCAAATTATAGCCCTGGGGCCAAAAATGCCCCCACTCCTGGGCCCTTTGGTTTTTCATAGACTTATATAGGGAATATCTTGAAAAATCTTCTACTCTGAAACCACAAGGCCCAGGTCTTTGATATTTGGTATGAAGCTTCATCTTACGGACCTCTACCAAGATTGTTCAAATTATAGCCCTGGGGCCAAAAATGCCCCCCCCCCCCCCCCCAGGGCCCTTTGGTTTTACATAGACTTATAATAGAGATAATCTTTGAAAATCTTCTTCTCTGAAACAACAAGGCCCAGGTCTTTGATATTTGGTGTGAAGCTTCATCTAGTGGACCTCTATAAAGATTGTTTAAATTATAGCCCTGAGGCCAAAAATGCCCCTGCCCCGGGGCCATTTGGTTTCACATAGGCTTATGTAATGAATATCTTTAAAAAAATCTTCTCTGAAACCGCAAGGCCCAGGTCTTTGATATTTGTTGTGTAGCTTCATCTAGTGTACCTTTGCCAAGATTGTTCAAATAATAGCCTTTGTTGATATTTGGTATGAAGCTTCACCTTTTAAGACCTCTCTCAACATTATGCACATTATAACCCTGAGGTCTATAATGGCCCTCCCCGGACCACTTGTTACTCTATGGATCAGGTGAGCGATCCAGGGCCATCATGGTCCTCTTGTGTTTAATATTAGGATCACTTTTTGTCTGTCATCCGTGCGTAAACAATTTCTTCAAACGACATCTCCTCCACAACCATTGATCGGATTTTGACCAAACTTCACAGGAATGATCCTTAGGCGGACCCCTTTCAAAGTTGTTTAAATGGTTCCGGTCCGTTGCACATCTAGGTCACCGGAGCCAAAAATAGATTTTTTTCACCGAAAACTAAAAAAATCTTCTTCTCTGAAACCGCAAGGCCCAGGTCTTTGATATATGGCATGAAGCTTCATCTAGTGGACCCCTACCAAGATTGTTCAAATTATAGTGCTGGGGCCAAAAATGCCCCCGCCCAGGGCCCTTTGGTTTTATATGGGCTTAAATAGGGAAAAATCTTTAAAAATCTTCTTCTCTGAAACCGCAAGGCCCAGGTCTTTGATATTTGGTATGAAGCTTCATCTAGTGGACCCCTACCAAGATTGTTCAAATTACAGTGCTGGGGCCAAAAATGCCCCCTCCCCGGGGCCCTTTGGTTTTTCATGGGCTTATATAGGGAAAATCTTAAAAATTTTCTTCTCTGAAACCGCAAGGCCCAGGTCTTTGATATTTGGGATGAAGCTTCATCTAGATGACCCCTACCAAGATGGTTCAAATTATGGTGCTGGGGCAAAAAATGCCCCCGCCCCGGGGCCCTTTGGTTTTACATGGGCTTATATAGGGAAAAATCTTTAAAAATCTTCTTCTCTGAAACCGCAAGGCCCAGGTCTTTGATATTTATTATGAAGCTTTATCTAGTGGACCCCTACCAAGATTGTTCAAATTATAGTGCTGGGGCCAAAAATGCCCCCGCACCGGGGCCCTTTGGATTTACATAGGCTTATATAAGGAAAATCTTTAAAAATCTTCTTCTCTGAAACTGCAAGGCCCAGGTCTTTGGTATTTGGTATGAAGCTTCATCTTGTAGACCTCTACCAAGATTGTTCAAATTATAGCCCTGGGGCCAAAAATGCCCCTGCTCTGGGGCCCTTTGGGTTTACATAGACTTGTATAGGGAAAATCTTGAAAAATCTTCTTCTCTGAAACCACAAGGCCTAGGTATTTGATATTTGGTATGAATTTGGTGGACCTCTACCAAGATTGTTCAAATTATGCCCCTGCTCTGGGGCCCTTTGGGTTTACATAGACTTGTATAGGGAAAATCTTGAAAAATCTTCTTCTCTGAAACCACAAGGCCTAGGTATTTGATATTTGGTATGAATTTGGTGGACCTCTACCAAGATTGTTCAAATTATAGCCCTGAGACCAAAAATGACCCCGCTCCAGGGCCCTTTGGTTTTGTATAAACTTATATAGGAAAATCTTTAAAAATCTTCTTCTATGAAACCACATGGGTTAGGTCTTTGATATTTGGTGTGAAATTTCATCTTGTGGACCTCTATCAAGAGTGTTCAAATTATAGCCCTGGGGCCAAAAATGCCCCCGCCCCGAGACCCTTTGGTTTTACATAGACTTATAAAGGGAAATCTTTAAAATCTTCTTCTCTGAAACTGCAAGGCCCATATCTTTGATATTTGGTATGGATCTTCATCTAGTGGACCTCTACCAAGAGTGTGCAAATTATAGCCCTCGGGAGACAAATGCCCCCGCCCTTGGGCCCTTTGGTTTTACATAGACTTATATAGAGATAATCTTTGAAAATCTTCTTCTCTGAACACCAAGGCCCAGGTCTTTGATATTTGGTATGAAGCTTCATCTAGTGGACCTAGATCTAGATTGTTTAAATTATAGCCCTGACGCCAAAAATGCCCCCGCCCCGGGGCCATTTGGTTTTATATAGGCTTATGTAGTGCTTGTGCCAAAAATGCCCCCGCCCCGGGGCCCTTTGGTTTTACATAGGCTTATATAGGGAAAATCTTTAAAAAAATCTTCTTCTCTGAAACTGCAAGGCCCAGGACTTTGATATTTGGTATGAAGCTTCATCTAGTGGACCCCTACCAAGATTGTTCAAATTATAGTGCTGGGGCAAAAAATGCCCCCGTCCCGGGGCCCTTTGGTTTTACATAGGCTTATATAGGCAAAATCTTTAAAAATCTTCTTCTCTGAAACGGCCAAGCCCAGGTCTTTGAAATTTGATGTGTAGCTTCATCTAGTGGACCTTTGCCAAGATTGTTCAAATTATAGCCTTTGTTGATGTTTGGTATGAAGCTTCACCTTTAAGACCTCCCTCAACATTATGCACATTAAAGCCCTGGGGCCAATAATGGCCCTTTCTGGGGCACACTTGTTACACTATGGATCAGGTGAGCGATCCAGGGCCATCATGGCCCTCTTGTGATTAATATTAGGATCACTTTTTGTCTGTCATCCGTGCGTAAACAATTTCTTCAAACGACATCTCCTCCTAAACCACTGATCGGATTTTGACCAAACTTCACAGGAATGATCCTTAGATTGTCCCCTTTCAAAGTTGTTCAAATGGTTCTGGTCTATTGCACATATAGGTCACAGGAGCCAAAAATGGATTTTTTTCACCGAAAACTAAAAAAATCTTCTTCCACGAAACCGCAAGGTCCAGGTCTTTGATATTTGGTATGAAGCTTCATCTAGTGGACCCCTACCAAGATTGTTCAAATTATAGTGCTGAGGCCAAAACGCCCCTGCCCCCTGGGCCCTTTTGGTTTTACATGGGCGTATAAAGGAAAATCTTTAAAAATCTTCTTCTCTGAAACCACAAGGCCCAGGTCTTTGATTTTTGGTATGAAGCTTCATCTAGTGGACCCCTACCAAGATTATTCAAATTATAGTGCTGGGGCCAAAAATGCCCCTGCCCGGGGCCCTTTGGTTTTACATGTACTTATATAGGAATTAATCTTTAAAAATCTACTTCTCTGAAACTGGAACACCCAGGTCTTTGCTATTTGGTATGAAGCTTCATCTAGTGGACCTCTATCAAAATTGTTTAAATTATAGCCCTGAGGCCAAAAATACCCCCGCCCCAGGGCCCTTTGGTTTTACATTGACTTATATAGGCAAAATCTTTAAAAATCTTCTTCTCTGAAACCACAAGGCCCAGGTCTTTGATATTTGGTATGAATCTTCATCTAGTAGACCCCTACCAAGATTGTTCAAATAATAGTGCTGGGGCCAAAATTGCCCCCACCCCGGGGCCCTTTGGTTTTGCATGGGC
Organism: Lucinisca nassula; assembly: GCA_963580285.1. Classification (NCBI taxonomy): domain Eukaryota; kingdom Metazoa; phylum Mollusca; class Bivalvia; order Lucinida; family Lucinidae; genus Lucinisca; species Lucinisca nassula. The sequence goes on along the minus strand of OY757019.1, from coordinate 66,992,943 downwards.
TTATATAGGGAAAATCTTTAAAAATCTTCTCCTCTGAAACGGCAAGGCCCAGGTCTTTGATATTTGGTATGGAGTTTCATCTAGTGGACCCCTACCAAGAATATTCAAATTATTGTGCTGGAACACAAAATGACCCCGCCCCGGGGCCCTTTGGTTTTACTTGGGCTTATATAGGGAAAATCTTTAAAAAACTTCTCCTCTGGAACTGCAAGGCCCAAGTCTTTGATATTTGGTATGAAGCTTCACCTAGTGGACCACTACCAAGATTGTTCAAATTATAGTGCTGGGGCCAAAAATGCCCCCGCCCCGGGTCCCTTTGATTTTACATAGGTTTATATAGGGAAAATCTTTAAAAATCTTCTTCTCTGAAACCCTAAGTCCCAGGTCTTTGATATTTGTTATGAAGCTTCACCTAGTAGACCCCTACCAAGATTGTTCAAATTATAGTGCTGGGGCCAAAAATGCCACAGCCCCGGGTCCCTTTTGTTGTACATAGGATTATATAGGAAAAATCTTTAAATATCTTCTTTTCTGAAACTGCAAGGCCCAGGTCTTTGATATTTGGTATGAAGCTTCATCTAGTGGACCCCTACCAAGATTGTTCATATTATAGTGCTGGGCCAAAATGCCCCAGCCCTGGGGCCCTTTGGTTTAACATGGGCTTATATAGGGAAAATCTTGAAAAATCTTTTTCTCTGAAACTGCAAGGCCCAGATCTTTGATATTTGGTATGAAGCTTCATCTAGTGGACCTCTACCAAGATTGTTCAAATTATAGCCCTAGGGCCACAAAAGCCACGCCCTGGAGCCCTTTGGTTTTATATAGACTTATATAGAGATATAACTTTGAAAATCTTCTTCTCTGAAATGGCAAGGCCCAGGTCTTTGAAATTTGGTGTGTAGCTTCATCTAGTGGACCTTTGCCAAAATTGTTCAAATTATAGCCTTTGTTGATATTTGGTATGAAGCTTCACCTTTTTAGACCTCCGTCAACATTTTGCACATTATAGCCCTTGGGTCAATAATGGTCCACCCCGGGGCCCACTTGTTACTTTATGGATCAGGTGAGCGATCCAGGGCCATCATGGCCCTCCTGTGATTAATATTAGGATCACTTTTTGTCTGTCATCTGTGCGTAAACAATTTCTTCAAACAACATCTCCTCCTAAACCACTGATCGGATTTTGACCAAACTTCACAGGAATGATCCTTAGGTGCTCCCCTTTCAAAGTTGTTCAATTGGTTCTGGTCCGTTGCACATATAGGTCAAAGGAGACAAAAATAGATTTTTTCACCGAAAACTTAAAAAATCTTCTTCTCTGAAACCGCAAGGTCCAGGTCTTTGATATTTGGTATGAAGCTTCATCTAGTGGACCACTACCAAGATTGTTCAAATTACAGTGCTGGGGCCAAAAATGCCCAAGCCCCGGGGCCCTTTGATTTTACATGGGCTTATATAGGGAAAATCTTTAAAAATCTTCTTCACTGAAACCGCATGGCCCAGGACTTTGATATTTAGTATGAAGCTTCATCTAGTGGACCCCTACCAAGATTGTTCAAATTGTAGTGCTGGGGCCAAAAATGCCCCCGCCCCGGGCCCTTTGGTTTTACATTGGCTTATATAGGGAAAATCTTTAAATATCTTCTTCTCTGAAACCGCAAGGCCCAGGTCTTTGATATTTGGTATGAAGCTTCGTCTTGTGGACCCCTACCAAGATTGTTCAAATTATAGTGCTGGGGCCCAAAATGACCCCGCCCCGGGGCCCTTTGGTTTTACATGGGCTTATATAGGGAAAATCTTTAAAAATCTTCTTTTCTGAAACCGCAAGGCCCAGGTCTTTGCTATTTGGTATGAAGCTTCATCTGATGGACCGCTACCAAGATTGTTCAAATAATAGTTCTCAGGCCAAAAATGCCCCCGGGCCCTTTGGTTTTACATGGGCTTATATAGGGAAAATCTTTAAAAATCTTCTTCTGAAACCTCAAGGCCCAGTTCTTTGACATTTGGTATGAAGCTTCATCTTGTAAACCTCTACCAAGATGGTTCAAATAATAGCCCTGGGGCCAAAAATGCCCCCGTCTTGGGGCCCTTTGGTTTTACTTAGACTTATACAGGGATAATCTTTAAAAATCTTCTTCTGTGAAACCACAAGGTCTAGGTCTTTGATATTTGGGGTGAAATTTCATCTAGTTGATCTCTATCAAATTTGTTCAAATTATAGACCTAGGATCAAAAAATGCCCCAGCCCGAGACCCTTTTTGTTTTACATAGACTTATATACGGAAATCTTTAAAAATCTTCTTCTCCGAAACTGCAAGGCCCATGTCTTTGATATTTGGTATGGAGCTTCATCTAGTGGACCTCTACCAAGATTGTTCACATTATAGCCCCTGGCCTACAAATCCCCCGCCCCGGGGCCCTTTGGTTGTACATAGACTTATATAGACATAATCTTTGAAAATCTTTTTCTCTGAAACAGCATGGCCCAGGTCTTTGATATTTGGTGTGAAGCTTCATCTAGTGGACCTCTATCAAGATTATTTAAATTATAGCCCAGAGGCCAAAAATGCCCCCGCTCTGGGGCCATTTGGATTTACATAGGCTTATGTAGGGAATATCTTTAAAAAAATCTTCTTCTCTGAAACTGCAAGACCCAGGTCTTTGATATTTGGGGTGTAGCTCCATCTAGTGGACCTTTGCCATGATTATTCAAATTATAGCCTTTGTTGATATTTGGTATGAAGCTTCACCTTTTTAGACCTCCCTCAACATTATGCACATTATAGCCCTCGGGTCAATAATGGCCCTCCCTGGGGCCCACTTGTTACTCTATGGATCAGGTGAGCGATCCAGGGCCATCATGGCCCTCTTGTGATTAATATTAGGATCACTTTTTGTCTGTCATCCGTGCGTAAACAATTTCTTCAAACATTATATCCTCCTAAACCACTGATCGGATTTTAACCAAACTTCACAGGAATGATCCTTAGGTGGTCCCCTTTCAAAGTTGTTCAAATGGTCCCGGTCCGTTGCACATATAGGTCACAGGAGACAAAAATAGATTTTTTTCACCGAAAACTTAAAAAATCTTCTTCTCTGAAACCGCAAGGCCCAGGTCTTTGATATTTGGTATGAAGCTTCATCTAGTGGACCACTACCAAGATTGTTCAAATTACAGTGCTGGGGCCAAAAATGCCCCAGCCCCGGGGCCCTTTGGTTTTACATGGGCTTATATAGGGAAAATCTTTAAAAATCTTCTTCTCTGAAACCACAAGGCCCAGGACTTTGATATTTAGTATGAAGCTTCATCTAGTAGACCCCTACCAAGATTGTTCAAATTATAGTGCTGGGGCCAAAAATGCCTCCACCACGGGGCCCTTTGGTTTTACATGGGCTTATATCTTTAAAAATCTTCTTCTCTGAAACCGCAAGGCCCAGGTCTTTGCTATTTGGTATGAAGCTTCATCTGATGGACCGCTACCAAGATTGTTCAAATTATAGTTCTTGGGCCAAAAATGCCCCCGCCCCAGGGCCCTTTGGTTTTACATCGGCTTATATAGGGAAAATCTTTAAAAATCTTCTTCTCTGAAACCTCAAGTCCCAGTTCTTTGATATTTGGTATGAAGCTTCATATTGTAAACCTCTACCAAGATTGTTCAAATTATAGTTCTGGGGCCAAAAATGCGCCCGTCTCAGGGCCCTTTGGTTTTACTTAGACTTATACAGGGATAATCTTTAAAAATCTTCTTCTGTGAAACCACAAGGCCTAGGTCTTTGAAATTTGGTGTGAAATTTCATCTAGTTGACCTCTATCAAGATTGTTCAAATTATAGACCTGAGGTCAAAAATGCCCCCGCCCCGAGACCCTTTGGTTTTACATAGACTTATATATGGAAATCTTTAAAAATCTTCTTCTCCGAAACTGCGAGGCCCATTTCTTTGATATTTGGTATGGAGCTTCATCTAGTGGACCTCTACCAAGATTGTTCACTTTATAGCTACAAATCCCCCACCCCGGGGCCATTTGGTTTTACATAGACTTAATATAGAGATAATCTTTGAAAATCTTTTTCTCTGAAACATCATGGCCCAGGTCTTTGATATTTGGTGTAAAGCTTCATCTAGTGGACCTCTATCAAGAATATTTAAATTATAGCCCAGAGGCCAAAAATGCCCCCGCTCTGGGGCCATTTGGATTTACATAGGCTTATGTAGGGAATATCTTTAAAAAAATCTTCTACTCTGAAACCGCAAGATCCAGGTCTTTGATATTTGGGGTGTAGCTCCATCTAGTGTACCTTTGCCATGATTATTCAAATTATAGCCTTTGTTGATATTTGGTATGAAGCTTCACCTTTTTAGACCTCCCTCAACATTATGCACATTATAGCCCTGGGGTCAATAATGGGCCTCCCCGGGGCCCACTTGTTACTCTATGGATCAGGTGAGCGATCCAGGGCCATCATGGCCCTCTTGTGTTTTATATTAGGATCACTTTTTGTCTGTCATCCGTGCGTAAACAATTTCTTCAAACTACATCTCCTCCTAAACCACTGATAGGATTTTGACCAAACCTCACAGGAATGATCCTTAGGTGGACCCCTTTTAGAGTTGTTCAAATGGTTCTGGTCTGCTGCACATTAAGGTCACAGGGGCCAAAAATATACTTTTTTAATGAAAACTTAAAAAATCTTCTTCTCTGAAACCATAAGGTCCAGGTCTTTGATATTTGGTACGAAGTTTCATCTAGTGGATCCCTACCAAGATTGTTCAAATTATAGTGCTGGGGCCAAAAATGCCCCCGCCCTGGGGCCCTTTGGTTTTACATAGGCTTATATAGGGAAACTCTTTAAAAATCTTCTTCTCTGAAACCACAAGGCCCAGGACTTTGATATTTGGTATGAAGCTTCATCAAGTGGACCCCTACCAAGATTGTTCAAATTATAGTGCTGGGGCAAAAAATGCGACCGCCCCAGGGCCCTTTGGTTTTACATAGGCTTATATAGGGAAAATCTTTAAAAGTCTTCTTCTCTGAAACACAAGGCCCAGGACTTTGATATTTGGTATGAAGCTTCATCTAATAGACCTCTACTAAGATTGTTCAAATTAAAGCCCTTGGGCCAAAAATGTCCCCGCTCTGGGGCCCTTTGGTTTTACATAGACTTATATAGGGAAAATCTTTAAAATTCTTCTTCTCTGAAATCACAAGGCCTAGGTGTTATATATTTGGTATGAAGCTTCTTCTAAAGGACCCCTACCAAGATTATTCAAATTATAGTGCTGGAGCCAAAAATGCCCCCGCCGGGGGGCCCTTTGGTTTTACATAGGCTTATATAGGGATAATCTTTAAAAACCTTCTTTTCTGAAACCGCAAGGCCCAGGACTTTGATATTTGGTATGAAGCTTCATCTAATGGACCTCTACCAAGATTGTTCAAATTATAGCCCTGGGACCAAAAATGCACCCGCCCCGGGGCCCTATGGTTTTACATAGACTAATATAGGGAAAATCTTTAAAAGTCTTCTTCTCTGAAACCACAAGGCCTGGGTCTTTGATAGTTGGTATGAAGCTGCATCTAGTGGACCTCTATCAATATTATTCAAATTATAGCACTGAGACCAAAAATGTCCCCGCTCTGGGGCTCTTTGGTTTTACATAGACTTATATAGGGATATCTTTAAAAATCTTCTTCTCTGAAACTGCAAGGCCCTGGTATGGAGCTTTATCTAGTGGACCTCTACCAAGGTTGTTCAAGGTATAGCCCCCGCCCGGGGGCCCTTTGGGGCCACAAATGCCCCCACCCTGGAGCCCTTTGGTTTTACATAGATTAATATAGCCCCGGGGCCATTTGGTTTTGCATAGGCTTATGTAGGGAATATCTTTAAAAAAAAATCTTCTTCTCTGAAACCGCAAGGCCCAGGTCTTTGATATTTGATGTGTAGCTTCATCTAGTGGACCTTTGCCAAGATTGTTCAAATTATAGCCTTTGTTGATGTTTGGTATGAAGCTTCACCTTGAAGACCTCCCTCAACATTACGCACATTAAAGCCCTGGGGCCAATAATGGCCCTCTCTGGGGCCCACTTGTTACACTATGGATCAGATGAGCGATCCAGGGCCATCATGGCCCTCTTGTTAGCTCACCGTCACGTAGTGACGAGGTGAGCTTTTGGGATCACTTTTTGTCCGTCGTGCGTCCGTCCGTGCATCCGTGCGTCCGTGCGTAAACAATTTCTTTAAACGACATCTCCTCCTAAACCACTGATCGGATTTTCACCAAACTTCACAGGAATGATCCTTAGGTGGTCCCCTTTCAAAGTTGTTCAAATGGTTCCGGTCCGTTGCACATCTAGGTCACAGGAGCCAAAAATAGATTTTTTTCACCAAAAACTTAAAAAATCTTCTTCTCTGAAACCACAAGGCCCAGGTCTTTGATATTTGGTATGAAGCTTCATCCAGTGGACCCCTACCAAGATTGTTCAAATTATAGTGCTGGGGCCAAAAATGCCCCCACCCCGGGGCCCTTTGGTTTTACATAGGCTTATATAGGGAAAATCTTTAAAAATCTTCTTCTCTGAAACCACAAGGCCCAGGACTTTGATATTTGGTATGAAGCTTCATCTAGTGGACCCCTACCAAGATTGTTCAAATTTTAGTGCTGGGATAAAAAATGCCCCCGCCACGGGGCCCTTTGGTTTTACATTGGCTTATATAGGGAAAATCTTTAAAAATCTTCTTCTCTGAAACCACAAGGCCCAGGTCTTTGATATTTGGTATGAAGCTTCATCTAGGGGAACCCTACTAAGATTGTTCAAATTATAGTGCTGGGGCCAAAAATGCCCCCGCCCGGGCCCTTTGGTTTTTACATAGGCTTATATAGGGAAAATCTTTAAAAATCTTTAAAAATCTTCTTCTTTGAAACCACAAGGCCCAGGAGTTTGATATTTGGTATGAAGCTTCATCTAGTGGACCCCTACCAAGATTGTTCAAATAATAGTGCTGGGACAAAAAATGCCCCCGCCACGGGACCCTTTGGTTTTACATTGGCTTATATAGGGAAAATCTTTAAAAATCTTCTTCTCTGAAACCACAAGGCCCAGGTCTTTGATATTTGGTATGAAGCTTCATCTAGTGGACCCCTACCAAGATTGTTCAAATTATAGTGCTGGGGCCAAAAATGCCCCCGCCCCGGGACCCTTTGGTTTTACATAGGCTTATATAGGGAAAATCTTTAAAAATCTTCTTCTCTGAAACCACAAGGCCCAGGACTTTGATATTTGGTATGAAGCTTCATCTAGTGGACCCCTACCAAGATTGTTCAAATTATAGCGCTGGGGCAAAAAATGCCCCCGTCCCGGGGCCCTTTGGTTTTACATAGGCTTATATAGGCAAAATCTTTAAAAATCTTCTTCTCTGAAACCGCTAAGCCCAGGTCTTTGATATTTGATGTGTAGCTTCATCTAGTGGACCTTTGCCAAGATTGTTCAAATTATAGCCTTTGTTGTTGTTTGGTATGAAGCTTCACCTTTAAGACCTCCCTCAACATTATGCACATTAAAGCCCTGGGGCCAATAATGGCCCTCTCTGGGGCCCACTTATTACACTATGGATCAGGTGAGCGATCTAGGGCCATCATGGCCCTCTTGTGATTAATATTAGGATCACTTTTTGTCTGTCATCCGTGCGTAAACAATTTCTTCAAACAACATTTCCTCCTAAACCACTGATCGGATTTTGACCAAACTTCACAGGAATGATCCTTAGGTGGACCCTTTTCAAAGTTGTTCAAATGGTTCGGGTCCATTGCACATCTAGGTCACTTGAGCCAAAAATAGATTTTTTTCACCAAAAACTTAAAAAATCTTCTTCACTGAAACCGCAAGGCCCAGGTCTTTGATATTTGGTATGAAGCTTCATCTAGTGGACCCCTACCAAGATTGTTAAAATTATAGTGCTGGGGCCAAAAATGCCCCCGCCCCGGGGCCCTTTGGTTTTACATGGGTTTTTATCAGGAAAATCTTTAAAAATCTTCTTCTCTGAAACCACAAGGCCCAGGTCTTTGATATTTGGCATGAAGCTTTATCTAGTGGACCCCTACCAAGATTGTTCAAATTATAGTGCTGGGGCGAAAAATGCCCCCGCCACGGGGCCCTTTGGTTTTACATGGGCTTATATAGGGAAAATCTTTAAAAATCTTCCTCTCTGAACCCTAAGGCCCAGGTCTTTGATATTTGGTATGAAGCTTCATCTAGTGGACCCCTACCAAGATTGTTCAAATTATAGTGCTGGGGCAAAAAATGCCCCCGCCCCGGGGCCCTTTGGTTTTACATGGGCTTATATTGGGAAATATCTTTAAAAATCTTCTTCTCTGAAACCGCAAGGCCCAGGTCTTTGATATTTGGTATGAAGATTCATCTAGTGGACCCCTACCAAGATTGTTCAAATAATAGTGCTAGGGCCAAAAATGCCCCCGCCCCGGGGCCCTTTGGTTTTACATAGGCTTATATAAGGAAAATCTTTAAAAATCTTCTTCTCAGAAACTGCAAGGCCCAGGTCTTTGATATTTGGTATGAAGCTTCATCTTGTGGACCTCTACCAAGATTGTTCAAATTATAGCCCTGGGGCCAAAAATGCCCCCGCTCTGGGGCCCTTTGGTTTTACATAGACTTGTATAGGGAAAATCTTTAAAAATCTTCTTCTCTGAAACCACAAGGCCTAGGTCTTTGATATTTGGTATGAAGCTTCAGCTAGTGAACCTCTACCAAGATTGTTCAAATTGTAGCCCTGAAACCAAAAATGCCCCCGCCTCGTGGCCCTTTGGTTTTACATAGACTTATATAGGGAACGTCTTTAAAAATCTTCTTCTATGAAACCACATGGCCTAGCTAGGTCTTTGATATTTGGTGCGAAATTTCACTTGTGGACCTCTATCAAGATTGTTCAAATTATAGCCCTGGGGCAAAAAATGCCCCCGCCCCAAGACCCTTTGGTTTTACGTAGACTTATATAGGGAAATCTTTAAAATCTTCTTCTCTGAAACTGCAAGGCCAATATTTTTTATATTTGGTATGGAGCTTCATGTAGTGGACCTCTACCAAGATTATTCAAATTATAGCCTTGGGCCACAAATGCCCCCGCCCCAGGGCCCTTTGGTTTTACATAGACTTATATAGAGATAATCTTTGAAAATCTTCTTCTCTGAAACAGCAAGGCCCAGGTCTTTGATATTTGGTATGAAGCTTCATCTAGTGGACCTCTACCAAGATTGTTCAAATTATAGCCCTTGGGCCAAAAATGCCCCCGCCCCGGGGCTCTTTGTTTTTACGTAGACTTATATAGGGAAAATCTTTAAAAATCTTCTTCTCTGAAACCACAAGGCCTAGGTCTTTGATATTTGGTATGAAGCTTCATCTAAAGGACCCCTAACAAGATTATTCAAATTATAGTGCTGAGGCCAAAAATGTCTCCGCCCCGGGGCCCTTTGGTTTACATAGGCTTATATAGGGAAAATCTTCAAAAATCTTCTTCTCTGAAACCGCAAGGCCCAGGACTTTGATATTTGGTATGAAGCTTCATCTAGTTGACCCCTACCAAGATTGTTCAAATTATAGTGCTGGAGCAAAAAATGCCCCCGCCCAGGGCCCTTTGGTTTTACATAGATTTATATAGCCCCAGGGCCATTTGGTTTTGCATAGGCTTATGTAGGGAATATCTTTAAAAAAATCTTCTTCTCTGAAACCACAAGGCCCAGGTCTTCAATATTTGATGTGTAGCTTCATCTAGTGGACCTTTGCCAAGATTGTTCAAATTATAGCCTTTGTTGATGTTTGGTATGAAGCTTCACCTTTAAGACCTCCCTCAACATTATGCACATTAATGCCCTGGGGCCAATAATGGCCCTCTCTGGGGCCCACTTGTTACACTATGGATCAGGTGAGCGATCCAGGGCCATCATGGCCCTCTTGTGTTTTATAATAGGATCACTTTTTGTCTGTCATCCGTGCGTAAACAATTTCTTCAAACAACATCTCCTCCTAAACCACTGATCAGATTTTGACCAAACTTCACAGGAATGATCCTTAGGTGGACCCCTTTCAAAGTTGTTCAAATGGTTCTGGTCTGCTGCACATCTAGGTCACAGGAGTTAAAAATAGATTTTTTTCACAGAAAACTTAAAAAATCTTCTTCTCTGAAACCACAAGGCCCAGGTCTTTGATATTTGGTATGAAGCTTCATCTAGTTGACCCCTACCAAGATTGTTCAAATTATAGTGCTGGGGCCAAAAATGCCAACAATGCCTCCGCGCTGGGGCCCTTTGGTTTTACATGAGCTTATATATGGAAAATCTTTAAAAATCTTCTTCTCTGAAATCACAAGGCCCAGGTCTTTGATAATTTGTATTAAGCTTCATCTAGTGGACCCCTACCAAGATTGTTCAAATTATAGTGCTGGGGCCAAAAATGCCCCCGCCCCATGGCCCTTTGGTTTTACATAGGCTTATATAGGGAAAATCTTTAAAAATCTTCTTCTCTAAAACCGCAAGGCCCAGGTCTTTGATATTTGGTATGAAGCTTCCCCTAGTGGACCCCTACCAAGATTGTTCAAATTATAGTGCTGGTTCCAAAAATGCCCCCGCCCCGGGGCCCTTTGGTTTTACATGGGCTTATATAGGGAAAATCTTTAATAATCTTCCTCTCTGAAACCGCAAGGTCCAGGTCTTTGCTATTTGGTATGAAGCTTCATCTAGTGGACCCCTACCAAGATTGTTCAAATTATAGTGCTGTGGCCAAAAATGCCCCCGCCTCGGGGCCCTTTGGTTTTACATAGGCTTATAAAGGGAAAATCTTTAAAAATCTTCTTCTGTGAAACCAGAAGGCCTAGGTCTTTGATATTTGGTATGAAGCTTCATCTGGTGGACCTCTACCAAGATTGTTTAAATTATAGCCCTGAGGCCAAAAATGCCCCCGCCATTGGGCCATTAGGTTTTACATAGGCTTATGTAGGGAACATCTTTAAAACAATCTTCTTCTCTGAAACCGCAACGCTCAGGTCTTTGATATTTGTTGTGTAGCTTCATCTAGTGGACCTTCGCCAAGATTGTTGAAATTATAGCCTTTGTTGATATTTGGTATGAAGCTTCACCGATTTAGACCTCCCTCAACATTATGTACATTATAGCCCTGGGGTCAATAATGGCCCTCCCCGGGCCCACTTGTTACTCTATGGATCAGGTGAGCGATCCAGGGCCATCATGGCCCTCTTGTGTTTTATATTAGGATCACTTTTTGTCTGTCATCCGTGCGTAAACAATTTCTTCAAACGACATCTCCTCCTAAACCACTGATCGGATTTTGACCAAACTTCACAGAAATGATCCTTAGGTGGTCCCCTTTCAAAGTTGTTCAAATGGTTCTGGTCCGTTGCACAAATAGGTCACAGGAGCCAAAAATAGATTTTTTTCACCAAAAACTTAAAAAATCTTCTTCTCATGAAACCGCAAGGCCCAGGTCTTTGATATTTGGTATGAAGCTGCATCTAGTGGACCCCTACCAAGATTGTTCAAATTATAGTGCTCGGGCTAAAAATGCCCCCACCCCGGGGCCCTTTGGTTTTACATGGGCTTATATAGGGGAAATCTTTAAAGATCTTCTTCTCTGAAACTGCAAGGCCCAGGGCTTTGCTGTTTGGTATGAAGCTTCATCTAGTGGACCCCTACCAAGATTGTTCAAATTATAGTGCTGAGGCCAAAAATGCCCCCGCCCTGCGCCCCTTTGGTTTTACATAGGCTTATGTAGGGAAAAGCTTTAAAAATCTTCTTCTCTGAAACTGCAAGGCCCAGGTCTTTGATATTTGGTATGAAGCTTTATCTTGCGGACCTCTTCCAAGATTGTTCAAATTATAGCCATGGGGCCAAAAATGCCCCCACTCCAGGGCCCTTTGGTTTTACATAGACTTATATAGGGAAAATCTTGAAAAATCTTCTTCTCTGAAACCACAAGGCCTAGGTCTTTGAAATTTGGTATGAAGCTTCAGCTAGTGGACCTTTACGAAGAATGTTCAAATTATAGCCCTGAGACCAAAAATGCCCCCGCCTTGTTGCCCTTTGGTTTTACATAGACTTATACAGGGAAAATCTTTAAAAATCTTCTTCTATGAAACCACAAGGCCTAGGTCTTTGATATTTGGTGTGAAATTTCATCTAGTGGACCTCTATCAAGATTGTTCAAATTACAGCCCTGGGGCCAAAAATGCCCCCGCCCCGAGACCCTTTGGTTTTACATAGACTTATATAGGGAAATCTTTAAAAATCTTCATCTCTGAAATTGGAAGGCTTATGTCTTTGATATTTGGTATGGAGCTTCACCTAGTGGACCTCTACCAAGATTTTTCAAATTGTAGCCCTCAGGCCACAAATGCCTTCTCCCCGGGGCTCTTTGGTTTTACATAGACTAATATTGAGATAATCTTTGAAAATCTTCTTCTCTGAAACAGCACGGCCGAGGTCTTTGATATTTGGTGTGAAACTTCATCAAGTGGACCTCTATCAAGACTGTTTAAATTATAGCCCTGAGGCCAAAAATGCCCCCGCCCCGGGACCATTTGGTTTTACATAGGCTTATGTAGGGAATATCTTTAAAAAGATCTTCTTCTCTGAAACTGCAAAGCCCGGGTCTTTGATATTTGGTGTGTAGCTTTATCTAGTGGACCTTTGCCAAGATTGTTCAAATTATAGCCTTTGTTGATATTTGGTTTGAAGCTTCACCTTTTTAGACCTCCCTTAACATTATGCACATTATAACCCTGGGGGTAAATAATGGCCCTCCCCGGGGCCCACTTGTTATTCTATGGATCAGGTGAGCGATCCAGGGCCATCATGGCCCTCTTGTTTTTTTTTATGTCCAAGGAAGACAACTTTCAACAACTTTAAACGAATCCCTTTTGTAATATGTCCATTTGAACGGGCCAACTCGTGAAGCAAAACAATCTGCTCCTTCTGCAAGGGAGCAAACTCCTCCCCTCAAGAGCAGTCCCATCAACCATAAGAAATAATTTCATTTAAATCCTAGCTGTCTCCCTTAGTCCCGAATGCGTAGTGTGCACAATGAGCGTTATGCCCTTGTAACAGCCTCGTTAGCTCAACAAACACTGTATAGCCGCGACAATGCATGCAGTATCCATCCACCCATTCACACTTGTGGTCTAGAGGCAACCAAAATGTCAGCGGACGCCTGCTACAGACTGGACCGATTAGAACACCAACACCACGAAAACACACATACCCATCCCCCCCCCCCCAAAAAAAAACAACCTCTTCACAGCAAAACTGGGACCTGGAAAGCAAACGTCACCATCTTGTCCCCAAGACGCAGGTTGTGGGTACACATCAGAACCGCCTCGGCGAGGCGGCTCCAAAGAGCGTCCACAATCCAATTTCTCCCCATAAATGATTTGGGTTTTAAAGGGGTTATCATTATACTCCCCTTTCCCGCCCCCAAAATACATGTCGTTGGCACACCCTGGATCCGCCCGAGCAAGGCGGTCCCAGGGAGCGCCCATAATCGACACCCCGAACAGAAACAGAAAAATACGATAACTTCCAGCACAAAAAATTGTTCATGCTTTCCGGTTTATTTGAAATATATATAATATATATATATATAATATATATATATATATATAGTATATGTACATGTTAATACATATTTCATTTAGCTTAAGGTAGCAGATATCTTATCCAACAGTGGATATGTACCCAATGTATAAACGTCATTACATTGCAGTAACAATCCTTACGTATCTTGTCAAGGGCACAGAAAGATAAGAATCTGCCACACTAAAACAAATAAAACATAATATACACCAATTCCTCCATTAATGACAGATACAATATACAGTTTAAAATTTCTCTATTAAGACCACTCTTGGAACCGTCTAAAAGTGGTCTTTAAGACCACTCTTGAACAGTATCGAAGGTGGTCACTGATCAGAAAACATCAAACTGAAGGACTGATTATGCTGTTAAAGTAAGCTTCAAAAAAGGGAACCAGTCTGTATAAAAGCCGATCTCAATAGAGAAACTTCACTGTATTTAGTACTCATGCACAACACTGTAGGCTCCTACTGTCTTAATTGTTCTCACATTGTCTTTGTCACACTGGATATGAGGATTAAATTGTATGACATTTCCTGTTCAAGTGAATCAAGGGAGAGATCAGTCAGTAAATCAAGAATCGGCTGAAGATTTTACTATATAATTTCCCATAAAATTGGCTACTTGCAGCTTATCCTCCAAAGGGAAAAATAAGTAACGTTTAAAAGAGTCTGAACGCCAATCACCCATGAGCTGAATTTTTTCAGAAGAAATTTTCGCCTTGAATAAAAGTGTTGCGAAACCTCGTCTGAATGAATGAGAACTGTACCTTTTTGGATCTAAACCAATATTTTGAATAAAATACCTTAATTTAGATTGATATTGATTATAGGTAATAGATTTTCCATTTGGTAAAAATGAAAAGAGGAGAATATAACTGAGCAGGAACTGCTTTACACATTGATCTATACGCACGAACTGGACATAAAATACTGTCCTCTATTTTAACTAGAGGAATTTGCAACACTCTTTCTCCTTTTTGAATTGTTTTTGTCCATTTGATTGAGACAAGTAAATGATTGCCGTAATCCTGAACATCTTGCCTTAATAGAAATTTTTTCTCAGTCAAATCCTTCAAGGTAGTGGGAACTAAGTTAGACTTCCTAGCCAAAAGAAAAAAGGCAAATAGAAAAAGACACCAGTACACAATATTGATTTTTTCAGAAAAATTCATGTTTTCAGCCATATTTAACAAAATTTCTGGTGTAATTGGCTCAGCCTGTTTTACACAGTATGGGTTTAATTTTGCAATTCCTTTCAAGGATAGATTCAAAATGAACTGATTTATTTTATCAGTTGGATATCCTAAAAGTAAATGCATTGATTTTACTCCACTTATATAGTTTTTGATGGAATCCGTTGACTTAAATGTTCTGCTTAAAAATTGAGCAAATAGTTGCAGATTTTTTGTAGTAGCTGGTAAACTAACCAGTTCAAAATAATTGCAGAATAATAAGTAGGACTCCCACTGCACTTTCAAATTTTTTCTGGTACCTTCTGCATAAGCAGCTTTATTTGAACGATCCAGATCTCTCTTCAAATTATGTAGTTGATAATCTGAAAGTAAATATTACCAATCATTGATAAAATTGAAAAAATAATCCCCAACATCAAACTTCTGTATACAATAATCTTCAGTCAACTCTTTGAATTTTGATTCATTTGTCTTATCCAAATGCCACCTTGATAACAAATCAGAAATTCTGTTTTGTTCTGAAGTCAGATACTGAGCTTTGATTTCAAACTGATGAATTGCAGCTAAATAGCATATTTCTCTCAGACAATCCTGCAATTGCTCAGACCTGGACTTGCCACTTGAAATTATATCACACACGCTTTTATTATCACAATAAATTATAATTCGGAGACCTTTAAATCTCGCTCCCCATAATTTCAAAGCAATAATAACTGCTAGCATTTCTAGTACACTGATATGAAAATGTTTTTCTAAAATTTCAACTGGAAATTGTGTATGAAAATAAAACCCATTCCAGAAACCTCCGCAACCTGTGAGACAACTATCAGAACTAAATATGGCATCTGGCTTAGACCAGTTTTCATATTCCATCATGGAAATGCCATTATACAATGGCAAAAACTTATTCCACCAGATCAAATCTTTCTTAACATAGTGTGGAATAGAATGTAAAAAGTTTGAAGAACCATATATGGATCTTAACCAATTCAAAAGTCTTGCAACAAAAATTCTACTGGGCTTCACACATGCAGCTATAAAATTTAATTTACCTAGTAATGACTGAACTTGCTTCAAAGAGGCAGAATCTTTATCAAGCCATAACTGTATAAGCTTTTTAATTTCCTGTAATCTCTCAGGGGTTATTTCAATAGTCATAGTCAAAGTATTAAATAAAATGCCTAAAAAAGACATGATTTCTGAAGGCGGAAAAGCCTTTTCAGCTGATTCTTCAAAACCACATTTTTGCAAAATTTCTCCTAAGCAGAGAAAGGCAAATTTTGCATTTTCTTTTCTTTCTGCTCCTGCCAAATCATCTAAATAATTTAAAATGGCTATACCAATTTGTAGCATGATGTATGATATTGCATTAGTTGTTCGTTGACAGATATTAGCCGCTGTTTCAATAGACATCCATCCTCTATGACGATAACACAAGCTATGCCTGAAGTATGTAAATGAACTTGCACCTTTTCACCCACAAGTTCCTGACCAATCAGTAACTTGTTATCATAGAGGTAGTCATAACAAGTTAAATTGGCTTGATGAATAAGATGAATAGAATAGAATACTGGACTAACAGTGTTGAACAGAATAGAATACTGGACTAATAGTGTTGAATAGAATAGAACAATTTTAAACTGTTCTGCCTATAGCTACACTATTGTACGTAAGGTTGACGGATATAATTAATACTCATAATTAATCATTTTAATAATCAGATATATTAAAATTAGCCCATTTCTTGTCAATACATGCATTACTTTTAACTAGTGTTTCAATTACATTATTTAAAGGTGCATTATTGAGCTATCGGGCTTCAAAAATGAAAAGCGTGTTTTTCGGTTTTATTTCTTCTATTCATGTAGCTTTGTCATTTGTAATCTTCTGAAACCAAATACCAATTCAGAACTTTGTGAAAATCGTTGTTTTCATTTTTGTTTATTTGTTGTTGTTGGGAATTCCCATCCAAAAATATTCCTGTCACGTGACAAATAGCGCCGGAAACATCACTGCGGCGAACAATAAGATGGCGACCTCCGGTTCATCTGAGGAAAGTAGAATTTTTAGTCCAAATTACAAGTATTTGACTTTCAACGGCACTGACACAATACTATCATGCATGTTAATATGCTATCAAATGCTTACGCATCAATTTACAGGCAAGAAGATCATTTTGCCGTCAATATCTAAGGATGAATTTCTGAATCGATGAGAATTGACATGGGGTCGTTTCAAAGATACACAAAAAGCGCATACATGTGAGAGTACATGTATGATGTGGGTATTTGTTAGAATTAGACGATACTAGCAATAACCTTTTGATTTGTTTGATTTGAGGGTTAACGTCCAAATTAACACTGTTTAACGTCCCACTCAACACTGTATAAGTAATTTTGGAGACATAGCTTACAATTTTGTGGGACTTTTATATACCCGACATTGGGATGAAATGAAATCTCATTCCCTGTCGCCTACGGGCCTCCGTGGCCTAGTGGTTAAGAGCGTTGACTCTTGATCATTATGTCTCTCACCGCTGTGGTTCAAGCCTCGCTCGGGTCATTTATGAGACGCCAAGTTCTGCAACGGAAGGTCAGATGGTTTTTCTCCACCTCTGATTAACGGTCGGCCCGATATGAGTGAAATAATCTTGAAAGGGACGTAAAACCAACCCCCCCCCCCCCCCCCCCCGAAAAAAAATTCCCTGTCGCCCAATGAAACCAATAGGGTTTATATGAATGGGCGGCCCAACTCGCAACGCTTTGCCTGGGCAGGCTTGGATCCTTTAGGCGGTTTACCAATACTCCTAAGCGGTCGGTTTAAGCTCTGCCTGGCAGCATCATGCAGCCGACCTATTTCTTCAAGCCCCGCCATGGGAGCCGAGAAATATATGGGCTGCATAATGCTTCCACGCAGAGCTGTAACTGACCCGCACACGAGTACTGGTAAACAGCTTAGAGGATCTAAGCCTGGGCAAGCAAAGCGATGCGAGTCCGTCCATTTGTTTCACTGGGCGACAGGGCTTGAGAAGTCATTTCATCTCAATGTCTGGTAAAAGTCCCACAAAATTGTTATCAACGTCTCCAAAATGACCTTTACAGTGTTGAAGGGGACGTTAAAACTCAAACCAAACAAACAAACATGCACCAGGACCTTTCTACTCACTGATACTGGGATCGGCAACATTTTACCATTACTTGCAGATTTACAGCACACATCAATCTTGCAATTGCGGTAGAGGTCTTAACCTGCACAGCGCCGGCCTCGGTAGCTCAGTCGGATGCGCGTCTGACTGGTGATCATGGGGAAGCAGGCTCGATACCTGCCGGGGTCGGCAATATTCTTTCGCGGGGATTGATCATGAAATCTTTTCTACAGTCATTCTCTCCATTCCGCTGGTTCAAGAAGGGCAGTTGTCAGTTTCTGGCGAAAGAATGTGCACTCTCCTGGTTACCTTTTACGTATAAGCCTGCCCAGGAAAAGTAAACTGACAGGCTCAAAAACGGCCTTAATAGTGTTGACTTGGCCGTAAACCCCAAAACAAACAAACAGTTAACCTGCATAGGGGATGACTCTTCCTGAACAGGGCGCCTCCGGTTTGTTTGTTTGATTTGAGTTTTAACATCTCCGTCAGCACCTGCACAGCGCCGGCCTCGGTAGCTCAGTCGGATGCGCGTCTGACTGGTGATCATGGGGAAGCAGGCTCGATACCTGCCGGGGTCGGCAATATTCTTTCGCGGGGATTGATCATGAAATCTTTTCTACAGTCATTCTCTCCATTCCGCTGGTTCAAGAAGGGCAGTTGTCAGTTTCTGGCGAAAGAATGTGCACTCTCCTGTGCACTCTCCTGGTTACCTTTTACGTATAAGCCTGCCCAGGAAAAGTAAACTGACAGGCTCAAAAACGGCCTTAATAGTGTTGACTTGGCCGTAAACCCCAAAACAAACAAACAGTTAACCTGCATAGGGGATGACTCTTCCTGAACAGGGCGCCTCCGGTTTGTTTGTTTGATTTGAGTTTTAACATCCCCGTCAGCACTTTAAAGGTCATTTTGGAGACGTTGCTTCCAATTTTGTGGGACTTTTACCCGACATTGAGATGAAATGACATCTCAAGCCCTGTCGCCCAATGAAACCCATAGGGTTTATTACCATGGGCCGTCCGCCTCGCACCGCGGTTCCTGGACAGGCTTAGATCCTCTAAGCGGTTTACCAGTACTAGTGTGCAGGCCGGATTCAGCTCTGCGTGGAAGCATCATGCAGCCCATATATTTCTTCAAGCCCCTATGGGCGGGGGCCGGTGCCTCCAGTTAAACGTTCCGATCCAAAGGGCGGTGCGCATTTTGACATTCATCGCTGTAAATGGTGTTCAGACACCGAAATAATCATCGCCGGGTCGAACCGAGGGACTCTGGCATCTGAGTCAAGTGCACTAACCACTCACGCTCAGTTTATTACATAAACTCCAGGTTTGCAGGATGAAACTCTGCACAGTAATCGGCTCTTTCGCTGTACATTGGGTCGTTCTCCCTGCTTGGGGGCGGGGGGGAGGGCATGTGAGTACCAGCTGATAGCAAGCCGGCGGAATGAACAACAGACAGCGCATAAATGTCATCCTACTGGATTTCAGCAAAGCCTTTCACGAGGTTCCGCACAAGGACTTGCAGTCAAGCTCTGCTGTTACGGGATACCAATCAAGACAAAGTAGTGGATCAAGAATTTCATTGCTGATGGATACCAGAAAGTCGTAATTGATGATTTCTTCGTCTGCGCCCGTTACTTCTGGTGTTCCACAGAGTACAGTGCTCGGCACTCTCCTCTTCCTCATATACATCAACGACTTGCCACCAGGCGTCTCCTCTGTTCGCTGATCACTGCCTGTTGTACCGAGTTGCTGTCGCTCAAGAGGACTTGAATCATTTACAAGCATGGGAGAGAGACTGGCAGATGCGTTTTCACCCAGACAAGACTTAGTCTGAGTACATCAGAATCGGCAAAAAAAGCAAGATAATGGAGTCATCATACAACATCCATTGCCAGAAGTAAAGCAAAAAACCTGGCTATAGACAGTACACTGGTGTGAAATAGTCATACTGACATGCTTAGACTAGCTTCTAGTCGGATATCATATTTTAAAGTTAATAAGTAATATTCTTCTACCCCTTATTTGATCTTGGGAAGATATACTCTGACTAAAATGCCAGTTTGCCTTATCAGTTGGTGTTCGGTAAGGGGTACAGAAAGGCAATAAACATTTCATGACTGTAGCTGTAATCAATCATTTACCAAGGATCTTGCGAGGTAAAATTTGCATTGTACTAGACCTTGGTGTCTGAGACAAGATTAAAATCTAACAAGGTTTCATATTTGATAAAAACACACAATGCCATGAAGGTTGGTAATTGGTTAATATGACATCAAGGTCTAGTAGCTAGACTATGACTAGACTATGACATGCTATCTACGACAGACAGCCAGACAGTTGCTTCCCTATCCTACGCAGGAATCTCTCTGCATGCCCAAAGGACATCAAGGCAACAGCATACAAGTCAATAGTTAGACCTAAACTAGAATATGCTGCCACCCCCTGGGACCCCTACAAACAAACTAGTCCAGTTCAATCGCAATCTTCCGTTCACATCGTCTAGCTTACTGATCATATGCATATTGGAAATAAAAAAGAGAGGTTGGTAAAACCTAGTATTCCTTGAATTTCTCGAATCAAGGTCTGCTTTAATTAAGGAAATTTAGTAATCCCGGATCGTTTTGTTATTGACGAAGAGCTCTGTGTGAATGATCCATGTCCCTGTCTTGAGATAGATATAAGAGCTTTATTTGTTTAACTGTCATTCATGAAGGCTTACAAAAGTATTTAGGCTGATGAAATAATTATATATATATATATTCTTTACGCTTTATTCGCTATCTATCTATCTATCTATCTATCTATCTATCTATCTATCTATCTATCTATCTATTATCTATCTATCTAACTATCTATCTATCTATCTAATGCAGTTTTCTTTCAAAAAACAAAATACAGAGGAGTACGGCAACTTGGATTTTTCAAGTACGGCAACTTGGATTTTTTTAAGTACGGCAACTTGGAAAAAAAATGCTGAATTAACTGTACGGCTACTTGCGTCACAAAATTGCAAATTTGGAAACTACTGACACCATTTTGACATCGTTTGGAAGGAAAGGCCGTGGTTATTATCATGGTTGGTTTCATCACATAGGGATCGATTATAATGCTAGTGCTGTTCGTGAATCAATCTATTTTTGCATGAAACAGATGGAGATGTCTGTCCCCTATTGGTCTGATCAACGGAAGGAACTTTCCTTTCGTGATGGGAAGTTTTTCTTTTTTTTTTTTTTTTGTTGTTTTTGTTTACGAAATAAAGTTTGTTTTTCAGTGAGCTGAAATAGTTTCTACTTCGTTCTTGTGAAACTTACAACTAGAATAGACGTTAGTTAATGCTTTGAGAAGTGTTTATTCCTTTGACGAGAGGTCCTGTAATATGCAAACTATACTCCAGTTATTTAAAATTATGAGTGAGGCCATTATTATTATTATTTTTTTGCATTACAAAAACATGCCTATTCAAATAAATTGAACATTTTTCCACCAAAAAAATGAAAATGTTCAGATAAAAGATTCTGCTATTTTTCATAATTCAGCTCAAAACATAGATTTTGGGTACTCGTTGGAACCTTCTCGACCAGGCGGTTTCTGACGAGTACCAAAAATCTATGTTTTGGGCAGAAATGCGAAAAATAATGTACACCCCTACACACCCCATTCTATTGGATAGAAGTGGAGTTTAAGAGGGTCAAACTTGCATAGGCATGTTTTCATGATGGTCTTTTTTTTTTTTTTTTTCGAAATATACCATCACGTGCACACATGTTGCAATTTTTATCTTGTATATTCTAACCATTTCACATTTGTACGGTTTAGTAATACCACAGACAACAAAAAACTACTTTAAAGAAGGTGATTTAAGGTTCCTCCATACAGTTTTTTCACTACATTTGAGGTACTGAAAAAATCATATTTGCAAATAGTTACCCAAACAGATTTGTCATCAGATGGTAGTCCATGTAAATGTAAGAATATGAAAGCAAAATATTTTTATTGGAAAGTCACCATGTTAGTAATTTATTGCATTTTTCCTTGGTTTTGCAAAAAAATGATATCTTAATCCACAGAACAAAAATGTGTAAAATACTATCATAGAATTGTGGCTAAAGGTTGCCTTTAGGCACTGCAAGAGTGGAATTTCAAGTAAAATACCTAAATACTACTGAAAATTAATGATTCCTCCCCAAAAAATGTAATTATTTCACCTGGTACTATTTTTAAATTCAGTGTATGGTAGCCAAAAATGACCAGTTCTACCAAGTTGGCCGTAAGATCACTGATTGGGTTTAGGTGTTGCAATCTCTTGCATTTAGCTTGTAAAATGATTGACCTTCTTTGGTGCTTTTAGTATTTCATTTTATATATTTCATTCATGCAATTTATAACAATTTATGAATCACTGCACCAAAGTTTCACTGTATTATTGATTGTGTTTACTGGGTGGGTGATTTGATACTGGAATTAAATCCAAAACCAAAAAAAAAAAAAAAAAAAAAAAATAAATGAAGATAAAAACAGTTTATCCCCATATTTGAACTGAAAGAATGAAAGCAGCCTGTTCAGCACCAGGATTTTTGTCCAAAAGGCTTCTGATCACTTCCAATAACTTGTTATAGCAGTGATTTTTACCCATTGATTTGTTACATTGGTTCACATGAGTCACCATAAACAAATAATTGATGTTTGGACATATTTATCTAATCCAATTAATGATCTGTTGTGTCACCTACTTACCAATGTGCGGGTTGGTAAAAATTCATAGAAGCCCAATACTTTTAATATTGTTTTGCTGAAAGAAGTTAAAAAAGAAATCTACCTTTTTCAACTTGTTTACTTGGGAACAGGGCTGAACAACACAAACAGGACAATGTTACACGTAGAAACTAGTTCAGAAATGAAGGCATACTATTCATGAATTAACGAACAAATTATGTTAGAAAGTACTTGAAATTAGGCGCAAGACAGTTTCAAATATGAATATTATGTTTTAAATTTAAAACAATGGTGTACTGTTGTTTTTTTGGGGGAAATTAGTTCCAAGGCGTAGGAATACGTTTTTGCATTTGGCAAGATGGAAATCTCTTCAATTTGACAGCTACACTAATTTATCAGTGATGACAGGCTTCCAAGATAGGCGATTTCATTATGGTATATGCAGGAAGAAGGCTACATAGCTGACTTTTCAAGGTATTTTCATTGATGATGGGGAAAATAAAATGTGGAAGGCATAGTTGATGAAATCTCAGCATTTCAGATTTACCGCAAGAAAAGGAGATGATGGCGCCCATCGAGAATAAACATGTCAAAAAAATCTGGTTTTCAATTCAGGTAGCCTTTTTGATAGAAAGCTTTGTCCGAGTCGCTAGTATTTGATGTGAACTATTGATCTGCAGCTGTTTAGTAACTTTTAAAAAGTCTATTAAGCGGTTTCCTTTTTTCCTGGTAAAAGTGAAAAATACAGAATTTCATTTATTTTCAAAGGCACAGGGATGTTGCTAATGCAAGAAAGTACTTGCTGTAATAACCGTTGATACCTCCAAACCTTTTTCTTGTGGGACTTGGATTTTTAAACGGAAATCAGGATTATATTTTGGGGGAAAATCAACTTGCAAATCTTTCATCTATATTTTTCTTGTGCAAATGTATTGAGGAAACTTAAGTTGTCCTGAGATAAAAGTACTTTCATAAATTTCTTTTCCGTTCACAAAAGGTTACTTTCGCTGTAATATAAAGGGTAGCTAAAATAATTTTCATCCTAGTTGTAATCTAAAACTGTTAGTTTAACACTTAAATACCAGCATTTTAAACAAGAAGTGCAGATCTGGTAAAACGCAGCATTATGCCGCCTTTCTATGTTTGGATTGCATGTCCCAGTGAGATTCTATGATGGGGCGGTCTAAGTCCCTCTGGAGGGTGACCGAATAATCAGGGAGAATTATGGTCAGGTACACCCCAGTGTCACCAGCAAATAGGCGAACCCGGGACCACACATTGTCGGGTAGGTCGTTAAGGTTTAATAACAATAATATTGTGCCTAGAACTGATCCTTGTGGTACACCTGAAGTAACTGGAACCTCATCTGAGTAATCACATTCAAGTGCAACTGTCTGACTTCTCTCAATCAGAAAAGACTTAATTCACTGGATAGTTAATCCATGTACCAGTAGCTTGCGAAGGAGGTTCATGTGATTCACCAAGCCAAAGGTCATGCTAAACCCAAGATAAGATATATTTGTTGACCATTTAATCATGATCTGGTAAGGTCATAAACAAGCAGAATCACATGAGTGTCACAAGATCTGCGCTCCCAGGCTGTTGAGTATTTTGTGATCATAAGGTATGTCCAAACCAAATCTTATGCGGCGAAATTTAGTTTCAACCTACAAAAATCCATTTTTGGAAGGATTTTCTGCTTGTCAGAATTTTGTAAACCTGTCCCCGTAGAAAACCTAAAGCAAATTCTTATATGCCCATTATGACATAAAGACCACATTGGCAATGGGAAATTGTTTTTAAGAAATAGGTGCGATATGGGCATAAGAGCAATTTACGATCTTACTAGTGAGGAAGTGGTATTTTATAGTTTTGAACAGTTAAAGGCGAAATATGATATAAGGGCCACATTTTTAGACTACCACCATGTAGTAAATAGTATTTCTCAAGTCTTATGAAAAGATTAAATTCACATGAATCGTGTATTTGCTGTTAAATTTAAACAAAATGTAGTTTGTAACATATACTTTCAAGACTTGATTAGTTCAAAGAAAGGGAGTAGACTATTTATGATATTTTGGTTAGAGTAAACGAATACATTACACAAACAAAATGGCAAGCGGAGATAGGAGATATAGTGGAAAAAGAGCATTAAAGACATTTCACGAGACAAAACTACGCGACTTTCAATACAAAGTCAACAATAAAAATTTAGTAACACATTCATTTCTATTTAGAATTAATAAAATCAGGTTTGTAGTTACTGTAATGAACAACCAGAAAAAATCCATTATTTATTTCTTAGATGCCCAAAAGTAAGAACGTTTTAGACTGAACTTTAATCATGGTTGACCACAAATGTAAATCCAGAAATATCGCTAGAGGATCGTAAAATACTATTTTCACACGGTGGTAAAGCAGAAGTGGTCAATTACATCTCTCTCTCTCTCTCTCTCTCTCTCTCTCTCTCTCTCTCTCTCTCTCTGTTTTAGCAAAATATTGTATATACGAAAACAAATTTGTTTCTATTTCACTCATAAACAACAGGTTAGATAAATTCTTTAAGATTAAAGCCCCTCTCTCACCCAGCCCAGTGGAATTCGTTTCACTGACCGCTCCAAGGCGGTTCTTCTGTCGCTGTTTATTTTTGTTATGGTTTGTCTTTGTTTGTATCACTTATTTTATTTTGTTTTGGATATCGAATTGGCCATTTTGTGGAAAAGTAACTGTCCTTTTGGCTTTCCGCTATTGATGTTTCCATTAAGGTCTGTTGTTTCATGTTTGTGTTTCTTTCCCCTTTGGTTACTCTGGTGGGAGCTGTGGGTAAATTGAATTGATTCCTGATCATTGCCTACACTTCTATATTCTACATATAACTACTTTTACCCAAACACTGATGATTCATGAGGCCTATTCCGACTTTATGTTTATGTTTGGTGTCAGGGTTCTGTTTTCCATCGACTATCTGCCACACATATAGTGCAGTAGACTTGTACCATTAGCTATAAAAGGCACATCTTGTAGAAAATACATGTACATTGTTACTACAGTTTGTTTTCTGCTCTCCCATGAAAGAATTTTATTATTATTATTATTATTATTAGGGCCCCGCACTGAAAGTGTGGGTGCCCTATAGTAATCACTCTGTCCGTCCGTCTGTCTGTCCGTCCACAAATTTCTGATAGCGCTGCCGGGGCCCTAGTCAGTTTCACTGACAGCTCTAGTTATTATGCCCCCGCATCGAATGATGCCGGGGGCATAGAGTTTTTCGGTTTTCCGTACGTGCGTCCGTGGGTACGTGCATACGGTTTCCGAACGTACGTCCTTCTGTACGAAAGTGTGTACGTACGTACGTAATCCTGTTAGACTCAGGTTAAGGTTTTTGTACAAGGTAGAACTTGATCTCATATTTTCCAAACCATACAATAGATTTGGTTTATATTCAGTATGATGATGGATATAGATCCAAAGTTTTATTCAGCAATACCCCCACCCATACCCATGACCTCAAGGTCAAGGTCACAAACTTAGAAATTTCTAACGTTTAAGACACAAGTTAAGGTATTTGTACCACATAGAACTTGAGATCATATTTTCAAAACTATACAATAGATATGGTTTATATTTAGTATGATGATAGATATAGGTCCAAAGTTTTATTCAGCAATACCCCCACCCATACCCATGACCTCAAGGTCAAGGTCGTGGACTTTGAAATTTTTAATGTTTAAGACCCAGGTTAAGGTATTTGTACCAGGTAGAACTTGAGCTCATAGTTTCCAAACCGTGTAATGAATTCGGTTCATATTCGGTATGATGATACATATAGGTCCAATGGTTTATTCAGCAATACCCCCACCCATACCCATGACCTCAAGGTCAAGGTCACAGACTTAGAAAATTTTTAATCTTTAAGACTTTGGTTAAGGTATTTGTACCACGTTTAACTTGAACTTTTATGATTAATTTGGTTCATATTTGGTTTGATGATAGATGCAGGTCCAAAGTTTTATTCAGTAATACCCCCACCCATGCCTATGACTTCAAGGTCAAGGTCGCAGACATAGAAATTTTCAAATTTAAGTATGTTAATAGCTTATATTTTCCAAACTTTATAATGGATTTGGTATGACAATAGTTGCAGGTCCAAAGTTTCATTGAGCCATACCCCCCACCCCTTACCTAAAGGTCAAGGTCACAGACATAGAAATTTTTTTATATTATATTTTTTGAGAGTCCATATTTCCTGAACCATGTGATGGATTTGCTACATATTTGGAATGATGATTGATGCAGGTCAAACGTTTCATTCAGCCATAACCCCGCCCCTGCTCATGACGTTAAGGTCAAGGTTGCAGACTTAGAAATGTTTAATGTTAATGTTTGTAAAGGCCTATATTTTCCAAACCATTTGATGGATTGAGTTCCTATTTGGTTTGTTGATAGTTTTTTTTTTCAAGGTTTAATCAGCCATACACCAGTCTATGCCAATGACCTAAGGACAGGTATTAATGTAATATCGTCACCTTAGTGCAAAAACGGGTTAACTGACATTTTTTCACAAAATCACTTATTTTGATAAAATGGTGTACTATATCATGATACATGTATATAAGAATTATTTCATTTGACCTTAAATTGGAAATTGTATTTTTGCAAAAAAGCAAAAAAGGTTATCTGCAAGCTAATATTTTTTTTGGTGCAAAAACGGGATAAGTACACTTATCCTCTTTTTGCACCAAGTTAATTCTATATAGCAATACAAAAAACTTGGTGCAAAAACAGTACAGGCATTAATAAGCCCTTCTTTTAAAGCTCTTTTTTAAACTATCTTAAAATACAACTTTCTTTTAAACATAATCAAATATTTGTAACTGATATGTTTTTATTTGAAACCCTGTCACTATGATAATGAATTATTTTGGTGCGAAGAGCGCGAATCAGGAACGTTGCTGGGGACAAAATAACAAAACACATCTAAGAATGGGGGGTCTGGGGCTCCTCCCTAATGGGGGTTAAGGGAACGGTGCCCCTTATGGGGGACCAGAGGACAAAGCCAATCCCCCACCCCCGGGCGAACACGAAAAATAATAGAACAATTAATGAGTTCTCTGAGGTTTTTTACTCTTTTTTTCCCTTTAACTAGCTCATACTTAGGGATCCAATGTGTACGCACATACGTACATTGAAGCTACTCCCCTGGGAGCTATAGTACTTTACAGTGTGACATCACTTTAAATTTAATGTCATCATAAAATGCAAAAAAACTGTTGTCATCAACAGAATCAATTCAACAAATATTATTCAAAGGTAAGACTTGATATTATATTCAGTAAGAATGGTTATTGAAATTTCTGACAGAATGGATGTGAAAATTTTTGAATCCCTAAAAAAGATAAACCCTCCTAGCACTAAGCATATTTAGCAGACAGCGTTTCCAAA
Source organism: Lucinisca nassula (assembly GCA_963580285.1). Taxonomy (NCBI): domain Eukaryota; kingdom Metazoa; phylum Mollusca; class Bivalvia; order Lucinida; family Lucinidae; genus Lucinisca; species Lucinisca nassula. The sequence continues at coordinate 66,964,799 of OY757019.1, read as the reverse complement.
GTTTTTTTTTTTTGTTTTTTTCAGGGGTGTTAGGTTGAGTAAGTTTCAGAAATTCATTCAGAAAAAAGTTGAAGTTTCTGCAAACAGTGAAGGCCCAATTTAAATCTGATGCCATTCTGTGGCATCTGATCTGGGCCTGCAACGTTTGCCAATTAACAATAATTATAATAATCGACCTAATTTAAAGAAGGTAACACATTTAGTACTAGTACTAATCTTCCCTGTGGCCCTCTTTTCCTGGGGTAGGAACCAGTTCTAAGCAATGTGGATAAAGTTTCTTGCTCAAGGAAACAACACATGGCGCTTGCGAGGATCGAACCGGGTACCTCTCGCTCTCAAATCCGATGCTTTACCACTGCACCACAGCGCTCCACAAACAACCGTTTTGGGTTTCCCATATAAAATGGGATAACCCATTAATGACATGTAGAATCTTCCACCTATGACGTGGGCAACGTCTATTATATTTAGCCCTTTTCAAGTTAGCCATGCCCATTTCTGACTTTGAACCAATGAGATTACTTGATGTAATTTATTGCTGCAAATTCAAAAAAAGCCATCAGAAGAGATGGCAAATCCCCCGACCAAAAGCCAATATGGCCTTCAGAAGATTGTTCACCAATAGAACATACACCAGAATTAAACCAGCAATATATCACAAAAGTATTGCTGTTATGGCCATCACAAAATTATACTGTCAGGGGACATAACTAAAACACCAGGGCACTCAGAATTGTGGCTCTTGCAAATGACATGCCTGCTTAAGCTCATGTATTTCTTTACAAAGTACCATCAATATGTCTCAAAGGGTATTGGAGATATGGGGATCACAAGCTGGTCATACTGTTATATTGGAAGGGTATATAACTCAAATACCACAGCACCAACAGTTGTGGTTCTTGCACATGACACCCCTTCTGTACCTTGTATACAATTGTGCCAAGTTCCTTCAATATATCTCAAAGGGTGTTGGACTTATGGCCTTCACAAGGTTATATTGTCAGGGGAGATTACTCAAAAACCAGAGCACCCAGAGTTGTAATTCTTGAGCATGACACACCTGCTTAAAGGTGCATTATTGAGCTATCTGGAAAAAATGCTTCCAAAAATAAAATACATATAGCCGGTATTTTTCTTTAAAACAATACAAATGAATGCATTTTATGCAAAAATGCGAACAATTATGATGACAGGTAAACGAGTTTGAGAGGGATTCCCTAACTAGGTTTCGAACACTAGTTAGACCTATTTTTAGTTCGTGACAAAAATAGAATCCCCATATATGACGTTATGCGACGTTCATTTTTGGCCTTGTTTGCTTAGGCCATGCCTGAATCGGAAAAAATATGATGCTGATTACCATGCCATAAGTAACGATACTCAGAGACGATACTGTCGCCATGTATGTGTAAAGTGACAGATTTATTTTTAGAACAGAAATTCCGAACACATGTTCAGAGCGAAGGGTAAACATGAATGAAAACGACCATTTTCACAAAGTTCTGAAGCTGTATTTGGCTTCAAAAGTGTACACATGACAAAGGAGTATGCACTGAAGATAAAAACCAGAAAAAAAAATTGAGACCCGGTAGCTCAATAATGCACCTTTACCCTCATGTACATCTGCATCAAGTACCACCAATATGTCTCAAAGGGTATTTGAGGTACGGAGATCACAAGGTGGTCATACCGTTTTATTGGAAGTTGAGATAACTCAAATATCATAGCACCCAGAGTTGTGGTTCTTAGGCATGAAGTGCCGTCTCAACCTTGTATACAATTATGTCAAGTACCATCAATATATCTCAAAGGGTATTGGAGTTATGGCCATCACAAGGTTATATTGTCAAGGGAGATAATTTAAAAACCAGGGCACCCAGAGTTGTGGTTCTTGCATGTGACACATCTGCTTAACCTCATGTACAACTGTACCATCAATATATCTCAAAGAGTATTGGAAATATGGCCATCACAAGGTAGTGATTCTATATTATTGGAAGGGGAGATAACTCAAAAACCATGGCACCCAGAGTTGTGCATGACACACTTTCTCCGCCTTGTGAACAACTGTGCCAGGTATCATCAATATATCTTAAAGGGTATTGGAGTTGTGGTCAGCACAAGGTAGCCACTCTATTTTATTGGAAGGGGAGATAACTCAAAAACCATGGCAACCAGAGTTGTGGTTCTTGTGCATGACACGCTGTCTCAGCCTTGTGAACAACTGTGCCAAGTACCATCAATATATCTCAAAGGGTATTGGAGTTATGGCCATCACAAAGTAGTCATTCTATTTTATTAAAAGGGGAGATAACTCAAAAAGTATGGCATCCAGAATCCTGGTTCTTGCGCATGACACGTCGTCTCAGCCTTGTGAACAAGTGTGCCAAGAACCATCAATGAATCTCAAAGGGTATAGGGCTGATCGCTATATCCCCCCACAACCTATTCTGTCCGGGGATAAAAACTGAATGTCAAACAGTGTGGATCCTGATCAGATGACATCAGAGCTCTGTGTAAAAAGTAAAATCTGGACTGGGCTTGTGAACAAGGTATTGACTTATCAATCGATCCAAAGAAAATCTGGACTGGGCTCGTGTACGAAGTATTCGCTTATCAATCGACCCAAAGATACTAAGCACAGAAGCTTCCCGCCTGCTATTTACACGAGTACTGGTAAACCGCTTAGAGGATCTAAGCCTGCCTAGGCAAAGCGGACTGTCCATGCTTATAAATAAACCCTATTGGTTTCATAGGGCGACAGGGCTTGAGATGTCATTTCATCTCAATGTCGGGTAAGTCCCACAAAATTGGAAGCAGCGTTTCTAAAATGACCTATACAGTGTTGACGAGGATGTTAAACCTCAAATCAAACAAACAAACAAACAAGTGACATTGCTTCCAATTTTGTGGAACTTTTACATAACATTGTGATGACAAACCCTGCCGCGCAATAAAACCTATAGAGTTGACACGCATGGACAGTCTGACTCGCACTACTTAGTCTGGGTAGGCTTAGATCCTCTAAGCAGTTTACCAGTACTCATGTGCGGTTATTTCCAGCTCTGCATGGAAGCTTCATGCAGCCCAATCTATTTCTCCATGCGCCAAAGGACGGGGGCCTATCTCAGCTTGTTGCTTAAGAAATAAATATAAATGGCCATAGTAGGAAACTAGACTGCTCTATTTTCTGCTGCTTTTGAATGATTTGAAGTTAAAAGAAAATCTTTACATGATGCATTATGAATTGCTCAAGTGCATCACATTTCCAAAAACAACATTGAAAACCTTACTTGACAAAGTAAATGTTGAGATTACATGGATATTCATCAATTTATTTACAAAGGTAGGACACTATGGACTTTACTTTTGTTGACCATAAGCCTCTTTCTAAAATAAAGTCATTAAATTAAATATTATCTTTATATTATTAGTGCATTAATTGTTTTATACAACAAAAATTGGTGCAAAAACAGAAAATGGGCTTTTATCCTCTTTTTGCACCAAACATATAGTGTGCTAGAATATGATAAGGGCACTTGTCCTGTTTTTGCACCAAAAACTTCAGAAGCCATTTCAGGTTAAATGCTTTTTTTTTTCAATTTATCCTTTTATTTTCAAAGTTGAAACTTTGTTTCTTATACAGTTGAGTAATAACATATGGTCAATGCTTTTATTCCTAAAATGGTTTGCTTTTCGCAAAAGGTACAAATAATGGAACGTTTTTTCTTCGTCCTGTAAATTTTCAAAAATGCAGATAACCCGTTTTTGCACCAAGGTGACGATATGTCATTTTTTTTTTGCGGGGGACGGGGAGGTAGGCCCCTGAGCGGGGGCATTTGTGTTGTATTGACACATTTCTAGTTTTTTCAAATTGATTATCATTGTCTATTAGCCATTAGGATGTTACACCCGTATGACTTTGTGCATTATTTCATATCTTAACAATATTTACTTTTCTGGTGAAAAATTGTGATAGTTTTCTCATTTATGCTTCAAACATGGCTGTTGGTGCTCGTTGGAACTGCCGCAGTGAAGTGGTTCTATCGAGTACCCACGGCGTATGTCTTGGAGCAGGAATGAGAAAAATATTGTATACCCAGTCAGACGCGCATCCGACTGAGGTACTGAGGCCGACGATTATCATACGAGATATTGTGGCCAGCAATAATGGAGTGTATGTAAACGTAAAGTGCAGATAACTCCATGTCAACAGACATACAAAGTCTAAACAACGTCGTGTCAATGTCAATGCAACATCACTGCGATGCATTGACGCTGACCCAGCAAATTGTATACCCAGTTACAAAATATTGTAACCCCCAGTTCTCTCTCTATAAAGTTGGGTTTAAAGGGGCGTTCATTGCACGGACCTGTTATCGTAATGAATCGTCTTATTATTAACATTGCTAGAGATACTCACCTACCAGTCGAGGAAGACAGAAGACCAACTTCTATCGTACATGTTGTCTAAACTGAAAAGCACTCAAACAACCTTTCAATAATTCCCTGTCCCCTTTTCGTACTTTCTCTCATCTACTTACTTCTAAAATATGTTCTAGAAAGGGTTGTCCTTTGGAAACAAGGAATACAACACAAAACTGTAAACTAGATCGCGCAGTCGATGGCGTGCCATCGCAAATCCCCATGTTTTGACCTCTTCCAGGGACCCCTGGGGGCTGGTCCAAAAATTAATGTGCTCTTGCAGAAGCATTTCATGTATGTAACTCACACACCAAATTTGGTTGAATTCCAATGATAGGAGGAGATAGACGGACAGACGGAGGCGATAACAATATCCCCACTTTTCTTCGAAAAACGTGGGGATAAGTATGGAGTGTACATGTTTCCTGGACCAGACTAGCTAGTTTTGCCCAATTAGGCCTCATCAGTGACCCTCAAAAATTTCAAAATTCACCAATGGAAGGGCAAGAAAATATAAACTACACTATGATGTTGGGCAGGGAGACTTTTTACGACCGCCACACATTCCCAGACACCAGCTATAGTGACGTTAAATATGTTCTAGAAATGGTTATCCTTTGGAGTGAGTGAGTGGGTGAGTGAGTGAGTGAGTGTTTGAGTTTTACGTCCCACCAACAGCTAAGGCCATACGGAGACGGGACCTAGGTTTTAAGACTTATCCGAAAGTGTGGTATCCTTTGGAAGCAAGGAATGCACCACAAAACTGGAACATATGGGGTGTACATGTTTTCTGGGCCAGAATAGCTAGTTTCGGCCAATAAGGCCTCATCAGTGACCCTCAAACCTTTTCAAAGCTTTCCAAAATGTCTGCACAAGAATATCAGAGAAAATAAGTTCAGTTAATATGGCATTAGGATAACACATCCGTGGGATATACATGTAGTAAATTTCTCAAACCTTAAAAATGGCATCTTTTTCTGCTGAAGATTTGTGATATTTTTCTTATTTATACTCCAAACATAGGTTTTGGATGCTCGTTAGAACCGCCTCATTGAGGGGGTTCTAACGAGTACCCACAGCCTATGTCTTGGAGCAGAACTAAGGAAATTAATGTTATTCCCCGTAAACCCCAGTTTTCTTTATATAAAATGGGATTTAGTGGGGTCTTAATTTCACGGACTTGTTCACGTGATTGGAAGTGGTTTTAGGTTCTAGCTTTACGTAATAACGTCAAATTAAGTCATTACCTACCGTCCGTATTTTTTATTTTTTTTTTTTTTTTTTTGGTTTTGGTTTTACGGCCCTTTCAAGATTATTTCACCCGTATCGAGCGATCGTTAATCAGAGATGGGCGAAAACCAGAGTACCCAGAGAAAAACCACCTTACCTTCCGTTGCAGAACTTGGCGTCTCACATATTTTTTTTTTTTTTTTTTTTTTTTTTTTGGTTTGGGTTTTACGGCCCTTTCAAGATTATTTCACTCATATCGAGCCGATCGTTAATCATAGGTGGGCGAAAACCGGAGTACCCGGAGAAAAACCACCTGACCTTCCGTTGCAGAACTTGGCGTCTCACACGTGACCCGAGCGAAGGCGTCTCACATATGACCCGAGCGAGACTCGAACCACAGCGGTGAGAGACCTAATGATCAAGAGTCAGCACTCTTAACCACTAGGCCACGGAGGCCCGTTACCGGCGGTATGATCATTTTCCACATTAATCTGGTACTTTTGAGTAACAAGTTCCGGAGCCGATGCTATGCGCTATGCCAATTTCGTTGTTGCATCGACTTTGCTGCGTCAGCGTCAATGCATCGTTGTTTAGACGTTGTATGTCTGTTGACTTGGACGTTGTTTAGACGTTGTATGTCTGTTGACATGGAGTTATCTGCACTTTACATTTATTGCTGGCCAAAATATCTTGTATGATAATCATCGGCCTCAGTACCTCAGTCGGATGAACGTCTGACTGGTGATCAGAAAGGCGCATGTTCGGTACCTGCCGGGTCGGCAACATTCTTTCATGGAGATTGATCATGAAATATTTTCCACGGCCATTCTCTACCACTGGGCATCCGCTGATTCAAGAAGGGCAGTGTCAGTGGCGAAAGAGTGTGCACTGTACTGGTTAACTGCTTATGCCTCGGTCACAAATTTGGCGTACCCCGGCCGAGCTATACTATACGTTGTGGTCGGCCGAGCAGTCCAAGCCGAGAAATGGGTGTCTGGCTCGGTTTTGGCAAAAAGTATGCCGTGTGGGGCCTAGAGAGACATCCGCCAGGAATCGGGCGATGTCAGCCTAAGTTTTGCGGGGAAGCATCGGCGTATACGCCGGGCGGAAATAGGCCGGTGCACTGCAGGTTACCAACCATACACCCGGCGATTGTTACTAGTCCCAGAGCATCGGTCGATGTTCAGCAGATGTCCGCCCAGTTCCCGGCCGCCGGACAAGGGAAGGATTTACCCCAGCCGGGAATTGTCCAGTTGTTCAGGGGTATATTAACTGCATCCTCTCCTGCCTATACAACAAATGGGTCAGCTCTGTTGGTGGGTGAACATCCTTTTTCTTGACGTCGAGGAAAACTTTCGAAGAAAAGCGGAACAAGATGCCTCTTATCCCACCACTGCACCTACCGTCACCCAAGGAAAGGATCCGGAGGTTACAGGAGTGGCTGCTTAGGGCTCGGCACCGTGCCAATGTGGTCTTTGCAACCTTGTGTGCGGGAGAAGAACTGCTGCCGCTGATGGTGGATGAAGCAATGGATCGTGTACCGTCCTTTGCATGGGCAGTTATCAAACGTTTACAATGCTTCCTACTGGTCTGCTAGAAACTGGCACCCATCGGAAATCGGGCCCTTATATAGTCGAGCGTCAATCAGCGATCGAGCGGTGCCAGACGAAACCGGGATTCGTCCAGCAGATTCCGCTTGATCATCTGTCGGGCCTCGGCCGATTACTGCCCGATTATCTGATTGGTCGGGGTCCGCTTTACGACTACCGGATGCCAGCCGATGCCATCGACATCGATGTCGGTACGAGCTCTGCTCGACTTTTATCTATATGCCACCGACCTAGAAGTCTGTGAGTTTTCGGGGAGAATTTTAACTACGAGTTAAAATTTAACTGGGCCCCTCCCGACCACCACCAACGCCCCAACATCCAGCGGGACGCCGACCGGACTCCAGGCCAATCTCTACCCTACGCAGTCCCCGAGTAGTCGGGCGGAGATCGAATAGTGATTTGTGACCATGGCTTTACGTATAAAGTAGAAGTAAAACAAAGATCAGGAATTGATACAATTAACTTACTCCACCCATAAAAGACACCAAAGGGAAAGAAATACAAACATTAAGCGACCAGACCATAATGGAAACCTAAACAAAGGAAGGCCATAAGGACAGTTACTTTCCCACAAAATGGCCATATGGCCATCCAAAACCAAAAGACACAAGTGATACACACAGTAAGTAACAAACAACAACATAAATAAATCGCCACAGAAGAGCCGCCTTGGAACGGTCAGTGGAAGATTTCCACTGGGGGGATTAAATCGATTTTACGTGGCCACAATCCTCGCCCTTACTTCCGTCGCGATTTAGACAAATAATTTGTTCAGTCCGCATGAAGGCCTCCTAACTCATCAGTGCAACATCTCCGTGAACACAAAAATCAAAGAACCACAGAGGTGAGACAACGGTGAGGACTCGACAGCAAGAAACCACTGAAATGCTGGAGCAAAAGAAAACCAACAGTTAGACTCCGATGAGCCCGACCAGAGACAGAGCATCAGGCACCAACCGACATTATCTCTCTAATTTTCAATAAGCCTTTACATTGGAGCCGTCATAGAATCTGAGGCCTGACCCAGGAAAAGTGTGGACAGGTAAACTGACCAGCTCAAAAATAACATAAAATAGTGTTGACTGGTCCGTTAGTCCAATACAAAACTAAACTGAGGTAGGGGTCCTTAACTTTAATGGAAGACACCCAGTCAGCATAGAATGTCGGTCAAGCGTCAGCCCGACGATATATACATAGAATATTTATTTTCTGTCTTATACTGTTAACAAATAACATTAGCCCTGTATGGCTTTTACTTCTACAAAAAACAGTGTAGAAGAAAAACAATCTTTTTGGTGCTGTTTGGGCAGGATCAAGATTTTCACCTTACATCCTCATTCGAAGGATGGAGCAGGTCAAGGCATGCATCTTTGCAACTAAGTTTGACAATGCTGCCAGAGAGAGAGAGAGAGAGACTAATGAGCAACATGCAGGTAATGGTGTGTGTGTGTGTGTGTGTGTGTGAGAGAGAGAGAGAGAGAGAGAGTAAATCATCTGAACTGCACCTACGTCGGGCCGACAGCGATACGACATGGCGACATCGTATCGCTGTCGGCCTGATGTTGGCCCAATGTGGTGCGCTAGCCCATAATGAGAGAGAGAGAGAGAGAGAGAGAGAGAGAGAGAGAGAGAGAGACACTGAGAAACATGTTGGACATGGCACTTTCAGAGCCCATAGGGGCTTGAAGAAATATATGGGCTGCAAAATGCTTCCACGCAGAGCTGAATCCGGCCCACACACTAGTACTGGTAGACCCCTTAGACGATCTAAGCCTGTCCTGGAACCGCGGTGCGAGGCGGACCGTCCACGCTAATAAACTCTTTTGGTTTCATTGGGCGACAGGGCTTGAGATGTCATTTCATCCAAATGTCGTGCAAAAGTCCCACAAAATTGAAAACAACGTCTCCAAAATGATCTTATGACCTTTACAGTGTTGACGGGGACGTTAAACCTCAAATCAAACAAAAACACTTTCAGAGAGAGAGCGAGAGAGAGGGGAGAGAATGGTGTCATTCACGGAGTTCTATATTTTTGTCGTGAAATTAAAAAAAGACCTAACTGGGATCCTCTGGCACCGTCAAAACCTAGATACCATGCACTTAGCTACATGTGCGTCACACTCAGAGAGAGAGAGAGACTGAGCAACATGAAGGCCAGAGAGAGAGAGAGAGAGAGAGAGAGAGGGACTAATGAGCAACATGAAGGCCACAGAGAGAGAGAGAGAGAGAGTAAATCGCCTGAACGGTGCGTCTGACCGAGAGCGATACGACATGGCGACGTCATATCGCTGTCTGCCCGATGTTGACCCACTGTTTCAACAAGTAGCCCATGATGAGAGAGAGAAAAAAACTTAGCAACATGTTGGCCATAGCACTTTCAGAGAGAGAGAGAGATAGAGAGAGAGAGAGAGCACTGAGGAATGTGTACGCCATGGCATGCTGAGAGAGAGAGAGAGAGAATGGCGGAATTTCACTCCGTTTTACATTGGAATTCGCAAAAACAGTTTAAAAGAATTTCACTATACTACGATTTCTGTCACAACAATTGTGTGTAACGATGTTGAGATGACCCCTGCATACCTTTCTAGGTATTTACCGCATGACGTCATTATTCACGTGCGTTGTTTTTTTGTCGCGAAATAAAAAATAGACTAACTGTGTTCGTAACATAGTTAGGAAAAAGTCTCATAAAACTTAACCTGTGACCATAATTGTTCGCAGGATTGCATAAAACTCATTCATTTGTATTATTTAAACAAAAAATACCTGATACATGTAAAAAAAAATTAAGCACTTTTTTTCCGACAGCTCAATAATGCACCTTTAACGTAACTGATGTGAAAATACTCATTTTGGGCAGAAAAAAATGACAGATTAGAAACAAGAGGTTGGGGAAGAAATGGGCCGCCCCATTTCTTCCCCAAACCAAGATATTTAAGTTTTCTTGTTAGCTCCCCCGAGCCGAAGGCTCCCCGCCCATAGGGGCTTGAAGAAATATATGGGCTGCATGATGCTTCCACGCATAGCTGAATCCGGCCCGCACACTAGTACTGGTAAACCGCTTAGAGGATCTAAGCCTTCCAGCAACCGCAGTGCGAGGCGGACCCTCGATGCTAATAAACCCTATTGGTTTCATTGGGCAACAGGGCTTGAGATGTCATTTCATCTCAATGTCAGGTGAAAGTCCCACAAAATTGGAAGCAACGTCTCCAAAATTACCTTTACAGTGTTGACGGGGATGTTAAACCTCAAATCAAACAAACAAACAAAGCCGAAGGCTCCTCATAGGATGGTAGGCCTCCGCCGTCCGTCCATTCGTTGTCCACCATTCTCATGTCTTCTTCACGGAAACCACAGGGCCAGCTCCAATTAAATTTCATATGCAGCCTTCTGGCAATGGGGGAACGTAAGTTTGCAAGTATGGTCCAGGTCATATGACCAAGATGGCCGCCATGCCAAAATTGGTAAAATCCGTAAAAAATCTTCTTCTCCAGAACCACTGGGCCAATTGTCTTGAAACTTGGTATGTAGCATTGGGTGACTATGTACTACCAAGTTTGCAAATATGATGACCCAAGGTTGACCTTGACCTATTTTCTGCCTAAGTCAAATTTGGCTCCTTAGACTTTTCAATGAGGAAAGGGTAAATCAATGCATTTTTTGAAAAATATTGTGGTCTATGACATGAGAATAGGTAAAAAATGAATGTCTATGAATGCTTTAGGTCAAGGTCATTTAAAGACCTTGGCTCAAGGTCACTCGAATTGTAGGTCCATTGACGTTCCAAAATACATTTTCTCTGAAATCACTGGGCCAATTGTATGCCTCGGCCAAATTTGACTCCTTAGGCTTTTCAATGGGAAATAGGTAAATAAAGATATTGTGGTGTCTGATATGAGAATGGGTAAAAAATGAATCCCTGTGAATGCTTAAGGTCAAGGTCATTCATTGACCTTGGCCCAAGGTCACTTGTATTGCAGGTCTATTTACATATTAGAAAATATTTTCTCTTTCACCAGTGGGCCAATTTCATAATGCCCCCAACTTCACAGAATTTGGAGGGCTATATTCCTTCTGCTTCGTTCGTCTGTCCGTTATGCTTTTGATGCAAAGCATAACTTAAGAACTAGGTATGCTAGGGTTTTGAAATTGCATATATGGAGTTCTCATGGCAAATTAGGGGACGCATATTTTTTTCTCATCCAGATTATGCCCCTTTCAAGAGTTATTGCCCTTTGAATTTTTTTTGATAAAATCTTGTCAGCAAAACATCTCAAAAACTATAAGAGCTAGAGCCTTGAAAGTTGGTGAATAGATTGGTGGTGATGAGTAGATGACATGATTAACTTTTTGACTTCATTCCGAAAAATACTTACCGGTAATGAGTTATGGCCCTTTGTCACTTTGGGTATTTTTACATTGTACCTCTATATGCTTTGTGATGCATAGCATAACTTTATAACCGTGTATGCTAGGGTTTTGAAATTACATATATGGATTCCTCATGGAAAATTTATGGGCACATATTTTTTTTCTCATCCAGATTGTGCCGTTTGAATTTTTTGATAAAATCTTGTCAGCAAAATATCTAAAAAATTAAAGGAGCTAGAGCCTTGAACGTTGGTGAACAGATTGGTGGTAATGAGTAGATGACTTTTGACTAAATTCCGAAAACTACTTAATATGTTATGGCCCTTTGGGTATTTTTATATTGTACCTCTATATGCTTTATGATGCATAGCCTTATTTTATAACCGTGTATGCTAGGGTATTGAAATTACATATATAGATTCCTCATGGAAAATTAAGGGATGTATACTTTTTAGCTCACCTGGGCCAAAGGCTCCAGGGGAGCTTATAGTATAGTGGGTCGTCCGTCCGTCCACACTTTTGAGCAGCTATATCTCTGCAGCCTGCAGGCTGATCTCAATCATTTGTCATCTGTAGCATGCCTCTGATGGGGCATTGTTGACATAAACTTTTTTTCGAAATCGCTTTAAAACTTTGGTTGTTATGGCAACCACAAGGTCCCATAGACTTACTTTGGGAAAATGCTTGTCATCACTGTAGCGCCTTCATTTTTGATAAGACCTTTCTGAAACTTATACGTAAGGTGGCTTGGGATAAAATCTCGGATGAGTTCGAAAACCAGCCAAGTCGGCCCATTAATCGTAGAGTTACGTCCCTTTGATTGCTGAAAATGCCAATTTTTTACCTTGTCATCACCGTAGCCCCTGTAGTTTTGATCGGATCTTTCTGAAACTTATATGTAAGGTGGCTGGGGATAAAACCTCGTATGAGTTCGAAAACCGGCCAAGTTGGGCTATTTATCATAGAGTTAGGTCTCTTTGATTGCTGAAAATGTTCATTTTTGACCTTGTCATCACTGTAGCCCCTTCAGTTTTTATCGGATCTTTCTGAAACTTATATGTAAGGTGGCTGGGGATAAAACCTTGGATGAGTTCGAAAACGCCCCATTTACTATATAGTTAAGTCCATTTGATGGCTTAAAATGTCGATTTTTGACCTTGTCATCACCGTAGCCCCTTCAGTTTTGATCAGATCTTTCTGAAACTTATATGTAAGGTGACTGGAGATAAAACCTAGGATGAGTTTGAATACCGACCAAGTTGGCCCATTTATCATAGGTTTGCGTCCCTTTGATTGCTGAAAATGCCCATTTTTGACCTTGTCATCACCATAGCCCTTTCAGTGTTGATCGGATCTTTCAGAAACTCATATGTAAGGTGGCTGGGGATAAAATCTCGGATGAGTTCGAAAACAGGCCAAGTTAGCCCATTTATTGTAGAGTTATGTCCCTTTCATGGCTGAAAATGTTGATTTTTGACCCTGTCATCACCGTAGCCCCTTCAGTTTTGATCAGATTTTTCTGAAACTTATATGTAAGGTGCCTGGGGATGAAACCTTGGATGAGTTCCAAAACTGGCCAAGTCAGCTCATTTATCTTAGAGTAACATCCCTTTGATTACCAAAAATGCCAAATTTTGACCTTGTCATCACTGTAGCCCCTTCAGTTTTGATTGGATCTTTCCGAAACTTACATGCAAGGTGGCTGGGAATAAAACCTTGGATGAGTTTGAATACTGGCCAAGTTGGCACATTTATCATTGAGTTAGGTGCCTTTTGATTGCTTAAAGATGCCTATTTTCGAACTTTAGCACTGCTGCCCCTTCAGTTTTGATCAGATTATCATGAAACTTACAAACAAATAAGTCAGGCAGAAAAGCTTGGAGGAGTTTGAAAACTCTTGAGGTTTGCCTATTTGTCACAGAGTAACATCCCTCTGATTGCTAAAAATGCCAAATTTTGAACTTGTCATCACCGTAGCCCCTTCAGTTTTGATCGGATCTTTCTGAAACTTATATGTAAGGTGGCTGGGAATAAAACCTTGGATGAGTTTGAATACTGGCCAAGTCGGCACATTTATCATAGAGTAACGACCTTGTTGACACTGCTGCCCCTTCAGTTTTGATCGGATCTTCATGAAACTTACAAACAAATAAGTCAGACAGAAAAGCTCGGAGGAGTTTGAAAACTCGTGAGGTTTGCCTATTTATCACAGAGTAACATCCCTTTGATTGCAGCAGTGAGTTGCTTATTTTTGAACTTGTCATCACCATAGCCCCATCAGTTTATATTGGATCTTCTTAGCAAGTCAGGAATAAAAGCTTGAATGAGTTTGAAAACTGGTGAGGTCAGCCTGTTACATTCTACTTCATTTGCAGAAATTGCTTACCCTGTCATCACCATGTCTTTCCGTTAATCCTTCAGTAAAGATTGGCACTTCCTGAAACTTTGAATCTGTTAGCTCAGGTGGGCGATACAGGACCAGCTTGGTCCTCTTGTTTCTTATCCAGATTTTGCCATTTCAAGAGTTATTGCCCTTTGAAATACGAAGACATGTCCAAGAATATCCTTGTTACGCTCGTTACAGTCCAAATGAGGTGCAGTGTTTTTAGCTCACCTGTCACGTAGTAACGCGGTGAGCTTTTAGAAACACTTTTTGTCTGTCCTGTCAGTCGTGCGTGCATCCGTGCGTGCGTGCATCCGTGTGTGTGTAAACTTTTTCTTCAAACGACATCTCCTGCAAACTAGTGAATGGATTTGAAAATATTTTCACAGGAAAGTTCCTTGAGTGAACCTTTTTCAAAATTGCCTAAATCGTTATGCTCCGTTAAATAAAATGGCCACCAGAGCTAAAAATAGAAAAACCTTTTAATGACATCTCCTCCTAGGCAAATGGCACGATTTGAAAATAATTTCACAGGAATGTTCCTAGAGTGACCCCCTTTCAAAATTGCCTAAATTGTTCTGCTCCATTAAACAAAATGGCCACCAGAGCTAAAAATAGAAAAACCTTTAACTGACATCTCCTCCTAGGCAAATGGCCTGATTTGAAAATAATTTCACAGGAATGTTTCTAGAGTGACCCTCTTTCAAAATTGCCTAAATCGTTCTGCTACGTTCAACAAAATGGCCACCAGAGCTAAAAATAGAAAAATCTTTCAATGACATCTCCTCCTAGGCAAATGGCCCAATTTAAAAATAATTTCACAGGAATGTTCCTTGAGTGACCCTTGAATGAGCCTCCTTCAAAATTGCCAAAATCGTTCTGCTCCGTTAAATAAAATGGCTGCCAGAGCTAAAAAAAGAAAAACCTTTAAATGACATCTCCTCCTAGGCAAATGGCCTGATTTGAAAATAATTTCACAGGAATGTTCCTTGAGTGACCCTCTTTCAAAATTGCTTAAATGGTTCCGCTTAGTTAAACAAAATGGCCACCAGAGCTAAAAATAGAAACACCTTTAAATGACATCTCCTCCTAGGCAAATTGCCCTATTTGAAAATAATTTCACAGGAATGTTCCTTGAGTGACCCTCTTTCAAAATTGCCTAAATTGTTCCACTCCGTTAAACAAAATGGCCACCAGAGCTAAAAATAGAAAAACCTTAAAATGACATCTCCTCCTAGGCAAATGGCCCGATTTGAAAATAATTTCACAGGAATGTTCCTTGATTGACCCTCTTTCAAAATTGCCTTTAGTTTGTTTGGTATGGCATCTAAGTTTGTATAGATTTGTTATGGGGCCTTTGATGCCAACTCCTCCTAAGCCCTTTCACCAGTAGGACAAAACGTCCCATGGACAAAACGTCCCATGCTATGTTTGACCAGATGGACAAAACCTCCCACGTCATTTTTATGCCCTGCCATTCAAAAATTGGCGGGGTATTATGTTATGCCCTCCGAAGTTTTGAGTCTCCGTACGTCCATCTGTCCGTCCATCAGCGACTGATAGTTTCGTGTCCGCTCCATAACTCTGATACCATTTAAGATATATTCACAAAACTTCACAGATATGTAAAGCACTATCAAACGACATGCAGAACATATAAACCGTAAGTCTGATTTTCCTACTTTTGGAGTTGTTGCCTTTTGAACATTGAACATAGGCATTTCTATCATAGTTTTGTGTCCTCTCAATAAGTTGTATACCATTTGACATATTTCCATGAAACGTCACAGATGTGTAGAGCACCATGAGACGACATGTAGACCATTTGAACAGTAACTGTGATTTACCTACTTTCGGAGTTATTGCCCTTTGAACTTTGAATATAGCTGTTGCTATCAGTTTCGAGTCCGCTCCATAACTCTGATACCCTGAGATATTTTCACAAAACTTCACAGATATGTTGAGCACTATCAGACGAGGTGCAGAACGTATGAACGATACCGGTAACTCTGATTTTCCTACTTTTGGAGTTATTGCCCTTTGAACATTTGAAAATAGCCATTTCTATCCTAGTTTTGTGTCCGCTCCATAACTTCGATACCATTTGAGATATTTCCGTGAAACTTAACAGATATGTAGAGCACCATGAGACGATGTGCAGAACATATGAACGGTACCTCTGATTTTCCTTCTTTTGGAGTTCTTACCCTTTGAACATTGAACTTAGCCATTTCTATCGTAGTTTCGTGTCCACTCCATAACTTCGATACCATTTGAGATATTTCCATGAAACTCTACAGACATGTAGAACACCATGAGACAACTTGCAGAACATGTAAACTGTAACTCTGCTGTTCCTACTTTCCGGGTTTTGCCCTTTGACCTTTTAATATAGCAGTTGCTATCAGTTTTGAGTCTGCTCCATAACTCTGATACCATTAGAGATATTTTCTCAAAACTACACAGATATGTAGAGCAGCCTGAGACGACATGCAGAACATATGAACCATAACTCTGATTCTCCTACTTTTGGAGTTATCACCCCTTGAACATTGAACATAGCCATTTCTGTCATGTAGTTTGTGTGAAGCACTCTATCTCCTGAACTTAGTGCTTGATTCTGACCAAACTTAAATGGTAACATAACTAGGATGGGGGCGGCCCCCGCCCATCGGGGCTTGAAGAAATATATGGGCTGCATGATGCTTCCATGCAGAGCTGAATCCGACCCGCACACGAGTACTGGTAAACTGCTTAGTGGATCTAAGCCTGCCCAGGCAAAGCGGTGCGCACAAGTCGGATCGCCCATGCTTATAAACCCTATTGGTTTCATTGGGCGACAGGGCTTGAGATGTCATTTCATCTCAATGTCGGGTAAAAGTCCCACAAAATTGGAAGCAACATCATCAAAATTACCTTTACAGTGTTGACGGGGACGTTAAACCTCAAATCAAACAAACAAACTAGGATGGGGGGAAACAGCCATTAGGTTTTTTTTTTCACTGTGATATGACACTTGCTTGATGTAATTGTAGTGGCAGGGCATCATGCAGTGCTTGCAGTTTTATTTCAGGATGGACAAAACATCCCACATCATTTTTTCAGGATGGACAAAACGTCCCATACGATTTTGACAGGGTGGACAAAACGTCCCATGCTATTTCGACAGGGTGGACAAAATGTCCCATATTTTTGAGGAGGTGTTAGGGAAGAGGAAGGGATTTGGAAGGGTTTGCAACAATATACTCCCATGAACACTGTGGAAATATAGTTAGATGTTTTTATTTACAAATCACAATCATTAAAGAGCACATGGTTTATAAGAGCACATTTTTTACATAAAAGAAATTATATGATGATAGCACATATAAGAAAATGTGTACAGCTTAACTTTGGCCCCCGCCCATCGGGGCTTAAAGAAATAGATGGGCTGCATGATGCTTCCACGCAGAGCTGAAACCGACCAGCACACCAGTACTTGTAATCTGCTTAGAGGATCTAAGCCTGCCCAGGCAAAGCGGTGTGAGTCAGACCGTCCATGCATAAAAACCCTATTGGATTCATTGAGCGGCAGGGCTTGAGATGTTATTTCATCTCAGTGTCGGGTGAAAGTCCCACAAAATTGGAAGCAACGTCTCCAAAATGACCTAAACAGTCTTGACGGAGACGCTAAACCTCAAATCAAACAAACAAACAGCTTAACTTACTCTGTTGGCATTTGAAACAATGAAATAATAGTATCTGAAACACATTTTTCACCCATTATTTCATCACTGGATATATCATCTTGTATAAAAATACTGAAAAGCTTTTAATGTCTCACTGGCCAAAATCATCAAGAAATTCTAGAACAGTTTTCTTTCCATTCTCCATCTGATGACTGATGGTTTTCTTCCTGAGTTTTATTAAATATAAAAATACCCTTTTAGAGAATCAAACTCTACTTTGAATATGGGACATTTTGTCCACCCTGTCGAAATAGCAAGGGACGTTTTGTCCACCCATTCAAAATCGTGAGGGACGTTTTGCCCACCCTGAAAAAATGATGTGGGACATTTGGTTCACCCTGAAAAAATGATGTGGGACATTTTGTCCACCTTGTCAAAAATGGCATGGAATGTTTTGTCAATGGGACGTTTTGTCCGGCTCCCGTTTCAATCAAACTTTATGGGAATGTTGCTTAGGTAACCCACTACCAAAATAGTTAAAATCATTTGGCTCGGGTGAACAAAATGGCCACCTAAGCTAAAAAGAGAAGAAGGTCAACAATTAGATTTAACAACCAACTCCCCCTAAACCCTGTTGGCCAATTTGATTTAAATTTCACAGGAATGTTGCCTAGGTTACCCTCTACCGAATTCGCTAAACTTGTTGTGCTTTGATGAACAAGATGACTGCCAGAACTTTCAGAAGCTATTTGACATCTTTGAAATCAGGTGAGCTATTCAGGGCCATCTGGCCCACTTGTAAAAACTTAAAGTTAAGGGTTAAACAAAACACATTAAGTCTCAAGTCTCAGTCCAAAGACTATTTTCCTAAACTCAGTGATAATCAACCTACTAGTGCCGGCCTAGGTAGTCCAGTCAGATACGCATCTGACTGCTGATCAGGAGGACGCAGGTTGGAAACCTGCCGGGGTCAGCAACATTCTTTCGTGGAGATTCTTGCTTAAATGAATTTGGTAAAAATTTTTGTTTTGTCACTTAGGGATTTATTGGTTTATTACCAATTTTTGTTTCAGGCTGGACAGCTTTTTCCACCAGCAGTACTTATGGATTTCTACCCACTGGCAGCTTTCTGCAACAATGTGCTAAATGCCTTTAATGAGTTGCGGCTGTGTGCCCCTGTTGCCTTAGCAACAGAGGTAGCTACTTCGCTCGAAGTTTCCTTATTAGATGTAAATCGGGTCATATTGGCTTTTAACAGGTAATAAAGTTAAGTCCTCTTGCAATTGCTCAAGATATCATCATGTTAAACCTGTTCTAGCATTTCAGTGGTGACGCCAGTGGCTGTGTCCTTTGAGTCATAATAGTTTTAAACAGTTTCCACATTACTGTGACATACTGTAATGATCATAAGTATTGGGACAGATAAACCAAAGCAAACATTGCAGTCCCAGATCAGACTGCTCTTGAAAGAGCCATCTGATCAGGGTCTACACTGTCATTCTGTCTGCACCTTTTAGACTCATTGCTGATCATGAAATGAATTTGTTAAAATTTTAGGAGAATTACAGCAAGTCCTCATGGTGTCTGAATTTTTATTGCACATGTTATGCAGCATATTGGGGGCCTTCTTGACCTGGTCAAGAGCCCTGACTCCAGCTCAAAGGATTGACATGATCCATTGACCGTCATCCATTGTCATCAGTCAATAGTCCAAATTCTTTGCCCATTTTACCCAGATAATGGTTGGTTATATTTACCCAGATTTCCAGTCTTTTTACCTTGATAAAGATCCTTCAAATCATCATTCTAGAATCAAGAAAATGGGAACAGTGAAATGTGTTTTCTAGCAATTGGGAATCCAAGCTTACCAGGTTTGCCCAAATGATGGTTTACATTTGACCTTTATTGGCTCATCTGAGCACAAATTGCTCAAGGTTAGCTTTTGTGATCACTATGTTTCCGTCGTCCATCTGGGCTGACAGTTGTTTACTTGTGATGTCTGTCTGTTCAGTCACAATTTCTTCAAATGACAGTGCCTCCTAAACCACTGGACAGATTCTGACCAAGAGTGGATAGAGAAAGATTTGAGGTGCAAAGAGCTCAGGCAGTATCATCTTAGCGAAGCTTGTAGTCGGCCAGCGTGTGGTTACCTTTCCATCTGTGTATGGTTTAAATTATTAGGTTAAAGATCTCTTCTTTAACCAACTGCATGCTGTGACTGCCAGTCCTGATCCCATGTGGAGATTGGAACAGCTAGATAGGCCATGCAGACACTGGATACAGGGAAGCACACGGTGGGATTGGGTATGATACACCTGAGCCAGATGTTGCTCATGAGATGAGGATGAGAGGATTCTAAGAGTATGCTCTAGCATTTGACGTGCTTCTTGGAAACACATGTTTCAGGAAACGTGATAGCCATCACATCAAATACAAGTCTTGCCCCCACCCTTTGGGGCTTGGAGAAATAGATTTGGCTGCATTGTGCTTCCACGCAGAGCTGAAACTGAGACCACACTTGAGCGCTGGTTAATCGCTTAAAAAGACTAAGCCTGCCCAGTCAAATAAGGCGTAACTATACCAAATTTAGTGACACAGAGGCCTTTCTGATATTTAATCTTCATCAGTGTGTCTTATAGGCGTCCCCCACCGAGCCAACATCAGCAAACATGACTCACACTCCAGGGAAGTCCCAGGCATCAGGTAGATGTCCAAAGAAGGGAGACTTGCAAAATTTGAATGCATATAAGCCTATTGGTTTCATTGGGTAGCAGGGCTTGAGATGTCATTGCATCTCAGTGTTGAGTAAAGTCACACAAAATTGGAAGCAACGTCTCCAAAATGACATAAATAGTGTTGATGGGGACGTTAAACCTCAGTTCAAACAAAATCACATACAAGTCAGGAACCACAGTGACATAGATAGATTTCATCCAATGTGCAAACTTGTCACATATGTGCAAATGATCCCTGGCGAGGAAATGGGTCTGAAACATCAGCTTCTTGTATTCGACATGAGGATTGATGTGCTACCTAAACCCAAATGCAAGTTAGACCCCAGACTTAAAGCATGGAAGCTTAAAGACCCTCAGACAAGAAATCATTTCCCGGAGGTTTTCCACGTGGAAGTGAGTGTGTCTGCTACACCAGCCGATGCTACGACAGGTTATCTGGAACAACAACAAGACAGACCTGATCAAGACAACAGAGCATGAGTATGGTACAACTTGGTCCCACCATTTGCATAGTGAAACCGGGTGGTGGAATGAGCACATTGATATGGTCATTGCAGCCAAGACCCAAGCTTTTAAGTCCTGTAAGACTGGTAAAGTCACTGGGGCATCATATGATGTGGACAAATGCATTGCCAGACATGCAGTGCACCATGTTCGTCAATAAGGAGATCTACAATAATATTGACCCTAAGCCTTCATGCGGACTGAACAAATTATGTCTTCCCACTTTTGAGTGAGTCATATTGTCCATCTGTCACAAAATCGTGTCAGCTCTATAACTTGAAAACCATTCAAGCTAACGTCATGAAACTTCATATAAATAATATTAATCAACATTAGACGATGTGCATTCAGCTCCAGGTCAGCTTATGCCGTGGCCGTCGTCTCTCAGCCGTAGTTAGTCCAGGCAATAGCCACTTTATTATCCCCCCGGCATACAGAGTATGCCATGGGGGTATATAGTTTTCGTTTTTTCTCTCTGTGTGTGTGTGTGTGTGTGTGTGTGTGTGTGTGTGTGTGTGTGTGTGTGTGTGTGTGTGTGTGTGTGTGTATGTGTGTCCATCTGTCTGTCAGTCTGTCTGCCTGTCTGTTGACATTTTCGTGTCCATTCCATAACTTTTAAACTGCTTGACATATTTTCATGAAACTTCACATAAATGTTAAACACCATCAGACGACGTGCAGAACACATGAACCGTAACTCTTGCTTTTCAACTTTCAGAGTTATTGCCTTTTGAATATTGAAAATGGCCATTTTTACCATTCACTTGTGTCCGCTCTGTAGTTTTCAAACCGTTTGTGATAATTTCATGAAACTTCAAACAAATGTAAAGCACAAAAATAGGATGGGCAGAACACAAGAACCATAACTCTGGTTTGCATGCTTTATGAATTATTTCTCTTTGAACATACTTGAATTATTTCTCTTTGAACATAGTAAATTATGTGTCTGTTAACATCTTTGTGTCCGCTCAATAACTTTTGAATGGCTTGACATATTTTCATGAAACTTCTCGCAAATGTTAAACTCCATGAGACGACATGCTGAACACATGAAATATAACTCTTGCTTTTCTACTTTCAGAGTTATTGCCCTTTGAATATTATAACTTGCAATTTTTACCATACACTTGTGTCCGCTCTGTAACTTTAAAATCGTTTGAGATAATTTCATGAAACTTCAAACAAATGTAAAACAAGATAATTGGATGGGCAGAACACAAGAACCATAACTCTTATAAATTATTTCCCTTTGAAAATAGTAAATTATGTGTCTGTTAACATTTTCTTGTCTTCTCCATTACTTTTAAAAGGCTTAACATATTTTCATGAAACTCCACACAAATGTTGAACACCTTGAGACGACGTGCAGAGCACATGAACCATAATTCTTGCTTTCCTACTTTCAGAGTTATTGCCCTTTGAATATTGAAAATGGCCATTTTTACCATACACTTGTGTCAGCTCTGTAACTTTCAAACCGTTTGAGATAATTTCAAGAAACTTCAAACAAATGTAAAGCACAATAATAGGATGGGCAGAACACAAGAACCATAACTCTGGTTTCAGTTTTCTTCATTTCTGCTCAAAAGACGGTTGTATGAACTGGACTGTATGTTTCTTTGGCTCATGTTTTACTGATGGCTGTAGCCGGGGGTATTAGTGAGCATATGCTCACTTGATTGTCTAGATATAAATTTATCAGATGCTCAAAAACTTTCAGGTAATGATGATAGCCATAAAATCTTGGACAAGTTTGAATTTAGGTCAGATGGGATTGTTCATATGAGAGTTACCTGCCCTTTTGTCTCCCATAGACATATAATGGGGAAAGTGTTATCCAGCCAATATGGACCTTATTTTTGATTGGCTCCTCAACAAACTTGTAGGTAAATTAAGGACAGCTATATAAATTTGGACAAGTTCAAATTTGGGGCATTCAAAAAGTGACCGGGTATTATGTTATACCCTCTGAAGTTTTGAGTGTCCGTACATCCATCCGTCCGTCAGCGACTGATAGTTTCATGTCCGCTTCATAACTCTGATACCATTTGAGATAAATTCACAAAACTTCACAGATATGTAGAGCACTATCAGACAACCTGCAGAACATATAAACTGTAACTCTGGTTTTCCTATTTTTGGAGTTGTTGCCCTTTGAACATTGAACATAGCAATTTCTGCCATAGTTTTGAGTCCGCTCCATAACTTCAAATCCGTTTGAGATATTCCATGAAACTTTTCAGATATGTAGAGCACCCTGAGACAACGTGCAGAACATATGATCCTACTTTTGCAGTTATTGCCCTTTGAACTTTGCATATAGCTGCTGCTCTCTGTTTCGTGTCCGCTCCATAACTCTGATACCGTTTGAGATATTTTCATTAACTTCACAGATATGTAAAGCATCACAAGACGACCTGCAGAACATATGAACCATAACTCTAATTTCCTACTTTTGAAGTTATTGCCTTTTGAACATTGAACATAGCCATTTTGGTCATGTTTCGTGTCTGCTCCATAACTTCGATTTCATCGGAGATATTTCCATGAAACTTCACAAATATTTAGAGCACCATGCGACGACATGCAGAACATATGAACCATAACTCTGATTTTCCTACAGCTGGAGTTATTGAACTTTGAATATAGCTGCTTCTATTAGTATTGTGTCCGCTCCATAACTCTGATACCCTTTCAGATATTTTCACTTAACTTCACAGATATGTAGAGCACTATGAGATGATGTGCAGAACGTATGAACCGTAACTCTGATTTTCCTACATCTGGAGTTATTGAACTTTGAATATAGCTGCTTCTATTAGTTTTGTGTCCGCTTCATAACTCTGATACCATTTGAGATATTTTCACTAAACTTCACAGATATGTAGAGCACTATGAGATGACATGCAGAACATATGAACTGTAACTCTGATTTTCCTACTTTTGGAGTTGTTGCCCTTTAAACATTGAACATAGCCATTTCTGTCATAGTTTGGTGTCCACTTCATAACTTCAATGCCGTTCAAGATATTTCCATGAAACTTCACAGATATGTAGAGCAGAATGAAACGACCTGCAGAACATATGAACCATAACTCTGATTTTCCTACTTTTGGAGTTATAACATCTTGAACATTGAACATAGCCATTTCTATCATGTAGTCTGTTTGAAGCACTATATCACCTGAACCTAATGATTGATTCTGACCAAACTTGCATGGTTACATCACCAAGATGGAGGAAAACAGCATTTAGGTTTTGGTGACCTTGACCTTATTTTCACGGGCAAAGGCCCCCCAAAAACTGTCAATTTTGGGCCAAAGATGGCTTGTCTGCACCCAATCTAATGAACACATCAATGAAATGTGGTCCAACAAAATATTGTCGCAATTGACCAAACATTTGACTAGATTTTGAAGATATTGACTTTAGTTCAAAGGGCACCAGCCCTCAAAAACTGAAAATGAGAATTTTAATTCTGGTTTACTTTCTTTTGGAGCCATGGCTCTTTGAACATTGAAAATAGTCATCTTAGTCATGTATTCCTGTCAACTTTATTAAGGGAAATAGTAATGCATTCTTACTTTGAATTCCTTTTTCGCTGTGATATGGCACTTGCTTGATGTTATTGTAGTGGCAAGGCATCATGCAGTTCTTGCAGTTTTATTGTTTGATCCTTTACAAACTTATATCATAGGTAATGAGGAAATTCATAAAATCTTGGACGATTTGAATTTGGGGCAGATATGGTTGTTCGTGTGAGAGTACCTTGCCCTTTCGTCCCCCATAGACTTATAATGGGGAAATTGTTGTCAGGGCGATAGACACTTTATTTCTTGTTTGATCCTCAACAAACTTCTAGGTAATGAGGAGAGCCATAAAATCTTGGATTAGTTCAAATTTGGTGCAGATCAGATTGTTCATTGTGCATAAACTTTTCTTGTTAATACTCTAGAGGGCCACAGTTTTGATCCTATCATCATCATACTTGGTCAGAATGATTATCATGACAATATCTCGTCAAGTTTGTATATGGGTCATATTTTTGTTGTTGTTGTTGTTGATTCGTTGTGCTAATCTATCACTAGCATTGTCCTCTGGGTACTACTGTTTTCAAGGTTGCTGACTCTAGGTACTTTTTCCGCTTAGTATGTGAGACATCGAGCAAGTTCTTTTTTTTTTTTTTTTTTTTTTAAATCCCAAATTTTATTTTCTTTCAAAATTGAATAATTTATTTGTGCAGAAGTCTACCAGTTTCTCGTATAAACCCGCTAAATGCTTTCCTCAGTTCCGCATTTACCACAAAATTCACACTATCCAGGTTGCCCGTGAGAGCTTTTAAATTGATGCTGGCAGCGTTGATATCATTTCTGGCAAGGATTTCCTCTACCTCCCTTTCTAGAGTAATTCTTTGTGTATTGTATCTGTCACAGTGGAATATATAGTGCTGTATGTTCTCTTTTACCTTACATTTGTCACAAAGATCTGATTTTGTCTGATCAATTTTGGATTGTAGACTGTTGAGGTAAACATGACCTGAGATTATTTGGTTGATAACAGATTCCGTATCTCTGTCATTACATTTTGGTTGACTTTTACCAACTGTGCTTATAATTTCTTGAAGCGATTCTGTTTTGTCTGAATTGTCATAGATTCTTTGCCATTTGTCATTGATTTCTTGCTTCATTACTTTAATAAATTCATTTTTGTCTGCTACACCCTCATAAAAGTTTTCCTTTTTCCCTACCATATCCTTTGCTGCTAATTTAGCTAATTGATCTGCTAGTTCATTCCCTTTCAAGTCTCTATGGCCTGGTATCCAATGTGTTGTAATAGTATTACCTTTGTCTTTCAATAATCTGGTTTGCTTTCTTATATCAAATATGTCAACTTTGTTTTTAGGGATGTTGGAGCCAAATGCTGTGGTTATTGCTGCTTGGCAATCTGTGAAAATGTGGATATTCTTGTTGGCACATTCTATATTTCCATTATTCATGTGATGAAGAGCTATTTGAATGCCAATTATTTCTCCAATGTAGTTGTTTCCATTTGAACAGATTGGTTTTGATAAACATTCTGGTTCACTGTCTATTCCATGGTAGAAGATAGCTGCACCTGCTCCCGTTGGACCTGGATTCCCCAGAGCTGAGCCATCTGTAAAAGCGCTGATGCAGTTTTCATCGAGGTTGTGGATTACTTGTTTTATATTTTCTTCCTGAGCGTCTTTATCTAGGTCAAATTCATCCCAGTTGCAGTTAGCTTCCTGTTTTCTGCATAATGCCATTGAGTCTTCAGTGTACTGGAATTCTTTTGCTATATTTTCTGGACAGAATTTACCTTTCATTTCACCAAAAGCTGACATTAACAGGTTAAAAGTAGTTTTCTTTCCTTTCATTTCTTCGTTGTTTAGACATGTATCAAATTCCTCTTTTACTGGTTCATTGTCATGTTTTGAGAATATTCTGACTACTTCCTCTGCCTGTCTTAATTTTAGGTGAAGGTGAACCGGGGTGCAATTGGATATAACTTCCAATGACTCTAAACTGGAGTTTCCTAGGCAACCTGTGGCTTTTAGTAATGCAGCCCTCTGTACTTGACTGAATTCTTTAGCAGCTTTATCTGATACGGTAGCTAATGTTGCAGCGCCATAGTCCATAACAGGTAAAACCAGTGCCTTGTACAGTCTGATAAACGTGTCTTGTGAGCACCCTCGGTTGTTGTTGATAAAATGACCAATGCCTTTTAAAGCTTTGAATCCTTTTGCTTTTCTTTCCTGAATATGGTCATTAAAGTCTAATCTTTCATCAATTGTTATCCCAAGTAGTTTTTTGCTGGATACTTGTTTAATTGGTTTTCCACCGACAGTGAGCGTGATGTCTGGCTTTGATGTATTTGGTGGAGGGACCACCACTGCACAGGTTTTCTCAGTGGCTATCTCCATGTTCCATGATGGACACCAGTCATTTATTACTGAGTCACAATCTTTCATCGCCTGTTTTGACACCTCAGTCAGGTCATTTCCATGTGTTATTATAGTGTTGTCATCTGCAAATTCGGAATGTTTACTTGACACCTTTTCCATAGCATCTTTGGTATATAAGTTGCATAGCAAGGGAGACAGGACTGCACCCTGTGGAATTCCAACTTTTGATGTAAGCCACTCTGATCTTTCACTGTTCACTCTTAAATAAAATTTTCTACATATTGGGTCAAAAAGTAGGTCAGTAGGTTAAATCATGGAAAAACCTTGTTATCACTCTAGAGGCCTCTGTATTACCTCCCTTATTTCCCTATGTTAATAAATACGAGGTTTTATATGTAGAAGTAAAACAATAGTCAATTTACTTGTAGCCTCTGTAGAATAATGAATAGAGCCTAGGATTATCAGTCAAAGGGTTGGAAGTTCAAATCCCGGTGGGAACATTTTTTTTTCTTTTTAAATCACATAAACAAAACAAGGTGAGCTTATAGTATAGGTAGGCATGAGGCATCCGTCCGACATCTGTCGTCCACACCTTTGAACTTGAATATCTAAGTGACTAGCTGGCCAATCCCAATCAAAATTTATGTGCAGGATCACTGGGTTGGGGGATTGACTGCATTAGGTTTTGGACCAGTTTTGATCAGAACTGTGGTTGCCAAGAACCATAACTCTTGTGTGTACACATATATAGTGTTGCTTCAGTCAGAGTACCCAATGGGAAACAGATTACACAAGTCTTAGGACTTTCTTCTGAATCACATTTTGTATATATTGACATGCTTGTGCTTTGTGTATTGTATCACTCATATTACGTGTAATATTTATATGCAAAGAGAAATAAAGTTTAACTAACTGTGGTTCCATAGACTTACAATGGGGAAATTGATGTTTCCACCTTTTCTCGGCCATTTCTGATCCGATCTTAATCAAACTTGCAGATAACCAGGAGGGGCTTACAGTCTAAGTCGAGTTCGAATTTGGGCTGCATGGGACAAACAGCTTTGGAGTTACCTGCCCTTGAGCATAAATATAAGTGAAAAAAAGTGTCTCCAGCTTTTCACAGCTTCCAATTTTGTGGGACCTTTACCCGACATTGAGATGAAATGACATCTCAAGCCCTGTCGCCCAATGAAACCAATAGGGTTTATAAGCATGGACGGTCAGACTCGCACCGCTTTTCCTGGGCAGGCTTTGATCTAAGCGGTATACCAGTACTTGTGTGCAGTCGGATTCAGCTCTGTGTGGAAGCATCATGCAGCCCATATATTTCTTCAAGCCCCTATGGGCAGGGGCCTCTGATCTTTTTGTAACTTTTCATAAACGAGGACAAGCATAAAATCTCAGACAAGTTCGAATTTGATTTGAATCTGACCAGCGGTTTTCCAGTTACATCCCCTTGAGCGTGAAACATTTTCCCATAGACTTATAATGGGGAAAATGACGTCTCCACTTTTTCTCACCTGATCTTCATCAAACTTGCAGATAACCAGGAGGGGCTTACTTACAGTCTATGTTGAGTTCATATTTGGGATGCATGGGACAAACAGCTTTGGAGTTACCTGCCCTTGAGCATAAATATAAGCGAAAAATGGTGTCTCCAGCTTTTCTCAGCGGTTTATGATCTGATCTTTTTGTAACTTTTCATAAACGAGAACAAGCATAAAATCTTGGACGAGTTCGAATTTGGCTTGAATCTGACGAGCGTTTTTTTCAGTTACATCCCCTTGAGTGTGAAAAAATTTTCCCATTTACTTATAATGCGGGAAAACGACGTCTCCACTTTTTCCCAGCCATTTCTGACCCGATCTTCATAAAACTTGCAGATAACCAGGAGGGGCTTACAGTCTACGTTGAGTTCAAATTTGGGCTGCACGGGACAAACAGCTTCTTAGTTACCTGCCCTTGAGCATAACTGTAAGTGAAAAATGGTGTCTCCAGCTTTTCTCACAATGGGAAAATGATGCCTCCAGCTTTTCTAGACCATTTCAAATCAGATCTTCATCAAACTTGCAGATAACCAGGAGGGGCATACAGTCTATGTTGAGTTTGAAATTGGGCCACGCAGGTCAAATGATTTCTGAGTAACCTGCCCTTGAGCATAAATATAAGCGCAAATGGTGAATCAAGCTTTCCATAACCGTTTTTAAACTGATCTTTTTGTTACTTTTGGTAAATGAGGATAAGCATAAAATCTCTAATGAGTTCGATTTTCTGACCACCGGATTTCCAGCTACATCCCCTCGAGGGTGAAAAATTTTCCCATAGACTTTTAATGGGAAAACGATGTCTCCATCTTTGCTTGGCTATTTCTAACCTGACCTTCATCAAACTTTCAGATAACCAGAAGGAGCTTACAGTCTATGTTTAGTTCGAATTACGGCCGCATGAGAAAAAAGGCTTTCGAATTACGTGCCCTTGAGCATAAATGTTAGTGAAAAATAGTGTCTCCACCTTTTCTCAGCAGTTTCTAATCTGATCTTTTTGAAACTTTCAGTAAATGAGAACAAGCATAAAACCTCAGATGAGTTTGAATTATGTCTCCCCCCGAAATTTTTTTTTTCTGAGAGACATATTGTTTTTCCCCCGGGCATCTGTCTGTCCGTCTGTCGGTCTGTCACACATTCGTGTCCGCCCTATAACTTGAAAACAGTTCGAGCTATCTTCACGAAACTTCATATAAATATTAATCAGCATTAGTTGACATGCAGTGCGCAAGAACTATAACTCTCTCATTTATACTTTTTGAATTATCTCCCTTGGAGGTTTGTCGGTATGTATTTATGTATGGGCAAATCATGTCCGGTCAATAACTTTCTTATTTTCAGATGGATTTTAAAATTACTTGGCAGAAATATTAACAACCATAAGACGATGTGTGGTGCGCATGAGGCAGGTCGGTACCTTAAAGGTCAAGGTCATACTTAGAGGTCAAAGGTCAAAAAAGGGGCCTTTTTTTCGTGTTTGGTCAATAACTTTCCTATTTTGAGATGGATTTTGAAATCACTTGGCAGAAATGTTAACCAATATAAGACGATGTGTTGGGTGCATGACCAAGGTTGGTACCTCAAAGGTCAAGGTCAAACTTAGAGGTCAAAGGTAAAAAAGGGGCCTTTTTCGGGTTTTGTCATAACTTGCTTACTTTAAGAAAGAATTTTGAAGTTAACTATCATGATAGGATGTGTTGCATGCATGATTCAGTTTAGTACCTAAAATGTCAAGGTCAAACATAGAGGTCAAAGGTAAAAAAGGGGCTTTTTTTCATGTTTGGTCAATAACTTTCTTATTTTTAGATGGATTTTGAAATTGCTTGGCAAAAATGTTAACCACCATGAGATGATGTGTTGTACGCATGACCCAGTTTAGTACCTGAAAGGTCAAGGTCATACATAGAGGTTAAAGGTAAAAAATGGGAAAAAATTAAAATATCTTCTTTTCTGAAACTACTGGGCCCAGAGCTTAGATATTTAGCTTGTAACAATGTCAAATGGTCACCTACATAAATCCTGCCAATCATGCCCCTGGGGTCAAAATTGGCCACACCCGGGGGCCCCTTAACTCCCATAGACTCATAATGGAAAAAAGCTTCAAAAATCTTCTTCTCTGAAACCACAGGACCCAGAGCTTAGATATTTAGCATGTAGCAACGGCAAGTGGTCACCTACATATTTCCTGCCAATCATGCCCTTGGGGTCCAAATTGGCCACACCCAGGGCTCCTTAGCTCCCATCTCCCATAGACACATAATGGAAAAAAGCTTCAAAAATCTTCTTCTCTGAAACCACAGGGCCCAGAGCTTAGATAATTAGCAGGTAGCAACGGCAAGTGGTCACCTACATAATTCCTGCCAATCATGCCCCTGGGCTCAAAATTGGCCACACCCAGGGGCCCCTTAACTCCAACAGACTCATAATGGAAAAAATCTTCAAAAATCTTCTTCTCCGAAACCACAGGGCCAAGAGCTTAGATATTTAGCATGTAGCAATGGCCAGTGGTCACCTACATAATTCCTGCCAATCATGCCCCTGGGTTTCACGCCCTGGGGCCCCTTACCTCCCATAGACTCATGATGGAAAAAAGCTCCAAAAAGCTTCTTCTCTGAAACCACAGGGCCCAGAGCTTAGATATTTAGCATGTAGCAACGGCAAGTGGTCACCTACATAAATCCTGCCAATCATGCCCCTGGGGTCCAAATGGGTCATGCCCCAGGGCCCCTTAGCTCCCATAGACTCATAATGGAAAAAAAAAGCTTCAAAAATCTTCTACTTCGAAACCACAGGGCCCAGAGCTTAGATATTTAGCATGTAGCAATGGCAATTGGTCACCAACATAATTCCTGCCAATCATGCCCTTAGGTTCCAAATGGGCCACGCCCCGGGGTCCCTTTGCTCCCATAGACTCATAATGCAAAAAAGCCTAAAAAATCTTCTTCTCTGAAACCACTGGTCCCAGAGCTTAGATATTTAGCAGGTAGCAACGGCAAGTGGTCACCTACATAATTCCTGTCAATCATGCGCCTGGGGTCAAAACGGGCTACGGCCCGGCAACAGGCCGGTTCTTCCCTCCAGTCAGTTTCTTCCCCGGGGAAGAACTGGGCCGGCCCGTTTCTTCCCGGGAAGAAACTGACTAGTCAGTTTCTTCCCCACCTGAAATTTTTTTAGAACCATAGAGAATGATTAATTTATGCCTCACAAATTGTTAAAATTCGAAAAGAAACCATTCTGAATTAGTTTTGAGTCTTTACAGCAAAATTTTCTCTATGCCATACAATTATGGAGATCCAAGGAATTTTCATTCCAAGTCCAGTATCTATGATTAATTTTCTTGGCTTTTTATGCCATTAATTATAGCCCCGCTTTGAAAAAGTGGGGCTATATTGGATTTGCCATGTCCTTCTGTCATTCCGTAATTCCGTGATTCCGTTAATTTGTGTTGGCTCCATAACTTTGTATCTGCTTAACATATTTTCATGAAACTTCACACAAATGTTAAACACCATAAGACAATGTGCAGAGCGAAGGAATTATAACTGTGGATTGCCTACTTTTGGAGTTATTGCCCTTTGAACATTTTCCGTAATTCCGTGATTCCGTTAATTTGTGTTGGCTCCATAACTTTGTATCTGCTTAACATATTTTCATGAAACTTCACACAAATGTTAAACACCATAAGACAATGTGCAGAGCGAAGGAATTATAACTGTGGATTGCCTACTTTTGGAGTTATTGCCCTTTGAACATTGAAAAATGGCAATTTTAATTGTGTCCGCTTCATAACTCGAAAACCGTTTGAGATATTTTTAGGAAACTTCACACAAATGTTAAGCACTATGAGACGATGTGCAGAGCGCA
Organism: Lucinisca nassula; assembly: GCA_963580285.1. Lineage (NCBI taxonomy): Eukaryota > Metazoa > Mollusca > Bivalvia > Lucinida > Lucinidae > Lucinisca > Lucinisca nassula. Next base: position 66,932,542 of record OY757019.1, on the reverse strand, counting down.
GGAACCATAACTCTGCATTTCTTATTTTTGGAGTTATTGCCCTTTGAACATTGAAAAATGGCAATTTTAACAGTGTCCGCTTCATAACTCGAAAACCGTTTGAGATAATTTCATGAAACTTCACACAAATGTTAAGCACTATGAGACAATGTGCAGAGCGCAAGAACCATAACTCTGGTTTTCGTATTTTCTGTGTGTCTGTCTGTGTGTCTGTCTGTGTCTGTTAACAATTTTCATGTCCGCTCCATAACTTTAAAACCCATTCACATATTTTCATGAAACTTCACACAAACATTAAACACCATGAGATGGTGTGCAGAGTGCAGGAACCATAACTCTGGATTGCCTAATTTTTGAGTTATTTCCCTTTGAATATTGAAAAATATCAATTTTAGCCGTCTTTGCTCGATAACTCAAAAACCGTTTGAGATAATTTTATGAAACTTCACACAAATGTAAAGCTCCATATTACGTGTGCAGAGCGCAGGAACCCAAACTCTGGATTGTCTACTTTTTCAGTTATAGGCTTTTGAATATTAAAAAATGGCAATTTTAACTATGTCCGCTCCATAACCGTTTCTGATATTTTCATGAAACTTCAAATAAATGAAAAGCACCTTGAGATGATGTGCAGAGTGCAGGAACCATAACTCTGGTTTGCCTACTTTAGGAGTTATTGCCCTTTGAACATTTAAAAAGGCAATTTTGACTGTGTCGGCTCCATAACTCACAAACCATTTGAGATATTTTCATGACACTTCATACAAGTGTAAAGCACCATGAGACAATGTGCAGAGCGCAGGAACCCTGACTCTGATTTGCCTACTTTAGGAGTTATTACCCTTTGAACATTGAAAAATGGAAGATGAAATTTAGTATAAACATGGACATTCTGGTAATGTATCATGCTCATTGAAATGAGGGACAAGGGCTCACAACTCTTAGAGTTTTTCCAGATAATGTAAAATTTTCAACAGTTGTTTCTTGTTCATAACTGTTTTCTCTGCAGCTTAAATAACTTTCTTCTCTGACAGCGCTGAAGCGGGGCTATAGTCAGATCCTCTGACAGCTCTAGTTGGTATTATCTCAACAGATATAATAAGCAACCACTCTTTAGTGCTCCAATCTAAAAATAATTTGGAAAGTGAGGGTGGAGAAGAACTGGGCCGGCCCAGTTCTTCCCCACCCCAGATGTTTCTGCTTACTAATAATTCTGGTGATAAATTTCCTTTGCTTTTTAAGACATAAATTAGTATAAACTAAACAGATATAATAAGCAATGAATGTTTGGAGCTCAAATCTAAATAGAATTTGGAGACTGGGGGTCGGGAAGAACTGGGCCGGCCCGTTTCTTCCCCACCCCAGATGTTTCTGTTTACTAAAAATTCTTGTGATAAATTTTCTTCACTTTTAAAGACATAAATTTGTATTAACTAAACAGATATAATAAGCAACAAATGTTTGGCACTTAACGGTAAATTTCAATAGAATTCGGAGACTCGGGGGTGGGGAAGAACTGGGCCGACCTGTTCCTTCCCCACCCTTGGGTGGTGTTGTACAGTTGAACCTGCGGGTGCGACCACCTGTCTTAAACGATTTCCTGTCTTGAACGACCGTCATACAATCCTCCCGAGTGATTTTCAGTGTTAAATTACCTGTCCTGAGCGCCCACCTGCCCAGCGTGACCAACGACCGCTTAAAACTTGTTCAAATTGTAAAATTTCCCTGCCTTGTGCGACCAAATAAGTTTACTGTGACACCTGAAGATCAACCGGTGCGCCAGTACAAATAATTACCTCTCTTCATGTTGTCTTTGGAAACCGAAATTATGACACTGATTATGACAAGTGCGGGGATTAAAATTAATTGTTTGCCAATTATAATCGATACATGCACTCATTGACGCTAATTGGATTGTTTTGTCATAATGCGTGACAAGACTTAGCGTTTGAATAAGCGCGAAAATGTACTGAACGAACTACGGCCGTCTCAGCAAACTATCATTGCGGCTAAAATCGGCGGCTCGGCAAACTACCACCATGACTTGTATCAGCGTCATGGCAAACTACTATCACGACTTGAACATATTCGTGTAATCTATTTTAGTTGTTTCATTTTTAAACACCTTTTTTTTTTTTCAAAAATCTTTTGAATTCATAGTTTTCTCATTATCATACATTTAAATTAATTTACATTTTTTTTAATTCATCTTAAAATAACCTTTTAGAAGTAACATACTTCTGTAGATAAATGCATATATTTCAATAATGATCTCATAAATTGCATAGTGTGTGTTTTGAATAAACAGAAAAAAAAACAACATCTTGATTTATCCTCCCTGCCTTAAGAGACCACCTGTCTTAAGAGACCACTTTTTGTTTTTCCCAAAGGTGGTCTCTCAAGACAGGTTTGACTGTACAGTTATTTCAGTTCTATTGCTGAAGATGTCTTGGGTTGGGAAGGACTGGGTCGCCCTTTTCTTTCCCACCCTTGTTAAGTATTGTACTGTTAAGTCAATTATGACGTTGAAGATGTCTTGGTGGGGATATATATATCGAAGAACTAGGCCGACACATTTCTTCCCCACCCCTGGGTAGTGTTGTACAGTTAATTCAGTTATATCGCTGAAGATGTCTGGGGTGGGGAAGAACTGGGGCGACCCATTTCTACCCCCACCCTTAGGTAGTGTTGTACAGTTATTTCAGTTATATTGCTGAAGTTGTCTTGGGTGGGAAGGACTGGGCTGCCCGTTTCTTTCCCACCCTTGGTAAGTATTGTACTGTTAAGCCAATTATGACATTGAAGGTGTCTGGGATTGGGAAGAACTGGGCCTGCCCATTTCTTCCCCACCCTTGGGTAGTGTTGTACAGTTATGTCAGTTATATCAGAGGATGTCTGAGGCAGGGAGGAACTGGGGCGACCCGTTTCTTCCCCACCCTTGTGTAGTGATATACAATTAAATCAGTTATGACGTTTAAGTTGTCTGTGGTGGGGAAGAACTAGTCTGGCCCAGTCCTTCCCCACCCCCAATCTCCGAATTCTATTTAGATTTGAGCTCCAAACATTTTTTGTTTATTATATCTTTTTAGTTTATTCCAATTTTTGTCTTAAAAAGCGAAGAAAATTTATCACAAGAATTTTTTGTTAACAGAAAAATCGGGGGGTGGGAAGAAACGGGCAGGCTCAGTTCTTCCCCACCCCCAGTTTCTAAATTCAATTGAGATTTGAGCTCCAAACATATTTGTTGCTTATTATATCTTTTTAGTTTATACCAATTTATGTCTTAAAAAGCAAAGAAAATTTATTACAAGAATTTTCGTAAACATAAAAATCTGGGGTGGGGAAGAAACGGGCCGGCCCAGTTCTTCCCCACCCCCAGTCTCTAAATTCTATTTAGATTTGAGCTCCAAACATTTTTTGTTTATAATATCTTTTAGTTTATTCCAATTTATGTCTTAGAAAGCAAAGAAAATTTATCACAAGAATTTTCTGTAAACAGAAAAATCTGGGGTGGGGAAGAAATGGGCCGGCCCAGTTCTTCCCCACCCCCAGTCTCCAAATGCTATTTAGATTTGAGCTCCAAACATTTGTGACTTCTTATATCTGTTTAGTTAATACTAATTTATTCTTAAAAAGCCAAGAAAATTCATCAAAGATGCTTGAATTGGGATGCATATTTTATTGCACTCCATGAATGGTGTAGCAGAGAGCAAATTTTGTCAGTCAAGCTAAAAGGACTCAGAACTTATTCAGAATGGTCTCTTTTTCTCATTTATAACAAATTGTCAGCTGAAAATTATTCGTTGACTATGGTTCTAAAAAAAAATTCAGTGGGGGGGGGGGGGGGGGAGAAACTGACCAGGTGGGGAAGAAACTGACTGAAGAAACGGGCCGGCCCAGTTCTTCCCCGGGGAAGAACCGGGCCGGGAGAAGAAACTGACCGTTACACCGGGTCCCCTTAGCTCCTATAGACTCAAAATGGAAAAAAGCTTCAAAAATCTTCTTCTCTGAAACCACAGGGCCCAGAGCTTAGATATTTAGCATGTAGCAATGGCAAGTGTTCACCTTCATAAATCCTGCCAATCATGCCCCTGGGGTCCAAATGGGCCACACCCCGGTGCCCCTTAGCTCCCATAGACCCATATTGGAAACAAGCTTCAAAAATCTTCTTCTCTGAAACCACAGGGCTGAGAGCTTAGATATTTAGCATGTGGCAATGACAAGTGGTCACCTACATAAATCCTGGCAATCATGCGCCTGGGGTACAAATGGGCCACACCCTTGGACCCCCTTAGCTCCCATAGACTCATAATGGAAAAAAGCTTCAAAAATCTTCTTCTCTGAAACCACAGGGCCCAGAGCTTAGATAATTAGCATGTAGCAAAAGGCAAGCGGTCACCTACATAAATCCTGCCAATCATGCCCCTGGGGTACAAATGGGCCACGACCGGGGGCCCCTTAGCTCCCATAGACTCATAATGGAAAAAAAGCTTCAAAAATCTTCTTCTCTGAAACCACAGGGCCCAGAGCTAAGAATATAGCACATAGCAACAGCAAGTGGTCACCTACATAAATCCTGCCAATCATGCCCCTTGGGGTCCAAATGGGTCATGCCCTTTGGGTCCCTTAGCCCCCAAAGACTCATAATGGGAAAATTTTCAAAAATCTTCTTCTCTGAAACCACAGGGCCCAGAGCTAAGATATTTAGCATGTAGCAACGGCAAGTGGTCGCCTACATAAATCATGCCCTTGGGCTCCAAATTGACCAAATCCTGTGGCCCCTTAATGCCAATCAACTTAAATGTAAAAAAAAAAAGCTTCAAAAATCTTCTTCTCTGAAACCATTAAGTACAGACCTCAGATATGTAGTATAAAGCAACATAAAATGGTCGCCAACATAAATCCTGCCAACCATGCCCTTTGGGTCAAAATTGGCCATGTCCAAGGGGTCATTAGCTCCTTTAGACTTATACTGGAAAAACATCACAAATCTTCTTCTCCAAAACCATAAGGCTCAGAGCTTAGTTATTTAGTATGTAGGGATGTCAAGTGGTCTCCTACACTAATGATTTTTTGGTGCACGGGTGAGCGATATAGGGCCATTGGGCCCTCTTGTTTTATGTTTTAAGGGCTAAAAAGCCCCTAAAATTTAGACTTAAGCCCATAATCCATGTTGGACAGTGTTGGACACAAGTAAGACACAAAATAATAAATAATCTTAGACAAAAGCACATAATCTTGGACAAAATTATGGCAAAATCCGTGATAATTTCTAGCCCATAAATCGTTTAGCCCCATATCCCTCGATATGGTCTGTCCATCTTCCTGTCAACATTTTACACTGGGTGTCTTGCCTTCGCAACTCATACAGTTTTATACCTATCATTTTGAAACTTTGCATTTGTTTTTGCCATGGTATGAGGATGTGCATGTGGCTTGGACATAATTCTCAGATCAATTTTTTGTCACTTTTTCCACATTGTGAACTTTTTTTAACCTTCAATTGATATACAGTAGTTACTTTTTGTCATTCGGCCCCCGCCCATAGGGGCTTGAAGAAATATATGGGCTGCATGATGCTTCCACGCAGAGCTGAATCTGGCCCGCACACTAGTACTGGTAAACCGCTTAGAGGATCTAAGCCTGTCCAGGAACTGCGGTGCGAGGGGGACCGTCCATGCTAATAAACCCTATTGGTTTCATGGAGCGACAGGGCTTGAGATGTCATTTCATCTCAATGTTGGGTAAAAGTCCCACAAAATTGGAAGCAATGTCTCCAAAATGACCTTTACAGTGTTGATGGGGACGTTAAACCTCAAATCAAACAAACAAAAACTTCTTGTCATCGCAACTCCTCTTACAGTTTTGTACCAATCATTTTGAAACCTTGTATGTGTTTCTGCCATGGTATGAGGATGTGCATGTGGTTTGGACTTAATGCCCGTATGAATTTTTGTCACTTTTTTCACATCGTGAACTTAGTCATTTTTAGCTCACCAGAACAAAGTTACGGTGTAACAGTCAGTTTCTTCCCCCGGCCCGGTTCTTTCCCGAGGAAGAACTGGGCCGGCCTGTTTCGTCCCTGGGGGAAGAACTGGGCCGGCCTGGTTCTTCCCCCGGAGAAGAAACTGACTAGTTAGTTGTTTTTTTTCAGAACCATAGTCAATGAGTAATTTTCAGCTCACAATTTGTTATAAATGAGAAAAGAGACCATTCTGAATAAGTTCTGAGTTCTTTTAGCTTGAATGACAAAATTTGCTCTATGCTACACCATTTATGGAGATGCAATAAAATATGTATCCTAATTCAAGCATCTTTGGTAAATTTTCTTTCCTTTTTAAAACATAAATTAGTATTACCTAAACAGATATAATAAGCCACAAATGTTTGGCACTCAAATCTAAATAGAATTTGGAGACAGGGAGTGGGGAAGAACTGGGCCGGCCCAGGTCTTCTCCACCCAAGGTATTTCTGTCTACTAATAATTCTTGTGATAAATTTCCTTTGCTTTTTAAGACAAAAAAAATGGTATAAACTAAAAAGATACAATAAGCAACAAATGTTTGGAGCTCAAATCTATGTAGAATTTGGAGACTGGGGGTGGGGAATATCTGGGCCGGCCCGTTTCTTCCCCACCCCAGATTTTTTGGTTTACAAAAAATTCTGGTGATAAATTTCCTTTGCTTTTTAAGGGTACAATAAGCAACTAAAAAGATATAATAAACAAAAAATGTTTGGAGCTCAAATCTAAGTAGAATTTGGAGACTGTGGGTGGAGAAGAACTGGGCCAGCCCGTTCCTTCCCCACCCTAGATTTTTCTGTTTACAAAAAATTCTTGTGATAAATGTTCTTTGCTTTTTAAGACATAAATTGGTATTAACTAAACAGATATAATAAGCCACAAATGTTTGGCGTTCAAAACTAAATAGAATTTGAAGACTGGGGGTGGGGAAGAACTGGGCCGGCCTGTTTCTTCCCCACCCCAGATTTTTCTGTTTACAAAAAATCTTGGTGATAAATTTCATTTGCTTTTTAAGACAACAAATAGTATAAACTGAAAAGATATAATAAGTAACAAATGTTTGGAGCTCAAATCTAAATATGATTTGGAGACTGGGGTTTGGGGAAGAACTGGGCCAGCCCGTTCCTTCCCCACCCCAGATTTTTATGTTTACAAAAAATTCTTGTGATAAATTTTCTTTGCTTTTTGTACGCCCGTTTTATGGGGTCCGCGTCCGTTCGTCCACCCGTCCGTCCGTCGGTAAACTTTTTCGTTTCCGGATAACTCCTACAGTTTTCATCTGATAAACCTGAAACTTTGTAGATAGTAAGACTATGAGGTGGACATGTGCGTAAAGTTTCAAAGTTAACCATGCACCAAATATTAATAGAGTTATGCCCCTTTGAAAATTGCGGTAAACATTTTTGTTTCCGGATAACTCCTACAGTTTCCATCTGATTAACCTGAAACTTTGTAGATAGTAAGACAAGGTTAACCATACACCAAATTTTAATAGAGTTATGCCCCTTTGCGGTAAACATTTTCATTTCCTAATAACTCCGCCTACAGTTTTCTTCTGACCAACCTGAAACTTTGTAGATAGCAAGACTATGATGTGGAGATATGCGTAAAATTTTAAGGTTAACCGTACACCAAATATTTATAGACTTATGCTCCTTTGAAAATTTGGGTAAACATTTTCATTTCCGTACAACTCCTCCTACAGTTTTCATCAAATTAACCTGAAACTTTGTAAATAGTAAGACTACAAGGTTGAGATGTGCGTAAAGTTTCGAGGTTTATCATACACCAAATATTTGAGTTATGCCCCTTTGAAAATTTCGGTATACATTTTCATTTCTGGATAACTCCTCCTACAGTTTTCATCTGATCAACCTGAAACTTTGTAGATAGCAAGACTATGATGTGGAGATATGCGTAAAGTTTCAAGTCTAACCGTACACGAAATATTTACAGACTTATGCCCCTTTGAAAATTTAGGTAAACATTATCATTTCATTATCATTTTTATAACTCCTCCTACAGTTTTCATCTGATTAACCTGAAACTTTGTAGATAGTAAGACTGAGGTGGACATGTGCTTAAAGTTTTGAGGTTAACCATACACCAAATATTAATAACATTATGACCCTTTGAAAATTTTGTTAAAAATTTTGTTTACGGATAACATCTGATCAACCTGAAAAATATGCTCATTTTGATAAAAACTGTCGCATTATGTTATGGAGTTGGCGTCCGTCAGAAACGCATCCGACCTCCTGTCCGTCCATCTGCCCATAAGCGTTTTCTTTTCGGGATAATGCCTCCTACAGTTTTCAACCGATCAACCTGAATCTTGGTAGATAGCAAGACTGTGATGTGGAGATGTGTGTAAAGTTCCGAAGTTAATTACTACTGAATTAAGGTGTGGCAGATTTGGTCATGTAATCATTTTCAATTTATTAAGGCTGAAACATGAAAAATAGTTACACCATGATGGAGCAGTGCATACTGTTTTCAGGGTTTCAGTCCACCAAATATGAATTTGCCACTGGCGTATAATGCCCCGCTTGCGGAGCTTTTGTTAAGACATAAATTGGTATTAACCCTTATCTTGCTGAATATTCATTTAAGCCACACCCATTTCTGTCTATCAACCAATCAGATTTCTTGAAGCACTTTATTGCTACGAATTCTTAAACTGAATACCAAACAGTGTAGATCCTGATCAGATGGCTTCTTCAGAAGCCATCTGATCTGGATCTACACCGTTTGCAAAGATAGGGGTTGTCATGAACAGCAAGATAAGGGTTAACTTAACAGATATAATAAGCCACTAATGTTTGGCGCTCAAATCTAAATAGAATTTGGAGACTGGGTGTGGGGAAGAACTGGGCCAGCCCGTTTCTTGCCCACCCCAGATTTTTCTGTTTACAAAAAATTCTGGTGATAAATTTCCTTTGCTTTTTAAGACAAAAAATGGTATAAACTAAAAAGATATAATAAGCAACAAATGTTTGGAGCTCAAATCTAAATAGAATTTGGAGACCGGGGGGTTGGGAAGAACTGGGCCGGCCCATTTCTTCCCCACTCCAGATTTTCTGTTTACAAAAAGTTCTTGTGATAAATTTTCTTTGCTTTTTAAGACATAAATTGGTATAAATTAAACATATAATAAGCCACAACTGTTTGGCGCTCACATCTAAATAGAATTTAGAGACGTGGGATGGGGAAGAACTGGGCCAGCCTGTTTCTTCCCCACCCCAGATTTTTCTGTTTACAAAAATTCTTGTGATAAATTTCCTTTGCTTTTTAAGACAAAAAATGGTATAAACTAAAAAGATATAATAAGCAACAAACTTTGGAGCTCAAACCTAAATAGAATTTGGAGATTGGGGTGGGGAAGGACTGGGCTGGCCTAGTTCTTCCCACCACAGACACCTTAAACATCATAATTGATGTAATTGTACATCACTACCCAAGGGTGGGGAAGAAACGGGTCACCCCAGTTTTTCCCCACCCCAGACATCTTCAGCAATATAACTGACATTACTGTACAACACTACCCAAGGATGGGGAGAAACGGGCTGGCCCAGTTCTTCCCCACCCCAGACACCTTCAACGTCATAGTTGACTTAACAGTACAACAGACCTTTAATGCTCAATATTTTTCAAATACACTACAGTGTCCAGTAGGCGACAAGCTGTCACCCCACATCTATCTATTCTAACTACCGGTATCCATACTTTCTCTTTTGTTAGCTCACCAGAGCCGAAGGCTCCGGGGGAGCTTATAGGATAGGCAGTTGTCCGTCTTCGTCGTCGTCGTCGTCGTATGTCTGGTGTCAACACTTTTAAACATCTTCTCCTCTGAAGCCACTGGGCCGATTGGGCCCAAATTTTATCTGTAGCATCCTTGGGTCGGGGGATTGAAAGTTTGTGTTTTTAGCTCACCTGGGCCGAAGGCTCCAGGGGAGCTTATAGTATAGTGGGTCGTCCATCCGTCCGTTGTCCGTCCACACTTTTGAGCAGCTATATCTCTGTATCCTGCAGGCTGATCTCAATCATTTCTCATCTGTAGCATGCCTCTGGTGGGGCATTGATGACATAAACTTTTTTTTGAAATCGCTCTAAAACTTTGGTTCCTATGGCAGCCACAAGGTCCCATAGACTTACTATGGGAAAATGCTTGTCATCACCGTAGCGCCTTCAGTTTTGATCGGATCTTTCTGAAACTTATATGAAAGTCGGCTGTGGATAAAATCTCGGATGAGTTCGAAAACCGGCCAAGTCCGCCGATTTATCATAGAGTTTCGTCCCTTTGATTGCTGAAAATGTCGATTTTTGACCTTGTCATCACCGTAGCCCCTTCAGTTTTGATCGGATCTTTCTGAAACTTATATGTAAGGTGGCTGTGGATAAAATCTCGGATGAGTTCGAAAACCGACCAAGTCGGCCCTTTTATCGTAAAGTAGCGTCCCTTTGATTGCTGAAAATGCTGATTTTTGACCTTGTCATCACTGTAGCCCTTTCAGTTTTGATCCAATCTTTCTGAAACTTATATGTAAAGTGGCTGGGGATAAAATCTCGGATGAGTTCAAAAACCAGCCAAGTTGGTCCATTTATCACAGAGTAACATCCCTTTGATTGCTGAAAATCTGATTTTTGACCTTGTCATCACCGTAGCCCTTTCAGTTTTGATCGGATCTTTCTGAAACTTATATGCAAGGTGGCTGGGGATAAAGCCTCAGATGAGTTCGCATACCTGCAAAGGTGGCCTATTTATCATAGAGTTAGGTCCCTTTGATTGCTGAAAATGTTGATTTTTGACCTTGTCAACACTGTAGCCCCTTCAGTTTTGATCGGATCTTTCTGAAACTTACATGTAAGGTGGCTGGGGATAAAACCTCGGATGAGTTTGAAAACCGGCCAAGTTGCCCAATTAACTATATAGTTATGTCCCTTTGATGGCTGAAAATTTCGATTTTTTACCTTGTCATCACCGTAGCCCCTTCAGTTTTGATCGAATCTTTCTGAACCTATATGTAAGGTGACTGGGGATAAAACCTAGGATGAGTTTGAATACCGGACAAGTTGGCCCATTTATCATTGATTTACGTCCCTTTGATGGCTGAAAATGCCGATTTTTGACCTTGTCATCACCATAGCCCCTTCAGTTTTGATCCGATCTTTCTGAAACTTATATGTAAGGTGGCTGGGGATAAAATCTTGGATGAGTTCGAAAACAGGCCAAGTCAGCCCATTTATCGTAGAGTTATGTCCCTTTGATGGCTGAAAATGTTGATTTTTGACCTTGTCATTACCGTAGCCCCTTCAGTTTTGACCATATCATAATTATGTAAGGTGGCTGGGGATGAAACCTCGGATGAGTTAGAAAACTGGCCAAGTCGGCTCATTTATTTTAGAGTAACATCCCTTTGATTGCTAAAAATGCCAAATTTTGACCTTGTCATCACCGTAGCACCTTCAGTTTTGATCGGATCTTTCTGAAACTTATATGTGAGGTGGCTGGGAATAAAATCTTGGATGAGTTTGAATACTGGCCAAGTCTGATCGAATCTTTCTGAAACTTGCATGTAAGGTGGCTGGGAATAAAACCTGAGTTCGAATATCGGCCAAGTTGGCATATTTATCACAGAGTGACGTGCCTTTGATTGCTGAAAATGCCTATTTTCGACATTGTCATCACTACTGCCCCTTTAGTTTTGAACGGATCTTCATGAAACTTATAAACAAGGAAGTCAGGCAGAAAGCTTGGAGGAGTTTGAAAACACCATAGCCACTTCAGTTTAGATAGGATCTTCTTAGCAAGTCAGGAATAAAAGCTTGAATGAGTTTGAAAACCGGTGAGGTCAGCCTGTTTATCATAGAGTTAAAGTCTACTTGATTTTCAGAAAATGCTTACCCTGTCATCACCATGTCCTCCCATAAAGCCTTCAGTAAAGGTTGGCACTTCCTTAAACTTTGAATCTGTTAGCTCAGGTGAGCGATACAGGACCAAGCTAGCTTGGTCCTCTTGTTTATGAAAATCAGCTCATTAGTTTGGTTGCTATGGCAACTTAGAGTTTCCATAGACTTATAATGGGAAAAATTGAAAAATGGCATTTACTGCCAAGTCATTGCAGATATTTTGACAAAACTTTTATAGAAATGTTTCTTGAGTAAACTTCTCTCAGCCATATGCTTTTATGCCAACCTGAGGGTCCCCCAGGTTGTCCCGGGGCCATGCCCCACCCCCTCCACTTCATAAAAGGCCATATATCACAGAAACCATTCAGATCCCGACCCCTAAACCATATATATTCTTGTTCCTATTGATAAGACACATTCAGTGACACCAACCTGGGGGTCCTAAGGGACGCCCCAAGGCCATGCCCCACCCCCTCCACTTAATAAAAGGCCCAATATCTTGGAAACCATTCAGATCCCCACCCCTAAACCATATATATTCTTGTTCCTTATGATAAGACCCATTCAGTGACATCAACCTGGGGGTCCCTGTGATGCGCCTGGGCCATGCCCCACCCCCTCCATTTCATAAAAGGCCCAATATCTCGGAAACCTTACAGATCCCCGCCCCTAAACCATATATTTTCTTGATCCTTATGATCACACACATTCATTGACACCAACCTGGGGGTCCTCAGGGATGTGACGGGGCCTTGCCCCACCCCTTTACTTCACAAAAGGCCATATATCTCAGAAACTGTTCAGATCCTCACCCCTAAACAATATATATTTTTAGCTCACCTGAGCCGAAGGCTCATGTGAGGTATTAGTATACCACGAGCCGGCGTCCGTCGTCCGTCGTCGTCCGTCGTCCACACTTTCAAAGAAGTATATCTCCGGAACCAGTGGGCCAATCTTGATCAAATTTCATGTGAAGCATTATCAGGTAGGAGGAAAGGCTGCATACTGTTTTCGGGCAGATCAGATCGGAACTCTGGTTGCCATGGCAACAAATAGCTCCCATAGACTTAACATAGGAAAAAGTTTGTCATCACTCTAGCTCCGTCAATTTTTTTCTGATTGTCTTCATTCTTGCAGATAACGAGGACAGGCATGAAATCTCGATCAAGTTCGATTTTGGGCTGAATCGGATTATTCACTCAGGAGTTACGTGCCCTTGAGCGTTCTTAACATAGGAAAAAGCTTGTCATCACTCTAGCTCCGTCAATTTTTTTCTGATCGACTTCATTCTTGCAGATAACGAGGACAGGCATGAAATCTCGATCAAGTTCGATTTTGGGCTGAATCGGATTATTCACTCAGGAGTTACGTGCCCTTGAGCGTTGAAAAAATTGCCTATTGACTTAACATGGGGAGAATGTTGTCATCACCGTAGCTGCTTCAATTATTTTCAGATTGGCTTTATTCTTGCAGATAACCAGCACAGCCATGAAATCTCGGTCAAGTTCGATAACTGGCAGAATCGGATCATTCACTTAGGAGTTACCTGCCCTTGTGTGTTTTTGCATTAGGGTTAATGGGAATTTCAAAAATGTATATCTTAAAGACTACTTGGCCAACTTTGATCAAATTTCATGTGTCGCATTATTGGGCAAGTGGAAAGGCTTCATTAGGTTTTCAGGCAGATCTAAGTGGAACTCTGGTTGCCATGGCAACATCTAGCTCCCATAGACTTCACATAGGAAAAAGCTTGTCATCACTCTAGCTCCGTCAATTTTTTTCTGATCGACTTCATTCTTGCAGATAACCAGTACAGGCATAAAATCTCGGTCAAGTTCGATTTTGGGCCGAATCGGATTACATGTATTTGCCTTGGAGTTACCTGCCCATGAGCATAAAAAAATACGTTGTGACCACGATAGCAACTTTATTTTTATTCAGATCAGCTTCAAACTTGCAGGTAACGTGGACAGGCATAAAATCTCAGTTAAGTTCGAATCGGAATATTGACCTCAGAGTTACATGACCTTGAGCGACAAAAAATTTGCCCATAGACTTTACATAGGGAAAATGTTGTGACTACGATAGCGACTTGAATTTTTTTCAGATCAGCTTCAAACTTGCAGGTAACGAGGACAGACATAAAATCTCGGTTAAGTTCGATTTTGGGCCGAATCGGCTTATTTGCCTTGGAGTTACCTGCCCTTGAGCATAAAAAAATACGTTGTGACCACGATAGCAACTTTATTTTTATTCATATCAGCTTCAAACTTGCAGGTAACGAGGACAGGCATTAAATCTCGGTTAAGTTCAAATTTGGGCCGAATCGGAATATTGACCTCGGAGTTACGTGACCTTGAGCAACAAAAAATTTGCCCATAGACTTAATTAAGGAAAATGTTGCGACTACGATAGCGACTTGAATTTTTTTCAGATCAGCTTCAAACTTGCAGGTAACGAGGACAGACATAAAATCTCGGTTAAGTTCGATTTTGGGCCGAATCGGAATATTTGCCTTGGAGTTACCTGCCCTTGAGCATAAAAAATACGTTGTGACCACGATAGCAACTTTATTTTTATTCATATCAGCTTCAAACTTGCAGGTAACGAGGACACGCATAAAATCTCGGTTAAGTTCGATTTTGGGCCGAATCGGAATATTGACCTCGGAGTTACGTGACCTTGAGAGACAAAAAAATTTGCCCATAGACTTAACGTAGGGAAAATGTTGTGACAGAAATAGCGACTTGAATTTTTAGCTCACCTGAGCCAAAGGCTCCAGTGAGCCGATAGTATACCAAGGCTCCGGAGTCCGTCGTCTGTCGTCCGTCCATCCGTCGTCCACACTTTCAATGAAGCATATCTCAGAAGGCAGTCGACCAATCTTGTTTAAATTTTATGTGTAGCACCATTGGGCAAGGGGAAAGGCTGCATTAGGTTTTGGAGCTAGTCTGGTTCATTTGTTCCTTCATTCTTCTTTCTCTCCATATAGAGATAATAGACCAATGTTAAATTTTTAATCAAAGATTTCTCAGGAACTATAAAAGCTAGAAGCATCAAATTTGGTATTCAATAGAATAATGATGACTTATTTTGTGTAAGAGACATTGGGCTTTCTCAGCTTATTTGTTCATCTGTTCTTTCATTCTTCTTTCTCTCCATTTTGACCAATGTTAAATTTTCGTCAAAGATTTCTCAGGAACTATAGAAGCTAGAAGTCTCAAACTTGGAATGCAATGCAATAATGATGACTTATATCCTGTAAGAGTCAATGGGCTGGATTCTATTAGCAGATTTAGTAGTCAAGTCTGTGAATTGTTAAAACTTAAGTTCCTCAGGTGAGCGGTTTAGGCTCATTGAGCCTCTTGTTAGTCTATGGGAGCGAAGGGGCCCTAGGGCGTGGCCCATTTGGCACCGAGGGGCATGATTGGCAGGAATTATGTAGGTGACCACTGGCTGTTGCTACATGGTAAATATATAAGCTCTGGGCCCTGTGGTTTCAGAGAAGAAGATTTTTGAAGCTTTTTTTCCATTATGAGTCTATGGGAGCGAAGGGGCCCCGGGGCGTGGCCCATTTGGAACCCAGGGGCATGATTGGCAGGAATTATGTAGGTGACCACTTGCCATTGCTACAAGCTAAATATATAAGCTCTGGGCCCTGTGGTTTCAGAGAAGAAGATTTTTGAAGCTTTTTTTCCATTATGAGTCTATGGGAGCGAAGGGGCCCCAGGGCGTGGCCCTTTTTGAACCCAGGGGCATGATTGGCAGGAATTATGTAGGTGATCACTTGCATTTGCTACATGCTAAATATCTAAGCTCTGGGCCCTGTGGTTTCAGAGAAGAAGATTTTAGAAGTTTTTTTTCCAGTATTAGTCTATGGGAGCGAAGGGGCCCAAGGGCGTGGCCCATTTGGCACCGAGGGGCATGATTGGCAGGAATTAGATAGTTGACCACTTTCCCTTGCTACATGCTTAATATCTAAGCTCTGGGCCCTGTGGTTTCAGAGAAGAAGATTTTAAAATGTTTTCCCATTATAAGTCTATGGGAGCTATATGTTGCCATGGCAACCAGAATTCCAATCTGATCAGCCCAAAAACCTTATGCAGCCTTTCCCCCTACCTGATGATGATTCACATGAAATTTGATCAAGATTGGCCATGGGGTATTGGAGATATACTTATTTGAAATTGTTTACGGACGCACGCACGGACGGACGACGGACAAAAAGTGATCCCAAAAGCTCACCTCGTCACTACGTGACAGGTGAGCTAAAAATGAATACAGAGTATAACATCTAAACCCGGCTTTGACCATTTTCGGCATACAGGTTGATATTGACAATACATAACCCGCAAAATTGTCTTATGCCAAATTACTTTACAAACGGCCTCGCCTAGGCAAACTGAAAAATTATTTCGAAGTGTAACTTCTAATCTACTTGGAATATTTTTGACAACTGTTAGCATACAGATAGATAATGTACAGATCTAACCAACACGATTCCTGAATGCCCAATTTCTTTATTTTAGCCTCGGCAAGGTAAAAAATTCACCCACTGACACAGTCTTATAGCTTTCAACCCGACGGGTATATTTTTTAGCTCACCTGTCACGTAGTGACAAGATGAGCTTTTGTGATCACTTTTTGTGCGTCGTGCGTGCCTGCGTCCGTAAACAATTTCAAATAAGTATATCTCTAATACCCCATGGTCAATCTTGATCAAATTTCATGAGAAGCATCATAAGGTAGGGGGAAAGGCTGCATAAGGTTTTTGGGCTGATCAGATTGGAATTCTGGTTTCCATGGCAACATATAGCTCCCATAGACTTACAATGGGAAAAAATTAAAATATCTTCTTCTCTGAAACCACAGGGCCCAGAGCTTAGATATTTAGCATGTATTAACGGCCAGTGATCACCTACATAATTCCTGCCAATCATGCCCCTGGGGTCCAAGTTGGCCACGCCCCAGGGACAATGGAACAAAAAGCTTCAAAAATCTTCTTCTCGGAAACCACAGGGCCAAAAGCTAAGATATTTAGTATGTAGCAACGGCAAGTGGTCACCTACATAATTCCTGCCAATCATGCCCCTGGGGTCCAAACGGGCCATGCCCTGGGGCCCTTTAGCTCCTATAGACTCATAATGGAAAAAGGCTTCAAAAATCTTCTTCTCTGAAACCACAGGGCCCAGAGCTTAGATATTTAGCATGTATTAACGGCCAGTGATAACCTACATAATTCCTGCCAATCATGACCACACCCCAGGGCCCCTTCGCTCCCATAGACTCATAATGGAAAAAAAGCTTCAAAAATCTTCTTCTCTGAAACCACAGGGCCCAGAGCTTAGATATTTAGCATGTAGCAACAGCAAGTGGTCACCTACATAATTCCTGCCAATCATGCCCCTGGGTTTCAAATGGGCCACACCATGGGGCCCCTTTGCTCCCATAGACTCATAATGGAAAAAGCTTCAAAAATCTTCTTCTCTGAAACCACAGGGCCAAGAGCTTAGATATTTAGCATGTAGCGACGGCAAGTGGTCACCTACATAATTCCTGCCAATCATGCCCCTGGGGTCCAAACAGGTGAGCGATATAGGGCCATTGGGCCCTCTTGTTGTTCATTATGATAAGACGCATTCAGTGACACCAACATGGGGGTCCCCAGGGATGTGCTGGGGCCATGCCCCACCCCCTCAATTTCTTAATCTCACAGTATCTCAGAACCCCTACAGATGGCTACCCCTAAACCATATATATTCTTGTTCCTTATGATAAGACACATTCATTGACACCAACCTGGGAGTCTCCCGGGGCCTTGCCCCACCCCTCCACTTCACAAAAGGCCTTATATCTCAGAAACTGTTCTTAGCCCCACCCTAAACCATATATATTCATCTTCCTTATGATAAGACGCATTCAGTGACACCAGCTTGGGAGTCCCCGGGGCATGCCCAGGCCATGCCCCATCGCTGTACTTCATTAAAAGCCATATATCTCAGAAATAGTTCAGATCCCCACCCCTAGATTATATACTTGTTCCTTATGATAAGACTCGTTTAATCACACCAACCTGGGGGTCTCTTTGTGCTGAGGCAATGTGCCCCGCCCTTCCACTTCATAAAAGGCTTTATATTTCAGAAACCATTCAAATCCCCACTCCATAATCATATATGTTCTTGTTCCTTATTATTAGCACACCTACTGTAGTGGGGTCCGCAGGGGCCCTTCCTATCCTTTCCACTTCATAAAAGGGCCTCAAATCTCAGAAACAGTTCAGATTTCCACCCCTAAACCATATATATACTTGGTCCTTATGATAAGACACATTAAGGGACAACAATCTTGGGCTTTCCTGGGATCAACAGGGCATGCCCCAACCCCTCTACTACTTAAGAGGCCTTACAGATCCCAACTGCTGAACCATATATATTCTTGTTCCTTATGATAAGACGCATTTAGTGATATCAACCAGGGCTCCATTGGGTCCATGCCCCACCCCTCTACTTTATAAAAGGCCTAATGTTTCAGATACTGAGTCCACATGGGTGCTCATTTGGACATGGGGGATCATTTGTTAGATTAAAATGATATGTTAAAATACATGGCTGCCATTGGGCAGTGCCCACCTGAGCTCTGGTTAGCATAGTGGCCCATGGGCCTCTTGTTTTTGTTGATCCTACATAAATCTCTCCCAGAACCTGAAATCTTAAAATGCAGGAAATAATATTTATTGTTCTTTATCTTACATGACATAAAAATACCGGAAAGAGAGTTGTGAGAGAGGTATAAAACTCCATACTGCATTATATTATTGTAAGATGTGTGGAGGGATGGTCTTCCCCGACCCTGTACTCATCATGTAACGGGGAAATAAAAAAAAACAAATATGACAGTGAAAAAAATAAAATAAAAAATAAATATTGAACAGCCCTCTTATCCAAAAAAAAAAAAAAAAAGGATTTGGAGACTGGGGGTGGGGAAGAACTGGGCTGGCCCATTTCTTCCCCACACCAGATTTTTCTGTTTACAAAAAATTCTTGTGATAAATTTTCTTCGCTTTTTAAAACATAAATTGGTATTAACTAAACAGGTATAATAAGCAAAAACTGTTTGGCACTCAAATCTAAATAGAGTTTGGAGACTGGGGGTGGGGAAGAACAGTACAACACTACCCAAGGGTGGGGAAGAAATGGGCTGCCCCAGTTCTTCCCCAGCCCAGACATCTTTAGCGATATATTTGTACAACACTACACAAGGGTGGGGAAGAAATGGCCTGGCCCAGTTGTTCCCCACCCCAGACACCTTCAACGTCATAACTGACTTAACAGTACAACAATTACCAAGGGTGGGTAAGAAACGGGCCATCCAAGTTCTTCCTCACCCAAGACATCTTCAGCAATATAACTTACATAACTGTATAACACTACCCAAGGCTGGGCAAGAAACAGGCCAGCCCAACTCTTCCCCACCCCAGACATCTTCAGCGATATAACTGACATAATTGTACAACACTATCCAGGGGTGGGAAGAAACGGCTGGCCCAGTTCTTCCCCGACCCAGACACCTTCAACGTCATAATTGACTGCCCATAGGGGCTTGAAGAAATATATGGGCTGCACGATGCTTCCTCACAGAGCTGAATCCAGCCCGCAACCCTAGTAACCGCTTAGAGGATCTAAGCCTGTCCAGGAACTGGGGTGCTAGGCGGACCGTCCACCCTATTGGTTTCATTGGACGACAGGGCTTGAGATGTCATTTCATCTCAATGTCTGGTAAAAGTCCCACAAAATTGGAAGCAACGTCTCCAAAATGACCTTTACAGTGTTGATGGGGACGTTAAACCTCAAAACAGTACAACACTACCCAAGGGTGGGGAAGAAACAGCCAGCCCAGTTCTTCCCCACCCAAGATATCTTCAGCAATATAACTGTACAACTCTACCTAAGGGTGAGGAAGAAACAGGCCAGCCCAGTTCTTCCCCACCCCAGACACCTTCAACGTCATAATTGACTTAACAGTACAACACTGCCCAAAGGGGGGGGGGAAGAAATGGGCCGGCCCAGTCCTCCCCACACCAGACATCTTCAGCGATATAATTGACATTAACTGTATTATAACACTACCCAAGGGTGGGGAAAAACTTGGCCGGCACAGATCTTCCCCACCCAAGACACCTTCAACATCATTATTGACTTAACTGAATAATTAAGAGTCACCAAGGGTGGGGAAGAAATGGGCCGGCCCAGTTCTTCCCCACCCCAGACACCTTCAACGTCATAACTGATTTATTTGTACATCACTACACAAGGGTGGGGAAGAAACGGGCCGGCCCAGTTCTTCCCCGCCCCAGACATCTTCAGCGATATAACTGATATAACTGTAAAACACTCCCCAAGGTGGGAAGAAACGGTCCGGCCCAGTTCTTCCCCATCCCAGACATCTCCAGCGATATAGTTGACATTAACTGTATTATAAAACTACCCAAGGGTGGGGAAGAACTGGGCCAGCCCAGTTCTTCGCCACCCAAGACACCTACAACATCATTTATTAAGTGTATAATTAAGAGTCACCAAGGGTGGGAAAGAAATGGGCCGGCCCAGTTTTTCCCCACCCCAGACACCTTCAACATCATTATAAACTTTACAGTATAACACTGCCCAAGGGTGGGGAAGAGATAAGCCAGCCCAGTTCTTCCCCACTCCAGACAACTTCAACAACATAACTGATTTAATTGTACATCACTATCCAAAGGTTGGGAACAAACCTGCCTGCCCAGTTCTTCCCCACCCTAGACATCTTCAGAGATATAATGATACAACTGTACAACACTACCCATGGGTGGGAAAGAAACAGGCCAGCCCAGTTCTTCCCCATCCCAGACACCATCAATGTCAAAATTGACTTAACAGTACAACACTACCCAAGGGTGGGGAAGAAACGGGCCGGCCCAGTTCTCCCCCACCCCCAGTCCACAAATTCTATTTAGATTTGAGTGTCAAACATTTGTTGCTTATTATATCTGCTTAGTTAATCCAGTTTATGTCTTAAAAAATGAGGAAAATTTTTAATAACAAGAATTTTTAGTAAACAGAAAAATCTCTGGTGGGGAAGAACTGGACCGGCCCAGTTCTTCCCCACCACCCAGTCTCCAAATTCTATTAAGATTTGAGCTCCAAACATTTGTTGCTTATTATATCTGTTTAGTCACGGTTTATACCAATTTATGTCTTAAAAAGCAAAGGAAATTTATCACAAGAATTATTAGTAAATAATCATGTGGGGTGGGGAAGAATTGGGCCGGCCCAGTTCTTCCCCACCCCCAGTCTCCAAATTCTATTTATATTTGAGCTCCAAAAATTTGTTGATTATTATATCTTTTTAGTTTATACCGATTTATGTCCTAAATAGCAAAGGAAATTTAGAAATCACAAGAATTATAAGTAAACAGAAAAATCTGGGGTGGGGAAGAAGTGGGCCGGCCCAGTTCTTCCCCACCCCCAAGTCACCAAATTCTATTGAAATTTCAGCACTAAACATTTGTTGCTTATTATATCTGTTTAGTTAATACCAATTCATGACTTAAAAAACAAAGAAAATTTATCACAAGAAGTTTTAGTAAACAGAAAAATCTGGGGTGGGGAAGAACTGGGCTGGCCCAGTTCTTCCCCACCCCCACTTTCCAAATTATATTTAGATTTGAGCACTAAAGATTTGTTGCTTATTATATCTGTTTAGTTAATACCAATTTATGTCATGAAAAGCTAAGAAAATTAATCATAGATACTGGAATTGAGATGAAAATTTCCTTGGACCATATTGTAAAGCACAGAGAAAATTTTGCCATTCAAGCTGTATATTCTCAAAACTAATTCAGAATGTTTTTTTTTTGTTGTTTTTTTTTCAAATTTTTAACAAATTACTCGTTGACTATGTTTCTAAAAATATTTCAGGTGGGGAAGAAACTGACTGGGTGGGGAAGAAACGGGCCGGCCAAGTTCTTCCCAGGGGAAGAAACTGACTAGGGGGAAGAAATGGCCTGTTGCAGCGTCGGGGTAGTAGATTTTTATCCCCCGACCGAATAGGTTCGGGGGATATAGCGATCAGCCTGGCG
The DNA here is from genome assembly GCA_963580285.1 of Lucinisca nassula. Lineage (NCBI taxonomy): Eukaryota > Metazoa > Mollusca > Bivalvia > Lucinida > Lucinidae > Lucinisca > Lucinisca nassula. The sequence continues at coordinate 66,910,496 of OY757019.1, read as the reverse complement.
TCCGTCCGTCCGTCTGTCCGTCCGTCCGTCCGTCCGTAGACGCAACCTTGTGATGGCCATAACTCCTATACCCTTTGAGATTCATTGATGGTTCTTGGCACAATTGTTCACAAGGCCGAGATGGCGTGTCATGCGCAAGAACCAGAACTCTGGATGCCATACTATTTTAGTTATCTCCCCTTTTAATAAAATAGAATGACTACTTTGTGATGGCCATAACTCCAATACCCTTTGAGATATATTGATGGTACTTGGCACAGTTGTTCACAAGGCTGAGCCGGCGTGTCATGCACAAGAACCACAACTCTGGTTGCCACGGTTTTGGAGTTATCTCCCCTTCCAATAAAATAGAGTGACAACCTTGTGATGGCCATAACTCCTATACCCTTTGAGATTCATTGATGGTTCTTGGCACAATTGTTCACAACGCTGAGACGGCGTGTCATGCGCAAGAACCAGAACTCTGGATGCCATACTTTTTTAGTAATCTCCCCTTTTAATAAAATAGAATGACTACTTTGTGATGGCCATAACTCCAATACCCTTTGAGATATATTGATGGTACTTGGCACAGTTGTTCACAAGGCTGAGCCGGCGTGTCATGCACAAGAACCACAACTCTGGTTGCCATGGTTTTGGAGTTATCTCCCCTTCCAATAAAATAGAGTGACAACCTTGTGATGGCCATAGTTCCAATACCCTTTAAGATATATTGATGATACCTGGCACAGTTGTTCACAAGGCGGAGACAGTGTGTCATGCACAAGAACCACAACTCTGGGTGCCGTGTTTTTTTAGTTATCTCCCCTTCCAATAATATAGAATCACTACCTTGTGATGGCCACATCTCCAACACTCTTTGAGATATATTGATGATACTTGGTACAGTTGTACATGAGGTTAAGCAGGTGTGTCACGTGCAAGAACCACAACTCTGGATGCCTTGGTTTTTTAATTATCTCCCCTGACAATATAACCTTGTGATGGCCATAACTCCAATACCCTTTGAGATATATTGATGGTACTAGGCACAATTGTATACAACGTTGAGACGGCGCTTCATGCCTAAGAACCACAACTCTGGGTGCTATGATATTTGAGTTATATCCCCTTCCAATATAACAGTATGACAACCTTGTGACCACCGTACCTCCAATACCCTTTGAGACATATTGGTGGTACTTGATGCAGATGTACACGAGGTTAAGCAGGTGTGTCATGCTCAAGAATTACAACTCTGGGTGCTCTGTTTTTTTAGTTATCTCCCCTGGCAATATAACCTAGTGATGGCCATAACTCCAACTCCCTTTGAGATATATTGAAGGAACTTGGCACAATTGTATATAAGGTACAGAAGGGATGTCATGTGCAAGAACCACAACTGTTGTTGCTGTGGTATTTGAGTTATCTACCCTTCCAATATAACAGTATGACCAGCTTGTGATCACTATATCTCCAATACCTTTTGAGACATATTGATGGTACTTTGTGCAGAAATACATGAGCTTAAGCAGGCATGTCATGTGCAAGAACAACATTTCTGAGTGCCCTGGTTTTTTAGTTATCTCCCCTGACAGTATAATCTTGCGATGGCCATAACTGCAATACTTATGTGATATGTGGTTTAATTCTGTTGCACTTTCTATTGGTGAACAATCTTCTGAAGGCCATATTGGCTTTTGGTCGGGGGATTTGCCATCTCTTCCGATGGCTATTTTTAACAAATGTTAACGTTTTTGCGTTAAAGTTTTTTTAGTTGCTCATAACTTCTTTATGTGAACATGGATTAAGTTCATATTTGGTATTGTGATAGATACTGGGCTAAAGTTTTTATCTGCAGTATCGGAACCCATGACCGTGACCTTAAGGTCAAGGTCACAGACTTAGAATTCTAATGTTAAAGTTTTTGTGTTAAAGTTTTTTAGGAGCTCATTACTTATTTACCTTTTCATGGATTTAGTTGATACTTGGGCTGGTGATAGGTACTAGTCAAAAGTTTTTATCAGCAGCATCATCATACATGATGGGACCTTTTGGTCAAGGTCACAGACTAAGGACTTTTATGTTTTTGCACTGAAGATTTAAGATCATTACTTGGTTGCCTTCAGATGAATTTACTTAAGACTTGGAATGGTGATAGATACTGCTTTAAATTTCTCAATTTAGTTCGACTTTCAAGGTCATGACCTCAAGGTCAAGGTCAATGTGGCTATCTTAAGAAAAACTTTGTCATTGCTCTAGCGCCTTCATTTATTGACAGATTTTAATTTTAATATAACTTCACGCAAATGTTCCTTATGATAATATCTCCAGCAAGTTTGACTTTCAAGGTCAAGGTCACTATGGCTATTTTTAGAAAAACTTTGTCATGGGCTGCATTATGCTTCCATGCAGAGCTGATACTGACCACACACGAGTACTGGTAAACAGCTTAAGAGGATCTAAGCCTGCCCAGGCAAAGCGGTGCAAGTCAGGCCATCCATGCTTATAAACCCTATTGGTTTCATTGGGCAACAGGGTTTGAGATGTCATTTCATCTCAATGTCGGGTAAAAGTCCCACAAAATTGGAAGCAACGTCTCCAAAATGACATACAGTGTTGACGGGGACGTTAAAACTCAAATCAAACAAATTAATGATGCTTTTTAGCTCACCTGAGCACGAAGTGCTCAAGGTGAGCTTTTGGGATCGGTCTTTGTCCGTCATCCGTGCCTGCATCCGTGTGTCCATCGTCAACTTTTGCTTTAAACAACTTCTTCCCAAAACTGTTGGACAGATTTTGATCTAATTTCTCAGGAATGCTCCTTAGGTGATCCTCTACCAAAATTGCTCAAACTGTTCCGCCCGGGTGAACAAGATGGCCACCAGAGCTAAAAATAGAAAACCTTTAAACGACTTCTCCTGCTTAACCAGTGTATGGATTTTTAGCTCACCTGAGCCGAAGGCTCATTGGTGAGCTTATAGGGTGGTCATGCTGTCTGTATGTATGTATGTATGTCAACATTTTCAAACATCTTCTCCTCTGGAACCGCTGGGCCGATTGAAGCCAAATTTCATGTGGGGTCTCAGTGGGATGGGGGAACGAAAGTTTCTTCGCGGGGTCCTGGTCACATGACCAAGATGGCCGCCATGCCCATATATGGTAAAAACCCTTCAAAAATCTTCTTCTCCGGAACCAGTGGGCCGATTGGCCTGAAACTTGGTATGTAGCATTGGGGACTCGGGCCCATCATATTTTCTTCAAATGATGACCCTTGGATGACCTTGACCAATTTTAGGCCAAGGTCAAATTTGGTCGCATAGACTTTTGTATGGGAAAAAGTCAATCCGTGTTTTTTTTTGGAAACTATTGCAGCCTGTGATCTGAAAATTAGTAGATGCAGTAAGCTAAATGGGTGGATGAAACCACATGAGTATTCAAGGTCAAGGTCATTCTTTGACCTTTGTTCAAGGTCATTCAGATATGAGAATTAAAACTTATTTTTATCAGAAACCACAAAGCCATTTGTAACGAAATTTCATATGAAAGTTTTTTAGAAAAAGGTAATGACAATTAATCAATATGAATTTGGTCACGTGACCAATATGGCCACCATGCCCATATAAGGTAAAAACCCTTCAGAAATCTTCTTCTCCGGAACCATCGGGCCTATTGGTCTGAAACTTGGTATGTAGCATTAGGGACTCGGGTCCATCATATTTTGTTCAAATGATGACCCTTGGATGACCTTGACCAATTTTAGTCCAAGGTCAAATTTGGTCGCATAAACTTTTGTATGGGAAAAAGTTAAAACCGTGTATTTTTGGAAACTATTGCAGCTTGTGATCTGAAAATTAATAGATGCAGTAAGCTAAATGGGTGGATGAAATTACATGCGTATTCAAGGTCAAGGTCATTATTTGACCTTTGTTCAAGGTCATTGAGATATGAGAATTAAAACTTATTTTTCTCAGAAACAACAAAGCCATTTGTAACGAAATTTCATATGAAAGTTTTTAAGAACATGGAATGACAATTAATCAATATGAATTTGGTCACATGACCAATATGGCTGCCATGCCTATATAAAGTAAAAACCCTTCAAAAATCTTCTTCTCCGAAACCATTGGGCCGATTGGCCTGAAACTTGGTATGTAGCATTAGGAACTCAGGCCCATCATATTTTGTTCAAATGATGACCCTTGGATGACCTTGACCAATTTAAGTCCTAGGTCAAATTTGGTGGCTTAGACTTTTGTATGGGAAAAAGTCAAAACCTTGTATTTTTTGGAAACTATTGCAGCCTGTGATCTGAAAATTAGGAGATGCAGTAGGCTAAATGGGTGAATGAATCTACATGAGTATTCAAGGTCAAGGTCATTATTTGACCGTTGTTCAAGGTCATTCAGATATCAGAATTAAAACTTATTTTCTCAGAAACCACAAAATTTCATATGAAAGTTTTTAAGAACAAGGAAATGACAATTAATCAATATGAATTTGGTCACATGTTCAATATGGCCGTAATGCCCATATAAGGTAAAGCCCTTCAGTAATCTTCTTCTCCGGAACCAGTGGGTCGATTATCATGCAACTTTGTATGTAGCATTAGGGACTTGGGTCCATCAAATTTGTTCTCAAATTATGACCCTTGGATGACCTTGACCAATTTTAGGCCAAGGTCAAATTTGGTTGCATAGACTTTTGTATGGGAAGAAGTCAAAATCGTGTATTTTTTGGAAACTATTGCAGCCTTTGATCTGAAAATTAGTAGATGCAGTAAGCTAAATGGGTGGATGAGTCTACATGAGTAGTCAAGGGACCTTTGTTCAAGGTCATTCAGTTATTGAGAATTAAAACTTATTTTTCTCAGAAACCACATAGCCATTTGTAATGAAATTTCATATGAAAGTTTTCAAGAACAAGGAACTGACAATTTATCAATATGAATTTGGTCACATGACCAATATGGCCGTCATGTCCATATAAGGTAAAAACCCTTCAGAAATCTTCTTCTCTGGAACCAGTGGGCCGATAATCATATAACTTGGTATGTGGCATTGGGAACTTGAGCCCATGATGATCACTCCTGAATGACCCTGACCTATTTTAGGCCAAGGTCAAAGTTTTTCGCATAGACTTTTGGATGGGGAAAAAGTCAAAACTGTGTCTTTTTTGAAAATATTGCACCTGGTGATCTGAAAATCGGTAGATACAGAAAGCTAAATTAATGGATGAAATGACATGAGTATTCAAGGTCAAAGTCATTCTTTGATCTTGATTCAAGGTCATCCAGATATGAGAATTAAAACATTTTTCTCAGAAACCACTGAGCCATTTGTAACAAAAATTTCATATGCAGCATTGGGGGCTCGGGCTCATCACATATTCAAATGCTGACTTTCTGATACCTATTTTACGCCAAGGTCAAATTTGGTCACATAGATTTTGGGATGGGAAAAAGGTCAAAACCATGTTTTTTTCGGAAACTATTGCAGTCTCTGATCTGAAAATTGATAAATGCAGTTGGCTAAATGAGTGGATGAAACAACATGCGTATTCAAGGTCAAGGTCGTTCCTTGACCTTGGCCTAAGGCCTTTCAGATATGAAGATTAAAAGTTATTTTTTAACCAGAACCTCTGTGCCGTTTGTGACCAAATTTTATACTAAGCTTGTAGAAACAAGTAAATAAAGATTTAGTCACATGCGTTTGCTCAAATGACCAAAATGACCTTCATGCCCATATAAGGTAAAAACACTTCAGAAATCGTTTACTCCAGAACCAGTGGGCCGATTTTCATTAAACTTGGTATGTAGCATTTGGGATTTGGGCCCACTATAGTTTCTTCAAATGATGACCCGTGGATGGCCATAACCTGTTTTACGCAAAGGTCAAATTTGGTTGCCTATACATTTGTATTGGAGAAAGTAAAAAAAATGTGTATTTTTTGGAAACTATTGCAACCTGTGATCTGAAAATTGGTAGATGCAATAAGCTAAATGAGTGGATAGAACTAAGGTCAATATTTTTCTCTGACGTTGTCCCAAGGTCATTCAGATGAAATTAAAATTTATTTTTCATAGAAACCACTACTCCATTTGTAGCCAAATTTCACTTGAAAACTTATAGGAACAAACAAATGAAAATTTATTAATATGAATTTGGTCACATTACTAAAATGGCTGCCATGTCGATATACATGTATACCCTTCGGGTTTTTTTCTTCGAACCAATGGGCCCATTATCAAGTCACAAGACCGAGATTAATACTTGGTAAAAACCCTATAAAATCGTCTTCTCAGAAATGAAATGGCTCCATAAGCTCTCAGCACTCAGGTGAGCGGCTCAGGACCAATGGTCCTCTGGTTAAATTATTTCACAGGAATGTTCCTTGGATGACCCTCTACCAAAATTGCTAATTCTGCAAATTATCCGACCAGCTTCCAGCTTGATGTAACAAGATCTTCCACTAGGTGATGAGAGTTGACTTTTTTTTAAATCTGGATACCGATTAGAATCGCCTCATTGAGGCGGTTACACATAGATTGTGGGTACTCATTAGAACCGCCTTATTGAATCGGTTGTAACAAGTACCAACAATATATATTTTGAGTAGAAATAAGAAATATTCTGATTAACGCCATTGTCGGAGCCTTCTAATATAGCATAGGCATGTTATCGTAATGGTTTAAGAATATAAGATTAAAATTTAAACTTCATTTTTTAAAACCCTTTGCCTTCATGTGGTTTTCCCCCACTAATGTAAATAAATCATGATAACAAGCTCTGGAGCTGTCAGTGAAAAGTTATAAAAACAAACTTCTCACCCATATCTGACACTCATCTACAGGAAAGGTGAATGAGTTCTTTCAATTGTTACAAGTCTGTTAATTTCACAGTTTTCATAAAAGACTGTATTGCTCTTTCATTTACAATGATTTTATTTTTTTTTTTTTTTTTTTTTTTTTTTTGTAAACAATTATTTCTACACCTAATTAACAGACTTGGGCAAATCTAAAAATAGAAAAACCTTTAAACGACTTCTTCTCCTTAACCAGTGGATGGATTTTGAAATTAGATCACAGGAATGTTTGTTTGGTGACCCTCTACCAAAATTGCTCCTACTGTTCCGCTCGGGTGAAATGGCTGACAGAGCTTAAAATAGAATAACCTTTAAATGCACTTTTCTCCTTAACCAGTGGATGGATTTTGAAATTATTCCACCAGAATGTTCCTTGGGTGACCCTCTAAATAAAATTCCTCAAACCGTTTAGCTCAGGTCAACAAAATGGCCACCAGAGCTAAAAATAGAAAAACCTTTAAACGACTTCTTCTCCTTAACATGTGGATGGATTTTGAAATTATTTCACAGGAATGTTACTTGGGTGACCCTCTACCACAATTGCTCAAACCGTTCCCCTTGGGTGAACAAAATGGCCGCCAGAGCTAAAAATAGAAAAACCTTTAAACGACTTCTTCCCCTTAACCAGTGGATGGAATTTGAAATTACTTGACAGGAATGTTCCTTGGGTGGCCCTTTACCAAAATTGCTCAAACTGTTCCGCTCTCATGAACAAAATGGCTGCAAGAGCTAAAAATAGAAAAACCTTTAAAAGACTTCTTCTCCTTAACCAGTGGATGGATTATGAAATTATTTGACAGGAATGAGGTTTGAGGTTTTTTAGCTCTGGTGGCCATCATGCTCAGTTAGGCAAAATATTTTGAGCAATTTTGTTAGAGGGTCACTTATGGAACGTTCCTATAAAATTGCTTCCTTTTAGAGTCCGATGTCTTTTGAAAGTTTTGGCCCCCACCCACCTTGGCTGCAAGGTGCTTCTACAGTAGTATTGGTAAACCACTTTGAAGGTTTTAGCCTGTCTAGGCAAAGTGGTGCGAGTGGAACCATCAATGCATTTAAACCCCATTGGTTTCATTGGGCGGCAGGACTTGAGATGTCATTTCATCAAAAATGACTTCTATTTCTCAAAATGACTTCAATCCTAAACAGGCAGACTGATTTTGAATTAATTTCACAGAAATGGTCTTTGGGTCCAACGAAAATTGCTCAAACCCTCCACTCCACCATATATTACCCACAATTCCGTTTGTACAGTAGGATCAGGTGAGTGATCCAGGGCCATCATGGCCCTCTTGTTGATCTAATATAACATTGCATATGCAATGTAGAAGCCTCTGTGGTGTAGTGATTAAGCTACTGGCCTCACAAATCAAGTGATCTGAGTTCAATTCTGGGTCTGTTTCAGACTTTCAGATGAGTAATTTAACCAAGACCCACATGACTTTAGATGTAAGTGGAATGTAACACACACATATGATGCAATCTGTGCTTTACTAGGCCAGTGGCTTAACAAAACTCCACAATGGTTTCTGGGCCATGAAAGGTAACTTTGTGTTTCATTTGCTTTATCTATTTTTGCAGAGCTGAAGAAACAACCTTTGACAAGAAAGAGCGAGAACACTTCAAAAATTTATGTGCTGCTTATGCCCATAGTTTACTACCATACCTTAATAAGTGTCTACAAGCACTTTTTCCTGCAACACAGACAGCTCAAGTCCTGGGGATGTCTGTCTCAGAAATTTTTAAATTGGTAAATTTATAATATACATGAATGCTTTATACCGGGTATTTATGCCCCTCAGCTGTATGTCGTAACACAGAACTATAGATGCCAGGCTCTTGAAGTTCCATATACAGAGGACCTGCATTATAATTGCAGTATTTGTTCCCTATTGCTGTTTTTGTTGCGCCTGCTATAAGCATGGCGCGATATAGGTGCCTGGCTTTCCGTCCCTTCATCCATTTGTTCATCTGTTCGTCAAGGCGTCAACATTTGCGACCACCCTAGCATTCACCCTAATGTTCAAGTTTATTTCTCAAGAGCTGTAAGAGCTTCATTAATGATACTTGGTATAAACTTGTATCTGGGGATGGCAACTTAAATGCAAGCATCCAAATTTGACCTTGACCTAAATTTCATGGTTCACTGACTTTGTAAAATATTGTGACCACCCTAGCGTTCACCCTAATGGTCAAGTTTTTGTCTCAAGAACTATGAGAGCTTCAATAATGATACTTGGTACAAACTTGTATCTCAGGATGGCAACTTAAATGCAAGCATCCATATTTAACCTTGACCTACATTTCATGGTTCACCGACTTTGTAAAATATTGCGACCACCCTAGCGTTCACCCAAATGGTCAAGTTAATTTCTCAAGAACTATAAGAGCTTCATTAATGATACTTGGTACAAACTTGTATCTGGAGATGGAAACTTAAATGCAAGCATCCATATTTGACCTTGACCTACATTTAATGGTTCACTGACTTTGTAAAATATTGCAACCACCCTAGCATTCACCCTATCTGTTCATTTCTCAAGAATTATTACAGCTTAATTATTAATGATACTTAGTACAAGCTTGCATTTGAGAATGGCAACTTTTATGCAAGCATCTATGTTTGACCTTGGCCTAGATGTCAAGGTTCGCTGACTTTGCGCCCCCAAAGGCCGGACATAGCCTTCGACAGAATTCTTGTTGTTTGTTTGTTTGATTTGAAGTTTAACGCCCCCGTCAACACTGTATAGGTCATTTTGGAGACGTTGCTTCCAATTTTATGGGACTTTTACCAGACATTGAGATGAAATAACATCTCAAGCTCTGTCGCCCAATGAAACCAATAGGGTTTATAAGCATGGGCAGTCCGACTTGCATCACTTTGCCTGGGCAAGCTTAGATCCTCTAAGCAATTTACTAGTATTCGTGTTCAGTAGGTTTCAGCTTTGGGTAGAAGCATCATGTAGGCCATCTATCTCTCAACCCCCGATGGGAGGGGGCAGTCCCTATTGCTATGCCCTTATAATGAATTTGTCGTTATGAAGAATCCACATCATTGCTCAAAGAAACAAATGTCATAGACATTTTTAGCTCACCAGAGCCGAAGGCTCCAGGGGAGCTTATAGGATAGGCAGTTGTCCGTCGTCGTCTGCGTCAACACTTTTAAACATCTCCTCCTCTGAAGCCATTGGGCCTATTGGGCCCAAATTTTATCTGTAGCATCCTTGGGCTGGGGGATTGAAAGTTTGTGTTTTTAGCTCACCTGTCACGTAGTGACAAGGTGAGCTTTTGGGATCACTTTTTGTCCGTCGTCCACCGTGCGTGCATGCGTGCGTCGTAAACTTTTTCTTCAAATGACATCTCCTCCTAAACCACTGATCAGATTTTCTTCAAATGACATCTCCTCCTAAACCACTGATCAGATTTTTACCAAACTTCACAGGAATGATCCTTAGGTGGTCCCCTTTCAAAGTTGTTCAAATGGTTCCGATCCATTGCACATATAGGTCACAGTAGCCAAAAATAGATTTTTTTCACCGAAAACTTTAAAAATCTTCTTCTCTGAAACCGCAAGGCCCAGGTCTTTGATATTTGGTATGAAGCTTCATGTAGTGGACCCCTACCGAGATTGTTCAAATTATAGTGCTTGGGCCAAAAATGCCCCCGCACCAGGGCCCTTTTGTTTTACACGGGCTTATATAGGGAATATCTTTAAAAATCTTCTCTGAAACCGCAAGGCCCAGGTCTTTGATATTTGGTATGAAGCTTAATCTAGTGGACCCCTACCAAGCTTGTTCAAATTATAGTGCTAGAGCTAAAAATGCCCCCGCACTGGGGCCCTTTGGTTTTACATGGGTTTATATAGGGAAAATCTTGAAAAATCTTCTTCTCTGAAACCACAAGGCCAAAGACTTTGATATGTGGTATGAAGCTCCATTAGTGGACCCCTACCAAGATTGTTCAAATGATAGTGCTGGGGAAAAAATGCCCCCGCACTGGGGCCCTTTTGTTTTACATAGGCTTATATAGGGGAAATCTTTAAAAATCTTCTTCTCTAAAACTGCAAGGCCCAGGTCTTTGATATTTGGTATGAAGCTTCATCTTGTGGACCTCTACCAAGATTGTTCAAATTATAGCCCTGGGGCCAAAAATGCCCCCACTCTGGGGCCCTTTGGTTTTACATAGACTTATATAGGGAAAATCTTGAAAAATCTTCTTCTTTGAAACCACAAGGCTTCAAATATATCGATATTTATGAAGCTTCAGCTAGTGGACCTCTATAAAGATTGTTCAAATTATAGCCCTGAGACCAAAAATGCCCCTGCCATGTGGCCCTTTGGTTTTACATAGACTTATATAGGGAAAATCTTTTTAAAAATCATCTTCTCTGAAACACAAGGCTTAGGTCTTTGATATTTGTTATGAAGCTTCAGCTAGTGGACCTCTACCAAGATTGTTCAAATTATAGCCCTGGGGCCAAAAATGCCCCCGCTCCGGTTTGGTTTTACATAGACTTAATTGGAAAAATCTTGTTTTACATAGACTTCTTTATGCAGGGTAAACCTTTAAAATCTTCTTCTCTGAAACCACAAAGCCCAGGTCTTTCATATTCGATATGAAGCTTCATCTTGTGGACCTCTACCAAGATTGTTCAAATCATAGCCCTGGGGCCAAAATTGACCATGCCCGGGGCCCACTTGTTATAAAATTGGATCAGGTGAGCGAACCAGGGACCTCTGGGCCCTCTTGTTTATGAAAATCGGCTCATTAGTTTGGTTGCTATGGCAACTTGTAGTTTTAATAGACTTATAATTGGGAAAATAGAAAAATGGCATTTACTGCCAAGCCTTTGCAGATATTTTGACAAAACTTGCATAGAAATGTTCCATAGGCAATCTACTATCTGCCATATGATTTTAGGCCTTCTGCTCATTTTTAGCTCACCTGAGCCGCAGGCTCATGTGAGGTATTAGTATGCCAATGATCCGTCGTCCGTTCACATTTTCAACTAAGTATATCTTAAAAGCCAGTTGGCCAATCATGATTAAATTGTATGAGAAGCATTATCAGGTTGGGGGAAAAGATGCATTATATTTTGGGGCAGATCAGATGGAAACTCTTGTTGCCATGGCAACATATAGCTCCCATAGACTTACAATGGGAAAATTTTAAAAAATCTTCTCTGAAATCAATAGGCCCAAAGCTTACATATGAAGCATGTAGCAATGTCAAGTGGTCCCCCACATAAATTGTGCCAATCATGCCCCTGGGGTCTAAACTGGCCACGCCCCGGGGACCCTTAACCCCCCATAGAAAAAAAAGCTTAAAAAATTTTCTTCTCTGAAACCGCTAGGCACAGAGCTTACATATTAAGCATGTTGCAATGTCAAGTGGTCCTCTACATAAATTGCGCCAATCATGCCCCTGGGGTCTAAACTGGCCACGCCCCTGGGCCCCTTAGCCCCCGTAGACTTACAATGGAAAAAAAGCTAAAAAAATCTTCTTCTCTGAAACCACTGGGCCTGAGCTTACATATAAAGCATGTAGCAATGTCAAGTGGTCCCCTACATAAATTGTGCCAATCATGCCCCTGGCATCTAAACTGGCCACGCCCCGGGGTCCCTTAACCCCCATAGACTTATAATGGAAATAAAAGCTTAAAAAATCTTCTTCTCTGAAACCACTAGGCCCAGAGCTTACATATTAAGCATGTTGCAATGTGAAATGGTTCTCTACATAAATTGTGCCAATCATGCCCCTGGGGTCTAAACTGGCCACGCCCCGGGGCCCCTTAGCCCCCATAAACTTATAATGGAAAAAAAGCTAAAAAAATCTTCTTCTCTGAAACCACTGGGCCGTGGGCTTACATATTAAGCATGTAGCCATGTCAAGTGGTCCCCTACATAAATTGTGCCAATCATACCTCTGGGGTCTAAACTGGCCACGCCCCGGGGACCCTTAACCCCCCATAGAAATAAAAGCTGTAAAAATCTTCTTCTCTGAAACCGCTAGGCACAGATCTTACATATTAGGCATGTAGCAATGTCAAGTGGTCCTCCACATAAATTGTGCCAATCATACCCCTGGGGTCTAAACTGGCCAGGCCCTGGAGCCCCTTAGCCCCCATAGACTTATAATGGAAAAAAAGCTTAAAAAATCATCTTCTCTGAAACCACTAGGCCCAGAGCTTACATATTAAGCATGTAGCAATGTCAAGTGGTCCCCTACATAAATTGTGGCAATCATGCCCTTGGGATCTAAACTGGCCACACCCTTAGGCCCCTTAGCCCCCATAGACTTATAATGGAAAAAAAGCTTAAAAAATCTTCTTCTCTGAAACCGCTAGTATTATTAGCTCACTTGAGCCGAAGGCTCATGTGAGGTATTGGTGAGTGAGTGAGTGAGTTTTAGTTTTACGTCCCACCAACAGCTAAGGTCATACGGAGACGGGACCTCGGTTTAAAGACTCATCCGAAAGTCTGGAGAAGCCCGGGATCGATCCTGCGATCCATGGTTTACAAGGCGACTAGCGTAACCACTGCACCACGGAGGCTTCTATGTGAGGTATTGGTATGCCAATGGTTCGGCGTCCGTTCACATTTTCAAATAAGTATATCTTTAAAGCCACTTGGCCAATCATGATTAAATTTCATGAGAAGCATTATCCGATTGGGGGAGAAGATGCAGTATGTTTTGGGGTAATTCAGACTGAAACTGGTGTTGCCATGGCAACATATAGCTCCCATAGACTCACAATGGGACAAACTTAAAAAATTTTCTTCTTCTCTGAAACCACTAGGACCAGAGCTTACATATTAAGCATGTAGCAATGTCAAGTGGTCCCCTACATAAATTGTGCCAATCATGCCCCTGGGGTCTAAACTGGCCACGCCCCGGGACCCCTTAGCCCCAATAGACTTATAATGGAAAAAAACAAACTTTAAAAATCTTCTCTGAAACCACTAGGCCCAGGGCTTACATATTAAGCATGTAGCAATGTCAAGTGCCCCCCTACGTTAATCCTTCCAAACCTGCCCCTAGGGTCCAAATTGACAATGCCGTGTTCCATTAGGAAGAACTTCAAAATTATGCTCAAAGACCATGAGTCAAACAGGTAACTAAAATGTTCCTCAGGTGAGTGGTTAGGCTCATTGAGCCTCTTGTTATTGGTTGCCATGGAAACCAAAATGCAAAAAGTATAAAAAAAATACTTCAAAAATCATCTCAGAAACCATATGCTCTAGGAGGCTGAGACTTTATGAAAATATTGACCATATTTGCCTTTACAGGTTTTGTGTTTTTAATGAAATTTGGTCTTTTAGTTTTGTTGCTATGGCAACTTAAAGTTTCCATTGACTTATAATGGGGAAAACTGAAAAATGGCATTTACTGCCAAGTCATTGCAGATATTTTGACAAAACTTACATAGACATGTTCCTTGAGTAAACTTCTCTCAGCCATATGCTTTTATGTCAACCTGGGGGTCCCCTAGGTTGTGCCGGGGCCATGCCCCGCCCCCTCCACTTCATAAAATGCCTCATATCTCAGAAACCTTACAGATCCCAACCTCTAAACCATATATATTCTTGTTCCTTATGATAAGATGCATTAATTGACACCATCCTGGGGGTCCCCCAGGATGTGCAGGGGACATGCCCTGCCCCCTCTATTTCATAAAATGCCATTTATCTCAGAAACCATTCAGATCCCCGCCCCTAAACTATATATATTCTTGTTCCTTATGCTAAGATGCATTAAGTGACACCAACCTGGGGTCCCCAGGGATGTGCCGGGGACATGCCCCACCCCTCCATTTCATAAAATGCCATTTATCTCAGAAACCATTGAGATCCCAACCACTAAACCATATATACTTTTGTTCCTTATGATAAGATGGACTCAGTGACACCAACCTGGGGGTCCCCTGTGATGTGCTAGGGCCATGCCCCACCCCCTCCACTTCATAAAAGGCCCAATATCCCAGTAACCTTACAGATCCCCATCCCTAAACCATATATATTCTCGTTCCTTATGATAAGAAACATTCAGTGACACCAACCTAGGGGTCACCCAGGGTGTGCCCGGGCCCAAAGACATGTTCCTTGAGTAATATTCTCTCAGCCATATGCTTTTATGTCAACCTGGGGGTCCCCTAGGTTGTGCCGGGGCCATGCCTTACAGATCCCAACTCCTAAACCATATATATTCTTGTTCCTTATGATAAGATGCATTAAGTGACACCAACCTGGGGGTCCCCCGGGATGTGCCGGGGACATGCCCTGCCCCCTCTATTTCATAAAATGCCATTTATCTTGGAAACCATTCAGATCCCCGCCCCTAAACTATATATATTCTTGTTCCTTATGCTGAGATGCATTAAGTGACACCAACCTGGGGGTCCCCAGGGATGTGCCTAGGATATGCCCCACCCCCTCCATTTCATAAAATGCCATTTATCTGAGAAACCATTGAGATCCCAACCACTAAACCATATATACTTTTGTTCCTTATGATAAGATGGACTCAGTGACACCAACCTGGGGGTCCCCTGTGATGTGACGGGGCCATGCCCCACCCCCTCCACTTCATAAAAGGCCCAGTATCCCAGTAACCTTACAGATCCCCATCCCTAAACCATATATATTCTCGTTCCTTATGATAAGTCGCATTCAGTGACACCAACTTGGGGGTCCCCCAGGATGTGCAGGGCCATGCCAAACCCCTTCACTTCATAAAAGGCTAAATATTCCAGAAACCTTACAGATCCCCACCCCAAAACCATATAATATTCTTGTTCCTTATGATAAGAAACATTCAGTGACACCAACCTAGGGGGTCACCCAGGGTGGGCCCGGGCCCATAGACATGTTCCTTGAGTAAACTTCTCTCAGCCATATGCTTTTATGTCAACCTGGGAGTCCCCTAGGTTGTGCCGGGGCCATGCCCTGCCCCCACCACTACATAAAATGCCTTATATCTCAGAAACCTTACAGATCCCAACCCATAAACCATATATATTCTTGTTCCTTATGATAAGATGCATTAAGTGACACCAACCCGGGGGTCCCCAGGGATATGCCGGGAACATGCCCTGCCCCCTCTATTTCATAAAATGCCATTTATCTCAGAAAACATTCAGATCCCCACCCCTTAACTATATATATATTCTTGTTCCTTATGCTAAGGTGCATTAAGTGACACTAACCTTGGGATCCCCAGGGATGTGCCGGGGACATGCCCCACCCCCTCCATTTCATAAAATGCCATTTATCTCCGAAACCATTGAGATCCCAACCACTAAACCATATATACTTTTGTTCCTTATGATAAGATGGACTCAGTGACTCCAACCTGGGGGTCCCCTATGATGTGCCGGGGCCATGCCCCACCCCCTCCACTTTATAAAAGGCCCAATATCCCAGTAACCTTACAGATCCCCACCCCTAAACCATATATATTCTCTTTCCTTATGATAAGTTGCATTCAGTGACACCAACTTGGGGGTCCCCCGGGATGTGCGGGGGCCATGCCCAACCCCTCCACTTCATAAAAGGCTAAATATTCCAGAAACCTTACAGATCCCCACCCCAAAACCATATATATTCTTGTTCCTTATGATAAGACATATTCAGTGACACCAACCTAGGGGTCACCCAGGGTGTGCCCGGGCCACACTCCACCCCTCGACTTCACAAAAGACCATATATCTGAGAAACTGTTCAGAGCCCACCCCTAAACCATATATATTCTTGTTCCTTATGATAAGACGCAAACAGTGACACCAGCATGGGTGTCCCCCCGGGGTGCCACGGGCCGTGCCCCACCCCTTTACTTCATTAAAATCCATATATCTCAGAAACCATTCAAATCCCCACCCCTACACCATATATATTCTTGTTCCTGGTGACTCCACTTAATAATAGGCCATATATCTCAGAAACCATTCAAATCCCCATCCTATAATCCCATTCTTGTTCATTGTTATTAGACACATTCAGTCAACCCTGTCTTGTGGGGTCAGCAGGGGCCATTTCTCTCCCTTCCACTTCATAAAAGGGCCTCATATCTAAGAGAATCTTTCAGAGTCCCACCATTTAACCATATATTTCCTTGATAAGACATATTCAGTGACAACAATCTTTGGCTTTCCTGGGATCTGCCATGCCCGAATCCCTCCATTGCTTAAAAGGCCTTACGTCTCAGGAACCATACATATCCCCACTGCTATTCCATATATGTCTCTGTTCCTTTTTTATAAGACCCATTTAGTGACACCAATCAGGGCTCCATTGGGCAGTGCCCACCTGAGCTCTGGTTTATGAAATTTGGCATTTTGGTTTGTTTGCTATGGCAAGTTAAGAGTTTCCAAAGACTTATAATGGGGAAAATTGAAAAATGACATTAATGCCTCTCAAGATATTTTGTCAAACTTTCATAGAAATGTTCCTTTAATAATGCTCTTTTTGGCCTATTGCCACAGATGGGAAATTGTCAATTGTCATCTGTTGTCTTCAAGCGACATCAGATCACTGAAACCACTAGTCTGATTGGGTCGAAATTTTATCTGTACCGGCCTTGGGAGCAGGGCTTCTATGGTTAATTAAAATACATTGCTGCCAGTGGGCAGTGGCCCCCTGAGCTCTGGTGAGCATTGTGGCCCATGGGCCTCTTGTTTAGAATTGCCTCAGTAAGGTGATTCTAGCAACTGTCTAAAACATTCGTTTCTTGGCGTATTAAATTACAAGAATTTTTCATGCCAATAGATGCGATTTTGGCATTTCCAACCCGAGGGAAGCCTACGTCGCTCGGAATGGAGGCTAAGCCTTGAGCTAAGAATTCATTGCATTGAAATTGTCGTTATAATGAGTTTTGCAGTTTTAATGAATGTCAGTATACAAGGGTTGACCATATTCTTTTTTTATTTTCTTGAAAAATTGAAGTACCCATATTTTTAGCACCTCTAAGCCGCAGAGGCTCAGAGGGTAGCTTGTTGGACTGTATACCTCATTGTCTACTGTCATCAGTTAACATTTTGAAGTCCCCTCATCTGAAACCAATGGGCCACTTTCAATTAAATTTCAGTTTACAGGAATGTTTCTTGGGTGACCCCCTACCAGAATTGCTCAAACCATTCCGCTCGGATCAACAAGATGGCCACCAGAGCTACATGTAAAAACAAAAAAAAAACCTTTAAATGCCTCCTCTTCCTTAACCAGTGGATGGATTTCAAAATAATTTTACAAGAATGTTTCTTGGGTGACTCTCAACCATAATTGCTGAAACCGCTATGGTCGGATCAACAATATGGCTGCCAGAGCTAAAAATAAAAACCTTTAAACGACTTCTCCTCCTTAACCAGTACATGGATTTTGACTTAATGTCACAGGAATGTTCTATAGATGACCCTCTGCCAAAATTGCTCAAACCCTTCTGCTCTAATGAACAAGATGACCACCAGAGCTAAAAATAGAAAAACTTTTAAACAACTTCTCCTTAACCACTGGATCAATTTCAAAATAATTATGTCTCCCCCGAAAACAATTTTTTCGGAGAGACATATTGTTTTTCCCCCGGGCGTCCATCTGTCTGTCTGTCTCTCCATCTGTCACAAAATCATGTCCACCCTATAACTAGAAAACCGTTCAAGCTATCTTCACGAAACTTCAAATAAATCTTAATCAATATTAGGGGACATGCAGTGCCCAAGAACTATAACTCTCGCATTTATACTTTTTGAGTTATCTCCCTTGGAAGTGTGTCGGTATGTATGAGCAAATCGTGTCCGGTCAATAACTTTCTAATTTTCTGATGGATTCTGAAATTACTTGGCTGAAATATTAACAACCATGACATGATGTATGGTGCGCATGAGTCAAGTCAGTACCTCAAAGGTCAAGTTCATACTTAGAGGTCAAACGTCAAAAAAGGGGCCTTTTTTCGTGTTTGGTCAATAACTTTCTTTTTTTTAGATGGATTTTGGAGTTACTTGGCAGAAATATTAACCATTATGAGATAATGTGTTGCACGCATGATTCAGTTTGGTCAAGGTCATACATAGGGGTCAAAGGTAAGAAAGAGGCCATTTTTGGACGGGTTTTTAAAAAAAAATCCGTCCTTTAAAATAGCGATGTCCGGGCGGGCGGGCGTCCTGCGGGCGGGCGGGCGTCGTCCCAGGTTTACCTTTTGGTTAACCTTTTTTCAAAGTGATATTTTTCATCTATTCTGTAGCAGATTGTTTTAATATCAGGACTGATGCATAAGTGGAGGTACCGCTTTCATGTATTATCTATAAATGGCGCAAAAGACTAAAATTTTGGCGGAAATTGTCATTTTTCAAACTTGCGTATTTCAGGTTTACCTTTTGGTTAACCTTTTTTCAAATGCCAGTGTCGTGGATAGAGTGCTGGACTACGAATCCTATTGTTGACTATGAATCTGAGGGGCGTGAGTTCAAACCCCGGTGGAGACATTTTTTTTTTTCTGTTCTTTTTTTCTTTCTTTCTTTTTTTCATTCTTTTTTTCTTTATTTTTCTTTTCTTCTCCATAAACACATATGAACAATTATTATCTTCCTCCCCTGATAGTTGCTAGTAATAATATATACATGCATGCACAGGCATGGAATTTTCTTTTTTTTTTTTTTTTTTTCTTTCTTTTTTTTAGCTCACCTGAGCACGAAGTGCTCAAGGTGAGTTGATGTCCGTCGTCCGTCAACAATTTCTTTAAACGACATCTCCTCCTGGGATAATGGCCCAATTTCAAAATTATTTTACAGAAATGTTCATTATGGACCCTTTTTCAAAATTGCTAAAATCAGTGGCCACTAGAGCTAAAATTAGAGCTAAAAATGGAAAAAACTTTGGTATGAATCTTCATCTTATGGACCCCTACCAAGATTGTTCAAATTATAGTGCTGGGGCCAAAAATGCCCCCACCCCGGGGCCCTTTGGTTTTACATAGGCTTATATAGGGAAAACCTTTAAAAATCTTCTTCTATGAAACCGCAAGGCCCAGGTCTTTGATATTTGGTATGAAGCTTCATCTAGTGGACCCCTACGACGATTGTTCAAATTATAGTGTTGGGGCCAAAAATGCCCCCGCCCCAGGACCCTTTGGTTTTACATGGGCTTATATTGGGAAAATCTTTAAAAAATCTTCTTCTCTGAAACTGCAGGGCCCAGGTCTTTGCTATTTGATATGAAGCTTCACCTAGTGGACCCCTACCAAAACTGTTCAAATTATAGTGCTGGGGCCAAAAATGCCCTAACCCCGGGGCCCTTTGGTTTTACATATGCTTATATAGGGAAAATCTTTAAAAATCTTCTTTTCTGAAACTGCAAGGCCCAGGTCTTTGATATTTGGATGAAGTTTCATCTTGTGGACCTCTATCAAGATTGTTCAAATTATAGCCCTGAGGCCAAAATTGCCCCCGCTCCTTGGCCTTTTGGTTTTTCATAGACTTATATAGGGAAAATCTTGAAAAATCGTCTACTCTGAAACCACAAGGCCTAGGTCTTTTACATTTGGTATGAAGCTTCAGCTAGTGGACCTCTACCAAGATTGTTCAAATTATAGCCCTGGGGCCACAATGCCGCCGCCCCAGGGCCCTTTGGTTTTACATAGACTTATAATAGAGATAATCTTTGAAAATCATCTTCTCTGAACTAACAAGGCCCAGGTCTTTGATATTTAGTGTGAAGCTTCATCTAGTGGACCTCTATCAAGATTGTTTAAATTATAGCCCTGAGGCCAAAAATGCCCCTGCCCCGGGGCCATTTGGTTTTACATATGCTTATGTAAGGAATATCTTTAAAAAAATCTTCTTCTCTGAAACCACAAGGCCCAGGTCTTTGATATTTGTTGTGTAGCTTCATCTAGTAGACCTTTGCCAAGATTGTTCAAATTATAGCCTTTTGTTGATATTTGGTATGAAGCTTCACCTTTTTAGACCTCCCTCAACATTATGCACATTATAACCCTGGGGTCAATAATGGCCCTCCCCGGGGCCCACTTGTTACTCTATTGATCAGGTGAGCAACCCAGGGCCATCATGGTCCTCTTGTTTATAAGACCCATTTAGTGACACCAATCAGGGCTCCATTGGGCAGTGCCCACCTGAGCTCTGGTTTATGAAATTTGGCATTTTGGTTTGTTTGCTATGGCAAGTTCAGAGTTTCCAAAGACTTATAATGGGGAAAATTGAAAAATGACATTAATGCCTCTCAAGATATTTTGTCAAACTTTCATAGAAATGTTCCTTTAATAATGCTCTTTTTGGCCTATTGCCACAGATGGGAAATTGTCAATTGTCATCTTTTGTCATCAAGCGATATCAGATCACTGAAACCACTAGTCTGATTGGGTCGAAATTTTATCTGTACCGGCCTTGGGAGCAGGGCTTCTATGGTTAATTAAAATACATTGCTGCCAGTGGGCAGTGGCCCCCTGAGCTCTGGTGAGCATTGTGGCCCATGGGCCTCTTGTTTAGAATTGCCTCAGTAAGGTGATTCTAGCAACTATCTAAAACATTCGTTTCTTGGCGTATTAAATTACAAGAATTTTTCATGCCAATAGATGCGATTTTGGCATTTCCAACCCGAGGGAAGCCTACGTCGCTCGGAATGGAGGCTAAACCTTGAGCTAAGAATTCATTGCATTGAAATTGTCGTTATAATGAGTTTTGCAGTTTTAATGAATGTCAGTATACAAGGGTTGACCATATTCTTTTTTTATTTTCTTGAAAAATTGAAGTACCCATATTTTTAGCACCTCTAAGCCGCAGAGGCTCAGAGGGTAGCTTGTTGGACTGTATACCTCATTGTCTACTGTCATCAGTTAACATTTTGAAGTCCCCTCATCTGAAACCAATGGGCCACTTTCAATTAAATTTCAGTTTACAGGAATGTTTCTTGGGTGACCCCCTACCAGAATTGCTCAAACCATTCCGCTCGGATCAACAAGATGGCCACCAGAGCTACATGTAAAAACAAAAAAACCTTTAAATGCCTCCTCTTCCTTAACCAGTGGATGGATTTCAAAATAATTTTACAAGAATGTTTCTTGGGTGACTCTCAACCATAATTGCTCAAACCGCTATGGTCGGATCAACAATATGGCTGCCAGAGCTAAAAATAAAAACCTTTAAACGACTTCTCCTCCTTAACCAGTACATGGATTTTGACTTAATGTCACAGGAATGTTCTATAGATGACCCTCTGCCAAAATTGCTCAAACCCTTCTGCTCTAATGAACAAGATGACCACCAGAGCTAAAAATAGAAAAACCTTTAAACAACTTCTCCTTAACCACTGGATCAATTTCAAAATAATTATGTCTCCCCCGAAAACAATTTTTTCGGAGAGAAATATTGTTTTTCCCCCGGGCGTCCATCTGTCTGTCTGTCTCTCCATCTGTCACAAAATCATGTCCACCCTATAACTAGAAAACCGTTCAAGCTATCTTCACGAAACTTCAAATTAATCTTAATCAATATTAGGCGACATGCAGTGCGCAAGAACTATAACTCTCGCATTTATACTTTTTGAGTTATCTCCCTTGGAAGTGTGTCGGTATGTATGTATGAGCAAATCGTGTCCGGTCAATAACTTTCTAATTTTCTGATGGATTCTGAAATTACTTGGCTGAAATATTAACAACCATGACATGATGTGTGGTGCGCATGAGTCAGGTCAGTACCTCAAAGGTCAAGTTCATACTTAGAGGTCAAACGTCAAAAAAGGGGCCTTTTTTCGTGTTTGGTCAATAACTTTCTTTTTTTTAGATGGATTTTGGAGTTACTTGGCAGAAATATTAACCATTATGAGATAATGTGTTGCACGCATGATTCAGTTTGGTACCCCAAAGGTCAAGGTCATACATAGGGGTCAAAGGTAAAAAAGAGGCCATTTTTTTCATATTTGGTCAATAACTTTATTTTAAGATGGATTTTGAAATTGCTTGGCAGAAATGTTAACCACCATGAGACGATGTGTTGCGGGCATGACCCACTTTGGTAACTCAAAGGTCAAGGTCATACATAGAGGTTAAAGGTAAAAAAAAATCCTTTTTTGTGTTCGGCCAATAACTTTCTTATTTTTAGATGGATTTTGAAATTACTTGGCAGAAATGTTAACCACCATGATACGATGTGTTGTGTGCATAACCCAGGTTGGTACCTCAAAGGTCAAGGTCATACTTAGAGGTCAAAGGTAAAAAAGGGGCCTTTTTTCATGTTTGGTCAATAACTTTCTTATTTACAGATGGACTTGCAATTACTTGGCAGAAACATTAACCACCATGAGATGATGTGTTGCGTGCATGACCCCTGTTGGTACCTCTAAGGTTAAGGTCATACTAAGAGGTCAAAGGTCAAAAAGGGGCATTTTTAAGTGTTCAGTCAATAACTTTCTTATTCCTGGATAGATTGTGAAATTACTTGGCAGAAATGTTAACCATCATGAGACGATGTGTTGCACACTAGACCCAGGTCGGTACCTCCAAGGTCAAGGTCATACTAAGAGGTCAAAGGTCAAAAGTCTTTTTTGTGTCCAGTCAATAACTTTTTTTATTTCTGGATAGACATTTTAAAGTAACCATGCAGAAATGATCACCTTCATTAGAAGATGAGTCGTCTGCAAAACCAAGGTCCATACCTCCAATGTCGAGGTCATACCTAGAGGTCAGAGGTAAAGAAAAGGGACAGTCAATAACTTTCTTATTCTTTGATGGATTATGAAATTACTTGGCAGAAATGTTGACTGTCATGAGACGATGTGTTGTACCTCAAAGGTCAAGGCCATACTTAGAGGTCAAAGGTAAATAAGGGGCTTTTTTGTGGACGGTCAATAACTTTCTTATTTCTCTATGAACTTTTTTAAGTTACTTTGCAGAAATGTTCAACTTCATTAGATGATGTGTTGCACAAAAGACCCAGGTCAATACCTCCAATGTCAAGGTCATACTTAGAGGTCAAATAGGTGGGAGACAACTGTGTTTTTGTAGAAAAACAAATTCTAGTTTTACAGGAATGTTCCTTGGGTGACCCTCTACCAAAATTGCTCAAACTGTTTGACTGGGATCAACAAGATGGCCACCAGAGCTAAAAATAGAAAAACCTTCAAACGCCTTCTCGGCCTTAACAATTGGATGGATTTTGAAATAACTGCACAGGAATGTTCCTTGGGTGACCCTCTACAAAAATTGCTCAGACTGCTCCGCTCGGATGAACAAGATGGCCGCCAGACCTTAAAATAAAAAAATGTTTAAACGACTTCTTAACAAGTGGATAGATTTCAAAATATATGTAATTTCACAGGAATGTTTCTTGAGTGACCCTCTTGCAGAATTGCTCAAAGAGCTCCATTTGAATGAACAAGATGGCCACCAGAGCTAAAAATAGAAAAAAAAAACTTTAGAAGACCTCTCCTTAACCAGTAGATGGATTTCGAAATAATTTCAGGGGAATGTTTCCTGGTTGACCCTCTACCAAAATTGCTTAAACCATTCTGCTCTGATGAGCAAGATGGCCACCAGAGCTAAAAATAGAAAAAAAAACTTTAAATGACTTCTGCTTCTTAACAAGTGGATGGATTTTGAAATAATTTCACAGGAATGTTTTTAAGGTGGCCTTATACCAAAGTTGCTCAAATCGTTCTGCTTGAGTGACCAACATGGCCTCCAGAGCTAAAATCAGAAAAATCTTTAAATAACTTCTCCTCCTTAACAAGTAGATGGATTTCGAAATAATTTCACAGGCATGTTCCTTGGATGACTCTGTATTAAAATTGCTCAAACCATTCTGCTGGGATGAACAAGATGGCCACCAGAGCTAACAATAGAAAAACTGCTGCATGACCAGCAAATGGATTTCAAATTAATTTCACAGGAATGTTTCTTGAGTGACCCTCTTCCAAAATTGCTCAAACCGTTCTGCTTGGGTGGACAAGATGACCACTAGCGCTAAAATTATAAAACCTCCTTGGGTCAACCAAAGTTGCTCAAACCCTGTACTCCACCATATGGATCAGGTGAGTGATCCAGGGCCATCATGGCCCTCTTGTTCAATTCTTCACTGGCTTCGGCAGTCCTTACTCTGACTTCACCATCAATGTGCACAACTCTTGACAGTTTGCTTTGAAGGTACAAAGGGTGATCAAAAAGTTTATTTGTTTTTAGCTCACCTATACGAAGAACAAGGAACAGAAACAAAACTGTGAATATTATCCTTTATTACCATACGGTAGACATAGACATCCATCATCAGTGCATAAACAATTTCTTCAAACAACATCTCCTAAACCACCGATCAGATTTTGACCTACACAGAAATTATCCTTATTTTGGTCCTCTTTCAAAATTGTTCAAATTGTTCTGGTCCATTGCACATCTAGGCCACAGGAGCTAAAAATAGATCTTTTAACTGAAAATCTTGTAAAATCAGCCTTGAAGCCAAATATGACCCTGCCCATGGGTTCAACTCATGTGCAACAATGTTGACAATATTGGATCTATCTTATCCAAAATAAAATAATATAAGCGACACAAACACCCAAAGACAAACCATAACAAAAATAAACAGTGACAGAAGAACCGCCTTGGAAAGGTCAGCCGAAACGAAGTCCACTGGGGGGGGGGGGGTGCTTAAATCGATTTTACGTGGCCACAATCCTCTCCGTTACTTCTGTCGCGATTTAGACAAATCATTTGTTCAGTCCAAATGAAGGCCTTTAACTCATCAGTGCAACATCTCCGTGAACTCAAATAATCAAACAACCACAGAGATGAAACAACGGTGAGGACTCGACAGCAAGAAACCACTGAAATGTTTGAGCAAAAGAAAGCCAACAGTTAGTTTAGTTTATACTAATTTTAGTTCGATTGTGATGAAAGCTTCAAGACTCTGATGGGCCCGACCAGAGACAGAGCATCAGGCACCAACCAACATTACCTTGAATTAGATCTCTCTAATTCTCAATAAGCCTTTACGCTGGAACCGTCATAGAATCTGAGGCCTGACCCACCGGCGTGCAATTAAAGAGGGAAGCAAAGTTGTCAACGATAATAGTTTTCATAAACTTATGGTCTCTGATGGGAGCTGTGGGTTATTTGTATTGATTCCTGATCATTGCCTTAACTTCTGCTTTATAATGGGGAAAATTGAAAAATGACTTTTTCACCTTTCAATATATTTTAAAAACTTTCATAGAAATGTTCCTTAATGTTTAATCTGCCATATGATTTTAAAGCTAATTGGTTCCCACAGATGGTTGTCAATTGTCGTCTGTTGTCTTGCAACAACACATTCAAGAGACATCAGACCGCTGAAGCAACTAGGCTCATTGGGTCCAAATTTTAACTTGAGCATCTTTGGGCGCAGGGATTCCATGGTTAATTAGAATACATGGCTGCCAGTGGGCAGTGCTCCATGAGCTCTGGTGAGCATAATTGCCCATGGTTTGTTTGTTTGATTTGAGGTTTAACGTCCCCGTCAACACTGTAAAGGTCATTTTGGAGACGTTGCTTCCAAGTTTGTGGGACTTTTACCCGACATTGAGATGAAATGACATCTCAAGCCCTGTCGCCCAATGAAACCAATAGGGTTTATTAGCATGGACGGTCCGCCTCGCACCGCGGTTCCTGGACAGGCTTAGAACCTCTAAGCGGTTTACCAGTACTAGTGTGCGGGCCGGATTCAGCTCTGCGTGGAAGCATCATGCAGCCCATATATTTCTTCAAGCCCCTATGGGCGGGGGCTCAAATTGCCCATGGACCTCTTGTTTATGAAGTTCAGCTGTTTTGTTTGGTTGCTCTGGCAACTTAGATTTTCCATTGACTAATAATGTGGAAAATTGAAATATGGCATTTACTGCCAAGTCATTGCAGATATTTTGACAAAACTTTCATAGAAATGTTTCTTGAGTAAAATTCTTTCAGCCATATGCTTCTATGTCAGGGGGGTCCTCAAGAATGTGCTAGGGCCATGCCCCGACCCCCCAATTTCATAAAATGCCATTTATCTCAGAAACCATTCAGATCCCCACCCTTAAACCATACATATTCTTGTTCCTTATGATAATCATAATTCAATGACACCAACCTGGGGGTCCCCAGGGATATGCTGGGGCAATGCCCTACCCCCTCCACTGCATAAAAGGCCCAATAGCCCAAAAACCTTACAGATCCCCACACCTAAACCATATGTATTCTTGTTCCTTATGACAAGTCGCATAGAGTGACACCAACCAAGGGTTCACCCGGGATGTGCTGGGGCCATGCCCTGCCCCCTCCACTTCATAAAAGGCCCAATCCCCCTGAAACCTTACAGATCCCACCCCTAATCCATATATATATTTTTGGTCCTTTGGTCCTAAGTTATATTTAGTGACACCAACCTGAGGGTACCGTGGGATATGCCGGGGCCTAGCCCCACCCCCTCCACTTTATAAAAGGCCCAATATCCCAGAAACCTTACAGATCCCCACCGCTTAACATATATTTATTCCTATTCCTTATGATAAGACACATTCATTGACCTGCCCCCGCCCATCGGGGCTTGAAGAAATATATGGGCTGCATGATGCTTCCACGCAGAGCTGAAACCGACCTGCACACAAGTACTGGTAAATAGCTTAGAGGATCTAAGCCTGCCAAGACAAAGCGGTGCGTGTCGGCCCATCCATGCTTATAAACCCTATTGGTTTCATTGGGTGGCAGGGCTTGAGATGTCATTTCATCTCAATGTTGGGTAAAAGTTCCACAAAATTTGAAGTAGCGTCTCCAAAATTACCTTTACAGTGTGACAGGGAGGTTAAACCTCAAATCAAACAAAACATACACACAGTGACACCAACCTAGGGGTCACCAAGGGTGTGTCTGGGCCATTCTCCACCCCTCTACTTCACAAAAGGCCTGAGAAACTGTTCAGAGCCCCACCCCTAGACAATATATATTCATGTTCCTTATGATAAGGCACAATCAGTGGCACCAGCATTGGGCCATATATTCTTGTTCATTATTTTTTAGCTCACCGTCACGTAGTGACAAGGTGAGCTTTTGGGATCACTTTTTGTCCGTCGTGCGTCCGTCCGTGCGTCTGTGCGTGCGTCCGTCCGTAAACAATTCTTTAAACGACATCTCCTCCTAAACCACTGATCGGATTTTGACCAAACTTCACAGGTATGATCCTTAGGTGGTCCCCTTTCAAAGTTGTTCAAATGGTTCCGGTCCGTTGCACATCTAGGTCATAGGAGCCAAAAAGAGATTTTTTTCACCAAAAACTTAAAAAATCTTCTTCTCTGAAACCACAAGGCCCAGGTCTTTGATAGTTGGTATGAAGCTTCATCTGGTGGACCCCTACCAAGATTGTTCAAATTATAGTGCTGGGGCCAAAAATGCCCCCGCTCCGGGGCCCTTTGGTTTTACATGGGCTTATATAGGGAAAATCTTTAAAAATCTTCTTCTCTGAAACCGTAAGGCCCAGGTCTTTGATATTTGGTATGAAGCTTCATCTAGTGGACCCCTACAAAGATTGTTCAAATTATAGTGCTGGGGCCAAAAATGCCCCCGCTCCGGGGCCCTTTGGTTTTACATGGGCTTATATAGGGAAAATCTTTAAAAATCTTCTTCTCTGAAACCGCAAGGCCCAGGTCTTTGATATTTGGTATGAAGCTTCATCTAGTGGACCCCTAACAAGATTGTTCAAATTATAGTGCTGGGGCCAAAAATGCCCCCGCTCCGGGGCCCTTTGGTTTTACATGGGCTTATATAGGGAAAATCTTCTTCTCTGAAACCGCAAGGCCCAGGTCTTTGATATTTGGTATGAAGCTTCATCTAGTGGACCCCTACCAAGATTGTTCAAATTATAGTGCTGGGGCCAAAAATGCCCCCGCTCCAGGGCCCTTTGGTTTTACATGGGCTTATATATGGAAAAGCTTTAAAAATCTTCTTCTCTGAAACCGTAAGGCCCAGGTCTTTGATATTTGGTATGAAGCTTCATCTAGGGGACCCCTACCAAGATTGTTCAAATTATAGTGCTGTGGTCAAATATGCCCCCCACTCCGGGGCCCTTTGGTTTTACATGGGCTTATATAGGGAAAAATCTTTAAAAATGTTCTTCTCTGAAACCGTAAGGCCCATGTCTTTGATATTTGGTATGAAGCTTCATCCCACAAGGCCATGGTACTTCTCCCCCCCCCCCCCCACTCCGGGGCCCTTTGGTTTTACATGGGCTTATATAGGGAAAATCTTTAAAAATCTTCTTCTCTGAAACCTCAAGGCCCAGGTCTTTGCTATTTGGTATGAAGCTTCATATAGTGGACTCCTACCAAGATTGTTCAAATTATAGTGCTTGGGCTAAAAATGCCACCACCCAGGGGCCCTATGGTTTTACTTGGGCTTATATGGGGAAAATCTTTAAAAATCTTCTTCTCGGAAACCCCAAGGGCCAGGTCTTTGCTATTTGGTATGAAGCTTCATCTAGTGGACCCCTACCAAGATTGTTCAAATTATAGTGCTACGGCCAAAACTGCCCCCGACCTTGGGCCCTTTGGTTTTACATAGACTTATATAGAGATATTCCTTAAAAATCTTCTTCTGAAACAGCAAGGCCATGGTCTTTGATATTTGGTGTGAAGCTTCCTCTAGTGGACCTCTATCAAGATGGTTTAAATTATAGCCCTGAGGCCAAAAATGCCCCCGCCCCTGAGCCATTTGGTTTTATATAGGCTTATGTAGGGAATATCTTTAATAAAAATCTTCTTCTCTGAAACCGCAAGGCCCAGGTCTTTGATTTTTGGTATGTAGCATATCTAGTGGACCTTTGCCAAGATTGTTCATATTATAGCCTTTGTTGATATTTGGTATGAAGCTTCACCTTTTTAGACGTCTCTGAACATTATGCACATTATAGCCCTGGGGTTAATAATGGCCCTCCCCGAGTCCCACTTGTTACTCTGTGGATCAGGTGAGCGATCCAGGGCCATCATGGCCCTCTTGTTGACACATTCAGTCACATCAACTTGGGGTTCAGCAGGGGCCATTTCTCTCCCATCCACTTCATAAAAGGGCCTCATATCTCAGGAACTGTTCAGATCCCCATGCTTTAGCTATATATTCTACAAGACACAATCAGTGACAACAATCTTGGCCTTTACTTGGATCTGCCATGCCCGAATACCTCCACTGCTTAAAGGGCCTTACATCTCAGGAACTATACATATCCCCACAGTTAAACCATATATGTCTCTGTTCCTTTTGATAAGACGCATTTAGTGATACCAACCAGGGCTCCATTGGGTCCATGCACAACCCCCTTTACTTTATAAAAAACACCTAATATTTCAGATACTGAGTCCACATGGGTGCTCATTTTGGTATTGGGTTTGAGAGACTTTATAATTGGCAGATTAAAATCATACCATGTTAAAATACATGGCTGCCATTGGCAGTGCCCACCTGAAATCTGGTTCATGAACTGTGGCTCTTTAGTTTGTTTGCTATGGCAAGTAAAGAGTTTCCATTGACTTATAATGGGAAAAATTGAAAAATGACATTTATGCCTTTCAAGATATTTTGTCAAGCTTTCATAGAAATGTTCTGTAAATAATGTTCTTTTAGGCCTATTGATTGCCACAGATGGGAAATTGTCAGTTGTCATCTTTTGTCCTGCAACAATACATTCAAGTGACATCCGACCTCTGAAGCCACTAAGCTGATTGGGTCCAAATTTTATCTGTAGTATCCTTGGGCACAGGACGTTCATGGTTAATTAACTTACATTGCTGTCAGTAAGCAGTGCCCCCTCTGAGCTCTGGTGAACATATAGGCCCATGGGCCTCTTGTTTTGAAATTGAATGAAAACTTTGGTTGCTATGGCAACCACAAGGTCCCATAGACCGAAAATGGGAAAAATGCTTGTCTTCACCTTAACGTCTTCGGTTTTGATCACTTATATGTAAGGTTGCTGGGGATAAAAACTAGGATGAGTTGGAAAACCGGCCAAGGTTGCCCATTAATCGCAGAGTTGATGATGATGATTTTGTGTTTAACGACGCGTCAACCCTCCTGGTGGGTCATAAGCGTCAGTCGGTTAACGGTTAAACGGCATGAATAATTATGATGATATTAAAAGTAACAAGTCAGAATGATAATGTATAAAAATCTGAAACAGTTAAATCTTATGAAAAAGACCAATTTCTTTTAAGAATAAAATAATGTTATCAACAGGTACATCTCGAAACAGTTGTTGCAAAGTGTCAGCTTTGAAATATAAAATACGTGAGGGTAATCGCAGAGTTATGTCCTATTTTTAGCTCAGCTGTCACATAGTGATGAGGTGAGCTTTTGGGATCACATTTTGTCCGTCCTGCCTCCGTGTGTGCTTCCGTAAACTTTTCATGTGAACACACTAGAGGTCACAGTTTTTGGCCAATCATCATCAAACTTGATCAGAATGATCATCATGACAAGTTCGAATATGGGTCATGGCAGGTCAAAAAAGTAGGTCAGTAGGTCAAATCAAAGAGAAACCTTGTGAACACTCTAGAGGCCAAAGTTTTGGTCCGATCGTCATCAAACTTGCTCAGAATGATCATCTTGGCAATAAGATGGTCAAGTTCGAATATGGGTCATGTCGGGTCAAAAAGTAGGTCAGTAGATCAAATCATAGAGAAACCTTGTGAACATTCTAGAAGCCACGGTTTTGGTCCAATCGTCATCAAACTTGCTCAGAATGATCGTTTAAACAATATCTGGTCAAGTTCGAATATGGGTCATGTCGGGTCACTAATTAGGTCAGTAGATCAAATCATAGAAAAACCATGTGAATACACTAGAGGCCACAGTTTTGGTTCGATAATCATCAAACTTGCTCAGAATGATAAACTTGACAATATCTCAGTCAAGTTCGAATGTGGGTCATGTCGGGTCAAAAAGTAGGTCAGTAGGTCAAATCAGACACACCAGAGGCCACAGTTTTGGTCCGATCACCATCAAACTTGCCCAGAATGATCATCTTGACAATACCATACTCAAGTTCGAATATGGGTGTTGTCGGGTCAAAAAGTAGGTCAGTAGGTCAAATCATAGAAAAACCTTCTGAACACACCAGATGCCACAGGTTTGGTCCAATCATCATCAAACTTGCTCAGAATGATCAACTAGATAATATCTTGGTCACGTTCGAATATGGGTCATATCGGATCACAAAGTAGGTCAGTAGGTCAAATCATAGAAAAACCTTGTCAATACACTAGAGGCCACAGTATTTGTCCAGTCATCATCAAACTTGCCCAGAATGATCATCTTGACAATGTCTCAGTCAAGTTCGAATATGGGTCAGGTTGGGTCAAAAAGTAGGTCAGTAGGTCAGATAAAAAAAAAACCTTGTGAACACACTAGAGGCCACACTTTTAGTCCGATCATCATCAAACTTGCTCAGAATGATAGTCTTGACAATATCTTGGTCAAGTTCGTATGGGTCATGTCGGGTCAAAAGGTAGGTCAGTAGGTCAAATCAAAGAAAAACCTTGTGAATACACTAGAGGCCACAGTTTTAGTCCAGTCATCATCAAACTTGCCCAGAATGATCATCTTGACAATGTCTCATTCAAGTTCGAATATGGGTGTGTTAGGTCAAAAAGTAGGTCTGTAGGTCAAATCAGAGAAAAACCTTGTGAACACACTAGAGGCCACAGTTTTGGTCCGATCATCATCAAACTTGCTCAGAATGATAGTCTTGACAATGTCAAGTTCGAAAATGGGTCATGTCGGGTCAAAAAGTTGTTCAGTAGGTCAAATCATAGAAAAGCCCTCAACACACTAGAGGCCACAGTTTTGGTCTGATCATCATCAAACTTGCCCAAAATGATCATTTGACAATATCTCGGTTAATTTCGAGTATGGGTCATGTCTCGTCAATCAGTAGGTCAGATTGTTGAAAAACCTTGTGAACCCACTAGAGGCCCCAGTTTTGGTCCAATCATCAAACTCGCTCAGAATGATCATCTTGACAATATCTGGGTCAAGTTTGAATATGGGTCATGTTGGGTCAAATAGTAGGTCAGCAGGTCAAATCATAGAAAAACGTTTTGAACACTCTTAGAGGATCTAAGCCTGTTCAGGAAACCCGGTGCAAGGCGGACCGTCCATGCTAATAAACCCTATTGGATTCATTGGGCGACAGGGCTTGAGAGGTCATTTCATCTCAGTGTCGGGTAAAAGTCCCACAAAATTGGAAGCAATGTCTCCAAAATGACCTTTACAGTGTTGATGGGGACGTTAAACCTCAAACAAACAAACTAAGGGGCCACAGTTTTAGTCAAATCATCATAAAACTTGCTCAGAATGTTCATTTGGGCAATCTCAGTTAAGTTCGAATATGGGTCATGTCAAATCAAAAAGTAGATCAGTAGCTTATTTTGTCATAACTTTTGAATCGTTTGAGATAGAGCCTTCATATTTCGCATGTAGGTTCCTTGTGACAAGGGCTTCTCACTCATATAAAGATTTGACCCGTGACCTTGGCCTGTGACCTACTTTATCATAACTTTTGAACCATATGAGATAGAATTTTCAAAGGTTTTCTAAACCATTCAAAAATTTTGACCCATGACCTTGACCTTTGACCTACTTTGTCCTAACTTTTGAAGCATTTTAGATATAGCCTTCATATTTGGCATGTAGGTTCCTTGCGACAAGGGCTTCGTATTCATACATAAAATGATCTGTGACCTTAACCTTGACATTTGACCTATTTTATTATAACTTTTGAACCATTTGAGATAGTGCCTTCAAATTTGGTATGTATGTTCCTTGTGAAAAGGTCTTCCCATCCATACAAAAATTTTGTCTTATAACCTTGACCTTTGACCTACTTTGTCATAATTTTGAAGCATTTGAGATAGCGCCTTCATATTTGACATGTAGTTTCCTTGTGACAAGGGCTTCCTATTCATACAAAAATGATTTGTGACTGTGACCTTGACCTACTTTATCATAACTTTTGAACTATTAGAGATAAAGCCTTCATATTTGGCATGTATATTCCTTGTTGCAAGGACTTTCCACCCATACAATACTATTGACCTGTGACCTTGACCTTTGACCTTCTTTCTCTAACTTTTGAACCGTTGAAGATAGAGCCTTCATATTTGGCATGTAGGTACCTTGTGACAAGGGCTTCCCACATATGCAAAAGTTTTTACCTGTGACCAGTCATTGCCCTTATCTGGTAAAAACCTTTAAAAATCTTCTTCTCAGGAACCGAATGGTCGATGACCTTGAAACTTGGTATCCAGCATCGGGGACTTGGGGGCCCTTCCAAGTTTTTTAAATGATGACCTTTGATTGACCTTGACCTGCTTTTCGCCAAGGTCAAATTCGGTCACTCAGACATTTGTATGGAAAAAAAGGCAAAACAGTGGATTTTTTTAATGCATGGTAGCTTGTGGCATCAGAAATGATATTTGCAATCAGCTGAATCTGAGTTTATTAATTCCAAAGGTCAAGAGCATTTACTGACCTTTATCCTGAAGGCTCAGATTAAGTATTTTTATGCCCACGTAGGAGGGCATATAGTTTTTGCACTGTCCATTTGTGGGTTAGTCCGCACTTTTTTAACTCGCTCAGGTGAACAATCATGTCTTGCTTTTCATCACAGTTTGCCTTTCTTCAGTTTTTAGCTCACCTGTCCCTTTAGGCTCATAGGTGAGCTTATAGTATACCCATGGTCCGTCGTCCATCCGTCCGTAGTCCGTCCGTCCACCATTTTCAAAGATCTTCTTCTCCTATACTGCAGGGCCAATCAAAGCCAAATTTCATATGGAGCCTCAGTGGGATGGGGGAACGAAAGTTTGTTCGCGGGGTCTGGATCACATGACCAAGATGGCCGCCATGCCCATATATGGTAAAAAGCCTTCAAAAATCGTCTTCTCGAGAACCATGAGGCCAGTGGCCTTGAAACTTGGCATATAGCATATGGCACTCGGGCCCATCATGGTTTGTACAAATGGTGACCCCGGGTTGACCTTGACCTATTTTACAGCAATGTCAAATTTGCCGAAGTAGGCTTTTGCAATGGGCAAAGTGAAAATAATGGATTTATAGGAAAACCTTTGAAGACAGTGTCACCAAAATTTGTAGATCAGGTAAAGTAACTGAATACATAAAAATCTATGGGTCAGAAAGGTCAAGGTCATTCATTGGCCTTAGACCAAGGTCATTCAGGATCCATATTTCAAACATTTTTTTCTCCAAAACTGCTGAGCCAATTTAAGTGAAATTTAATATGGAGCCTTTGTGAGTTGAACAAATGAAAAAATGCCAATACGGTCTAGATCAAGCATGACGACCAAGATGGCCGTCACGCCTATATATATGGTAAAAAGCCTTAAAAATTCTTCTTCTCCAGAACCGTAAGGCCAATGGCCTTGAAACTTGGCATATAGCATATGGTACTCGGGCCCATCATAGTTTGTACAAATGGTGACCCCGAGTTGACCTTGACCTATTTTACAGCAATGTCAAATTTGCCGACTTAGGCTTTTGCATGGGAAAAAGTGAAAATAATGGATTTTTAGGAAACCATTGAAGACAGTGTCACCAAAATTAGTAGATAAGGTAAAGTGGCTGAATACATGAAGATCTATGTGTAAGAAAGGTCAAGGTCATTAATTGACCTTAGACCAAGGTCACGCAGGTTCCATATTTCAAACATTTTTTCTCAGAAACTACTGAGCCAATTGAAGTGAAATTCAATATGGAGCCTTTGGGAGTTGAACAAATGAAAAGCTGCCAACATGGTCTAGATCACATGACCAAGATGGCCACCACGCCCATATATGGTAAAGAAACTTTGAAATTCTTCTTCTCAAGAACCGTAAGGCCAATGGCCTTGAAACTTGGCATGTAGCATATGGTACTCGGGCCTATCATAATTTGTTCAAATGGTGACCCTGGGTTGATCTTGACCTATTTTACAGTAATGTCAAATTTGCTGACTTAGGCTTTTGCATAGGAAAAAGTGAAAATAATGGATATTTAGGGAAACCATTGAAGACAGTGTCACCAAAATTTGTAGATTAGGTAAAGTAACTGAATACATGAAGATCTATGGGTAAGAAAGGTCAAGGTCATTCATTGACCTTAGGCCAAGGTCACTCCGATTTCATATTTAAAAAAAAAAAACATTTTTTCTCAGAAACTACTGAGCCAATTTAACTGAAATTCAATATGGAGCTTTTGTGAGTTGAACAAATGAAAAGTTGCCAGTACGGTCTAGATCACATGACCAAGATGGCCGCCACGCCCATATATGGTAAAAAGCCTTCAAAAATTTTCTTCTCCAGAACCGTAAGGCCAATGGCTTTGAAACTTGGCATATCATACGGTACTCGGGCTCGTCATAGTTTTTATAAATGCTGACCCTGGGTTGACCTTGACCTATTTTATGGCAGTGTCAAATTTGTCAACTTAGGCTTTTGCATGGGAAAAAGGGAAAATAATGGATTTTTAGGAAACCATTGAAGACAATGTCACCAAATTGGTAGATCAGGTAAAGTAAATGAATACATGAAGATTCATGGGTAAGAAAAGTCATCATTCAGTGACCTGGGACCAAGATTAACCAGGTTCCATATTTCAAGTTTTTTCTCAGA
The DNA here is from genome assembly GCA_963580285.1 of Lucinisca nassula. Classification (NCBI taxonomy): domain Eukaryota; kingdom Metazoa; phylum Mollusca; class Bivalvia; order Lucinida; family Lucinidae; genus Lucinisca; species Lucinisca nassula. The sequence goes on along the minus strand of OY757019.1, from coordinate 66,874,005 downwards.
AACCGCTGGCCCAATTCAAGTGAAATTTGATATGGATCCTTTAAATGATGAACAAATGAAAATTTGCTCATATGGTCCAGGTCACATGACCAAGATGGTGGCCATGCCCATATATGGTAAAAACACTTCGAAATTCTTCTTCTCCAGAACCGTAAGGCAAATGACCTTGAAACTTGGCAGGAAGCATCTGGTACACGGGCCTATCATAATTTGTTCAAATGGTGACCCTGGGTTGACCTTTACCTATTTTACGGCAATGTCAAATTTGCGGACTTAGGCTTTTGCTTGGGAAAAAGTGAAAATAATTGATTTTTAGCTCACCTGAGCCTTTAGGCTCATAGGTGAGCTTATAGTATAGCCATGGTCTGTCGTCTGTCCATCCGTTGTCCGTCCGTCCACCATTTTCAAAGATCTTCTCCTCCAAAACAGGGAGGCCAATCAAAGCCAAATTTCATGTGGAGCTTCAGTAGGATGGGGGAAGGAAAGTTTGTTCGCGGGGTCTGGGTCACATGACCAAGATGGCAGCCATGCCCATATATGGTAAAAAGCCTTCAAAAATCTTCTTCTCCAGAACCATGAAGCCAATGACCTTGAAAGTTGGCTTGTAGCATCTGGTACTTGAGCCCATCATAGTTTGTAAAAATGGTGACCCTGGGATGGCCTTGACCTATTTTATGGCTATGTCAAATTTGCAGACTTGGGCTTTTGCATGGGAAAAAGTGAAAATAATGAATATTTAGGAAACCATTGAAGATTAGGACACAAAAATAGGTAGCTCAGGTAAACAAAATCAATACATGAAGATTTATGGATAAGAAAGGTCAAGGTCATTAAATGACCTTGGACCGTCGTCTGTCCGTCCACCATTTTCAAAGATCTTCTTCTCCAAAACTGAAAGGTCAATCAAAGCCAAATTTCATTTGGAGCCTCAGTAGGATGAAGGAGCGAAAGTTTGTTCGCAGGGTCTGGGTCACATGACCAAGATGGCTGCCACACCCATATATGGTAAAAAGCCTTCCAAAATCTTCTTCTCCAGACCCATGAAGCCATTGACCTAGAAACACAAATTGACAAGGCGTTTATTGGATTAATCATGTGTAATTAACGGATTGACATCTGAAGTAAGTTTTAAGTTTACAGAATTTGATAATATCCTAAATATTTGACGGAATCAGCGAAAATTTCTAAATGTTGGACCAGTATCGGACCGATTTTTTGCGGCTTTGGGCCGTTTCCAATCGGTCCCAATTTCTGAATTTCGGTCTGGGACCGAAAAAAAATCGTTTTTTCCGAGCCCTGAGCCACGGTCAATCAACTAGTAAATTATTTTTTACACATGACAACAATAAAAAGGATGTTTACACAAGTGTCAAATTAATTGATAATTGACTTAAGCGGTATTTTCTACCTGGCCGATCATCAATAATGACTTTATCAAAATTTGCAATTATTTGATGGAATAACAAAGATCTTGCGATGGAAAGTAATTTTTCTTGCTAATAGGAACAAGAAAGAAAAAAAAAAAATAGAAAAATGATTTGGTAAATATTTTTTTTCAATCACAAGATTCACCGGTTCCATGTTTGTCCCGCACTTTATTACTATGACCCGCGCTCTGTGCTAACATTAAAATGTACACCAGGACCAGGTGTCAGGTGAGCGTTTACAGGACCACTGGTCCTCTGGTTTCTTTCTTTCTAAACATCAGTGATGATTTTCTGGTACACAGATGAGCGACACAGGGCCATCTTCACAGGAATATTACGTAGTTGACTCCCTACCAAAATAGCTATAATCATTCTGCTCTTGACGAACAAGATGACTGCCATGGTTAAAAATAGAAAAAAAAACATCTTCAAACAACAACTCCTCCTGTAACCTTTGGCCAATTTCATTCAAAATTCATTGGAGTTTTGCTTAGATGAGCGTCTACCAAAATAGCTAAATCTATCCTGCTCTGGTGAGCAAAATGGCCACCATAGCAAAAAATAGAAAAACATTGTAAATTTGCTTCAAACATGGACTCCTCCTAAACCCTTGGGCCAATTTTATTCAAACTTCACAGGAATGTTATTAGGTGACTCTATTCCAAAATAGCTAAAACTGTTCCGCTCTGATGAACAAGATGGCCCCCAGAGCTAAAAATAGAAAAAAAACATTCAAGCAACAACTCCTGTACCATTGGGCCAATTTCATTCGAACTTCATAGGAGTGAGTGTTTGAGTTTAAGTCTCACCAACAGCTAAGGTTATACGGTGACGGGACCTCGGTTTAAAGACTCATCTGAAAGTCTGGAGAAGCCCGGGATCGATCCTGCTACCCCTGGTTTACAAGGCAAGTAGCATGACCACTTCACCATGAAGGCTTCTAAACTTCATTGGAATGTTGTATAGATGACCCTCTAGGAAAATAGCATAAATGATTAACAAATGGTCACAAGACACACCGTACAACCGGCTGCGTCGAAGACAGATTACTGTCTCTAAGACAGATCGTGGAAAACATTTCATAGAAAGGGTAGGTGAATTTTTTTTGTTTGTATAAATCTAGAAGGCAATCTGTTGACTTTTGCTGCTATTGGAGAAGAAACTAAATGCCTGGAGATACCGCAGCAACAATCTGACTATATTTCAAAGCCAAATAAGGCTTTTCGAGTTCGTTGAAAAATATTTTCTCAGCAAAATTTTATGATTTTTTGTTTTCTGCATCAAGTGTACGTCTACGGAACAATAAATGTTACATTCACTTACTCCTGCTAAAACTTCGATTATTCAGCAGCATTTCTGCCAAATTGGACCGTATAACTCGGTTAAATAAACAAACTACGCCCCCCCCCTAAAGAGACCAGGTGTCCAAAAAAAAGCTGTCTCTTACTACAGATTTTTTTATACGCTTGTCCACAAACACAGATCAGAGATTTCGAAGGCTAACATTGATGACAGAGACGATTTCGGTTACATCTTCAATAAAGACAAATTCTGGATGACTTAACACCAGCAACTTCAGTGGAATCAATGTCGTGCTAGCTCCAGGCCATTACTCGTGGAGTAACATAGAGGCTGCTCTATAATCACTTTTATTTCCTGTCAACACACAAATTTTTCAATCAGTAGAAGCCTCCGTGGTGTAGTGGTAATGCTACTTGCCTTGTAAACCAGGATTCGCGGGATCGACCCCGGGCTTCTCCAGACTTTAGGGTGTGCCTTTAAACCGAGGTCCCGTCTCCTTAGGTGTCCTTAGCTGTTAGTGAGACGTAAAACTCTCTCTCTCTTTCTCTCTCACTCTCTTGTGCAATCAGTAAACATTTGAGGCGTTATTTGTTTAATTTTTCTTCTGCCTGTACTTTTTCTTTCCTAGATGTTACTAGGCTCAGCGATTTCTGTGTTGTAATTTGTTTGAAATGTCCCCATCAACACTGTAAAGGTAATTTTGGAGACGTTGCTTCCAATTTTGTGGGACTTTTACCCGACATTGAGATGAAAGGACAACTCAAGCCCTGTTGGCCAATGAAACCACTAGGGTTTATTAGCATGGATGGTCCGCCTCGCACCTCGGTTCCTGGACAGGCTTAGATCCTCTAAGTGGTTTACCAGTACTAGTGCGCGGGCCGGATTCAGCTCTGCGTGGAAGCATCATGCAGTGCGTATATTTCTTCAAGCCCCTATGGGCGGGGCGACACTCTGTGTTGTAATAAGTTAGGAATTGGATATTGAAAGTAAACAGCTGACGTTCATGCAAATATCTGGTTGTGCCATTTTTTTAGCATCAAACGCCATGTATTTTAATTGCACAAACAAGGTTGCACAATGCAATAGTGAACATTAAATAGGTCGTTGTGCAAACGATGCAGAGGCGACCATGAACAACAAGATGGTACGTACGTCTGTATTAACCAATTCAGTACCAGAAACCCCTAAATCGTCTGATCTGTCATCAATGTTAGCCTTCGAAATCTCTGATCTGTGTTTGTGGACAGTCGTATAGACAGATCCAATGTATTGACACGTGACCTTGTTTACATTTCATTGCGCATGCGTCAATTACCTCCCCTGTCGAGGTTCTCTTTTATCTGGTTGGCAAAACATGACTGTTGCCGTACAGTGTCAATGAGAATTTCGAAAAGTTATCGTTTGATTTAAGTCATTTCTTTTCCAAAAAATTAACTGATCCTTGTCAGTTTGTAATTTTGAAGTATTAAACCAAAACGTTGTCGATGCTCTTCATTTAACGAATGGAAATAAGATTAAAGCATGTATATTTTCTTTCCAATTTTATACGAAAAAGAAGCAGTTTAATGTCAAAAATGGTTTGTGGCAAACAGTTTTGATAAAAAGACGATTTAACAAAGGTTATTTGCCCACCAGATAAAACGAGGCTAATGACCTTTGACATTGTGTGACGTAGACTTTGGATGTGTCTATAAAGAACAATCTGTAGTTAGAGACAGCATGTTTTGGACACCTGGTCTCTTTAGGGGGACGTAGTTTCTTTATTTAACGAGTTATACAGTCCGATTTGGCAGAAATGCTGCTGAATACTCGAAGTTTAAGCAGGAGTAAGTGAATGTAACATATATTGTTCCGTAGACGTACACTCGACGCCGAAAACAAAAATTCATAAAATTTTCGATGAAAATATTTTTTAACGAACTGGAAAAGCCTCATCTGGCTTTGAAATATAGTCAGAATTTTGCTGCGGTATCTCCAGGTATTTAGTTTCTTCTCCAATAGCAGCAAAAGTCAACAGGTTGCCTTCTCGATTTATACAAACAAAAAAACTTCACCTACCCTTTCTATGAAACGTTTTCCGCGATCTGTCTTAGAGACAGTAATCTGTCTTTGACGCAGCTGGTTGTACGGTGTGCAAGAGCTAAAAATAGAAAAACATTGTAAATTTGCTTCAAATGCGAACTCCTTCTAAACTTTTGCCCCAATGTGATTTAGAACTTCACAGGAATGTTGCCTAGGTGACTCCCTACCAAAATTGTTAAAACTCATTCCACTCCAATGAACAAGATGGCTGCAAGAGCTTAAAATAAAAAATCTTCAAAAGACAATTCCTCCTGTACCCTTAGGTCAATTTCATTCAAACTTCGAAGTAATGATGCTTAGAAGACCCTCTACCAAACAGGCTAAAACGATCTCGATCCGATGAACAAAATGGCCACTGGAGCTGAAAATAGAAAAATATTGTAAATTTGATTCAAACGTGAACTCCTCCTTGAATGAAACAGGAATGTTGCCTAGGCTACTCCCTACCAAATAAGCTAAAACCACTCTGCTGATGAACAAGATGGCCACCAGAGCTAAAAATAGAATGTACTCGAGACAGTGACACACAGGTGAGCGAACTAGGGCCCTCTTGTTGATCTTGTCATCACTGTAGCGCCTTCAGTTTTGATAAGATCTTCCTGAAACTTACATACAAGTAAGTCAGGGCTAAAGCCCTCGCCCATAGGGGCTTGAAGAAATATATGGGCTGCATGATGCTTCCACGCAGAGCTGAATCTGGCCCTCACACTAGTACTGGTAAACCGCTTAGAGGATCTAAGCCTGTCCAGGAACCGTGATGCGAGGCGGACCATCCATGCTAATAAACCCTATTGGTTTCATTGGGCGACAGGGCTTGAGATGTCATTTCATCTCAATGTCGGGTAAAAGTCCCACAAAATTGGAAGCAACGTCTCCAAAATGACCTTTACAGTGTTGACGAGGACGTTAAACCTCAAGTCAAACAAACAAACAAAAGCCAGGGCTAAAAGCTCAGATGGGTTCAAAAATTAGCGATGTTGGTCGTTTAATGACAGAGTTATGCTGAAAATACTTTTTACCTTGTCATCACCGTAGCCCCTTCAGTTTTGATCAGATATTCTTGAAACTTACAAACAAGCAAGTCAGGGATAAGAGCTCGAAAATTGGCGAGGTCTGCATAACTATCATTGAGACGTCCCCTTGTTTGCTGAAAAAGCCGCCTTTTGACCTTGTCATCAGTTTTAATTGAAACTTTTTTAAACTTACATGTAAAACCTAAAGCCATAAAACGTCGCCTAAGTTCAAAAACTGATGAGGTTCGCCTTTATTTCAGAGAGTTATGTCCCCTTTGATTTCAGAAAATGCCTACTTTTGACCTTGTAGCCCCTTCAGTTTTTATTGTATCTTCTTGAAACTTTTATGTAAATAAGTCAGGGATTAAAGCTTGGATGAGTTTGAAAACTGATGTGGTCAGTATTTTTATCATTGAGTTACGTCCCTTTGATTGCAGAAAATGCCTATTTTTTAGCTCACCTGTCACGTAGTGACAAGGTGAGCTTTTGGGATCACTGTTTGTCCGTCGTGCGTGCGTCCGTCCGTAAACTTTTCTTGTGAACACACTAGAGGTCACAGTTTTTTGCCCATCATCTTCAAACTTGGTCAAAATGATCATCATGACAATATCTCGGTCAAGTTCGAATATGGGTCATGTTGGGTCAAAAAGTAGGTCAGTAGGTCAAATCAAAGAAAAACCTTGTGAACACTCTAAGAGGCCAAAGTTTTGGTCCGATCGCCATCAAACTTGCTCAGAATGATCATCTTGACAATATATCAGTCAAGTTCGAATACGGGTCATGTCGGGTCAAAAAGTAGGTCAGTAGATCAAATCATAGAAAAACCTTGTTTGTGCCGTGTGGCGGCTGTAAAAGGTCTCCCCGTACATGCATTTAATGCTCTTATTTTCCCAATCCTCAGGGATTGCTTATACAATTGCTTTTTTCCTGATCTTTGTTTTACTTCTACTTTGTGAACACTCTAGAGGCCACAGTTTTGATCCGATGGTCATCAAACTTGCTCAGAATGATTGTCTTTACAATATCTGGGTCAAGTTCGAATATGGGATATGTCGGGTCACAAAGTAGGTCAGTAGGTCAAATCATAGAAAAACCTTGTGAATACACTAGAGGCCAAAGTTTTGGTCCGATAATTATCAAACTTGCTCAGAATGATTATCTTGACAATATCTCAGTCAAGGTCGAATATGGGTCAAGTCGGGTCAAAAAGTAGGTCAGTAGGTCAAATCAGAGAAAAATCTTGTGAACACACTAGAGGCCACAGTTTGGTCCAGTCATCATCAAACTTGCCCAGAATGATTATCTTGTCAACATCTCGGTCAAGTTCGAATATGGGTGTTGTTTGGTCAAAAAGTAGGTATTTAGGTCAAATCATAGAAAAACATTCTGAACACACTTGGGTCCACAGGTTTGGTCCAATCATCATCAAACTTGCTCAGAATTATCATCTTGATAATATCTTGGTCACGTTCGAATATGGGTCATGTCGGGTCACAAACTAGGTCAGTAGGTCAAATCATAGAAAAACCTTGTCAATACACTAGAGGCCACAGTTTTGGTCCAATCATCATCAAACTTGCCCAAAATGATCATCTTGACAATGTCTCAGTCAAGTTCGAATATGGGTCAGGTTGGATCAAAAAGTAGGTCAGTAGGTCAAATCAGAGAAAAACCTTGTGAACACTCTAGAGGCCACAGTTTTGGTCCGATCATCATCAAAATTGCCCAGAATGATCATCTTGACAATATCTCGGTCAAGTTCAAATACGGGTCATGTCGGTTCATAAAGTAGGTCAGTAGGTCAAATCATAGAAAAACCTTGTGAATACACTAGAGGCTACAGGTTTGGTCCGATCATCATCAAACTTGCTCAGAATGAGCATCTTGATAAGGTCTTGGTCACGTTCGAATATGGGTCATGTCGGGTAACAATGTAGGTTGGTAGGCCAAATCATAGAAAAACCTTGTGAACACATCAGAGGCCACAGTTTTGGTCCGATCATTATCAAACTTGCTCAGAATGATAGTCTTGACAATATCCTGGTCAAGTTCGAATATGGGTCATGTCGGTCAAAAAGTAGGTCAGTAGGTCAAATCATAGAAAAACCTTCTGAACACACTAGAGGCCACAGTTTAGGTTCGATCATCATAAAACATGCCCAGAAATGATCATCTTGACAATATCTCGGTCAAGTTCGAATACAGGTCATGTCGTGTCATAAAGTAGGTCAGTAGGTCAAATCATAGAAAAACCTTGTGAACACACTAGAGGCCACAGTTTTGGTCCGATCGTCATCGAACTTGCCCAGAATGATCATCTTGACAATATCTCAGTCAAGTTCGAATATGGGTCATTTCTGGTCAAAACGTAGGTCAGTAGGTCAAATCATAGAAAAACCATCTGAACACACTTGAGGCCACAGTTTTGGTCCGATCATCATCAAACTTGCTCAAAATGATCATTTGACCATGTGTCGGTTAATTTCGAATATGGGCCATGTCTGGTCAATAAGAAGGTCAGTAGGTCAGATTGTTGAAAAACCTTGTGAACACACTAGAGGTCCCAGGTTTGGTCCGATCATCATCCAACTTGCTCAGAATTATCATCTTGACAATATCTGGGTCAAGTTTGAATATGGGTCATGTCGGGTCAAAAAGTAGGCCAGCAGGTCAAATCATAGAAAAACCTTGTGAACACACTAGAGGCCACAGTTTTGGTCCGATCATCATCGAACTTGCCCAGAATGATCATCTTGACAATATCTCAGTCAAGTTCGAATATGGGTCATGTCAATTCAAAAAGTAGATCGGTAGGTTAATTTGTCATAACCTTTGAACCCTTTGAGATAGAGCCTTCATATTTGGCATATAGGTTCCTTGTTACAAGGGCTTCCCACTCAGATAAAGATTTGACCTGTGACCTACTTTATCATTACTTTTGAACCATATGAGATAGAGCCTTCATATTTGGCATGTATGTTCCTTGTGACAAGGTTTTCTCGAACCATTCAACACTTTTGACCCATGACCTTGACCTTTGACCTACTTTGTCATAACTTTTGAAGCATTTGAGATACAGCCTTCATATTTGGCATGTAAGTTCCTTGCGACAAGGGCTTTCTATTCATTTATAAAATGATCTTTGACCTTTTTCCTTGTCATTTGACCTATTTTATTTTAACTTTTGAACCATGTTGTGTAGATGACACTCTAGGAAAATAGCATTACGATTAACAAATGGTCACAAGTGCTAAAAATAGAAAAACATTGTAAATTTGCTTCAAATGCGAACTCTTGGGCCAATTGGATTTAAAACTTCCCCGGAATGTTGCCTAGATGACTCCTTACCAAAATAGGTAAAACTCATTCCACTCAAATGAACAAGATGGCTGCCAGAGCTAAAAATAAAAAAAATCTTCAAACGACAATTCCTTCTGTACCCTTGGGCCAATTTCATTCAAACTTCGAAGTAATGTTGCTTAGATGACCCTCTACCACAAAGGCGAAAAACGATCCCGCTCTGATGAACAAAATGGCCACCGGAGCTGAAAATAGAAAAATATTGTAAATTTGATTCAAACGTGAACTCCTCCTAAACCCTAAGGCCAATTTGATTTGCACTTCACAGGAATGTTGCCTAGGTGACTCCCTATCAAATAAGTAAAAATCACTCTGCTGTTGAACAAGATGGCCACCAGAGCTAAAAATAGAAAGTACTCGAGACTGTGACAAACAGGTGAGCGAACCAGGGCCCTGTGGGCCCTCTTGTTTACTTTGTCATAACCGTAACTCCTTCAGTTTTCATCGGATCTTCTTGAAACCTATATATAAATGAGTCAGGGATAGAATCTTTGATAAGTTCCAAAACTAGCAATGTCATGTCCATTAATAACAGAGTAATGTCCCCTACTTTGCTGAAAATGCTTATTTTCGACCCTGTCATCACCACTGCCCCTTCAGTTTTGATCAAATCTTTGTGAAACTTACAAACTAGTATTAAGTCAGGGATAAAAGCTCGGATGAGTTTCAAAAACTGGTGAGGTTAGCCTATTTATCATAGAGTTATATAACTTTGATTGCAGAAATGCCTTTTTTTGACCTTGTCATCACCATAGCCCCTTCAGTTTTAATTGGATCTTCTTGAAACTTGCATATAAGCAAGTCAAGGATAAAAGATTGAATGAGTTTGAAAACAGGTTAGGTCAGCCGATTTAGTATAGAGTTACATCCCCCTTGATTGAAAAAAATGCTTACTTTTAACCTTGTCATCACTGTACCCCCTTCAGTTTTATTCGGGTATCCTTGAAACGTACATGTAAGTAAAAAAAAGTTAAAAGCGCAGACGAGTTACTTGTTACAAGGGCTTCCAACTCATATAAAGATTTGGCCTGTGACCTTGACCTGTGACCTACTTTATCATAACTTTTGAACCATATGAGATAGAGCCTTCATATTTGGCATGTATGTTCCTTGTGACAAGGTTTTCTCAACCATTCAAAACTTTTGACCCATGACCTTGACCTTTGACCTACTTTGTCATAACTTTTATAGCATTTGAGATACAGCCTTCATATTTGGCATGTAGGTTCCTTGAGACCAGGGCTTTCTATTCATACATAAAATGATCTTTGACCTTTTTCCTAGTCATTTGACCTATTTATCCCCCGCCGAAGGCGGAGGGATATAGTTTTGGCGTTGTCCGTCCGTCCGTCACACTTTGTCCGGAACCGTTTCTCAGCAACTATTGCATGGAATTAAATGAAACATGAAATAAATATTTATTATTATGCTGTGGTGATGCACGCGCAATTTTTTTTCGGATTGACTTTTTACATCCAGAGTTATGGCCCCTTGAATGATTGAAATTCTGGATTTTTCGTCGTCTCACTTTGTCCGGAACCGTTTCTCAGCAACTATTGCATGGAATTGAATGAAAATTGATATAAATATGTATTATTATGCTGCAGTGATGCACGCGCAATTTTTTTCGGATTGACTTTTTACATCCAGAGTTATGGCCCCTTAAATGATCGAAATTCTGGATTTTTCGTCGTCTCACTTTGTCCGGAACCGTTTCTCAGCAACTATTGCATGGAATTAAATGAAACTTGAAATAAATATGTATTATTATGCTGTGGTGATGCACGCGCAATTTTTTTTTCGGATTGACTTTTTACATCCAGAGTTATGGCCCCTTGAATGATTGAAATTCTGGATTTTTCGTCGTCTCACTTTGTCCGGAACCGTTTCTCAGCAACTATTGCATGGAATTAAATTAAAATTGAAATAAATATGTTTTATTATGCTGCAGTGATGCACGCGCAATTTTTTTTCGGATTGACTTTTTACATCCAGAGTTATGGCCCCTTAAATGATTGAAATTCTGGATTTTTTCGTCATCTCACTTTGTCCGGAACTGTTTCTCAGCAACTATTGCATGGAATTAAATGAAACGTGAAATAAATATGTATTATTATGCTGCGGTGATGCACGCGCAATTTTTTTCTGGATTGACTTTTCACATCCAGAGTTATGGCCCCTTAAATGATCGAAATTCTGGATTTTTCGTCGTCTCACTTTGTCCGGAACCGTTTCTCAGCAACTATTGCATGGAATTAAATGAAACTTGAAATAAATATGTATTATTATGCTGTGGTGATGCACTCGCATTTTTTTTCCGGATTTACTTTTTACATCCAGAGTTATGGCCCCTTAAATGATTGAAATTCTGGATTTTTCGTCGTCTCACTTTTTTGTCGGGAACTGTTTCTCAGCAACTATTACATGGAATTAAATGAAACTTGAAATAAATATGTATTATTATGCTGTGGTGATGCACGCGCAATTTTTTTTTCGGATTGACTTTTTACATCCAGAGTTATGGCCCCTTGAATGATTGAAATTCTGGATTTTTCGTCGTCTCACTTTGTCCGGAACCGTTTCTCAGCAACTATTGCATGGAATTAAATTAAAATTGAAATAAATATGTTTTATTATGCTGCAGTGATGCACGCGCAATTTTTTTTCGGATTGACTTTTTACATCCAGAGTTATGGCCCCTTAAATGATTGAAATTCTGGATTTTTTCGTCATCTCACTTTGTCCGGAACTGTTTCTCAGCAACTATTGCATGGAATTAAATGAAACGTGAAACGCGCAATTTTTTTCTGGATTGACTTTTCACATCCAGAGTTATGGCCCCTTAAATGATCGAAATTCTGGATTTTTCGTCGTCTCACTTTGTCCGGAACCGTTTCTCAGCAACTATTGCATGGAATTAAATGAAACTTGAAATAAATATGTATTATTATGCTGTGATGATGCACTCGCATTTTTTTTCCGGATTTACTTTTTACATCCAGAGTAATGGCCCCTTAAATGATTGAAATTCTGGATTTTTCGTCGTCTCACTTTTTTGTCGGGAACTGTTTCTCAGCAACTATTACATGGAATTAAATGAAACTTGAAATAAATATGTATTATTATGCTGTGGTGATGCACACACAAATTTTTTTCGGATTGACTTTTTACACCCAGAGTTATGGCCCCTTAAATGATTAAAATTCTGGATTTTTCGTCGTCTCACTTTGTCTGGAACCGCTTCTCAGCAACTATTGCATGGAATAAAATGAAACTTGAAATAAATATGTATTATTATGCTGCCGTGATGCACGCGCAATTTTTTTTCTCAATTTTGGCCAGATCTACACGAAAAACCCATTCGGCGGGGGATATCAATTCAACGAATTTGCTTGTTTATTTTACTTTTTGAACCATGTTGTGTAGATGACACTCTAGGAAAATAGCATCAACGATTAACAAATGGTCACAAGAGCTAAAAATAGAAAAAACATTGTAGATTTGCTTCAAATGCGAACTCCTTCTGAACCCTTGGGCCAATTGGATTTAAAACTTCACCGGAATGTTGCCTAGATGACTCCCTACCAAAATAGTAAAAGCTCATTCCACTCAAATGAACAAGATGGCTGCCAGAGCTAAAAATAAAAAAAAAATCTTCAAACGACAATTCCTTCTGTACTCTTGGGCCAATTTCATTCAGACTTCGAAGTAATGTTGCTTAGATGACCCTCTACCAAAAAGGCTAAAACGATCCCGCTCCAATGAACAAAATGGCCACCGGAGCTGAAAAAAGAAAAATATTGTAAATTTGATTCAAACGTGAACTCCTCCTAAACCCTAAGGCCAATTTGATTCAAACTTCACAGGAATGTTGCCTAGGTGACTCCCTACCAAATAAGTAAAAATCACTCTGCTGTTGAACAAGATGGCCACCAGAGCTAAAAATAGAAAGTACTCGAGACTGTGACAAACAGGTGAGCGAACCAGGGCCCTGTGGGCCCTCTTGTTTACCTTGTCATCACCGTAACTCCTTCAGTTTTCATCGGATCTTCTTGAAACCTATATATAAATGAGTCAGGGATAGAATCTTATATAAGTTCCAAAACTAGCAATGTCATGTCCATTAATCACAGAGTAATGTCCCCTACTTTGCTGAAAATGCTTATTTTCGACCCTGTCATCACCGCTGCCCCTTCAGTTTTTATCAAATCTTTGTGAAACTTACAAACTAGTATTAAAAGTAGAAGTAAAACAAAGATCAGGAATTGATACAATTAACTTACTCCACCCATAAAAGACACCAAAGGGAAAGAAATACAAACATTAAGCGACCAGACCATAATGGAAACCTAAACAAAGGAAGGCCATAAGGACAGTTACTTTCCCACAAAATGGCCATATGGCCATCCAAAACTAAAAGACACAAGCGATACACACAGTAAGTAACAAACAACAACATAAATAAATCGCCACAGAAGAGCCGCCTTGGAACGGTCAGTGGAAGATTTCCACTGGGGGGGGGGGGGGGTTAAATCGATTTTACGTGGCCACAATCCTCGCCCTTCCGTCGCGATTTAGACAAATAATTTGTTCAGTCAGGGATAAAAGCTCGGATGAGTTTCAAAAACTGGTGAGGTTAGCCTATTAAACATAGAGTTACATAACTTTGATTGCAGATATGCCTATCTTTGACCTTGTCATCACAATAGCCCCTTCAGTTTTAATTGGATCTTCTTGAAACTTACATATAAGCAAGTCAAGGATAAAAGATTGAATGAGTTTGAAAACAGGTTAGGGCAGCCTATTTATCATAGAGTTACATCCCCCTTGATTGAAAGAATTGCTTACTTTTAACCTTGTCATCACTGTACCCCCTTCAGTTTTATTCGGATATTCTTGAAACGCACATGTAAGTAAAAAAAGATAAAAGCTCAGATGAGTTTCAAAACTGATCAGGTCAGCCTATTTATCAAAGAGTTATGTCCCTGTGATCGCAGAAAATGCCTGTTTTAGCTCACCTGTCAAGTAGTGACAAGGTGAGCTTTTGTGATCACATTTAATTTCTGCTAAGTAATTTTAAAATTCATCAAGGAGTAAGAAAGCTATTGACAAAACTCCCCCCCCCCCCCAAAAAAAAATACCTTTTTGACCTTTGACCTCTAAGTATGACCTTGACCGTTTAGAAACCAACTTGGGGGTCACCCACAGCACATCGTCTCATGATAATTAACATTTCTGAAAAGTTATTTTAAAATCATCCCAGGACTAAGAACGTGATTGAACAGACACAAAAGAAAAGCGCCTTTCTATGACCTCTAAATATGACCTTGACCTTTGAGGAACTGACCTGAGTCTTGCATGCGATACACTGTCACATTATGGTTATCATTGCTGCCAAGTAATTGTCAAACTATCCAAAAGTAAGAAAGCTATTAATCGAGCACAAAAAATAACTTTTTTTTTCTTTGACCTCTAAGTATGACCTTGATTTTTATGGAACCGACCTGGATATTGCACGCCACACCCTGTCACTTTGTTTGTACATTTCTGCCAAGTATTCTTTTTTAAATCCATCTAGGAATAAGAAAGTTATTGATAACAAAAAGACCCTTTTTGACATTTGGCCTCTAACTATGACTTTGACCGTTGTGGTACCGACATGGGTCTTGCGGGCAACGCATTGTCACATTATGGTTAACATTTCTGCAAAGAAATTTCTAAATGCATCCAGGAATGAGAAAGTAATTGATTGGAAACAATAAAAAGACCTTTTTGGACATTTGACCTCTTCCGTATGACCTTGACCTTTGAGGTACGGTCCTGGGCCTTGTGCGCGACGCACTATCCCATTATAGTTAACATTTCTGCAAAGTAATTTTAAATCCATCCAGGAATAAGAAAGTAATTGATCGGACAAAATAAAAAGACCTTTTTAGACATTTGATCTCCTAAGTATGACCTTGACCTTTGAGGTACAGACCTGGGTCTTGCGCGCGACACTTTGTCTCACTGAGAAGAATATTTGACCAAAGTTTAGAGACATTCTATCTAAGGGTTCAGGAGATTCGGAGCGGACAAGAATGTGTTACAAACAGTTGGACAGACAAAGGCCATTGCTATAATTCACACTCCGCTTCCCGGCAGGGGATTAATGAAAAGCAGCAAGGAATCATGGTCATGCTCATATAGATGACCAGCCATTGCTCTTCTGTAAATGTAGTATATTGAGTTTTTTCCTTTGCGAGTATGTACTGTACTTTGATTGCATTGATTTTCTCACCTTATTTTATCGATAAAAGTGTATTTTTCAACATCCTCACATCGTTAACCGCCAAAACCATCAGCATTTTTAAAAGCATTATTGTTTCTAAAATAAAGTGGCGTGTAGTTTTCTCCGATTAACAATGTGGACGATCATGCAATTTTCCGTTGAACACCACAGGGGTCTTCAGTTTGTCCATAGGCACAATGTTACACATGACCGGCAGTGTATGTATTTAACCGGAAATTTTATGACGAAAACGCATGCGGTTGACAAAATAAAAAAGTTTTCAATAAACTAGAGATATTTGGACACCTTATGAGTTTATTTTGATCAAATTTTGTTGGCATCAAGAATTAGCTATTGCAGAAGGCTCTTTGCAGTAGAAAACTGTAACCCGTCCTTTCATGAGAAGTATCATCAGGTAGGGGGAAAGGCTCCATAAGGTTTTTGGGCTGATCAGATTAGATTTATGGTTGCCAGGGGAACAAAAAGGTTCCATAGACTTATAATGGGGAAAACGAAGTCTCCACTTTTTCTCGGCCATTTCTGATCCGATCTTCATCAAACTTGCAGATAACCAGGAGGGGCTTACAGTCTACGTCGAGTTCGAATTTGGGCTGCACGGGACAAACAACTTTGGAGTTACCTGCCCTTGAGCATAAATATAAGTGAAAAATGGTGTCTCCAGCTTTTCTCAGCCGTTTATGATCTGATGTTTTTGTAACTTTTTCATAAACGAGGACAAGCATAAAATCTCGGACGATTTCGAATTTGGTTTGAATCTGACCAGTGGTTTTCCAGTAACATCCCCTTGAGCGTGAAAAATTTTCCCATAAACTTATAATGGGGAAAACGACGTCTCCACTTTTTCTTAGCCATTTCTGATCCAATCTTCATCAAACTTGCAGATAAACAGGAGGGGCTTACAGTCTTCTACGTCGAGTTCATATTTGGGATGCATGGGACAAACAGCTTTGGAGTTACCTGCCCTTGAGCATAAATATAAGTGAAAAATGGTGTCTCCAGCTTTTCTCAGACGTTTATGATCTGATATTTTCAGCTCACCTGAGACAAAGGCTCATAAGGTGAGCTTATAGTATAGGTAGGCATCCGGCGTCCGTCCATCGTCCACATCTTTGAACTTTATTATCTACGTGACTAGCTGGCCAATCCCAATCAAAATTTATGTGCAGCATCACTGGGTTTGGGGATTGACTGCATTAGGTTTTGGACCAGTTTTGATCAGAACTGTGGTTGCCATGGAAAAAAAGGTTCCCTGGTGGTTAACCCAATCACGGTTGGCAACTTTGCTTCCCTCTTTGATTGCACACCGGTTGGTCGGGCGCCTCGGAGTCTAACTGTTAGTTTTCTTTTGCTCCAGCAATTCTGTTGTTGTATGCTGTCGAGTCCTCAACCTTGTTTCATCTCTGTAGTTTTTTGTTTTGTATATTCTCGGAGATGTTACACTGATGAGTCAGGAAGCCTTCATGCGGACTAAACAAAATTAGTGTATACCTCGACAGAGGTAAGGGCGAGGATTATGGCCATGTAAAATCGATTAAAGCCCCCAGTGGAATTCTTTCTACTGACCGTTCCAAGGCGGTTCTTCTGTGGCGGTTTATTTATGTTGTTGTTTGTTACTTCTTCCTGTGTGTATCACTTGTGTCTTTTTATTCTGGATGGCCATTTGGCCATTTTGTGGGAAAGTAACTGTCCTTATAGCCATCCTTCGTTTAGGTTTCCAGTATGGTCTGGTCGCTTTATGTTTGTGTTTCTTTCCCTTTGGTGTCTTTGATGGGTGGAGTAAGTTAATTGTATCGATTCCTGATCTTTGTTTTACTTCCACTTTCCATAGACTTACAATGGGGAAAACGATGCATCCGCTTTTTCTCGGCCATTTCTGATCCGATCTTAACCAAAGTTGCCGATAACCAGGAGGGGCTTACAGTCTAATTTGGGCTGCACGGGACAAACAGCTTTGGAGTAACCTGCCTTTGAGCATAAATAGAAGTGAAAAATGGTGTCTCCAGCTTTTCACAGCCGTTTATGATCTGATCTTTTTAGCTCACCTGTCACGTAGTGACAAGGTGAGCTTTCGTGATCACATTTTGGCCGTCGTCCGTCGTGCGTGCGTCCGTAAACAATTTCAAATAAGTATATCTCTAATACCACATAGCCAATATTGATCAACTTTCATGAGACTTTAGCATCATCAGGTAGGGGGAAAGGCTCCATAAGGTTTTCGGCTGATCAGATTGGAATTCTGGTTGCCATGGAAACAAAAAGGTTCCATAGACTTGTAATGGGGAAAACGACGCCTCCACTTTTTTTCGGCCATTTGTGATCCGATCTTCATCAAACAGGTAACCAGGAGGGGCTTACAGTCTACGTCGAGTTCGAATTTGGGCTGCACGGGACAAACAGCTTTGGAGTTACCTGCCCTTTTGCATAAATATAATTTAAAATGGTGTCTCCAGCTTTTCTCAGCCGTTTATGATCTGATCTTTTTGTAACTTTTCATAAACGAGGACAAGCATAAAATCTCGGACGAGTTCGAATTTGGTTTGAATCTGACCAGCGGTTTTCCAGTTACATTCCCTTGAGCGTGAAAAATTTTCCCATAGACTTATAATGGGGGAAACGTATAAGACGTTTCCACTTTTTCTTAGCCATTTCTGATCCGATCTTCATCAAACTTTCAGATAACCAGGAGGGGCTTACAGTCTACGTTGAGTTCATATTTGGGATGCATGGGACAAACAGCTTTGGAGTTACCTGCCCTTGAGCATAAATATAAGTGAAAAATGGTGTCTCCAGCTTTTCTCAGCCGTTTATGATCTGATCATTTTGTCCATTTTCATAAACGAGATCAAACATAAAATCTTGGACGAGTTCGAATTTGGCTTGAATCTGACGAGCGTATTTTTTTTTTTTTTTTTTTTTTTTTTTTCAGTCACATCCCCTTGACTTAAAATGGGGAAAATGATGTCTCTTGATTGGATCATTTTGTAACTTTTGGTACAAAGCATAAAATCTCGAGCGAGTTCGAAGTTGACTTGAATCTGACCAGTGGTTTTCCAGTTACATCTCCTTGAGTGTGAAAGAATTGCCCATAGACTTACAATGGGAAAACGACGTCTCCAGCTTTTCTAGACCATTTCAAATCAGATCTTCATCGAACTTGCAGATAACCAGGAGGGGCATACAACCTATGTTGAGTTTGAATTTGGGCCACGCAGGTCAAATGACTTCTGAGTTACCTGACCTTGAGCATAAATATTAGCGAAAAACGGTGAACCAGCTTTCCACATCCGTTTTTGATCTGATCTTTTTGTTACTTTTGGTAAACGAGGATAAGCATAAAATCTCTAATGAGTTGGATTTTGGTTTGAATCTGACTACCGGATTTCCTGTTACGTCCCCTTGAGGGTGAAAAATTTTCCCATAGACTTACAATGGGAAAAAGATGTCTCCAACTTTGCTTGGCTATTTCTAACCTGACCCTCATCAAACTTCCAGATAACCAGAAGGAGCTTGCAGTCTATGTTTAGTTCGAATTTGGGCCGCATGAGACAAAAGGCTTTCAAATTACCTGCCCTTGGGCATAAATACTAGTGGAAAATAGTGTGTCCACCTTTTCTCAGTCGTTTCTAATCTGATCTTTATGAAACTTCCAGTAAACGAGAACAAGCATAAAACCTCCGTCCGTCGTCCACACCGTTGAACTTGAATATCTAAGTGACAAGCTGGTTAATCCCAATCAAATTTTATGTGCAGCTCACTTTTGGAGCAGTTTTGATCAGAACTGTGGTTGCCATGGAAACAAGAAGGTTCCATAGAATTATTATGGGGACAACGACGTCTCCACTTTTTTCCACCATTTCTGATCTGATCTCCATCAAACTTGCAGATAACCAGGAGGGACATATAATCTACATAGAGTTCGGATTTCGGCTGCATGTGACAAACAACTTTGGAGTTACCTGCCCTTGTTTATTGATTTGAGGTTTAACATACCTGTCAGCACAGTGTAGGCCATTTTGGAGACGTTGCTTCTAGTTTTGTGGGACTTTTGGTTGACATCGAGATGAAATTGTATCTTAAGCCCTTTCCACCCAATGAAACAAATAGGGTCGTTATGCATTGGCGGTCCAACTGGCAAAACTTTTCCTGGGCAGGCTTAGAACCTGTTTACCAGTACTCGTGTGTGATCGATTCCAGCTCTGCATAGAAACCATGTAGCCCAGTCTATTTCTTCAAGCCCCGATGGGCATTCTTAAAACATCATTAATGATTTTCTGGTACACAGGTGAGTGATATAGGGCCATTTGGCCCTCTTGTTTTACCTTGTCATCACCGAAGCCCCTTCAGTTTTGATCTGATCTACTTAAAACGTACAAACAAGTAAGTCAGGGATAAAAGCTCGAGTTCAAAAACTGGGGCGGGGTCCGCATAAGCTCCTTGGGTTTATGTATTGTAATCGAAGATTGGATTTGTTATTTACAACATTCTACACACAAATAGCACTTGAGTCATAAAAGCGAACACAGATAGTGTGTTCTGGTGCTTTTATTTGTTCCGAAAGTATGCGCCCGAAAGTATATTGAAGTTTTTTGAATTTGCTTTGAAAAATTTTGTTTCATTATCTTATAGGGTAATATTGGTCAAGTAGACATCAGCTGTGTATTGCAAAATATTGCACATCTTGTACCAGCCATGGAAGAGGATTCCTTGCCTCCGGCAGTAGAAGTCGTAGCGACACTATCAAGTCCATCCAGTTCACAAGTTTTGCCTTCAGAAACTGTAAATTTAGTTTCTGATTCTGTAGAACAGAGACATATTGACCAGTCACAAACCTGCAATGGTGTTAACAATGCAAAACATGACCAGTCAGCGACTATTTCTCCTGTAGTTGATACAGAATCTGTCCTATCAGGCGATTTGTTACTGACACCAAAAGTGACTTTCATAACAGGAAGTGACACAGAAGAGGAAGGAGAACCAGAGTCTAAAATGCCAGACTTCGACACTCAAGATTTTGATTCTCCTCACATTGATGCTATAGACCTTTCAAGTTTGGATTTTGAACCAGCTTCCACATTTAATGTTAACATTGATTCAGATTTGTCTGCACTAGCTGCAGATGTACTCACTGGTCGTTCAGACAAACAAGCAGAGAATAAAGGCAAGAATGGGGATTAATTTTTACATTGATTGGACACACATCAAAAGCTGATTGTGAAATGGAAGTACATGTACTTGTTTCTCTGCTTATTTAGTTCAATGGTGACCCTAAGGAAAATTATCATCCTCGTTTTACGTTCGGAATAATAGTAATTGTTTTACTTTTTCATAAAGAAGGATACCCGCCTTACATGATCCTGGCAGGTGTCAGAACTGCACCCCGAGCGTAAGCGAGCTATTGGCCAATATATCTCTGACATCATATTAAGCCATAGATAATTCACAGTGTACCTACTTATAGCATGTAAAAAATTATTTTGCAATTTCGCACTGATTCTATTAAATAAGCAGTAGAAATGCTAGACATAGAGGCTTTTTAAAACGTTTTCATGCCCCCGAATCTTTCGGAATCAAAGATTCTGGGGCATATAGTGTTTTGTCTGTCAGTTTGATTGTTCGCAAAAACTTTAACATTGGGCACAACCTTTGAATGGTAACTGATATGGCTTTCATATTTCACATGTACATTCCTTGTCACAAGACCTTTCCAGTGGTACCATAGCGTTTGACTTCGTGACCTTGTCCTTGATGTATGACCTACTTTTTAAAAACTTTAACATTGGCCATAGCTTCCAATTGGTGAGCAATATGGCTTTCTTATTTCACATGTGCATTCTATGTCACAAGAATTTCAAGTGGTATCATAATGGAGGTGGTAGCTTCTTTTTGCTACCTAGGAGACTTGCCTCTGCAGCCAGATTTCGACCACATCACGTGTGAAAACAGCTTGGAAGAAGATTAAGTACCTGCTACCGGTTTGTCTTTCCCGCCACCTCTCATTCAAGACGTGGCCGTGTGTACAGCTCCTGTGTGCGGAGGGCAATGCTCCATGCCAGCGAGACTTGGCCATTGAAAAAAACCAAACCTCCAATGACAGGGCAATGATCAGACAGATCAATTATGCACAATAATTGCCTTGGGTATAACCATTATAATTACGATGCATTCACTTTTAAATGTCATTTCCGTAGTAAATTAATTACATATTTTATGAAGTCTCTATCACAACAGAGAGTACTCTGATATAAACATGTTTACAGTATTCAGAGGTTCATATATCTAATGCTGCAATGTTTTATGAATTAAAGCTATAATTGGTGAGTTAGTTGATACTATGAATGGCCTCATATGTCTAGTTATAGTGGCTGGGCATTCAATTTTCTTTGATGGTATCCCCATGTTTCAGCTTCAAGTTTTGTATTCATTAAAATTTTATATGCAATTTTACCATGTTCCAATTTTTGTCAAGACACCATTTTAGTATGGAAACTTTTGACATATCTTAGGAATATGTAGATGAAATTTCATGGAAATTGAGGACCGGTAACATTGTGGTTTAACAGACTGAATTCTGACAGTCCGGATTCAGCAAAATTTGAAATTATATGATTATCATGTTTCGGTCATGCTGTTTAATAATACTTTACTATTGCGTTCATTTTGGGTGGCTAGAGTAAAATATGGGTTGCGTTAGTAGTTCATACCATAATTATAAGTATTATTTCAAAACATCAAGTTTGGTAAATTTGCCCCCTGTTTAACGCCATAGCCAAAACAAACTATTTTGTCTACAGAACTATACCGCAAGGGTTTTGCTGACAAACATCATCAAATGCACCCATGAAATCATGTGCATAGTTTTCTTCGTGTCTGTCTTGTCTAATTTAGTAGTGGTGCTTGGGTGGTGTTTAGATTTAACATTCAAATCAACAACATACCAGTCATTTTAGATGTTGCTTCAGATTTTGTGAGTTTTGTTATTCGACTCGAGATAAATGACTCTCAAGATTAACTGTTGTTTGTTTGTTTACCCCTAACTATCCATTTAAAAAGAAAGGTTTACTCTAGGGACAACCAATAACACTTGAGATTACATTTCCTTGGCATTAAGACCCATTAAACGGTTTTCAGTATTTGTATCTGCACTAGGCACTAGCCAATCTACCTTTTTTGTATAGCCCTATGAATGAAACCAAAAGGCTTCCTGAAGTTATATTTCAAGGCCATTGGAATATATTTGCATTTAGAAAACACATGATCCTGCTTCTGTCTGTGTTCAATAACGTATGTGATAATGATTATGTTGTCTATATATTTGTATAGGTTTTTTCATTTCATTTACCGATCTCAGCAGTTGTTGTAGTAATTAGAAAGCACACATGTATGGTATCAAGAAGCAGTTAAACTGGTGATAATAATTATTCAATCTGTGAGTAGTCATCTCATTACTCATAAGATTTTGAATCTTTGATGGTGCTGAAAATGGTCTCTTTCAGCAGTTAGCCACATATATACCCTGAGTCTGCTGGAGTCCATTTTTTTAGATCTACAACTTCTTTTCTGGGCCCCATTTGTGCCTGCTCAATCCTTTGCTCTATGAAAACATTGAAGACTTAGAGTGGGTGGCCTGTGATATTGGTTGTATTGTGGACTGTTAGAGAAAAAAGGGATACTAGCTGTGTGTCCATACATGCCGATAGCTCTTTTTCCAGCAGGACACACGCAGTAGTAATCTTTGATTGAAGCATTTTGGTCTAAAACTCAGCCGAATGTTTCTCGGCTGTAGCAAAAAATATTTAAAAAAAACTCTTACAATTAAGAACAATTACTACATTTATGTAAAATGCCCATGTAGTAAAAGGGATATCAATTCAGATTGAGCTGAATATATTTATGGCTGATTCCCATGTAGTAAAAGTGATAAGAATTCATACTGAACCACAATAATAAGACGCAGTCCACCCAAACAATTTAAAGATACTCAACACCCACAAATAAAACTGTGAAAACTCACAAAAGACGAGAACAGTGCAAAAGAACAACAAGCTCAGCAACTTCTTTACAAGTGAACAAAGATTTCATATAGAATTTTAAATGAAGAACTTAATTATGTGTTACATGTATGTAAGATAAGCCTACTAAACTATAACTAAATTCAGTAAATACACTGTGATAACAGTGCTTAAAAAGAACAGTGAACTTGCATTCAACAGAAACATTCAATAAGTGGTTGAACGTTTTTCAACCAGAAAAAATACTAAAAGCTCACTTCGGATAAATTAACCACTATATTGACAAAGTAAAACACAAAATAATAAGACCCTAAAGAAACGTCAACAGTTACAATTCCAATGCAGAAAACAGACATTTTATGCATGTGTAGTGTAAGGAAGGAAACTGTTTCTCTCCCTGTTTAATAGCAAAACTCCTCTAGGTCATGGAACAGCTTTGTTTACACCAAATATCCTGTGCCTCATACATCAATGATTTTTTTTTGCCACAGAAACTCCATATCAGTGTCAGTTCCGATATTTGGAAATACTGACCAATAATTACTGTCACTTTTTTGTTAGGATAAGAATCCAGCGTACATAAAGACAGAGTATATCTAAGGCTTAATTTGGCCATGGATTTATTAACAATACTATTTGTACTAGTAACAGCCAACCACTGATCATTGCATCCTTGCATACCATCTCGGTATGGCAATGGAAGTAATGGATCTCACCTTGCTGCTAATAAAACAGTAATGTGTGTGTGTGAGATCCTTTGAGATCAGCGTGAATATTCTGAGAAATCAGAAATAAATTATATGTTTAGACTCATATTCTAGACAGGTTTTTAATTATTTTGACCCCATTTTGATTTATATCAGTCTTTGATCCGACTGCCTATTCGAAATTCGCAAAATAGCAGCATGTTTCCTCTGGCTTTCGTTGTCGGATCATTACAGGGTCACTGATGAGGCTTTATTAGCCGAAACTACGTAGTATGACCCATTTTCTTTCTGATGAATGTTTTCATTGCTCTTAAAGGAACTCATTTTTGATTTTAATTAACGTCGCTTTCAACAATTTGTCAGTCATATCACGACTGTGTCTGGTTGCGACAGGGAGCTCAATGCTCACGTTTATAGTGCTGCCTCACTGAAGTATCATGTCCCAGACACATTACATGATACCACACCCAGTCACATTATCCTGACACTGGATCGACCAGTCCTAGCTCTACCCCGTAAATCTGAGTGCCAAACGAGGAGCAGCTAGTACCATTGTATGTCGCGGCCCGGGATCGAACCCGAGACCTCCCGTTCCCTGGAGCGGACACTCTACCAACTGAGCTATCGGGGCCGGTATACAACAGTAATATATATTGTTACGCTTAATTTGTTGATTAGAATACCTTTTGATTTAGTGTTTTGCTATCTACTATTTTGGATAAATCATAGTGTATAAATGAAAGGCCTATACCAGAAATTCATCATATTTTCATGTTTTCTAAACTAGATCAGCTCAAGATGTATTCCATGTGATGTGTATAATCTCATTTTTATTACATAAGAGTTAGGAAATTTGAGAGCAATGCCTTTTTATGAAATTCTTGGATGATTTCAATAAAACAGTAAATTTTGTTGAAACGACCTACATCCATTAAAGGTGTAAAACTACAGTGTTACCGGTTTTGAATTTTCATGAAATTTGGCATAGCTACAGAGGATACATATGGCAAGTTGTTCTGGTAAAATGAAATCTTGACAAAGACTAGAACATATGTATCTTAGGCATTGAATTTTTAGCCCACCTGGGACGAAGGCTCCAGGGGAGCTTAAAGTATAGTGGGTCTTCCGTCGTCCGTCCATCCGTCGTCCGTCCACATGTTTGAGCAGCTATATCTCTGCAGGCTGATCTCAATCATTTCTCATCTGTAGCATGCCTCTGGTGGGGCATTGATGACATAAGCTTTTTTTTTTTTTTTTTTTTTGAAATCGCATGAAAACTTTGGTTGCTATGGCATTCACAAGGTCCCACAGACTTACAATGGGAAAATGCTTGTCATCACCATAGCCCCTTCAGTTTTGATCAGATCTTTCTGAAACTTATATATAAGGTGGCTGGGGATAAAACCTCGGATGAGTTCGAAAACCGGCCAAGTCGACCCATTTATCATAGATTTACGTCCCTTTGATTGCTGAAAATGCCGATTTTTGACCTTGTCATCACTGTAGCCCCTTAAGTTTTGATCGGATCTTTCTGAAATTTATATGTTAGGTGGGTGGGGATAAAATCTCGGATGACTTGGAAAACCGACCAAGTCGGCCAATTAATCATAGAGTTACGTCCCTTTGATTGGTGAAAATGCTGATTTTTAGCTCACCTGGGCCGAAGGCTCCAGGGGAGCTTATAGTATAGTGGGTCCTCCGTCGTCCGTCCACACTTTTGAGCAGCTATATCTCTGTATCCTGCAGGCTGATCTCAATCATTCCTCATCTGTAGCATGCCTCTGGTGGGGCATTGATGACATAAACTTTTATTCGAAATCGCTCTAAAACTTTGGTTCCTATGGCAACCACAAGGTCCCATAGACTTACTATGGGAAAATGCTTGTCATCACCGTAGCGCCTTCATATTTGATCGGATCTCTCTGAAACTTATATGTAAGGTGACTGGGGATAAAAACTCGGATGAGTTCGAAAACCGGCCAAGTCGGCCCATTTATCATAGAGTTACGTCCCTTTGATTGCTGAAAATGCCCATTTTCGGCCTTGTCATCACCGTAGCCCCTTCAGTTTTGATCGGATCTTTCTGAAACTTATATGTAAGGTGTCTGGGGATAAAACCTCGGATGAGTTCGAAAACCGGCCAAGTCCTCCCATTTATCATAGAGTTAGGTCCCTTTGATTGCTGAAAATGCCGATTTTTGACCTTGTCATCACCGTAGCCCCTTCAGTTTTGATCGGATCTTTCTGAAACTTATATTTAAGGTTGCAGGAGATAAAACCTCAGATGAGTTCGAAAACCGGCAAAGTCGGTCCATTTATCATAGAGTTACGTCCCTTTGATTGCTGAAAATGCCCATTTTCGACCTTGTCATCAATGTAGCCCCTTCAGTTTTGATCGGATCTTTCTTAAACTTATATGTAAGATGGCTGGGGATAAATCCTCGGATGAGTTTGAAAACCGGCCAAGTCCGCCCATAGAGTTAGGTCCCTTTGATTGCTGAAAATGCCGATTTTTGACCTTGTCATCACGGTAGCCCCTTCAGTTTTGATCGTATCTTTCTGAAACTTATATGTAAGGTTGCTGGGGATAAAACCCTGGATGATTTCGAAAAGCGGCCAAGTGCGCCCATTTAACACAGTGTTACTTCCCTTTGATTGCTGAAAATGCCGATTTTCGACCTTGTCATCACCGTAGCCCCTTCAGTTTTGATCGGATCTTCTTGAAACTTTTATGTAAGGTAGAGTAACGTCTCTTTGATTGCTGAAAATGTTGATTTTTGACCTTGTCATCACCGTAGCCCTTTCAGTTTTGATCGGATCTTTCTGAAATTTATATGTAGGTAAGGTGGCTGGGGATAAAACCTCTGATGAGTTCAAGGCCAAGTCTGCCCATTTATCATAGAGTTACCTCGCTTAGATTGCTGAAAATGCTGATTTTTTACCTTGTCATCAACATAGCCCCTTCAGTTTTGATCGGATCTTTCTGAAACTTATAAGTATGGTGGCTGGGGATAAAATCTTGGATGAGTTCAAAAACCAGCCAAGTCAGCCCATTTTTTATAGAGTTTTGTCCTTTTGATTGCTGAAAATGTCAATTTTTTACCTTGTCATCACCGTATCCCCTTAAGTTTTGATCGAATCTTTCTGAATGTATGTGTAAGGTTGCTGGGGATTAAACCTCGGATGAGTTCAAAAACCAGCCAAGTTGGCCCATTTTTCATAGAACAACATCCCTTTGATTGCTGAAAATGCCAAATTATGACCTTGTAATCACCGTAGTCCCTTCAGTTTTTATTGGATCTTTCTGAAACTTACATGAAAGGTGCCTGGGAATAAAACCTCAGATGAGTTCGAATACCGGCCAAGTCGGCACATTTATCATAGAGTGATGTGCCTTTGATTGCTGAAAATGCCTATTTTCGACATTGTTATCACTGCTGCCCCTTTAGTTTTGAACGGATCTTCATGAAACTTACAAACAAGGAAGTCAGGCAGAAAGCTTGGAGGAGTTTGAAAACACTTGTTTTCGAACTTGTCATCACCATAGCCACTTCAGTTTAGATCGGATCTTCTTAGCAAGTCAGGAATAAAAGCTTGAATGAGTTTGAAAACTGGTGAGGTCAGCCTATTTACCATAGAGTTACATTCTACTTGATTTGCAGAAAATGCTTACCCTGTCATCACCATGTCCTCCCAGCCTTCAGTAAAGGTTGGCACTTCCTTAAACTTTGAATCTGTTAGCTCAGGTGAGCGATACAGGACCAAGCTAGCTTGGTCCTCTTGTTGACTTTGTCATCACCGTAGCCCTTTCAGTTTTGATCGAATCTTTCTGAAACTTATATGTAACAGGGCTTGGGATAAAATCTCGGAGGAGTTCGAAAACCAGCCAAGTTGGTCCACTTATCACAGAGTAACGTCCCTTTGGTTGCTGAAAGTGCCGATTTTTTACCTTGTCATCACCGTAGCCCTTTCAGTTTTCATCGGATCTTTCTGAAACTTATTTGTAAGGTGGCTGGGGATAAAACCTCGGATGAGTTCGAATACCGGCTATGGTGGCCTATTTATCATAGAGTTAGGTCCCTTTGATTGCTGAGAATGTTGATTTTTGACCTTTTCATCACTGTAGCCCCTTCAGTTTTGATCGGATCTTTCTGAAACTTATATGTAAGGTGGCTGGGGATAAAACCTCGGATGAATTCGAAAACCGGCCAAGTCGCCCCATTTACTATATAGTTATGTCCCTTTGATGGCTGAAAATGTTGATATTTGACCTAGTCATCACCGTAGCCCCTTCAGTTTTGATCGGATCTTTCTGAAACTTATATGTAAGGTGACTGGGGATAAAACCTCGGATGAGTTCGAAAACCAGCCAAGTCAGCCCATCTATCATAGAGAAACGTCCCTTTTATGGCTGAAAATGCCGATTTTTAGCTCACCTGGGCTGAAGGCTCCAGGGGAGCTTATAGTATAGTTGGTCGTCCGTCCGTCCATACTTTTGAGCAGCTATATCTCTGCAAATTGCAGGCTGATCCCAATCATTTCTCATCTGTAGCATGCCTCTGGTGGGGCATTGATGACATAAACTTTTTTAGCTCACCAGAGCCGAAGGCTCAGGGGGAGCTTATAGTATAGGCATTGGTCCGTCGTCCGTCGTCGTCGTCGTCGTCTGTGTCTGCGTCGTCAACATTTTCAAACAACATCTCCTCTGAAACTACTTGGCCAATTGAAACCAAATTACATGTGGAGCCTCTATGGGAAGGGGAAACGAAAGTTTGTTCGTGAGGACTGGGTCACATGACCAATATGGCCGCCATGCCCATATATGGTAAAAACCTTTAAAAATCTTCTTCTCAAGAACCGAATGGCCGATGAACTTGAAACTTGGTATGCAGCATTGGGGACTCAGGCCCTACCAAGTTTGTTCAAATGATGACCTTTGGTTGACCTTGACCTGTTTTACGTCAAGGTCAAATTTGGTCACTTAGACATTTGTATGGAAAAATGGCAAAACAGTGGATTTTTCAAATTGTATATTAGCTAGTGGCATCATAAATGGTATTTACAATCAGCTGAATGGAAGTTTATCAGTTACAAAGGTCAAGGTCATTTACCGACCTTTGTCCAGGACGGCTCAGATTCAGTATTTTTATCTTCTTCTTCACTTAAACTACTTGGCCAATCCAAACCAGATAACATGGGGAGCCTGTATGGAATAAGGGAACGAAAGTTAGTTCGTGGGGACTGGGTCACATGACCAATTTGGCCGCCATGCCCATATATGGTAAAAACCTTTAAAAATCTTCTTCTCAAGAACCGAGTGGCTGATGATCTTGAAACTTGGTATTCAGCATCAGGGACTCTGGCCCTACCAAGTTTGTTCAAATGATGACCTTTGGTTGACCTTGACCTGTTTTACGTCAAGGTCAAATTTGGTCACTTAGACATTTGTATGGAAAAATGGCAAAACAGTCGATTTTTCTGATTGTATATTAGCTAGTGGCATCAGAAATGATATTTACAATCAGCTGAATGGAAGTTTGTCAGTTCCAAAAGTCAAGGTCATTTACCGACCTTTGTCCAGGACGGCTCAGATTCAGTATTTTTATCTTCTTCACTTATACTACTTGGCCAATTGAAACCAAATTACATGTGGAGCCTCTATAGAACGAGGGAACGAAAGTTTGTTCGTGAGGACTGGGTCACATGACCAATATGGCCACCATGCCCATATATGATAAAAACCTTTAAAAATCTTCTTCTCAAGAACCGAACGGCCGATGATCTTGAAACTTGGTATGCAGCATCAGGGACTCTGGCCCTACCAAGTAAATGATAACCTTTGGTTAACCTTGACCTGTTTTATGTCAAGGTCAAATTTGGTCACTTAGACATTTGTATGGAAAAATGGCAAAACAGTGGATTTTTCTGATCGTATATTAGCTAGTGGCATCAGAAACGGTATTTTCAATCAGCTGAATGGAGGTTTATCAGTTCCAAAGGTTAAGGTCATTTACTGACCTTTGTCCAGGATGGCTCAGATTCAGTATTTTTATCTTCTTCTTCACTTAAACTACTTGGCCAATTGAAACCAAATTACATGTGGAGCCTCTATGGAATGACGGAACAAAAGTTTTTTCATGAGGACTGGGTAACATGACCAATATGGCCGCCATGCCCATATATGGTAAAAACCTTTAAAAATCTTCTTCTCCAGAACCGAATGGCCGATGTGTGACATCAAAAATGGTATTTACAGTTAGCTGAATGGAAGTTTATTAATTCCAAAGGTCAAGGTCATTACTGACCTTTGTCTTGGATGGCTCAGATTCAGTATTTTTATCGTTTTCACCAGTAAAAGAGCTGTGCTGATTGAAACCAAATTACATGAAAAGCCTCTATGGGGGTGAGGCAATTAAACATTATTCGTGGTATTGTTGTCACATGACCAAGATGGGCACCTTGCCTGTATATGGTATAAACCACATGACCTCTGGTGAGGGTAGTGGCCCATGGGCCTCTTGTTTCGAAATCGCTCGAAAACTTTGGTTGCTATGGTTATCACAAAGTCCCATAGACTTACAATGGGAAAATGCTTGTCATCACCGTAGCGCCTTCAGTTTTTAGCTCACCTGAGCCGAAGGCTCATGTGAGGTATTAGTATACCACGAGCCGGCGTCAGTCGTCCACACTTTCAACGAAGTATATCTCTGGAACCAGTGGGCCGGCCTTGATCAAATTTCATATGAACCATCATCAGGTAGGGGGAAAGGCTGTATTCGGTTTTCGTGCAGATCGGATGAGAACTCTGGTTGCCACAGCAACAAAGAGCTCCCATAGGCTTAACATAGGAAAAAGCTTGTCATCACTCTAGCTCCGTCAATTTTTTTCTGATCGACTTCATTCTTGCAGATAACGAGGACAGGCATGAAATCTCGATCAAGTTCGATTTTGGGCTGAATCGGATTATTCACTCAGGAGTTACGTTCCCTTGAGCGTTGAAAAAATTGCCTATTGACTTAACATGGGGAGAATGTTGCCATCACCATAGCTGCTTCAATTATTTTCAGATTGGCTTTATTCTTGCAGATAACCAGCACAGCCATGAAATCTCAGTCAAGTTCGATAACTTGCAGAATCTGATCAATCACTTAGGAGTTACCTGCCCTTGTGTGTTTTTGCATTAGGGTTAATGGGAATTTCAAAAATGTATATCTTAAAGACTACTTGGCCAACTTTGATCAAATTTCATGTGTCGCATTATTGGGCAAGTGGAAAGGCTTCATTAGGTTTTCAGGCAGATCTGAGTGGAACTCTGGTTGCCATGGCAACATCTAGCTCCCATAGACTTCACATAGGAAAAAGCTTGTCATCACTCTAGCTCCGTCAATTTTTTTCTGATCGACTTCATTCTTGCAGATAACCAGTACAGGCATAAAATCTCGGTCAAGTTCGATTTTGGGCCGAATCAGATAATTCACTCAAGAGTTACGTCCCCTTGAGCGCCCGAAAAATTGCCTATCGACTTAACATGGGGAAAATGTTGTCATCACTGTAGCTGCTTCAATTTTGTTCGGATTGACTTCATTCTTACAGATAACCAGCACAGCCATGAAATCTCGGTCAAGTTCGATAATTGGCAGAATCGGATCATACACTTAGGAGTTACCTGCCCTTGTGCATTTTTGCATAAGGGTTAATGTGAATTTCAAAAATGTATATCTTGAAGACTACTTGGCCGACTTTGATCAAATTTCATGTGTAACATTATTGGGCAAGTGGAAAGACTGCATAAGGTTTTCATGCAGATCTGAGTGGAACTCTGGTTACCATGGCAACATATAGCTCCCATAGACTTAACATAGGAAAAAGCTTGTCATCACTCTAGCTCCGTCAATTTTTTTCTGATCGACTTCATTCACGCAGATAATAAGATGCCGGTTAAGTTCTATTTTGGGCAGAATCGGAATATTGACCTCGGAGTTACGTGACCTTGAGTGACAAAAAATTTGCCCATAGACTTAACATAGGGAAAATGTTGTGACTACGATAGCGACTTGAATTTTTTTTCAGATCAGCTTCAAACTTGCAGGTAACGAGGACAGACATAAAATCTCGGTTAAGTTCGATTTTGGGCCGAATCGGATTATTTGCCTTGGAGTTACCTGCCCTTGAGCATGAAAAAATACGTTGTGACCACGATAGCAACTTTATTTTTATTCAGATCAGCTTCAAACTTGCAGGTAACGAGGACAGGCATAAAAACCCGGTTAAGTTCGATTTTGGGCCGAATCGGAATATTGACCTCGGAGGTACGTGACCTTGAGCGACAAAAAATTTGCCCATAGACTTAACATAGGGAAAATGTTGTGACTACGATAGCGACTTGAATTTTTTTCAGATCAGCTTCAAACTTGCAGGTAACGAGGACAGACATAAAATCTCGGTTAAGTTCGATTTTGGGCCGAATCGGATTATTTGCCTTGGAGTTACCTGCCCTTGAGCATAAAAAAATACGTTGTGACCACGATAGCAACTTTATTTTTATTCAGATCAGCTTCACACTTGCAGGTAATGTGGACAGGCATAAAATCTCAGTTAAGTTCGAATCGGAATATTGACCTCGGAGTTACATGACCTTGAGCGACAAAAAATTTGCCCATAGGGAAAATGTTGTGACTACGATAGCGACTTGAATTTTTTTCAGATCAGCTTCAAACTTGCAGGTAACGAGGACAGACATAAAATCTCGGTTAAGTTCGATTTTGGGCCGAATCGGATTATTTGCCTTGGAGTTACCTGCCCTTGAGCATAAAAAAATACGTTGTGACCACGATAGCAATTTTATTTTTATTCATATCAGCTTCAAACTTGCAGGTAACGAGGACAGGCATAAAATCTCGGTTAAGTTCAATTTTGGGCCGAATTGGAATATTGACCTCGGAGTTACGTGACCTTGAGCGACAAAAAATTTGCCCATAGACTTAACATAGGGAAAATGTTGTGACTACGATAGCGACTTGAATTTTTTTTCAGATCAGCTTCAAACTTGCAGGTAACGAGGACAGACATAAAATCTCGGTTAAGTTCGATTTTGGGCCGAATCGGATTATTTGCCTTGGAGTTACCTGCCCTTGAGCATAAAAAAATACGTTGTGACCACGATAGCAACTTTATTTTTATTCAGATCAGCTTCACACTTGCAGGTAATGTGGACAGGCATAAAATCTCAGTTAAGTTCGAATCGGAATATTGACCTCGGAGTTACATGACCTTGAGCGACAAAAAATTTGCCCATAGACTTTACATAGGGAAAATGTTGTGACTGCGATAGCGACTTGAATTTTTTTCAGATCAGCTTCAAACTTGCAGGTAACGAGGACAGACATAAAATCTCGGTTAAGTTCGATTTTGGGCCGAATCGGATTATTTGCCTTGGAGTTACCTGCCCTTGAGCATAAAAAAATACGTTGTGACCACGATAGCAACTTTATTTTTATTCATATCAGCTTCAAACTTGCAGGTAACGAGGACAGGCATAAAATCTCGGTTAAGTTCAATTTTGGGCCGAATTGGAATATTGACCTCGGAGTTACGTGACCTTGAGCGACAAAAAATTTGCCCATAGACTTAATTAGGGAAAATGTTGCGACTACGATAGCGACTTGAATTTTTTTCAGATCAGCTTCAAACTTGCAGGTAACGAGAACAGACATACAATCTCGGTTAAGTTCGATTTTGGGCCGAATCTGAATATTTGCCTTGGAGTTACCTGCCCTTGAGCATAAAAAAGTACGTTGTGACCACGATAGCAACTTTATTTTTATTCATATCAGCTTCAAACTTGCAGGTAACGAGGACAGGCATAAAATCTCGGTTAAGTTCGATTTTGGACCGAATCGGAATATTGACCTCGGAGTTACGTGACCTTGAGAGACAAAAAAATTTGCCCATAGACTTCACGTAGGGAAAATGTTGTGACAGAAATAGCGACTTGAATTTTTAGCTCACCTGAGCGAAAGGCTCCAGTGAGCTGATAGTATACCAAGGCTCCGGAGTCCGTCGTCTGTCGTCCGTCCATCCGTCGTCCACACTTTCAATGAAGCATATCTCAGAAGGCAGTCGACCAATCTTGTTTAAATTTTATGTGTAGCACCATTGGGCAAGGGGAAAGGCTGCATTAGGTTTTGGAGCTAGTCTGGTTCATTTGTTCCTTCATTCTTCTTTCTCTCCATATAGAGATAATAGACCAATGTTAAATTTTTAATCAAAGATTTCTCAGGAACTATAAAAGCTAGAAGCATCAAATTTGGTATTCAATAGAATAATGGTGACTTATTTTGTGTAAGAGACATTGGGCTTTCTCAGCTTATTTGTTCATCTGTTCTTTCATTCTTCTTTCTCTCCATTTTGACCAATTTTTAATTTTCGTCAAAGATTTCTCAGGAACTATAGAAGCTAGAAGTCTCAAACTTGGAATGCAATGCAATAATGATGACTTATATCCTGTAAGGGTCAATGGGCTGGATTCTATTAGCAGATTTAGTAGTCAAGTGAATTATTAAAACTTAAGTTCCTCAGGTGAGCGGTTTAGGCTCATTGAGCCTCTTGTCTTCGGATCTTTCTGAAACTTATATGTAAGGTGGCTGGGGATAAAACCTCGGATGAGTTCGAAAACCAGCCAAGTCGGCCCATTTATCATAGATTTACATCCCTTTGATTGCTGAAAATGCCGATTTTTGACCTGGTCATCACCGTAGCCCCTTCAGTTTTGATCAGATTTTTCTGAAACTTATATGTAAGGTGGCTGGGGATAAAAACTCGTGTGAGTTCGAAAACCGGACAAGTCGACCCATTTATCATGGAGTTACGTCCCTTTCATTGCTGAAAATGCTGATTTTTGACCTTGTCATCACCGTAGCCCATTTAGTTTTGATCGGATCTTTCTGAAACTAATATGTAAGGTGGCTGGGGATAAAATCTCGGATGAGTTCGAAAACCGACCAAGTCGGCCTATTTATCATAGAGTAACGTCCCTTTGATTGCTGAAAATGCTGATTTTTGACCTTGTCATCACCGTAGCCCTTTCAGTTTTTATCGAATCTTCTGAAACTTATATGTAAAGTGGCTGAGGATAAAATCTCGGATGAGTTCGAAAACCAGCCAAGTTGGTCCATTTATCACAGAGTAACGTCCCTTTGATTGCTCTAAATGCCGATTTTTGACCTTGTCATCACTGTAGCCCTTTCAGTTTTGATCGGATCTTTCTGAAACTTATATTTAAGGTGGCTGGGGATAAAGGCTTGGATGAGTTCGAATACCGCCAAAGTAGCCTATTTATCATAGAGTTAGGTCCCTTTGATTGCTGAAAATGTTGATTTTTGACCTTGTCATCACCTTAGCCCCTTCAGTTTTGATCAGATTTTTCTGAAACTTATATGTAAGGTGGCTGGGGATAAAACCTTCCTAATTCTGCATATCCAACCGTTAATACCACGGGGGTAATACCATTTTCTATACCTGTGTTGTCGACCGAGCCGGTACTGTGTAAAGCTGCTGTCGACCGAGAAATACGGTTATCGACCGAGCAGTACGGATGTCGACAGAGGACTGTAGTCGATACATTCGCTGTAAATGTGTTATTTTTGTGTATGTCTGTCCATTTTTGTGGTGTCAAATCGTTTGTGAAATAGTTTGCTGTTGTTTCAAGTGTTTTGGAAGTCTGACTTATAGCCTGTTTTGATGCTGAGCGGAATTAAACGGGAAAATATATAAAATAAGTACTTCCGGGGAAATGTGTGGCTCTTATTCAGTGTCATGGAATATCGAGGACGAAATGATGCAGCTACATCATTAACATACGTGATAACCTTTTATTTGTGTGTCAACATGTCTTTATATGCACCTGTGGAACTGTCTATAGTTTCATCGATACGGCTGTCGATGAAGTGAAAGTTTGCGGGGTACAGTTGTCGACGTTACTGGGTACGGATGTCGATGATTCAACGAGAGTGTAAGGGACAGATTTACTGGAAATTGACCCCAGGTAAACAATAAAATAACTGTTGCATTCTTCGTCAGGCTTTGTTTGTTTGTTTGAAAATGGCTGATTGATAATAAACTATCGTTGCTTTGTTTTGTTTGTTTGATTTGAGGTTTAACGTCCCCGTCAACACTGTAAAGGTCATTTTGGAGACGTTTCTTCCAATTTTTTGGGCGAAAACTTGAGTACCTGGAGAAAAACCACCTGACCTTCCGTTGCAGAACTTGGCATCTCACATGTGACCCGAGTGAGGCTCGAACCACAGCGGTGAGAGACCTAATGATCAAGAGTCAGCGCTCTTAACCACTAGGTCACGGAGGCCCGTCACCAATGAGATTGGTCATTAGGTTATTAGCTCACCCTAGCCGCAAGCTCAGCAAGTGAGTATACTAATGCCCCGGCATCCGTCGTCGTCCGTTCACATTCTGCAAACATCTCAGCCATCACGAAAACACGCCTATGTAATATTGACCCCCGTAAAACCCACTTTTATATAGTAAAACTGGGGTTTACAGGCGTATATATTATTTTTCTAATTTCAGCAAAAACAGATTGTGGGTATTTGTTAGAACCGCCTCGTCGAGGCTATTCTAACGAGTGCCCCCAATCTATGTTTATGGATATCCATAAATCGATGTGAATTAATGATATACATAAATCGAATAATGGATATCCATTATTCGATTTATTGATATCCATAAATCGAATTATGGATATCCGGGCCTCCGTGGCCTAGTGGTTAAGAACGCTGACTCTTGATCATTAGGTCTCTCACCGCTGTGGTTCGAGCCTCGCTCGGGTCACATGTGAGACGCCAAGTTCTGCAACGGAAGGTCAGGTGGTTTTTCTCCGGGTACTCCGGTTTTCGCCCACCTCTGATTAACGATCGGCTCGATATGAGTGAAATAATCTTGAAAGGGCCGTAAAACCAAAACCCCAAAAAAAAAAAATTATGGATATCCATTATTCGGCTGATTTATAGATATCCATAAATCGAATTATGGATATCCATAATTCTCCTCTGCAAATAAACCTAATGAATAACAACTGCTCCATTTGCAAAAAAAAAAAGAAAAACTCGACTATTCGCGTCAGATTTCCGATTTAGGTGTGTAATAAAAGCCGGGGTGGAGGTGGAGGTAATGTCGGGTAGGCTTAGTGGTGGCCTATGGTGTGGGAGAGATATGTTTTGTTTGATTTGAGGTTTAACGTCCCCTTCAATGTTATTTAGGGCATTTTGGAGACGTTGCTTCCAGTTATGTTGGTCTTTAAGCCTTCGTTGAGATTATATGACATCTCAATCCCGCCGGCTTCGGTAGCTCAGTCGGATGCGCGTCTGAATGGTGACCAGGAGGAAGCGAGTTCGATACCTGCCGGGGTCGGCAACATTCTTTCGTGGAGATAGATCATGAAATAGTTTCTACAGCCATTCTCTCCCTTCCGCTGATTCAAGAAGGGCAGTTGTCAGTTTCTGGCGAAAGAATGTGCACTGCACTGGTTAACTACTTACGTAAAAGCCTGCCCAGGCAAAGTGTGGATAGGTAAACTGACCGGCTCAAAAATGACCTAAATTAGTGTTGACTGTGCCGTTAAACTCAAATACAAACAAACAAACAAACATCTCAATCCCTGTCGCCCATTGACTCGCACGACTTTGTTTGGACACACTTAGACCTTCTAAACGATTTACCAGTACTCTCAGCTCATGCAGCCAAATCTATTTCTCCAAGCCCCAATGGGCGGGGGCCACGAGATATATCTGAATCTGCTTGGTACTCCATACATCTCAAGAAGAGTATTTGTTTGTTTGATTTGAGGTTTCACGTCCCCGTCAACTCTGTAAAGGTCATTTTGGAGACGTTGCTTCCAATTTTGTGGGACTTTTACCCGACCTTGAGATGAAATGACATCTCAAGCCCTGCCGCCCAAATGAACCAATAGGGTTTCTAAACATGGACGGGCCGACTCGTACCGCTTTGCCTGGGCAGGTTTTGATCCTCTAAGCGGTTTACCAGTACTCGTGTGCGGGTCGGTTTCAGCTCTGCGTGGAAGCATCATGCAGCCCATCTATTTCTTCAAGCCCCGATGGGCAGGGGCTGTCAAACAGAGTGTTATATTGATATATATGTTAACACTATATATAACGACCATGTGCATTTTTCTCCAGAAAGCATGCACGGATTGCCTGTTTGGATCATTATAATCTTACGTCCGATTAGGTGCGCAGTCCTCATAGAGGCGATTCCAGAGGGACCGGATGCGTTGGCCGGAATTTCCAGATCTTACGGCTGGTTCCGATATTTGACTGCACACATGGCGGGCGTTCAGTGTATGCCGTCCGTTGCTTTGGAAGCCTTACGGGCTGAAAAAGGCTGCACGGCAGATAGGTCCCTTTGACCGGCCATCATCTTCCAGCGATGATGAAGACCTTGAAGATTTTGAAGATTTTTACAATAAACAATCACGTGTTTTAGGGAGAAATCATTTAACCAAAAGCTTTGGCGGTGATTTATGGATACCCATAATTCGAATTATGGATATCCAAAAATCAGAGGAATAATGGATATCCATAAATCGAATTAAGGATATCCATAATAAGAATTATGGATATCCATAAATCGATCTGAATTAATGATATCCATTAATCGAATTATGCATATCCATAATTCGATTTATGGATATCCATAATTCGAATTATGGATAACTATTATTCGGCTGATTTATGGATATCCATAAATCGAATTATGGATATCCATAATTCGATTTATGGATATCTATAAATACGGATTAAATAGTAAAACGGCGCCCCATACGTGTTTTCGTAATGTCTGAAAACCGGGTGGCCAATCAAAGCCAAATCATGATGTTTTGAACCTCTTTGGGTAGGGGGAACGCTGGTTTGTTCGCGGCATCTGGGTCACATGACCAAGATGGCTTCCACACCCACATATGGTTAAACCATTGAAAAGCTTCTCTAGGACCAGTCAAGAAACTTTGTATGTAACAGATAGGACTCCAGCACATCATTTTTTGTTCAAATGATGATCTTAGGATTACCCCGAACTTATCTCCAGACACGGTCCAATTTTACAACCTATCCTTTTCTATAGAAAAAATTAAAATAATTATTTTTTCAGAAACTATTACAGCCAGTGAAAGTTGGTAGGCAACTAATTGAGATTCTTCACATGTGTGTGGATTTGGTGAGTGAGTGAGTGTTTGAGTTTTACGTCCCACCAAAAACTAAGGTCATAGGGAGACGGGACCTCGGTTTAAAGACTCATCCGAAAGTCCGGAGAAGCCAGGGATCGATCCTGCGACCCCTAGTTTACAAGGCGAGTAGCGTAACCACTACGTCACGGAGGCTTCTGAGTGGATTTGGTACCGATTCCTCACATGTGTGAAGCATTGGTATCAATTATACTCTTGTGTGAGAAATTGGTACCAATTCTCATGTGTGAGGAATCGGTACCAGTTCTTTACATGTAAGGCACGCGGTTTAGTAATTGGTTTGAATTCTCCACACCCCATAAACACAGGTCACAGGTGTGACGAATACTTACCAATTCTTTATACGTCAGAAAATTCAGACATCAAAATTTTTCGAAATTGACCATATGTAAATTTGGGTGTGAAATTCACGAAATGAGAAACTTACGGTTCAACAAAGCCATCCCTAGACATATTGGAAGTGTTGGTGGTGACAGTGACGCAGGTGTGTGGCAAGGTATACCGTCTTCTTCTTCTTCTTCTTCTTCTTCTTCTTCTTCTTCTTCTTCTCCTTCTTCTTCTTCTTCTTCTTCTCTATTAAATCATATTATGCCGATTACTAAATTTCGTTTAAATATACACGTGTAGCTTTTTAAAAAATCTTATTGCTTTGGTCGCTATGAGGCGGGCAAACCGGGTCTAATGACCACATTCTAACTGTTCCATGGAGGGGCACGTGACGCGATCAACCAATCAGCTTTAACGATGATGCAATACTATACTGCAATTTCAGAAAACAGCCTGTCTGAAAAGCGAAACAGACCGAAAAGCAAGCGTTTCAACTCCAACAATAAATTTCTTAAGGGAAATGGATACACCTGGCAGGTGTGGCAGTTAGTCTACCATTTTTACCTTATTTCGAAACACACCTATACAAATACATTGTCATTTTTTGGCCAGAGAAAAAGAAATTTTAAAAAGAAAAAAATTGGAATATTTGCATTTTTTGCTAAAAACATAGATTGCGGAGTCGACAGAAACGTCTCGATGAGGCGATTCTTTCGAGTACCCACAATCTAGTGTCTCAGAGCATGAATACGGAAATTAATGTATTCGCCTGCAAACCCAAGCTTTACTATATAAAAGTGAAGATTATATTTTCTTGTCCTTTGGGATTATTGATTCCATTGTGGAATTTTGAAAATATCTGAGGGTCACTGATGAGGCCTAATTGGCTGAAACTAGCTAGTCTGGCCCAGAAAACATGTAAACTCCATATTTTTCAGTTCTGTGGTGTATTCCTTGCTTCCAAAGGATAGCCCTTTTATAGAACATATTTAACTTCACTTCAACTGGTGTATGGGAATGTGTGGCGGCGGTAAAACGTCTCCCTGCCCTACATCATAGTGTATATTATATTTTCTTGTCCTTTGGGATCATTGATTCCATTGTGGAATTTTGATAATATTTTAGGGTCACTCATGAGGCCTAATTGGCCGAAACTAGCTAGTCTGGCCCAGAAAACTGGTGCACACCATATTTTTCAGTTCTGTGGTGTATCGCTTGCTTTCAAAGGATAACCCTTTTATAGAACATGTAAAAGGGGATCACAATTCTATAGGCATGATTTCGTGATGGAAATACAACTTTAAGGACCTTATGGTTGCTACTCTGTTGGCTCTGTCCAACTGAAAAAGGGGTCTACTCTAAAAGGGGAAGAATTAGCTCCTCAAGGGGTCTACTCTAAAAGGGAAGAATTTGCTCCCAAATTCTTTCCTTTAAGAGTTTACCCCTTAGACATATCCAAAGAGAAACTACTTTTGCAAGAGTAACCCCACCCCCTTAAGGCGTATCTAATTCCCTTATGGGGAACTTATAACAGCCACAGTCATTTTCGCAAATTTTACGTCTTGCAATGCCATTATGGAGTAAGTCCATGGGGCCATGGAAACGAAAAACAACAGAACATAACAACTACTACTCACCACGTGTGGCTGCCTGCGGTAGCTCAGTCGGATGCAGTCTGACTGGTGATAAGGAAGACTCGGGTTCGATACCTACCGGGGTCGGCAACATTCTTTCGTGGAGATTGATTATGAAATTTTCCACTGATTCAGGAAGGGCAGGGGTCAGTTTTTGGCGACAGAATGTGCACTGAACTGGTAAACCGCTTACGGATAAGCCTGCTCAGGAAAAGCGTGGATAGGTACACTGACAGCCCAAACATGACCCAAATCAGTGTTGACTGGGCCGTTAAGTACAAATAAACAAAACTTGCAAGGTTTACTTCACACAGATAGGAACAGATTTATATATTCTGAACATCTTTCGGTACGCTGATAGCTCTAATAATACGCATATGTAAATGTTGGAAAGACAGAGAACGTTATTTTTCCTCATTTATAAAGATCGCTGGGTGTAACGGGCCTCCGTGGCCTAGTGGGTAAGAGTGCTGACTCTTAATCATTAGGTCTCTCAACGCTGTAAGTTGGAGCATGACTCATGTCACATAATGAGAAGTTCTGCAACGGAAAGTCAGGAGGTTTATCATCGGGTACTCCAGTTTTTGCTCACCTCTGATTAACGATCGGCTTGATGTGAGTGAAGTAATTTTGAAAGGATCGTAAAACCAAACATAAAAAAGATCGCTGGGTGTGTAAAAACATTTTCATGACTTTGCTACTAGAATTAACGTCAGTGCCAAGGTCGAATGTTCTAACTCTTCCAAATATATAAAATATTTAGGGAGCGAAACAAAGTCATAACGTTGATGGGTCGTTGTTTATTGTTCTTGAGCCCAGCACAGATAGCAACAGTTTCTGTTCAAAAACTTCATGACTACTAAGTGACCTGCCACCAGTTCCAGACTGGGTTGTTAAAAGACTTTTTGGCGCACTCGATGGGAGCTATTGTATCTGATAAGCCGAGAGTGGTGTTCTATATTTCCACTCAATACTTGACGTTTTACTAATCAGTTTCTTTAAATTGTGATCCAGAAAGATATACAAAAGGATTGCAAATTTCAGGTTTTTGCGGAGGTACCGCTCAAAGAAACTGCCGAGGTTTAATATACAGTCGGATTCGCAGCACTTTGTCTGGGCAGGCTTAGAACTTCCCAGGCGGTTCAGCAATACTTCAAAGTTCGGTCGGTTTCAGCTCATGCAGTCCAATATATTGCCCCAAGGTCTGATCGGCCCCCGTCCATCGGAGATTGAAGACATAGATTGGGCTGCATGATGCAGATACCGGCCGCACATGAGTAGTGTTAAATCGCCTAGAAGTTCTAAGCCTGCCCAGGAAAAGTGGCTCGAGTCGGAGCGTTCATGTATTTCAACCATTTAGTTTCATTGGGCGACAGATTGCGGAGCGTTCATGTATTT
Organism: Lucinisca nassula; assembly: GCA_963580285.1. Classification (NCBI taxonomy): domain Eukaryota; kingdom Metazoa; phylum Mollusca; class Bivalvia; order Lucinida; family Lucinidae; genus Lucinisca; species Lucinisca nassula. Next base: position 66,831,183 of record OY757019.1, on the reverse strand, counting down.
CAACCATTTAGTTTCATTGGGCGACAGATTGGAAGCAATGTTTAAAAAAAGACTCGTACAGTGTTAACAGGGACGTTAACAACAAATGAAATAGACAACCAAGTCCCTGATGACCTAGGAAAAATCTTTTTATATACCCATTTGAAAAACAACAACAACATCAACAACAACAAAAAACGGTCGTATTAAGTTATGGGGTTGGTGTCCGTCCGTCCGTCCGTAAACTTTTTTTTCGTTTCCGTATAACTCGTACTATAAAGTTTTCATCTGATCAAGCCTAAAATGTGTATGTAGTAAGGCTAAGATGTGAAGATGTGCCTTAAGTTTCGAGAATTACTGTCCACCAAATATTTACAGAGTTATGACCTTTGAAAAATTCGGTTTACATTTTCGTTTGGACAAGTTTTGTGCTATACATGTGTAAACCATATGTAAGTTACATTTAGTTTATAGTTGCCATGTCGTTAAAAAATTTACCACAGAATACTCATCACTACCTACCCCTCCTGATACCAAGGTCACATATTTCGAAATTTTATATACACGTTTTGTATTAAAAATAGAAGTGGAGGCAATGATCAGGAATCGTTACAATCAACCCACAGCTTCCATCAGAGACACCAAAGGGAAAGACACACAAACATGAAACAACAGACCCTAATGGAAACACCAACAGCGGACAGCCAAAAGGAAGTTACTTTCCCATAAAATGACCAATAGGCTATCCAAAATAAAATAACATAAGCGACACAAACACCAAAGACAAACCATAACAAGAACAAACCGCGACAGAAGAACCGCCTTGGAACGGTCAGCGGAAACGAATTCCACTGGGGGGCATAAATCGATTTTACGTGGCCACAATCCTCGCCTTTACTTCCGTCGCGATTTAGACAAATAATTTGCTCAGTCCGCATGAAAGCCTCCAAACTTCAGACAAACCATAACAAAAACCAGTGCTTCAGCTGAAGTGCAGGACCCGCCGGATGCTTTTAGCTTTATGAGTGTTACCATATATGGGTATGGCGGCCATTTTGGTCATGTGACCTGGACCTAAAACGGTTCCCCCAATAAATGCGCCTTATCGTAAGGAGCAAAAATATATCTTATACTTTAGTACTGTATTCTGAATCGTTTGCAGGATAAAATGCATTCTCACTTTTCCAATACAAAAGCATATGTGTCAAAGTTTGACCTAGGCACAAAGAAGGTCAAGGTCAACCCAGGGTCACCATTTTAGCAATTTATGATGGGCCTTCGTCCCAGATGCTATTTATCAAGTTTCGTGGAAATCTGCCCAGTGGTTCTGGAGAAGACTATTTTTGAAGGGTTTATTACCATATATAGCTTGGCGGCCATTTTGGTCATGTGACCTGGACCCCATGAGAAAATTTTTGGTTTTCCCCATCCCATAGAGGCTCCATATGAAATTTGACTTCAATCGGCCCAACGGTTTCCCAGGAGAAGCAGTTCGAAAATTTTCACATGTTTCGCCTCGGCGAGGCTATACTAATTGGAATATAATATTTCGCAAGTTCATTGGTAAGATCTCATTGGTATCTATCAGTATGCCGAAAATTGTTTAAATATTCCAAGCGGTAAAGTCACTATCACCAATTTTCACAAACGGGTTACGGACGGACAGACAGACAGACCATAAGGCTTGGTGGCCATTTTGGTCATGTGACCTGGACCCCATTAGCAAATTTTGGTTTCCCCCATCCCATAGAGGCTTCATATGAAATTTGATTTCAATCGGCCCAACGGTTTCCGAGGAGAAGCAGTTCGAAAATTTTCACATTTTTTCGCCTCGGCGAGGCTATACTGAATGGAATGTAATATTTCGCAAGTTCATTGGCTAGATCTCATTGATATCTATCAGTATGCCAAAAATTGTTAAAATATTCCAAGCGGTTATGTCACTATCACCAAGTTTCACAAACGGGTTACGGACGGACCCAAAGAAGGTCAAGGTCAACCCAGGGTCACCATTTTAGCAATCTATGATGGACCTACGTCCCAGATGCTATTTATCAAGTTTCGTGGAAATCTGCCCAGTGGTTCTGGAGTAGACTATTTTTGAAGGGTTTTTACCATATATGGCTTGGGGCCATTTTTGTCATGTGACCTGGACTCCATGAGCAAATTTTGGTTTCCCTATCCCATAGAGGCTTGAAATTTGACTTTAATCGGCCCAACGGTTTCCGAGGAGAAGCAGTTCGAAAATTTTCACATTTTTCGCCTCGGCGAGGCTATACTAAATGGAATAATATTTCGCAAGTTCATTGGCTAGATCTCATTGATATCTATCAGTATGCCAAAAATTGTTAAAATATTCCAAGCGGTTATGTCACTATCACCAATTTTCACAAACGGGTTACGGACGGACGGACAGACTGACAGAATTACCGAATGACATAATGACACGGTGATTTTAGGGCTTTCTTAGAAATCAACCGACTTCAGTCGGTTGCTTTTTTTGCGGGTCGTGCAATATACCGCGACAGAAGAACCGCCTTGGAACGTTTAAAGTTTATTATTTTCATTCAAAAAATGCATTAAGTGGGATAATGATATCAGCTGGCTCAAATCAGAATGTAGACTGCCTATTGGATGCTTTTTGAAAACAGCCAACTTTTGTTTCAAATACAGCTAAGCACGGGATATGTCAAGACATTGCCCAGTGAAAACCAACATGTCATCCCCGTTATGAATTTTTTTTTGGTTTGGGTTTTACGGCCCTTTCAAGATTATTTCACTCATATCGAGCCGATCGTTAATCAGAGGTGGGCGAAAACCGGAGTACCCGGAGAAAAACCACCTGACCTTCCGTTGCAGAACTTGGCGTCTCACACGTGGCCCGAGCGAGGCTCGAACCTACGGCGGTGAGAGACCTAATGACTTAAGAGTCAGCGCTCTTATCCACTAGGCCACGGAGGCCCATCCCCGTTATGAATGGCAAAAAGTCTGTTCTAATATCAACATGGACAACTGATAAACTTAACATGTCGGTACAGTTATCTGGTTATGTTTGTTTGTTTGAGGGAGGTTAAACGTTCCCGTCAACACTATTTGGGTCATTTTGGAGACGCTGCTTTCAATATTGTGGGATTTTTAACCGACATTGAGATAAAATGTCATTATACTCTCACCACTTTGCCTGGGCAGGCTAAGACCCACTAAGCGGTTTACCATCTCATCATGTACGGTCGATTTCTGCTCAGCGTTAACCATTTATACCGCCTTTACTTAAATATGTCGGCCCCCGCCCATAGGGGCTTGAAGAAATATATGGGCTGCATGATGCTTCCACGCAGAGCTGAATCCGGCCCGCACACTAGTACTGGTAAACCGCTTAGAGGATCTAAGGCTGTCCAGGAACCGCGGTGCGAGGCGGACCGTCAATGCTAATAAACCCTATTGGTTTCATTGGGCGACAGGTCTTGAGATGTAATTTCATCTCAATGTCGGGGAAAAAGTCCCACAAAATTGGAAGCAACGTCTCCAAAATGACCTTTACAGTGTTGACGGGGACGTTAAACTTCAAATCAACCAACCAACCAACTTAAATATGTACTTGCGCACACATAACAAACGCAAAATCAAAGCACTAAGAGTACTGGTGGGTCGATTGTCGCTGACTATAGGTCGGAAAAGTCCTGGACTGTGATTTAAACTGCTAAATTTACCCTTGAAATCCGATTTTTAAGTATATAGTGTAGATCTTGATCAGACGTCGCATTCTGTGGCGTCTGGTCTGGGTCTTCACTGTTTGCCAAGCCCAACCTATGATTCCAAGATAACCCTCTTACACCACACTCTGACCTCAACCACTGCGGCTGTTTTCTATAAAAAAAGTGATTCGGACAAGTCTATGATAGTCACGTGGACTGAAGAGCTTTTCTGCTTAGGAATTTTGGGTAGTCGGAAAAGTCCTGAAAACACGCCCATATAATTTTGAACCCCACTTTTATATAGAGAAACTGGGGTTTACAGGGGTAAACCTTATTTTTCATATTTCTGCTCATATACATAGATTCTGGGTACTTGTTAGAACCGCGCCGTTCACACAATCTATTTTTGAGCAGAAATATAAAAAGTGTCAGATATTTTTTTACTGAAAATTTTCATTTTTGTTTTTAGGGTAAAATTTTCAATTTATTTTAATAGGCATGTTTTCGTAATGTCTGCTGATCAACCCATGGCATTTCTTGAGAAATATTCGTCTCTGCACATGCGCTTGAAGTTGAAGTTCTGAGCTCAAAACCTAAACAACGGGCCTCCATGGCCTAGTGGTTAAGAGCGCTGACTCTTGATCATTAGGTCTCTCACCGCTGTGGCTCGTGCCTCGCTCGGGTCACATGTGAGACGCCAAGTTCTGCAACGGAAGGTCAGGTGGTTTTTCTCCGGGTACTCCGGTTTTCGCCCACCTCTGATTAACGATCGGCTCAATATGAGTGAAATAATCTTGAAAGGGCCGTAAAACCAAAAACAAAAAACAAATAAAAAAAAAAAACCTAAACATGAATGAATATTCAATTTCGTTATGGCCCTTTCAAACAAATTTGAAATATTTAAGCATTTAAACTTTAGCGCCTGTGATCTTTCCGACATCATTCTTCAAGAGCATTTGCACAGGTTTACAAAATTTGGCATTTACATGTTCAAGTGTTTACATTAGTGGCCAGCCTTGTGGCCTGTTGTGTAAACTAAATATGGGAGGGTTAAGGATGGAGTTATTCTTGGTGATTGTTGCGACTTTAAGACACCAGTTCGCACAAAACATACATTTTTCTTCATGGCTCCCAGTGAAATCTGCCTAATAGTGCACATTTCAGTAACAATCATAGAATAAATCATGTATTTTAACAGCAGTACATGAAATGTAGTTTTTATATTTCGTCGACAGCCGTATCAATCAGACTAGGATACCATCGACGGTCGTATTTCTAATAATCGACATCCGTATCCCGACATTTTTCAAAGGTCTATAAAAACTCACAGAGTGCATGAATTATGTCAAACCCACGTTGTTGTTGAAGCGTAAATGGTAGATAAAATATATATGGTGTTTTATTGCTTTCCTACTTTTCATAAAGCATTACATTAATGATATTCTGTGAAAACTGATTTTTTTTAAAGAACCGGTATTTTATAGTGTTTTTCAGACTCACGACTCTCTATAAGTGAACAGACAATTAACAGCTTGTCTCTTTAAAACACCGACATCGTTTGTAAATGTTTAAACTAACGTTTTCGCCCCTCCAAGTGCATCAAAATCGAAGACCCCCCTCTGTCGACATCCGTACTGCTCGGTCGAAAACCGTATTTCTCGGTCGACAGCAGCTTTACACAGTACCGGCTCGGTCGACAACACAGGTATAGAAAATGGTATTACCCCCGTGTACAGTCTCTACTCCTGCGTGATATAACATGTTTGCAATTTGTTTTCCATCAATTTGTGTTGCCATTTTTTATAAGAATTTTTTGATTAATTAAACTCAAATGGATCGATTTCTTTTTGTTGTTTGGGCTGCGCAGGTGTAACTTGTTTCTTATTATAAATATATAAACCCAATCCAACAATCACACCTACTATACATAAAGGTATATAATTTTTATAAATATTTATATATTGAACTTCATTATCATCTTTTATTATTTGCTTTGGAACTTTTAGTTCCACATTTTTTTTCTTCAAAAGCTCTGCTTCTTTTCTTTTTAATTCAGCTTTTATCTTTTTTGCTTCTGCACCTTTTTTACCTGCAGATACTCTTTTTGGGTTTTTCGTTTTTTCATTTATTTCACTCGTCATTTTTTATGTCTTTTTTATCAGTCGGAAATCCAGATGTTTTGTTGTTGTTAGCATAGCAGTAAACGGTGCAAGATACATTCCAAATCTATAATACAATTCACAACATGTGCTAGTCAAAGCGTGATTGATAAATGGATCTTCTTCTAAATCTTGTATTAGTTTTGGTGGATTTACAACATTAAAATATTTTGACACACCCATAACATATAAGTTAATAAAAGAATTACCCAATGTCTTCGTCATACTTGTCCCTAGTCTTGCTTCGTATCTACAGTATAGTGTGTTTATGTGTTCTGGTGTCATTGTATCAATGTCTGACATTTGTAAGTCTTTACAAAGATATTGTTTACTTCCTCCACCAGCAACAATGGCTGATAATCTTTCACGTTTTGTTTCATTGTTTTGATCATTGTTTTCTTTAAGTAGCTCTTTAACATCCATTTTATATAGTTTATTTTTTATTTTCAAATAATTAAATACCACATATCCAACTACCGATAAGACTGCAGTGTTTGTATTTCAAGAAGCATTGCTTTTTATTATTGCTTATTTTTGCTATATTACTAAAGCATTACTTATTTTTGCTATATTACTTAAGCATTACTTAAGCATTACTAAAGCATTACTTAATCAACCACCCAGTAATCAGTAGGTTGGTCGGTTTTCAAAATTAATTTACGATGTTTCTTTTTCTTTAATTCTTCCTTTACTCTTTGACGTTCTTCTAATGTGGGAATAACATCATTCTCTCTCAAACAATTTTCAAAACTATCTCTATCTTTTGTGTAGAACATACATAACCACTTCGTTTGTTCTCTCAAATCTTTCAAAGCTGAATTGTATCTTTGCGATATAACCCATACCGTTTGTTTTGCGTGTCTGCCTGAAAAAGCGAGTTCAGACAACATGTCTTTTTTATTTGTTAATTCTTTTGTTGCGCTACAATCATCAATGATGTATAATGTCATCAATGATGTATAATGTAGGGGAATTGGCATATTTTAAAAAAAAAACAACCGTAATAGTTCTTGAAGCTTTTCTGTTCCATCTGACGTTATAGGATTTACGATTATAATATTTTTTGTTTTTGGTTTTTTAACATCACCAATCCAACTTCTGTTTTTGTATGCCTTGTTCCATTGAATGGTCGGGCAAAGTATAACAATATGACTAAATACACCGGCATACTCTGATTCTAATAAATCTAGCATAAAGTCTGTTTTTCCACAGCCAGTTTGACCACAAATAATTGCACATTGTGGATATTTAGGTAGTTCCATTTCTATTGTATAATAATGAGCTTCTTTGAATCTACCTTCTTCAAAATTAATTTGGGCATCTTGTATAACAAACAGATAAACATTTATTGGTTCATTTCCTCCTGCTTCTTTCGTTATTTGAATTGTGGTGCCTTCTGAAGCATTTTCTATTCTTCTTCCCGAACCATGAAGTGTATTATCATCAGTTGAACGTAAATCCAACCATAAAGCATAATTAGTCGTTAGATATTTTTCTATTGTTGTATCAGTAAAATATAAATCTTTAATGACCATACTTGTTTCTTTGTTTCTTTGTTTCTTTTTGAATTTAGGGCAAAGAATTTATTTATTTCGTCCCACTGTTGGTACGAGTACATTCCTTGACTATATAGTTGATACGGAATCCCTTCTATAGTCATTTCCACTTTTGTAATTTCTGGATTATAATATTCGTCTGTGCTGGTCCTTTCAGGATCTTCGAATAGCATAAGAATACCTTTCATACTTCTTGCCGGGACATTTAAATTAATATTCCAAAGAGTATCAGATTTATTCTTCGTTATTTTTCTATGCCTAAGTATTCTATCGTATAAAATAACCATTTTGTCACTGACTTGCTGTCTTATTTCTCTTGATAAATAAGGATCAGAAACAATATCGAATTCTTAACAAATATTTTTGATTGTATAAGTTGAAGTTGCATCTGTTGAATTAATAACTTTGATGTAATCGTTAAATGTAGGTTCATATTCTAATCTATCCCCGATTTCTGCTTGATAAAAAGGCATATGGGTTTCCAATAATTCAAAATCAAGTGGAATACAAAACCTGTTTCCATATGCTTTTGCGATGGCTTGCTCTTCTTTATCTGCTGTTGCATTTTGCCCCCACTCTAAGTTTCAACATGTTTGCTTTGCCAACGCCTTGGTATGCCATATTTATTCGTTCTGTAGGAGTCTTCCATAAATCAATATAACAATGATAGATATCACTATCATCAATGGACATAACTTCATTTCCACTTATCCTAATTGTTGTTTTCTTAATTATGGATTTTCCTATGTTTGGAAATATAGTTGCATTTGCATCTTTAGAGATAAGTTCAATTTCAAATGCTAATCTGACTGTTCCGGGAACAATTACATCATTACTACTTAGATTAGGAAATCTCACTAATAATTGTTGATTTTGGTCAAAAGTTGATGGATTATTGGTTATCACTACACTTTGACGGATTCCTCTCACACCGCGTGGTTCTCTTATTTTTCTGTAAGGGTTTAATTTATTTCCATAAGTCGACGTTTTTTTAAGGAAAAATTTAATAATTAAAAATGGCTGAAGGATTTGATTTAGAGAATCCTACATTTGACATAGATGACCATGATGAACCGCATGCAGATAAAGATGATAATGATGAATTTAATAGAACTATACAAAGCCGAAGTGATGCTATTATTACTGCCGGCAGTGATGTTGATACAAGATCAAAGATAATAGTAGAACAGAAACAATCTATAGTTGATAGATATTACAAGTTTATAAAAGAAAAGTATGGGTTAGAACCAAAACCAGATGATTATATTGATATTTCAAACTTTAAAGTTGATCCTGTTAATAAAACACTGTTTTTTGTGTTTGAAGGTGAAGATTATCAAATTACTACCAAAATAGGTGATAGTGATTTTATAAGCGTGAGTACTTTAGCGGGTAAAATTGGCAGAGGCGGAACGAAAGCAATTAGAGACTTATTACGCATACCTTATAAATCTATAAATAAACCATTATTAACACCACAGAATATAATTACAGGGTGTAAGAAATGATTTACCCGATGTTGATAATATAGAAATGATTGATTTGCCTAATGCAGCCGAAACTGCTGTTAAAGAAATAGAAGAATTAGAAACGTCATTTATTGATGAACAAGGAACACAAACAGATATGACAAAAAGAGAAATGGATGGTATTTTAAAAGCAATGACAAGTGTTAAAGAAGAGGTTGCAAATGGATTGGCTAAATTGAATGAAACAAATAAAGACTTAGCAAAAGAAAAAGATAAATTAGAACAAGCGAAAGCAGACAAAGATGAATTTCAAATAGAGAGGATAAATGAGCGAATAAGAGATTTGGAGTCTGAGAGAAGTGCAAGATTAGAAGTAATTAATGTTAATAGAGATAAATTACGTAGTCAGGTAAATAGAATAAAGGAAACAATTAACAAGATATTAAAAGAAGACACTACATTAGGTGAGAGAATTAAAACATTATTTAGAGAACAAGGAATTACAATTGTTAGTGTTTTAACTGCTTTTGGAATGATTATTGGTGTTATTGTTGAGACTTTTATTCCTACTACTGGTGGTGGACCTTATAACCCCTAAACCACCGTCAAAAGATGGTATAGAAAATTGGATAAAAAAACAATTAAGTAATCTTGGTAAACTATTAGCCAATCTTGCTGGAAAGGCAGCAGCATTATTGGTTCCATAGTGTCTTGGTTGCTTTCTGCTACTGGCAAAGTTGTTAACTGGTTTGGCGAACATCTCTGGGCGTTGCTTGTCCTTGTTGTAGGATTATTGTATGCAGCTGCAAGAGAGTATATTGATAAATCCTGAGTGCAATAATACATATTACTATACTTCCTACTATTAATGCTGTTTTGTTGTCTTCGTGTTGTATTGCTTCTTTCGTGGTCTTTGTTTGAACAGTTTGATGTTTAACAGGTTCTGGTAGAGATTTCTTTGTTGGTGTACCTTTTATAGTTGTAGGTTGTGTAGTAGGTGCAACAGGTTTAACATTTACATCAATTTTGAAACCAAGCGAGCACTCCGATGTTGCAATTACAATTTTATTATTATATCCAGCGAAAGTACCAATTTGTAATATCATATCACTGGGAGACATGTAGAGACCAAGTCCGTATGTATAATCAACTTTACTCGTAGCATATTTCAATACATTCTGATATTTTGATATTTGGTCATGCAAATCGATTGGACTGTTAATTGCTTCTTGAACATTTGCTAAGAATTGTTTTTCAGCATCAACTCCTGTGCCTATTTTCAGTATTTCTACACGTGTTTGATATTGTGCTCCTAATAGTGCCCATACAAATATTCTAATACTTTCGTTAATTCGTTCAATACCTGGTTTTGTGAAGCCTTCTGATTTGTCTAATATAATAATTGTCCATGCCTCACTTATATCTACTGTATGTTCTATTTTGTCATTTGCACTAAAGAATGGCCCATCACTTCGATGTTCGTATCTGTATTTTCCACTTGGTTTAAAGTATTGAGTGTATTCTCCGAGACCGTGACTTTTAGAACTACTTTCCAATTTTTGGCGCCAATCTGTATTTGGTGAAACATTGAATTCATTGCATAAGTTTTGGTAAGTTGCTTTATCGTATGTGTTTTTGTAATAACAAAATTTCTCATCTGTTGGTAAAGGTGTTTTAAGTTCTTTTAAAATACGAGCAATACAATAATACACATGAAATGTATATACTGTTTTAGTTAGTCCTGAAGTGTTTTTCAAATGGTCTTGATTCCTTACTCCGCATCCTGCAGTGGCACACCAAACAGCAAAATTCAATTGGCACTGCCACCAGTCAAATGATGAATGAAGCCATGTATTCCACGGTTCATTGTTGTGTAATGTTGGATTTTGATAGTTTTGAAATAAGTCGGGAAACGTTACTGGAAAATGGTCATTTTGTTAACATAAATTGTTTGTTTTACAAGTTCAATATTCTTTTTAGAATACAGGGTGTCCAAAAAGTAAGTTAACAGTTTTAACCCGTCATAACTTTTTTAATTTTAAAGCTATTTTGATGAACAATATTCCAAATTAACGCACATATCCTAAAGTTTTTATACGACATAATTAAAACGCGCCAAAATAATTGACGTTGTTGCAAAATGACGTCATTTAAAATCTTGTTTTTTCCAAGATGGCGCGTTTGACGTTAGCCCAGCGTATTTTCATTGTAAAGAACTTTTACGAAACTAAAAGCGCTACAGATGTTCAAAGAAAATTTAAATATTCATTTAATGGTGATACTGTAAGTCGACTAAATATCTACAAGACTATCAGAAAATTTGAAGAAACGGGATCGGTGAAAGACGCGCAAAAGTCGGGACGGCCGAAGACCAGTAGAAGTGATGAAAATGTGAGCACGCTTCAAGAACTTATGCAAGACAGTCCTGAAAACACAATTCGGCGTACATCCTCGGAGACAGGTATCCCCAAATCATCCGTTCATAACATAATAAGAAAAGATTTAGAACTTTATCCATATAAAATACAAATTATGCAGAGCTTAAATATAACGGATCAAGTGGAAAGGCTATCATTTTGTAACTGGGCATCAGACGTTATTGACACTTACGCCGATGCTTTTAATGATGTGTGGTTTAGCGATGAGTCACATTTCCTTTTATCAGGACATGTTTGCAAACAGAACATGAGATTTTGGGCAAATGAACAGCCCCACCAAATAGCAGAAAGGCCACTCCATAGCGATAAAATTACAGTTTGGTGTGCTATGTCATCCAGGGGAATCATTGGACCGTATGTGTTTAGCGATACTGTTAATTCAGACCGCTACATGTCGCTATTAAACAACAAGTTTTTACCGGAATTGCGGAAACGATCAACTGACATTAACAGTGAATGGTTTATGCAAGATGGAGCAACACCACATACGGCTAACAAAGTGTTAGATATGTTACATGACACATTTGATGAGCGGGTAATTTCCAGACGATATCCCGAAGTGAAACAATGCGGCGTAACTTGGCCTGCGCACAGTCCAGACCTGAACCCCTGTGATTTCTTTCTTTGGGGTTATCTTAAATCGGTTGTTTACAAGCCCAGACCCACAGATACTGCTATGTTATTGAAACAAATACGCAGGGAAGTCAAGAAGATAAGTGTTGGCACTTGTGCTAGAGTAATTGAAAATTTCAAGCAGCGAGTACGGGAAGGAAAACGTCGAAAGGGGCGGCATCTGGAAAACGTCATAAATTACTAAATTGACGTCACTGGACAAATTTGGTATTTTTTGTTTATTGTTTGTTATTTTTTTATGCTTTAATGGATTTGTATTTAGTATGAGGGTTATATGATGCATTGGGATTGTACTTGAATTTTTTTGGTATCATTTTTTATTAATTAAAAATGTATCATACAATTTCTGATATTAATAAGACAATACACTTGCAACAATATATAGATAACAAATGTGGTATTAAGAGAATTGGATTGAAGAGTTTTACTTATACTATAGGTTGGCATAATTTGATTGCTGAATCTATCCACAAAGGAACAGATAGACCAATACGTTTAGCTTCAGGATTTTACAGTTTCCAACAAATAGCAGATATATTTCAAAGTAATAATATTGTATTATCTGTAAATGAAACAAATGGCATAGTGTTTTTGACATCGACCGTTGATTTAAAAATTATCAAAGGATTAAAAGAGATGTTAGGCCTCGGAAATAGACGATTAAACGCAAATCAAACGTATGAGGGAGAAATGCCTTTAAATTTTGCACCTTATAAACAACTATATATTCATCTTGAGCAGATAAACAGTGCTTGCAATTTCTTTGATGGTGCTCCTAGTAATATCCTTGGTGTTGTTTCTGTTGAGAATAAATCGTTTGGAGATATTGTTCATACACGTTTTAGTAATCCGGAATATAAACAATTAACACATGGTGATATATCAGAATTAAGTATAAGCGTTTGTGATGAGAATGGCCAGAAAATAAACAACAATGGTTTACCAATTTGTTGTGTGTTAGAAATTTTATGATTAAAAATGAGTATATTCGGTGTTCAAATAATACGACTTTACGTGTTGATAGCAGAATATCAAATTTAGATAATATAATACAAAACGTTCATACAAACGAATACATTACAACATATGCTGAATCAAAAGGCTCTTTATCTAGAGATAAGATGTTTTCATTTGGAAATGGAGGTAGAGAGCGAACGGCCGGTTATGTTATGATGAAAGATGGTTGTATTATAAGTATGGGTCTGTCGTGTGAAAAGTCAAAAGATGAAGTGCGGGTTACTGTGATGGTAGATGGGGAAGTTTTGAGTTGGTGTATAGTTTATTTGGAAGACACACAAAGTGTACATCGCGATTTTGATAAACCATTTTTAGTTAAGGCAGGAAGTGTTATTAATTTTTTGAGTGTACTGAATAATTATACTGCGGTTAATACTGTTGCCTCATTATTAACTGAATTTAAAAATTATATATAAAAAATGAGTATATTTGGTGTTAAAACAGATAAGAATAATTTGACTTTGCGTATTGATGAATTACATAAAAAATTAGGAAATTCATTACAATAACCGCCGAATCAAATGGCCCACTTACTAGTGGTAAAATATTTTCAATTGGAAATGGAGGTAGAGAGGGAGTGGTTGGTTATGTTATGATGAAGGATGGTTATATTAAAAGCATTATCCTGTCGAGTGTATCGTCGCTTGGTAAGGTGAAAGTTGGCGTGTTGGTGAATGGGGAACGTTTGGAAGGGTGCCACGGCCTCGCTTTAGATAGTGAAACAATAAGTACACATTTTAATTTTGCCACCCCTTGTTTAGTTAAAGCTGGAAGTATTAATAATTTTATTAGTCTAGAGACTAATAAAACTAAAGTTAATACTGTTGTCTCGTTATTAATTGAATTCAAAAAATAAATATAAAAATGAAGCAACCTACAGCGCCGAATTTATATCCAGATTTGCCTAGTGAAGACGGACAAAATTATAGATTACAGAAGATATCGGAGATAGAAAAACAATTAATGAAAGAGAGGGATGTAAGAAAGGCATTATACAAAAAGTATAAACGTGGAATTAACATTACTGATTGTGTTGATACTGCGTTAATTTCTTCAAGTGTTATTATGGCTGGTGTTGGTTTAACTGTTCCGATTATGTTGCCGTTGGAAATTGCTGCTGTTGTGTGTGGGGGTTTAGGGGTTTGTGTTAAACTTGTTAGACGTAGATTACATGCAAAAACACAAAAACATTATGAGATTAAAACTATTGCTGCTAGTAAGTTAAATAGTATAAAAGACTTGATTTCTAAGGCTTTGACAGATGGGCAGATATCTGAAAATGAATTTAAGTTGATTTTAGATGAATTAGATAAATATAATAAACTGAAAGATTGCATACATTCAAAACAAACAGGATTAAGTGAAACGGAAAGAAAAAAACTTAAAGGAAGGCAAGGCCCAGGCTTTAGCCGAGGTAAAAAAAAAATAGGAAATGCTTGATTTTATTTAATAAAGTTATAATAATTAATGAGCCGCCTCCTGGTTATAAGAAATGAACTTTCTCTCACATTTTCGCGCCTAAACTAATGCAGATTTTATTTCCATTCTAATTCTTATGTCAATTATTTGTAAGTCCACTCGAAGTTGTGTTTACAATATGATAGTATTACAGCGTAATAGTACTGTGGAGCATAATAGTATTACAGCGTAATAGTGTTACAGCGTAATAGTATTACAGCGTAATAGTACTATGGTAAATCCTTAATAGAAAGGCAGCATAATAGTATTACAACGTAATAGTGTTACAACGTAACAGTATTACAGCGTAATAGTACTATGGTAAACCCTTAATAGAAAGGAAGCATAATAGTATTACAGCGTAATAGCGTTACAGCGTATGTGGGTACTCATTCGAAGCGGCGAGGTAAACGTCAGTAAAAAGGTCACATTGAACAAGCCTGCTATGAATATCAATTCAAATGCAACTAGCAAAAATCCACTATTTCCCCTCTTTAACGTCTTCTCACCACTGTTAATTTGCACCTATTGTCGCAAATATGCAAGGTAAAGAAAACCGCAAAATGACTCATGCTTTTAAAACCACAAGGACAAACAATAACTATAATATCGGGTTTCGTAACTTATCAGATCAAGACACGGTAAAATTTACAAAATGGGTTGTGAGAGAAGCGTATTTTTTTTTCTCTCATTCCCTTACCCACAATTGTTTCCTGTCGGATTTTTATTTTTTCCGAGGTCACTCTAGAAGGTGTTTTTGGGAGGAGGTAAAAAAAATTTTTAGGGGGTAGTCTGGAGAAGCTAAAAAATTTTTTTAGGGGTGGTCTGGAGAAGCTAAAAAAAAAATTTTTTTAGGGGGTGGTCTGAAGAAGCTAAAAATTTTTTAGGGGTGGTCTGGAGAAGCTAAAAAAAATTTTTTAGGGGTGGTCTGAAGAAGCAAAAAAAAATTTTTTTAGTGGGGGTGGTCTAGACACGCTCAAACCCTATACTACTGACCTTGTTATTTCTGCTGCCCCTTCGGTTTTGGTCAGATCTTCATGAAACTTTTAGAGGCCTCCGTGGTGTAGTGGTTATGCTACACGCCTTGTAAACCAGGGGTCGCAGGATCGATCCCAGCTTTCTCAAGACTTTCAGATGAGTCTTTAAACCGAGGTCCCGTCTCCGTATGACCTTAGCTGTTGGTGGGACGTAAAACTCAAACACTCACTCACTCATGAAACTTACAAACAAATAAGTAAGGCAGAAAAGCTTGGAGGATTTTGAAAACTCGTGAGCTTTGCCTATTTGTCACAGAGTAACATCCCTTAGATTGCAGCAGTTAATTTTAATGCTTATTTTTGAACTTGTCATCACCATATGTCAGTTTATGTCGGATCTTCTTAGCAAGTTAGGAATAAAAGCTTGAATGAGTTTGAAAACTGGTGAGGTCAGCCTATTTACCATAGAGTTACATTCTACTTGATTTGCAGAAAATGCTTACCCTTTCATCACCATGTCCTCCCATAAATCCTTCAGTAAAGTTTGCACTTCCTGAAACTTTGAATCTGTTAGCTCAGGTGAGCGATACAGGACCACTTTGGTCCTCTTGTTTAAAATCTTCATAAAAAATGCGATTTGTGATAATTATTTTCTCAGAAAATGTAAACTTTAATTAATTCGAAAGGTTTTGTAGTACCAAAAGAATGCCTATGGAGTTCTGCATTCAACCTAGTTCACACATCTTGAAACTAAATAAAACATAAGATTTACGACTGACTTATTTAGACACAGACATCAGCTCATGGAGGGAGTCGGTCAGGGTGGCCTCCTGCATGAGTCCTACTTTGATTTATATAATTTATTAAATACATTTTTATAGGTTGTATATGCTGAGTTATTAATAAACAAAGGTTAAGGAAAAAACATGCGTGGGCACAGATGAAAGATCCCCTTTAAAAGAAAGACCCAGGGAGTGCCACACCTGGGACGTGAGGCGAAAAACTTCACCTAGAGGACCCTCTCCTGCTCTGACACGGTTCGGCATATTGACAAGCAAAAAATTATAACGTCGAGTAGAAGACAAAATGGACAGACTGCAGTGGACTTATGATAGACACGGACAGACGGGACTGGAGCCGAGTGATGGTCTCCCGATTCACCGGCAACGTGGAATGGGGATACCACCGAACGGCTACGGTGTAGTGCCAGAATCGATTTGTTCCCTGGGACTCTACCAGCTGACGACCCGCAACACGGGGAGACTGGAATCAACAACAACAACATCAACGCCACAATCACAAGACGCAGACCACTCTCGACACCAAGAGGAAGAGGAAACATACACAAAACAAGAAAAAATACGAGTGCTTATGAAATGAAACAATCAGCGCTCTCTTCCCAACACGGGGTGGTCAGACCGTTAGAAAACACTAAACAACTCACAACAAATTCGCAGACATACAACTAAAATAACAGCAAAAGACCAACACCAAAACTACCACCTTAGAACGGTCAGCAGGATTTGCCACTTAGGGGAGGGAGGTGGTGGTGGTGGAGGGGGGGGGGGGGGGGTGCTAAAGCTCTTTTACCGGCCGAATCTTTGACCTAGATTAGGGTAATTCCCAACAATAAACAACTATTCGGTTTGCATAATGATTTCCTAACTGAATCAATGCATCATCACAGAGACATAAATTAAATCCAAACACTGAGATGAAGCAAAGATGAGGGCTGCTAGCCGATCCCCTTTACACTGTTGGGCAGAGCTTAAGAAAATCATTAGTTAAACCACGAAGCCCCCGTCCATAGGGGCTTGAAGAAATATATGGACTGCATGATGCTTTCACGCAGAGCTGAATCCGGCCCGCACACTAGTACTGGTAAACCGCTTAGAGGATCTAAGCCTGTCCAGGAACCGCGGTGCGAGGCGGACCGTCCATGCTAAAAAACCATATTGGTTTCATTCGGTGACAGGGCTTGAGATGTCATTTCATCTCAATGTCGGGTAAAAGTCCCACAAAATTGGAAGCAACGTCTCCAAAATGACCTTTACAGTGTTGACGGGGACGTTAAACCTCAAATCAAACAAACAAACAATTAGTTAAACCACGATTGGCCCAGCGACAGACATAGCATCAGGCCTCAGCCCTCTTTTTAACAAAGATTTATGCCGAAGCTGTCTTTGAGTCTGAAGCCTGACCCGCCGCCCTGCAATCAGAGTCCAGCATAGCTTTATGCTGTGATTTGGTTGACAACTCTATGTGCGGTCTGTAGCATGATTTCTAAACTGTACCGAACCTTTTTATAACGAATTATTTTTGAATTTCTCCGAAAAATTAGGTTTGCCTAAAATTTTCTTAAATTTATAGAACAAATCTCCATAAAATACAGGTTGTGACACCCCTTGTAAGCCGCAAGTCACTATCGCTGTCAGGTCCATTGAGCTACTTGCGCGGCTTGGCATTGAGGACCTGGACCTCACCCTTGAGGCGAGAAGGCTGCACTGGTATGGACGTGTGGAACGCTCCAACGGAGTAGTCAAGACAGCCTTATCATTATCATCATCGGGTCTTTTATTAACGTGCAGGTACAGGGATGACATCTACAAAAGATGGCCCCTTTCAGGTAGCTGGCTTGTTGTACCCATGGCAGGCTTAAAAATTATACTTTATGGTCATGTCAGAAGTGTGTGAAGCTCTCACCTTTCTACTTGACAATATTTATATACGATTTGGTACTAAGTTATTTAGACAAGCTGTGGGTATTCCGATGGGTACTAATTGCGCACCACTCGTGGTTGATTTGTTTTTGTTTTGTTATGAGAGAGACTTAATTATGTCCCTTTCTGCTGAAAACCAGTTTGAAATCATTGAAACTTTCAGCTCCACTTCTAGATACTTGGATGATTTATTAATATTGATAATACCTATTTCGATTGTTTGATCAGTCAAATTTAACCTCCCCCCCACCCCGAACTTCGGTTAAATAAAGCAAATTTTTCTGATACCGAGGCCCCATTTTTGGATTTACATCTATCTATTTTAGATAGGTTTGTTTCGTGCAAAATTTATGATAAACGCGATGATTTTGATTTTGAGATTGTAAATTTTCCTCTCTTTTTTATGGTGATGTTCATCGTGCGCCATCCAAAGGGGTTTATATTTCGCAATTAATTCGATTTACCAGAGTGTGTAGTCATGTAACTGACTTTAACACTCGTAATAAATTGTTAACGGCTAAACTTCTTAATCAGGGTTATTAGTACCATAAACTTCGCAAAGCCTTTTCAAAATTTTATAGACGTCATTCTGATTTAATTTCAAAATTCAATATTGGACTTAAATCTCTCCTGCAACAAGGTCTAGCGGAACCCGAATTTTATGGTGACTTAGTATACAAATTCAGAAAAATATATAACCGCAATGACTTCAGCACCAAATTTCGTGAAATCATTCTTCGATATGAAAAGATTGGGTACAACATAAATGTTATACGACAGACTGCATGCATGGTAATTAACCCAATCACGGCTGACAGCTTTTCTTCCCTCTTTAATTGCATGCCGGTGGGTCAGGCCTCAGATTCTATGACGGTTCCAGTGTAAAGGCTTATTGAGAATTAGAGAGATCTAATTCAAGGTAATGTTGGCTGGTGCCTGGTGCTCCATCTCTGGTCGGACCCATCGGAGTCTAACTGATGGTTTTCTTTTGCTCCAGCATTTCAGTGGTTTCTTGCTGTTGAGTCCTCACCGTTCTTGCATCTCTGTGGTTGTTTGATTATTTATGTTCACGGAGATGTTGCACTGATGAGTTAGGAGGCCTTCATGCGGACTGAACAAATTATTTGTCTAAATCGCGACAGAAGTAAGGGCGAGGATTGTGGTCAGGTAAAATTGATTTAAGCCCCCCAGTGGAATTCATTTCCACTGACCGTTCCAAGGGGGTTCTTCTGTCGCGGTTTATTAGCTCACCTGTCACGTAGTGGTCGACTATGTTAATCCTGCCAAGACCGCTCCAATGGCGCTGTCACGGAGATGTTGCACTGATGAATTAGGAGGCCTTCATGCGGACTGAACAAATTATTTGTCTAAATCGCGACAGAAGTAAGGGCGAGGATTGTGGTCAGGTAAAATTGATTTAAGCCCCCCAGTGGAATTCATTTCCACTGACCGTTCCAAGGGGGTTCTTCTGTCGCGGTTTATTAGCTCACCTGTCACGTAGTGGTCGACTATGTTAATCCTGCCAAGACCGCTCCAATGGCGCTGTCACGGAGATGTTGCACTGATGAATTAGGAGGCCATCATACGGACTGAACAAATTATTTGTCTAAATCGCGACAGAAGTAAGGGCGAGGATTGTGGTCAGGTAAAATTGATTTAAGCCCCCCCCCCCCCCCCCCCCCAGTGGAATTCATTTCCACTAACCGTTCCAATGGGGTTCTTCTGTCGCGGTTTATTAGCTCACCTGTCACGTAGTGACGAGGTGAGCTTTTGTGATCACTTTTTGTCTGTCGTGCGTCAGTAAACTTTTTCTTCAAACGACATCTCCTCCTAAACCACTGATCGGATTTTGACCAAACTTCACAGGAATGATCCTTAGGTGGTCCCCTTTCAAAGTTGTTCAAATGGTTCCGGTCCATTGCACATTTAGGTCACTGGAGCCAAAAATAGATTTTTTTCACGGAAAACTTAAAAAATCTTCTTCTCTGAAACCACAAGGCCAAGGTCTTTGATATTTGGTATGAAGCTTCATCTAGTGGACCCCTACCAAGATTGTTCAAATTAAAGTGCTGGGGCCAAAAATGCCCCCGCCCTGGGGCCCTTTGGTTTTACATAGGCTTATATAGGGAAAATTTTTAGAAAATCTTCCCTGAAACTGCCAGGCCCAGGTCTTTGATATTTGGTATGAAGCTTCATCTAATTGACCTCTACCAAGATTGTTCAAATTATAGCCTTTTGGCCAAAAATGTCCCTGCGCTGGGACCCACTAGTTCTACATTGGCATATATAGGAAAAACCTTTAAAAATCTTCTTGTCCGAAACCAGGAGGCCCAGGTCTTTGATATCTTGTGTGAAGCTTCAACTAGTGAACATCTGCTGAGATTGGTCAAATTATAGACCTGGCGCCAAAAATGCCCATGCGCCGGGGCCCGCTGGTTTTACATAGGCTTATATAGGGAAATCCTTTAAAAATCTTCTTTTCTGAAACCAGAAGGCCCAGGTCTTTGATATTTGGTCTGAAGCCTTATCTAGTGGAACGCTACCAAGTTTATTCAAATTATAGCCCTTGGGCCAAGAATGCACTAGAGACACTGATACTCAGGTGAGCGATTCTGGGCCCTCTGGGCCCTCTTGTTTTTGTTATGGTTTGTCTTTGGGTGTTTGTGATGCTTATATTATTTAATTTTGGATAGCCTATTGGCCATTTTGTGGGAAAGTAACTGTCCTTCTGGTTTTCAGCTATTGGTGTTTCCATTAGGTCTGTTGTTTCTTTCCTTTTGGTGTCTCTGATGGGAGCTGTGGGTTGTATCGATTGTATCGATTCCTGATCATTGCTTTTCCTTCTATTTTAGATATATTCTTGTGGTCGACTATGTTAATCCTGCCATGACCGCTCCAATGGCGCTGTCACGGAGATGTTGCACTGATGAATTAGGAGGCCATCATGCGGACTGAACAAATTATTTATCTTAATCGCGACGGAAGTAAGGGCGAGGATTGTGGCCACGTAAAATCGATTTAAGCCCCCCAGTGGAATTCGTTTCCGCTGACCGTTCCAAGCAGTTCTTCTGTCGCGGTTTATTAGCTCACCTGGGCCGAAGGCTCCAGGGGAGCTTATAGTATAGTGGGTCCTCCGTCGTCCGTCCGTCCACACTTTTGAGCAGCTATATCTCTGTATCCTGCAGGCTGATCTCAATTATTTCTCATCTGTAGCATGCCTCTGGTGGGGCATTGATGACATAAACTTTTTTTTTGAAATCGCTCAAAAACTTTGGTTCCTATGGCAACCACAAGGTCCCATAGACTTACTATGGGAAAATGCTTGTCATCACTGTAGCGCCTTCAGTTTTGATCGGATCTGTCTGAAACTTATATGTAAGGTGACTGGGGATAAAAACTCGGATGAGTTCGAAAACCGGCCAAGTCGGCCCATTTATCATAGAGTTAAGTCCCTTTGATTGCTGAAAATGCCCATTTTCGACCTTGTCATCACCGTAGCCCCTTCAGTTTTGATCGGATCTTTCTAAAACTTATATGTAATGTGGCCGGGGATACAACCTCGGGTGAGTTCGAAAACCGGCCAAGACCGCCGATTTATCATAGAGTTACGTCCCTTTGATTGCTGAAAATGCCGATTTTTGACCTTGTCATCACCGTAGCCCCTTCAGTTTTGATCGGATCTTTCTGAAACTTATATGTAAGGTGGCTGTGGATAAAATCTCGGATGAGTTCGAAAACCGACCAAGTCGGCCCTTTTATCGTAGAGTAACGTCCCTTTGATTGCTAAAAATGCTGATTTTTGACCTTGTCATCACTGTAGCCCTTTCAGTTTTGATCGAATCTTTCTGAAACTTATATGTAAAGTGGCTGGGGATAAAATCTCGGATGAGTTCAAAAACCAGCCAAGTTGGTCCATTTAGCACAGAGTAACGTCCCTTTGATTGCTGAAAAGCCGATTTTTGACCTTGTCATCACCGTAGACCTTTCAGTTTTGATCGGATCTTTCTGAAACTTATATGTAAGGTGGCTGGGGATAAAACCTCGGATGAGTTCGAAAACCGGCCAAGTTGCCCCATTAACTATATAGTTATGTCCCTTTGATGGCTGAAAATGTCAATTTTTTACCTTGTCATCACCGTAGCTCCTTCAGTTTTGATCGAATCTTTCTGAAATCTATATGTAAGGTGACTGGAGATAAAACCTAGGATGAGTTTGAATACCGGCCAAGTTGGCCCATTTATCATTGATTTACGTCCCTTTGATTGCTGAAAATGCCGATTTTTGACCTTGTCATCACCATAGCCCTTTCAGTTTTGATCGGATCTTTCTGAAACTTATATGTATATATGGCTGGAGATAAAATCTTGGATGAGTTCGAAAACAGGCCAAGTCAGCTGATTTATCGTAGAGTTATGTCCCTTTGATGGCTGAAAATGTTGATTTTTGACCTTGTCATTACCGTAGCCCCTTCAGTTTTGATCGGATTTTTCTGAAACTTATATGTAAGGTGGCTAGGGATGAAACCTCGGATGAGTTCGAAAACTGGCCAAGTCGGCTCATTTATTATAGAGTAACATCCCTTTGATTGCTAAAAATGCCAAATTTTGACCTTGTCATCACCGTAGCCCCTTCAGTTTTGATCGGAACTTTCTCAAACTTATATGTGAGGTGGCTGGGAATAAAATCTTGGATGAGTTTGAATACTGGCCAAGTCTGATCGGATCTTTCTGAAACTTACATGTAAGGTGACTGGGAATAAAACCTCAGATGAGTTCGAATACCGGCCAAGTCGGCACATTTATCATACAGTGACGTGCCTTTGATTGCTGAAAATGCCTATTTTCTACATTGTCATCACTGCTGCCCCTTTAGTTTTGAACGGATCTTCATGAAACTTACAAACAAGGAAGTCAGGCAGAAAGCTTGGAGGAGTTTGAAAACTCTTGTTTTTTAACTTGTCATCACCATAGCCACTTCAGTTTAGATCGGATCTTCTTAGCAAGTCAGGAATAAAAGCTTGAATGAGTTTGAAAACCGGTGAGGTCAGCCTGTTTATCATAGAGTTACATTCTACTTGATTTTCAGAAAATGCTTACCCTGTCATCACCATGTCCTCCCATAAAGCCTTCAGTAAAGGTTGGCACTTCCTTAAACTTTGAATCTGTTAGCTCAGGTGAGCGATACAGGACCAGTCCTCTTGTTTTTGTTATGGTTTGTCTTTGGGTGTTTGTTTCGCTTGTGTTGTTTTGTTTTGGATAGCCTTTTGGCCATTTTGTGGGAAAGTAACTGTCCTTTTGGCTTTCTGCTGTTGGTGTTTCCGTTGGGATCTGTTGCTTCGTGTTTGTGTTTCTTTCCCTTTGGTATCTCTGATGGGAGCTGTGGGTCAATTGTATCGATTCCTGATCATTGCCTCTACTTCTATTTGACATACAGGTGGATGGAAAACGTGGACCTGGGAGGCCTAAGATGACCTGAAAGCCGTTGCAGTGAGTGGAAGCTCTCAGCTATCTACCCTTATGATAGACATACATGGAGATCTGGTGTGAGATCTGCCATGGGTGCAGCAAGCCAGCTACCTGGAAGGGGCCCACTTTTGTAGATGCCATCCCTGTACCTTCACGTTAATAATAGATCCGATGATGTTAGATGATGATGGTGTTTTCAGCTCCCATAGACTTATAATGGGAAAAACTTCAAAATTCTTCTTCTCTGAAACCATAAGGCCCAGAGCTTAGATATTTCCTTGTGGTCGACTATGTAAATCCTGCCAATCATGCCCCTGGGGTCCAATTGGCCATGCTCATTCCAATAAACTTATAATGGGAAAAACTTTCAAAAATCTTCTTCTCTGAAACCATAGGACCTAGGGCTGAGATATTAAGTATGAAGCATGTCAAGCCGTCCTTTACATGAATCCTGCCTATCTTGCCCCTGGGGTCCAAAATTGCATCACCCCGAGCTTATCAGCTCCCATAGATTTATAGTAATTTTACAACAAAAAAGCTTCTTCAGTGAAATCATAAGGACTAGAGCTAAGATATTTAATAGCATGAAGCAATGTCTAGTGGTCCCCTACAAAATGCCTGCCAGTCATGCCAATGGGGTCCAAATTTGCCACGTCCCACGGCTTATCAGCTCCCAAAAACTTACAATTGGAAATTTTTTAAAAATCTTCTTTCCTGAAACCATCATGGTTTAGGAGCCAAATCTTAAATTTTTTTGTTCTGTTGCACCCTCCCAGGAAGGGAAATTTATACCAGGCTATAGTACTCAGAAAGCCCTGTTTTACTAAGTAACCAGTGGTCAATTTTTCATAATGCACCTTTAAAATAGAAGTAGAGGCAATGATTAGGAATCAATACAATTAAGCCATATTATGGAGCGTGATAGCTCAGTGGTTAGTGCACTTGCCTCTGATGCTAGAGGCCCTCGGTTCGATCCCCGGCAGCGGCGGTAAAATTTTGGTGTCCAACACGCTCCTTTGACATCATTAGCAGGGATGAATGTCATTAAGTGCACCGTTCTTCAGATTGGGACATTGACTGGAGCCCCCCTTTGCAGGGAGAGTCTTCCCCTTTGCACGTTAAAGACTCCTACCGTAATTGCATGATTACTGTGTAGGCTTTCATCCTGCAGCCTGGAGTGTATATAATGTACATCAGCTGTCTCCCCTTCTGGGGTTAAGGCAAATTGTAAGTAAGAAAAGAAACCACACCTCACATCAGAGACACCAAAGGGAAAGAAAAACAAAACTAGAGCAGCAGTCGATGGTATACCATCGCAAATACCCGCTTTTCCTATGAACAAGCCTTGTCTTAGAAATTTGACCTTTGACCTCACCCCATGACCCCAGGGGGCAGATGAAAATTTCGACACCTTCATGCACATCGGCAGTCCCCAAGCAATGTATGTACCAAGTTTGGTCACTGTAGGTAAAGAAGCCCCTGTGGCGCAGTGGTTATGCTACTCGCCTTGTAAACCAGGGATCGCAGGATCGACCCCGGGCTTCTCCAGACTTTCGGATGAGTCTTTAAACCGAGGTCCCGTCTCCGTATGACCTTAGCTGTTGGTGGGACGAAAAACTAAAACTCACTCACTCACTGTAGGTAAAGAAACAAGAGGCTCAATGAGCCTAAACCGCTAACCTGAGGAACTTAAGTTTTAACAATTCACAGACTTGACTACTAAATCTGCTAATAGAATCCAGCCCATTGACCCTTA
This sequence comes from Lucinisca nassula, assembly GCA_963580285.1. Taxonomy (NCBI): domain Eukaryota; kingdom Metazoa; phylum Mollusca; class Bivalvia; order Lucinida; family Lucinidae; genus Lucinisca; species Lucinisca nassula. The sequence goes on along the minus strand of OY757019.1, from coordinate 66,805,861 downwards.
CAGGATATAAGTCATCATTATTGCATTGCATTCTAAGTTTGGGACATCTAGCTTCTATAGTTCCTGAGAAATCTTTGACGAAAGTTTAACATTGGTCAAAATGGAGAGAAAGAAGAATGAAAGAACAGATGAACAAATAAGCTGAGAAAGCCCAATGTCTCTTACACAAAATAAGTCATCATTATTCTATTGAATACCAAATTTGATGCTTCTAGCTTTTATAGTTCCTGAGAAATCTTTGATTAAAAATTTAACATTGGTCTATTATCTCCATATGGAGAGAAAGAAGAATGAAGGAACAAATGAACCAGACTAGCTCCAAAACCTAATGCAGCCTTTCCCCTTGTCCAATGGTGCTACACATAAAATTTAAACAAGATTGGTCGACTGCCTTCTGAGATATGCTTCATTGAAAGTGTGGACGACGGATGGACGGACGACAGACGACGGACTCCGGAGCCTTGGTATACTATCAGCTCACTGGAGCCTTTGGCTCAGGTGAGCTAAAAATTCAAGTCGCTATTTCTGTCACACCATTTTCCCTACGTTAAGTCTATGGGCAAATTTTTTTTGTCCCTCAAGGTCACGTAACTCCGAGGTCAATATTCCGATTCGGCCCAAAATCGAACTTAACCGAGATTTTATGCCTGGCCTCGTTACCTGCAAGTTTGAAGCTGATATGAATAAAAATAAAGTTGCTATCGTGGTCACAAAGTATTTTTTTATGCTCAAGGGCAGGTAACTCCAAGGCAAATATTCCGATTCGGCCCAAAATCGAACTTAACCGAGATTTTATGTCTGTCCTCGTTACCTGCAAGTTTGAAGCTGATCTGAAAAAAATTCAAGTCGCTATCGTAGTCGCAACATTCTCCCTACGTTAAGTCTATGGGCAAATTTTTTGTCGCTCAAGGTCACGTTACTCCGAGGTCAATATTCCGATTCGGCCAAAAATTGAACTTAACCGAGATTTTATGCCTGTCCTCGTTACCTGCAAGTTTGAAGCTGATATGAATAAAAATAAAGTTGCTATCGTGGTCACAACGTATTTTTTATGCTCAAGGGCAGGTAACTCCAAGGCAAATAATCCGATTCGGCCCAAAATCGAACTTAACCGAGATTTTATGTCTGTCCTCGTTACCTGCAAGTTTGAAGCTGATCTGAAAAAAATTCAAGTCGCTATCGTAGAATTTTTCGGGCGCTCAAGGGGACGTTACACTTGAGTGAATTATCTGATTCGGCCCAAAATCGAACTTGACCGAGATTTTATGCCTGTACTGGTTATCTGCAAGAATGAAGTCGATCAGAAAAAAATTGACGGAGCTAGAGTGATGACAAGCTTTTTCCTATGCGAAGTCTATGGGAGCTAGATGTTACCATGGCAACCAGAGTTCCACTCAGATCTGCCTGAAAACCTAATGAAGCCTTTCCACTTGCCCAATAATGCGACACATGAAATTTGATCAAAGTTGGCCAAGTAGTCTTTAAGATATACATTTTTGAAATTCCCATTAACCCTAATGCAAAAACACACAAGGGCAGGTAACTCCTAAGTGAATGATCCGATTCTGCCAGTTATCGAACTTGACCGAGATTTCATGGCTGTGCTGGTTATCTGCAAGAATAAAGCCAATCTGAAAATAATTGAAGCAGCTACGGTGATGACAACATTCTCCCCATGTTAAGTCAATAGGCAATTTTTTCAACGCTCAAGGGCACGTAACTCCTGAGTGAATAATCCGATTCAGCCCAAAATCGAACTTGATCGAGATTTCATGCCTGTCCTCGTTATCTACAAGAATGAAGTCGATCAGAAAAAAATTGACGGAGCTAGAGTGATGACAAGCTTTTTCCTATGTTAAGCCTATGGGAGCTCTTTGTTGCTGTGGCAACCAGAGTTCTCATCCGATCTGCACGAAAACCTAATACAGCCTTTCCCCCTACCTGATGATGGTTCATATGAAATTTGATCAAGGCCGGCCGACTGGTTCCAGAGATATACTTCGTTGAAAGTGTGGACGACGGACGCCGGCTCGTGGTATACTAATACCTCACATGAGCCTGCTTCGGCTCAGGTGAGCGAATAAAAAAGGAGTTGCATTCACAAGAAACGTAACAGACGGACGGACGGACGGACGGACCTCCGGACGCACACCCGTGACGAAAATAATATACCCGTTTTTTTTTTTTTTTTTTTTTTTTTTTTCAAAAAAGCGGGTATAATGATTAGACCCTAATGGAAACAACAATAGCTGAAAGCCAAAATGACAGTTATTTTTCCACAAAATGGCCAATTGGCTATCCAGAACAAAAAAATATGTGATACACACCTTCAAAAACGAACTATAACAAAAAATAACTGCCACAGAAGAACCCCAGTCAGTGAAAAGTATTTTAAATCGTCTGATTTACGCAGCCGCAGTCCTCGCCCTTACTTTCATCACTATTAAGTAATAATTTGTTCAGTCCACATGAAGGCTTCCTAACTCATCAGTGCAACATCACCGAGAACACAAAAATCACACACACACAGAGAACGGGGAGAACTTGACAGCAAGAAAAATAAAGAGAAACAGGAACTGATACAGTCAGATCCCAAATTTTTCCCACAATATAACTAGGGAAAGAAAACGAAACATGGAGTGACGACAGTAAACAAAATGGACAACATCTAAACCGAGTCAGCAGCTTTTTCCCAAACAGATGGTGTCTCAGACAAAAACCTAAATAAAAAGGAGCAATATACATAATGGGGGAAAGAATCACAATAACATTAAACTGGAAGGACAAACATAACTAAAAATGAACAGCCAAAAACGGGAGAAGAATCACAATCATCAACGTAACACCACTTTTGTATAGTTCGAACAATTTGACTGGTGAACTCTGAATGCATGTATTTATCTTTGCCGTTTTCCGAAGAGGTTAATATTGTTAATCAATACATAGAGGTCGGTAAATGGGTCGCTATTCATGAGATGCCAACATTTCAGAAGTTTACGAAAACCGAACAATAGGGCGATAACATTGACTGATTCATTCTTTGCATAAAGGTCAGTCTCATGTCAGAATGCACAAGCTATACACATGTTATTTTAGTTAATCTACTTCAAACTAGTTGAGAAACACAAATAGCTTTAGACAATAGTAGCCAGTAGCAATAAGCCAAGACTTTTATTCTCTCAGAGGTAACATTTGATAATTTTAATAGATCAGTAAACATTTCACCTATAATAATACATAACTGAGGTTTGTTCCATGACTGGTAATTTTGGGGAGCCACTCTTCCAGTTTTATCTTTAAGGGTCCTCTCAGCTAAATCTGTCATCATTTGGGTCACAAGCAACCGTTCTAGAGATACTGCAGAATCTCTCTGAACACCTGCTATGGCTCCTCCAAAATTTGTCTCTGCCTGTTCGAAATTCGCCAAATTGCAGTAGGTTTCCTCTGGCTTTCTTTGCCGGTTCATTACAGGGTCACTGATGAGGCTTTATTAGCCGAAACTACGTAGTATGACCCATCTTCTTTCTTATGAGTGTTTTCATTGCTCTTAAAGAAACTCATTTTATATTTTTATTTGCCTTCACTGCAGCTGGTGTTGTGCCGTGTGGCGGCCGTAAAACGTCTCCCCGTACATCAACCATAGTGCAGTTTATATTTTACTTTTGGTCCTTTGAGATCACCGTGAATATTCTGAGAAATCAGAAATTAATTATTGGTTTAGACTCATATTCTAGACAGGTTTTAAATTATTTTGACCCCATTTTGATTTATATCAGTCTTTGAATCGACTGCCTGTTCGAAATTCGCCAAATTGCATTAGGTTTCCTCTGGCTTTCTTTGCCGGTTCATTACAGGGTCACTGATGAGGCTTTATTAGCCGAAACTACGTAGTATGACCCATCTTCTTTCTTATGAGTGTTTTCATTGCTCTTAAAGGAACTCATTTTTGATTTTTATTTGCCTTCACTGCAGCTGGTGTTGTGCCGTGTGGCGGCCTTAAAACGTCTCCCCGTACATCAAACATAGTCCAGTTTATATTTTACTTTTGGTCCTTTGAGATCACCGTGAATATTCTGAGAAATCAGAAATTAATTATTGGTTTAGACTCATATTCTAGACAGGTTTTTAATTATTTTGACCCCATTTTGATTTATATCAGTCTTTGAATCGACTGCCTATTCGAAATTCGCCAAATTGCAGTAGGTTTCCTCTGGCTTTCTTTGCCGGTTCATTACAGGGTCACTGATTAAGCTTTATTAGCCGAAACTACGTAGTATGACCCATCTTCTTTCTTATGAGTGTTTTCATTGCTCTTAAAGGAACTCATTTTTGATTTTTATTTACTTTCTAGAACTAGCCGGACGTTCTCTGAATAATCGCCGAGACAGCCCCCAAAACCATTACATATGTAATCTTGGCAACTTGTCACTGGGTTACAGAGCACATAGCCCTTTGGTTCCATTACATATGTAATTTTGGCAACTTGTTACTGGGTTACAGAGCACTTAGCCCAGAACAAAATACATTTCAATAATTTGCTTCTGTTTAGCTGAGCTGGTCCCTGATTGGCAATATTGTTCAATAAACAATAATAACTAGAATCTTGTTCTATAAAGTATCATTTTTATGCTCTTAAGAAGTGAAAAAGACATTTCTTACATTACATGCAAGATACAGGGAGTCTTCCCTATGAAATGTCCATTCAATTAAATCATCAAGTTTTTATGCCCCCGCCATTCGAAGAATGGTGGAAAGGGCATATAGCGTTGACCCTGTCCGTCCGTTCGTACGTCCGAAACTTAAACGCGGTCAATAACTTCCTTATTTCTTGATGGATTTTAAAATTACTCGGCAGAAATGTTAACCATCATGAGACGACGTGTCACGTGCAAAAACTCATGTCCGTACCTTCAAGGTCAAGGTCATACTTAGAGGTCAAATGTCAAAAAAGGGTCGGAAACTTAAACTTGTTTCAGATCTTGATATTGATACTAATACTCCTGATTCATGTGATTGTAAAAACTCAAAGTATTGCTATCCCTCCTGCGGGAAGGTATAATTTGAGGACTTTACCTGGAGGACCAGAGGACTGAGGACCAAGTCCTCTAGAGGACCAGGGGTATAATTTGAGGACCAAATACAGGAGGACCAGTGCTTTAATCAGCCATATAATGGCTATGATAATTGAAGATAATTACTGTTTATTGAAAATGACACCTACTGGTATGGTATATCACCTCATGGGCATATATACAGAAAAAAAAATAAAATAAATAAAAGGAAAAACATGTTATAATGCTCAGGAAATTTTTCACCATAGAATTTTATGACAATATATAGTTTCGGTATCTTGTTACTCTAGTTCAAATTAGAATTTCTTTACTTTCTATATACTTGTTATTTTTTTTTTAATTCACAAAATGCATGGTGAACAGTGGAGATCCTGATCAGACGGCTTCTTGCTTCTGTTTTAAAAATGTTCACTTGAAATTAGAATTTCTCTACAGTAAGTACTTTCTATATACTTAATATAAGCTATCTTTTAAATTCACAAACTGCATGATGAACAGTGAAGATCCTGATCAGCTGCATCCTGTTACTCTTTTAAAAATGTTCACTTAGAATTTCTCTACTTTCAATATACATGTACTTAATATAAGCTATCTGCTAAATTCAAAAACTGCATGATGAACACTGAAGATCCTGATCGGATGGCATATCTAGAGCTAAACTGTTGTTAGAAATAAGAAAAATAATGTATAGCCCTGTAAATCCCAATGTTCGCTATATAAAGTGGTGTTAAGAGGGGTGTTCATTACATGAACTTGTAAACATGATGACTTTTGGCATCTTGTTACTCTTTTAAATATTTAGTTGAAAGAGGAATTTCTCTACTATCTATTCTACCTGTTAAATTCACAAACCACAAGATGAACAGTGAAGATCTTGATCAGACGGCTTATCACGAGTAACACTGTTTTATGCTCAGAAATTTTTCACCATAGAATTATATCGGAAATAAATTTTAGGCATCTTGTTACTCTTATTTAAAATGTTTAGTTGAAATTAGAATTTTTCTATTTCTACATACTTAATGATATAATCTATCTGTTAAATTCACAAACTGCAAGATGAACTTTCTGATATATAAATTGTGTATTATTGTTAGTACCACTTCACTGAAGCAAAATATGACTTAGTTTTGACGCTGGTACTTCACTGAAGTGGGTTTAAATAATAAAACTTTCAATTGCATGGATATGGTACCACATTGATGCTGATTTTCTCACACAAAATTCAACAAAAGCAGCTCCTGCTATACTGAAAGGTTCGGTGGGGGTGGGGGTATGGCCCTTTCAACATTATTTCACTCATATCGAGCTAATAGTTAATCAGAGGTGGAATAAAGTCTTTAGAGAAGTTTTGTTGCAAAAATATGGTTGTATCAATTAATTTAATTACCATGATTGTTTTAAGTTATAATGTTAAGCTACACTGATTTTGAAGTTCTATATTCTGATCTTTTAACAAATGCTAAGTTTTATAAAGTTATCATACTATATTGGCTTGCCACGGATTGTGCACATTAACCCATTTTTGTATCAGAAATCTCAAAACCGGTTATTAGCAAACAGTGCAGGCCCAGATCAGACGCCAGTTCTGCAGCATCTGATCAGATCCCTCACTGTCTGCAAAAAGTTCAGCCGTTTTCCAAATAAATTTTGAAGAACCCTTAAATTTTGAAATGGACTCATGCTATATATAAAGTGGAAGATTTCATTCAGTATGAAATGGGTTAAAACATGAATATATTGAAGACAATAGCTGTCCGGTTTGTTACCCTTTTACCTACTAGTTTCTTAAGTAGATGTAATTAACGCCCTTATAAACCCCACTTATTCCGTGATTTGGGTACTCCTGAGATACACTTGTTAGAACCACCTTGGTCTAATGAGCACACACATTCAATGCTTGCAGCCGAAATGAGAAGAATGTCAACAATAAAACGGAAAATGTCACTTTTAAGATTGTGGAAGAAACATTACAATAACACAAATGCGACACAGAAGCCTCCGTGGTGCAGTGGTTACGCTACTCACCTTGTTAACCAGGGATCGCAGGATCGATCCCGGGCTTCTCCAGACTTTCGGATGAGTCTTTATACCGAGGTCCCGTCTCCTTATGACCTAAGCTGTTGGCGGGCCCTATAACTCGAACACTCACTCACAAATGCGACAAAGTGCATTTTTTTACATCTCCAAAATGGCTACTTTTTTGATGAAAATCTTTGACATTTTTATTATTTATACTCCAAACATAGGTTGCTGCCTCAATGAGGTGGTTCTAACTAGTACCCATGCCCTACTTCTTGGAGCAGTAATAAGAAAGATAATGTATGTTCCTGTAAACCCTAGTTTTCTCTATAAGGTGTTTTTAAGGGGAGGAGGGGGTCATTTTATGGACATGTTCACCTGATGATACCTTGTCACTTGGGTGACTAAGATCTTTTTTTCCAATAAATAAATAAATAAATAAATAAAATAAATAAATAAATAAATAAATAAATAAATAAATATAACCATTATTGACTAATTAAACAAATGCTTATTTATGGGTCCTGTGTGAGTACTGCAATGGAAGGTCACTTTTTTTTCACTTTTCAGCTCAGCTTAAGAAAATTAATAATAAATTAGGGCCTCATTAACAATCAAAATAAATAGAAAAATGAAACTTCTGAAAGATCTAACAACACATTTCAAAAATGAAGACTTTCAATTATTTGCAAAATTTCAACCTAACCATAGGCTTACAGCCATTGGTTATAATATGCATCTTTGCCCCACCTACAATAGGATAAGCCCCACCTACAAATAACCATTAAACTGCCAATCACAACCATTACAATTTCAAGCCTATTTCTTTACTTCTCAAAGAAAATCTTGTTTAGCATTTTTTATATATGGGTCCTATGGAAATGTTGTTCTCGGAAAACAAACAAAAGAAAAAATTGTGAATGCAATCTGCTATGAGGTAATGCTTGGTGCTTAAGATATAACATTAAAGGTTTTTTTTTCCATATATAGCTCTTAATGAATACTTGGCAGTTTTAAAAAAAAATATAAAAAAATGCCATTACGTTAAGTTATAAAATGACTGATAGAATAGGAATAGATAAAACCACTAGGAAAAGATAATTTGGCCAAATTGTCCTACAAAAAAAAAAAAAAAGTTTCTGGCGAAAGAATGTGCACTGTACTGGTTAACCGCTTACGTATAAGCCTGCCCAGGAAAGTGTGGATAGGTAAACTGACCGGCTCAAAAATGACCTAAATAGTGTTGACTGGGCCGTTAAACTCCAATACAAACAAACAAACCTACAAAAAAAATAAATAAATAAAATTAATAAATAACTGTTTTGTTTTTGTTTCATAGTAGAGAAATTTCCATTAGAACTGCATGAACATACTTTTTTAAAAAGAGTAACACAATGCCTAAAATATATTTCACTTATTTATATGTGAAGAATATCACATATTTTCCTTTAATTATTTTTTTTCCACTGATCCCACTGAACAAAACAATCTCTACATTTGCAAACAGTTTAGCTCCAGATAAGCCATCCGATCAGGATCTTCACTGTTCATCATGCAGTTTGTGAATTTAACAGATAGCTTATATTAAGTATATAGAAAGTACTTACTGTAGAGAAATTCTAATTTCAAGTGAACATTTTTAAAAGAGAAGCAAGAAGCCGTCTGATCAGGATCTCCACTGTTCATCATGCATTTTGTGAATGAAAAAAAATAACAAGTATATAGAAAGCAGAGAAATTCTAATTTCAACTAAACATTTGTTATCAGAGTAACAAGATGCCAAAAATATAAATTTTATAAAATTCTATTGTGAAAAATTTCCTGAGCATAATAACATGTTTTTCATTTTATTTTTTTTTTTTTTTATATTTTTTTCTGTATATTTGCCAAGAGGTGATATACCATACCAATAGGTGTCATTTTCAATAAACAGTAATTATCTTCAATTATCATAGCCATTATATGGCTGATTAAAGCACTGGTCCTCCTGTATTTGGTCCTCAAATTATACCCTTGGTCCTCAGTCCTCTGGTCCTCCAGTAAAAGTCCTCAAATTATACCTTTCCCTATCCTGCTGCTGGTCATGTAATTACTGGCAATTTGAAAATCATTCCTGATTCTAGGATAAGGAATATAATTTCTAAAGGACCGAAATATCGGTTTCCTTCTAAAATTGATTTCAGTAAATGTAGAGATGAAATCGCTGCTTCCTTGAATGAATTCGGTAATCGATGGTGTAAGCGAGAGTATGTTGAGCATAAAGCCCTTAAGGACTGGAAACTTAGCATTTTAAAACTAGTGAATAAACGCATTTCTTTCTATTCTCAAAATACTAACTTATTACCTCCTAAGCCCAAGACGTCTTTACGTCATCTTGAACTAAGTATTCAAGAATTTCATAAGAAGTTTGTTTTGGCCCCTGCAGACAAGGCCGCTAACAACGTCGTCGTTGTGTGACGGCTCCACTATGTTAACACGCTTAAGCAGGAGCTTGGTGGTACTAAGGCCTATGAACTTCAGCCTTTAGCTGAAGAGAGAGCTATAGTAGATAAACATGTTTGTCTTTCAGCCACCAAGTTTGCTGTGTGTGTTAACGAAGGCCAAGACAAGCTTCCTACGCTATACCTGTTACCAAAACTTCATAAAAAACCTCACAAAGCACGGTTTATTGCAAATTCTAGCTCTTGCACTACCACTGAACTTTCTAAATTATTAACTTCCTGTCTTACTGCTATTAAAACGCATGTAATTAAATATTGTGATAAAGTCTTTGAAAGATCAGGAAGAAATTTGTTTTGGTCTATAAAAAATTCGAATGAGGTTTTAAATAAATTGAAATCTAGACATTTTCGTGCTTCTAGTCTGTCTACCTACGATTTTTCCACTCTTTACACTACACTTCCTCATAATCTTATAAAAGAAAAGCTTAATGATTTAATTGAATGGGCTTTTCACAGAGAAGATTCTCTCTATCTTGCATGTAATGTAGAAGTAAAACAAAGATCAGGAATTGATACAATGTCAGAAATGCATTTTTCACTTCTAAAGAGCATAAGAATTATACACTTTGGTCATGTCAGAAAGTGTTTGATGCCCTCACCTTTCTACTTGACAATATTTATATTAGATTCGGTACTAAGTTATTTAGACAAATTGTGGGTATTCCGATGGGTACTAATTGCGCACCTCTTGTGGCTGATCTGTTCTTGTATTGTTATGAAAGAGACTTCATTTTGTCGCTTTCCATTGATAACCAATCTGAAATTATTGAAGCTTTTAGCTCTACTTCTAGATATTTAGATGATTTATTAAATATTGATAATACCTATTTTAATGGTTTGATCAGTCGGATTTACCCTCTAGAACTTCAGTTAAATAAAGCAAATTCTTCTGATACCGAGGCCCCGTTTTTGGATTTACATCTATCTATTGTAGATGGATTTGTTTCGTGCAAAATTTATGATAAACGCGATGACTTTGATTTTGAGATTGTAAATTTTCCTTTTTCGGATGGCGATGTTCCTCGTGCGCCATCCTATGGCGTTTATATTTCGCAATTAATTCGATTTGCTAGAGTGTGTAGTCATGTAACTGACTTCAACACTCGTAATAAATTATTAACGGCTAAACTCCTTAATCAGGGTTATCGGTACCATAAACTACGCAAAGCCTTTTCAAAATTTTATAGACGCCATTCTGATTTAATTTCAAAATTCAATATTGGACTTAAATCTCTTCTGCAACAAGGTCTATCGGAACCCGAATTTTATGGTGACTTAGTATATAAATTCAGAAAAATATATAACCGCAATGACTTCAGCACCCAATTTCGTAAAATCATTCTTCGATATAAAAAGATTGGGTACAACATGGATATTATACGACAGACTGCATGCATGGTAGTTAACCCAATCACGGTTGGCAACTTTGCTTCCCTCTTTAATTGCACGCCGGTGGGTCAGGCCTCAGATTCTATGACGGCTCCAACGTAAAGGCTTATTGAGAATTGGAGAGATAAGGTTGGTTGGTGCCTGATGCTCTGTCTCTGGTCGGGCTCATCGGAGTCTAACTGTTGGTTTTCTTTTGCTCCAGCATTTCAGTGGTTTCTTGCTGTCGAGTCCTCACCGTTGTCTCACCTCTGTGGTTCTTTGATTTTTGTGTTCACGGAGATGTTGCACTGATGAGTTAGGAGGCCTTCATGCGGACTGAACAAATTATTTGTCTAAATCGCGACGGAAGTAAGGGCGAGGATTGTGGCCACGTAAAATCGATTTAAGCCCCCCGGTGGAAATCTTCCACTGACCGTTCCAAGGCAGCTCTTCTGAGGCGATTTAATTATGTTGTTGTTTGTTGCTTACTGTGTGTATCACTTGTGTCTCTTTTAATTTTGGATGGCCATCTGGCCATTTTGTGGGAAAGTAACTGTCCTTATGGCCTTCCTTTGTTTAGGTTTCCATTATGGTCTGGTCGCTTAATGTTTGTATTTCTTTCCCTTTGGTGTCTTTTATGGGTGGAGTAAGTTATTTGTATCAATTCCTGATCTTTGTTTTACTTCTACTTAAACGCAGTCAAAAACTTACTTATTTCTGGATGGATTTTGAAATAACTTTGTGTTAATTGTAAGCACATTATCCAGGGGAAGCTACTCTACACTATCTTAACTATGACGTCATAAATACCATGGTAACGACGTTATGACGTTACATCAGTTTAACTTCTACCAGGGTAACCAATAAACCTACTAGAGTAAATATTGTTGCGCACTCGTGCTTTGCGCTCGTATTCTAGTTCAACTTATTGCTAACAATGTACTTTATCTACTGAGGGTTGTAGCACCCCTCGTGCTTTGCACTCAGAGACCAGATTAGTGATTTACTGAACATACACTATGTCACCTGGATGTTATAATACTCTCGTGCTTAGCGCTCGAAGTCTAGTCCAACTTATTACTGACGATGTACTGTATCGGCCGTGGTTGTAGTACACTCGCGCTTTGCACTCACGAACCAGATCAATCTATTATTGGGCATACACTATGTCAGATGGAGGTTATAATGCTCTCGTGCTTAGTGCTCGAAGTCTAGTCCAGCTTATTACTGACGATGTACTGTATCGGCCGGTGGTTGTAGCACCCTTGTGCTTTGCACTCACGAACCTGATCAATCTATTATTGGGCATACACTATGTCACATGGAGGTTATAATACCCTCGTGCTAACCGCTCATAGTTGTTACGCTCTGCTACTGCGCTACCCGCAGTTCCCCAAGTTAACCTCTTAGTTTCCTTTTCACAACAGGCAGGCAGTGCAGGGAGGTAAGCGTCACAAAGGTTAATTAAAATGGACTTCAACTTAAACCGTTGCAATTAATAAAAGGAAAGAAAAGAAGACCAAAATCCATCAGTAGTTTGCACCCATTTAATTTGTTTATAGACTTCAGTGTTTATAGCACTTTGATTATCTATGCAAACTTAACAAAGAAATTCAACAAAATATAACGATGTATTGAAACATGAATATTAACTGAAATGGTAGCATGGGACTTGGTAAATGAGTTCTGTACAAAAAAAAAAATGACAACGATATCTGTATTAGGCCTAGAAACAATGATCACTTGCACCCATAGCTGTGTACGTCAACCAACAATGTCAAATTAAGTTTACTGTGACCAAAAAATGAATCATGAAATATGATCTACGATGTGCGAAATTAGGAATCACCACAAGTGCTGTAAAAATGCATACTGTACTCTTAAAATGCACCAGTATGTTGTATATTTGTTTCCCTACCCCTTAATATTAAATTAAAATAATGCGAACTTAATCTAAGGAACCTAGAATAAAAAATATCGAGAGACACTAATTCAGCGTCTTCCCCACCTAAAAGCTTAAATTCGAAGTCCCCGAATCCTACAGTCCTACATCGTAGGTTCCTGCAAGAATCGAATGTAAAATCATGCATTCCTACAAGATTTGCCTGTAAAAATCTACAATCCTACAAAGAAAATTTGTAGGATCACGTGACCCTGCAACGTCTCCTTGTAGGATGACAACAACAGCTACCGGTAAACGTCAATGGCGGCTGGTAAACAGATAGAAAATCGCCGATTCGGTGTAAAGAAACAGAAATAACTCGGCAAAACTAAATGGAATGCATGATAAAAAGTATACAAAACGATAGAGAAATGAATTCTCTATACGGTGCTTACAATGATATGGGAATAATAGACAGGGTTCTTTTATTATTTTTGAGTGGAAGATGAAATCTTGGCGTTTGACAGTTCGTCGATAATACACAGCGTCTGACAGCCTCGCTTTCGCTCAATATTGCACTTACACAAAACAAATCAATACACAAAAACATGTTGGCAATTATCGATATAGAAGTTGGGGACATTTTATGATAAAATATGCGTTAAAACGAACGGTCCTAAGCTTATAATTACATGCAACAGGTGAGTAAACATTCCTATTCATGACTGCCTAAACGGATGGTTATGACAAACAAATAAAACGCCAAATTGTGCATAAAATGTCCCATCGGAAAACTAGTCCACATGAGATTCGTACTAGCCGGTGTTCGGCCAGCAACAAACTGGCTCATAACATTACCCCCCTCTCAGCTCGTTAAAGTTCCGACTAACGAGCTAAGAACGGATGCAATGGAATAGATGAGAACTGGAGTACAATAAATTATTAAGAATCTCATGAGGAACAAGGTGGATGAAGCCCTTGTTCGCAATGTTATGACAATGTATATATTATGTTGTCAGAAGTGGGATCATGAGACATAATCCTTTGACTATCAGAAAACGTTTGCAAAATTGTAAAATATAAGGTGATTTAGACTGTTATGTCTAAAGTTATACAATAACTATGCTTCTTGGTCCTAACAAGAGTCATTCCAAATCAAACGTAACGTTAAACATGCAAACATGCATATTTAAAATCAACTGTGGATCGCGAGTTAAGCTTTACACACAACAGGTAATTACCATAAATTCTTCCTAACATGAAATTGCCCCGAGGCTTTCCACTACATATATTAATGACACATGAAAGTGAAGTATTCAACTTTCAAAAGCTTTAACAAATAAATAAGTCGATGCCAGACATGCCTGGTGAATAAATGAAACAAACTGACTAGATCACAGACATGGGGAAATACAGATGTTGTCAAATCTCATGAAAATTAGAGTGAATGAGATTTTTTACAAAAATGACTTTAAACTTTTAGTAAGGGGTGAAACGGAAACTGTATATAGACAAGGCACTTCACAGACACGATTAATCAAGAATCGTGATTAAAATTAATGGTTCAACAAAATTGCTTATGTAAATATTAACTGCTATACTATCCTAAGTAAAGAAGCAAATGGAATATGCCCATTCACATATTTTGCAGGGATACTGAATATCCTCTAACATGACAAATGATATTAACATACGGCATGGCAAAATTGGTGAGCATACAGAACACATAGCTGTAGTTTTGTACAAGAGTTGCTCACCAACCAGGCCATACATAATAACACAACAGTCATCTTCATCCACCAACAAATTCAGAGAAGTCTGACAGAAGAAATTAATGACGTGCACCCAAGCTCTTTGCTCAGGTCCAAGCCACAGTGTGCACTATCTCTTCCGCAGAGTATAAATTGAAGGTCTTTGTGAAGGTCTTGGAGAAGCACGAATTCAAGAATCACGACTGAAGAAGCAACAATACTTGTAGCACCCTTCCATTCGCAGCAAATGCCAACCGCGAATACAAAGGCTAGGCTACAAGCATACAAATTATAACCAGGTAAAATAACCTTTGTTCACTCCGACTACAGATGCATAAACAATATTAAAACATTAAAACATCATCCTGCTACTCTTCAAGCAACCCACACACTTTTTCACTCTGAATATAAATAAATATTTGTTCTCTCTCTCTCTCTCTCTCTCTCTCTCTCTCTCTCTCAAGTTTGCAATGTCCCTATGCTACCTTTTAAAATTATATTTAAGCTTTAAGTTCTTATTTCATTTATCTTCTATATAGCTGCCGTCGTCCATCTTTACCAATGCCGTCCTTTGAATTCGGAGCTTTTGTTCTTGCCATCGCCGAGTGGAGTTTTTATTCTCTCTGTCCTTCGATTTACTTTCCTTCTGCTTGCTCTGCTTCTCCTTTGCCCGTTTCTCCTTCTGTTTGCTCTCCTCTTTTGGATTCGCTGTCGTAGTCTCCGTCTTCTCCGCCCTTCTTCGCTCCTCACGTTCTCTTCTTTCTATGTCTTTCCTCCATTCATCCCGTCTTCTTTCGTCTTCTCTCCATCTGGTAATGTCCCTTCTTCTCTCGTCTTCCCTTCTTCGCTCGAAATCTAGCCTTTTCTCTTCTCGCTGTTGCTCCCCTTTCTCATGGTCTTCCAGCGATGTTTTATGACGAGACAACACATCCACCAGCTTACTCATCACCACATTGTTCTCAGTAATTTTCTCCCTCATCTTCTTTACCTCTTCTGTACTCTTCTCCATGGCTTTTCTAAATGTATCCACTATTGTTACAAGAGTCCTTGCACTCAGTTCCGTCACGTCAACGGGAAGCTCTACTGCTGAATCTTTTCTCTGCCGCTTGCTTCTTGGCCCATGTTCTTTAATATCATCCTCTTGCTTCCTTTTTGCTGGTGATTGTATTGACCTGTCTTCATCCGGTAGTATGTCAACCAATACGTTCCTCAGATCTTCTTCACCCCTCTCCAAGGCTGCAGACTCCACATCTCCTTGGATTGTCCTTAGGTCTTTCAGTTGTGACAATGGAGTTGGAATGTATTTGGGCACACATAATTCATTTGCCTCACAATCAGTCTTCTCCTTAAGCACCACCTTTCTCGAGTCCTCGTCACTTCCCTCTCCACTACCATTTTCTGTCACTAACTTATCTGTCTCCATCATAGTCGCTTGCACAACCCGCAAGTCCATTGGCATATCAGGTTCAGAAACAGTCTCCATTACATCATCTGTTTTCTTCAGTCTTTACTCACTGCTTTCTTTTCTTGAGTCTTCTCTCTCATCAATGCGGACAGCTCGCCTGGTCAAGTCTAGAGGTATATCATGATCTAGGACTTTCTTCGGTACATCATCTGTTTTCTTCAGCCCTTCCTCACTGCTTTCATTTTTTGAGTCTTCTCTCTCATCTTTGCGGACAGCTCTCCTGGTCAAGTCTAGAGGTACATCAGGATCTGGGACTTTCTTCAGCACATCATCTGTTTTCTTCCTCTTTTCTTCACCGCCTCTTTCCACCGGGTCCGCTTCCTTGCTACTCTGGGCAGAGCACCCCGTCAACTCCCGAGGCATGTTAGAATCTGGAACTTTCTCTAATTCATCATCTGTTTGCTTCTTTTCTTCCACGCTGCTTCTTTCTCTCGATGCTTCTTTCTCGTCACTTAAATCTGCGCACCCTGTCGAATCCATAGACATTTTAGGCTCAGCTGCTTTCTCTTTCTCTTCATTATCTGTTTCCTTCTTTTTCTCCAAGTTGCTTCGTTCACTACTCGACCTTTCAGGATTGTCTAGATCTTCTGCTTCTTCAAGATCCACAGGTTCATCATTGCTAGAATTATGGTTCAGTTTGATTTCTTCCTCATTAAGCAGATTGGTCGCCTCTTTGCTTGGCTCTGTATTTCCCTCCGTTGATCTTTCCTGGCTATTAGTTCTCTGCTCCTGTTCCATTTCTGTCCCGGTTATTTCTACCTGACTCGTACAGCTAAGCTGCTCTACTGAACCGCCTGCTTGACTGGTCTCCGCAATTGTCGTGAAAAACTGACCACTCATTTCATGTTTGCCTAGCTCCTCTAAAAGGTTATGTGGTATCTGCTCTGGAACCATAAAAGATGATATTGGCACACTCCCTTGGACTGGAAAGCTGTCTATGGCAAAGGACGATTTGTAGGAGTTTAGACGAAATTGCTGGTTGTCAAGGATTTTGCTTAGCATCAGCGTCAGCTGTCCTGAAGGATCTTGACTTGCTCTCTTAATTTCATTAGCAAGAACTACCCCAGCTAAATGGTTATCAGTCACAACCTGCGTCGTAGCGGCTTGCAGAAGATCTGTCTGCCCATAATTGGTAACCACTGGCTGCAATTCCCTTGCTTGGTTCATTACTTCATTTCCGTTCGGCCGCTGCGCTTCCTCTCTTCCACTCGGCCGCATCCCAAGAAAATGTCTTAGACTCTCTTCACTGCTAAGGGGCGTATAGTCTAAAGGTCCAAGTTCATGAGGGTTAACATTTCTGACAAGACATTGTTGGTGGTCTGTGATCTTGCTCTGTGTCGCCAAGTCGATGTGTTTTTTCCACTTGGTCACGTGAGACATCCACTGGTCCTCCCTCTGACACCGAAAATAGCATAGCTTGCAATAGAAAGGCACTGCTTCAAGGTCCAGATGATTTTTTATGATGTGGTCTTCTACCCTGCATTTGATGTCCACGAACCGCTTCTTCTGTTGATAGTGGCACCAAAGACACTGGTAGGCTTTCCCCCTCTTCTTTGTCCTCTCTATCTTCTCTGGGTCCTCCACCAACGCCAGTGACTGCTACATAGTGACCTGAAGGTATACACATGAGCATAAATGTGCGACCGATTACCTCTAAACAGACTGTTTTACATAGACCCGCAATGACGATAGGCATGAAAGAATATACAAAAATCTTTGACTGAGAACTTCTTTAATTTCTCAAGGTTTACAACCAATATCACAACATTTCATATCCCTTTGAAACAGGTGAATAGTAACTATCTCTCTTATCCCTCCAAATTAACTTTCCTGCTACTCCTTTGCCTTCGTAAACTCTTACTGCACTCTTCGCTTGCCTGTCTCTTTCCACAATATAATCTCCGAACTGCTTCATCTTATACCACTATGATCCGAACTTCATCTTTCTCCTCTTTTCCACCTTACCCATCAGCTTTCTCATCGACAATCTCCGCACTGTGATATCCTATTCATCCTCTAGTTATGCCAAACCTCGCTGGTCGTTGTCTTCAGTGATCCTACTTGGTCCTTATACTTTCTCAAGCTTGTCATTCTCTACCTGACCTTCTTGTTGGAGGCGTAGAACATGTTATCAATAGCAAGATTTTACTGGCGACACTCTTACCTTATGTACGTAAAAATAAAATAACACTCACACCTAAATAAATAATTATTCATGTACACTTCCTGAAATTCTTCATTAAAGATTTGTGGTTTTCTTAAAAGCATTTAAGTATTTGACTTCAGCAGCTTGTTTCTAGCTTTCACCACCCACTTCGGAGACTGGTCTCCTTCATAGGGTTTCAGCTTGTCGTGGTGTACTACCTGTTCCTTTCCATCCTTGTCTAACTGGATTAGGAAGTCAACGTCTGTCACCTTACGCTTTACTAGAAAAGGACCGTGATAAGCTTGCTTTAATATTGGAGCTTCCCCTACCTTACGGGCTTCAAACAGGTACCATACTAGATTACCTCTCTCGTACTTATTGACTGCTGCTTTGACATCATAGTTGCTTTTACTTCTTTTTGCTGAAGTCGCTAAATACTTCCTGTCAATTTCGTGGGCATGCTGCATTCGCGATCTTAGAATATCGACGTAATCGCCATATGAAGTAACTTCATCACCTTGTGCCGAGCATGTGCTTCCAAAAAGAAGCTCAGCTGGAAGCCGTACTTCTCTACCCATGGTTAAGAGGTTTGGGGTCATCTTTGTTGCCTCATGTGGTGTTGCCCTGTATGCACCGGCCAAACATCCCAGATGCAGATCCCATTCGTTTTATTCGTCGCACAGGTATGCCCTTATCATCCTAAGGAGGGTTCTGTTGAACCTTTCTGACTGACCATTGCCTTTTGGGTTTCTAACGCTTGTTCTGGTCTTCCTAATTTCTAACATTCGGCATAGCTCTTTGAAGATTTTGCTTTCATATGTTCTACCCTGGTCGCTGTGAATCGACAACGGACAGCCCCAACGTGCGACATACTCATTCAAAATCTTCAAAGCGCAAACCTCCGCAGTCATGTCAGGTACTGGGATTATTTCTACATACTTGGAGAAATGATCTGTAAGTAACAATACGTACCTATTGCCTCGCGGTGTCACAGGAAATGGCCCCAAATAGTCGGTTGCCAAACAATCTCCAGGAGCACCTGTTGTCAACGAGCCAAGTCCAGCTCGAGGGGTCTTTACTGGCTTCTTATCTGCTTGACAGATATCGCACTTTCGGATATGCCCATTGACGTCCTCTTTCAGAGCATACCAGTAGAATTTCTGCATGATTTTCTGTTTTGTTTTCTTGCAGCCTAGGTGCCCAGATAAAAGAGAGTCGTGCATCTGACACATGACATCTCTTTTCAAAGCCAATGGCACCAGCAGCTGTAAATGGTCACCCGTCTCTTTTCAGAAATCGCTTATACAATATGCCATCTCTTACCTGTAGCGCATCCCAAATGACCCAGTAATGCCTGCAGGCAGGACTTTTTGTCACCATCTCTTTACTAGTTGGCTTTAACCCAGATACCTTAGCCTGAACAATAGGGCCTATATCCGGATCATCCTTCTGATAGGTTCGAAGCTCAGCTGCCGTCAGCTTAGCAATTGTGGTTACGGGCATGTGGCAGTCGATTTCTCTAGCCCTTCTCTTACCTGTTTCAGCTGATGTACCAGGGACGTCATCATCCTGCACAATACTTCTTACCTGTTCATGTAATACTAAGCCTTTCTCAACGCTCTTCCTCTCTCCCGTGGCTTCAAGCAACGCTGAGTCTTTCAACAGGCTTTCGTGCAGCATGTCCTGGGCTCTCTTCAAGCATTTCTTACAGGGACCGCATT
Source organism: Lucinisca nassula (assembly GCA_963580285.1). NCBI lineage: Eukaryota > Metazoa > Mollusca > Bivalvia > Lucinida > Lucinidae > Lucinisca > Lucinisca nassula. The sequence continues at coordinate 66,785,933 of OY757019.1, read as the reverse complement.
TCAGTGGCTCGCTGGTGTCCTTGTTATGACAGTCACACTCTCTAGGATTCTCACATCGTGACAGTGCGTCACAATGCGCCTGTTTTCGACCCGGTCGGTACTGAATTGAAAAGTCATAATGACTAAGGATCTCAATCCACCTAGCGATCTTTCCGCGGGGTTCTTTAAGTTTGAAAAGCCATATAAGCGCCTGGTAGTCTGTCCGAACTAGGAACTTTCTACCGAGCAGATATTGTCTGAAATACTCTATGAAGAATCTTACCGCTAACAGTTCCTTCTCTGTAATGCAATAATTGCGTTCTGCTCGATTTAACGATCTACTGGCATAAGCGATAACTCTTTCTCTTCCCCCTTGAACTTGATTGAGAATACCTCCTAGACCTATATCTGATGCGTCAACGGCTAACACAAACTCACCAGCGTCATTCAGGGGGTATCCCATCACTTCTGAACTTATCAGTGCCTTCTCGACCATCTCGAATCACTTGTCGCAGGCTGCATCCCATACAAACTTCTTACCTTTCTTTGTTAGTTCTAACATAGGTCTTACCATTGTGGCAAAATCCTTGACAAACCTTCTGTAATATGAGCCAAGGGCCACAAATTGACGGATTTGCTTTGCAGACTTTTGCTTTGGCCAATCTATTACCTTTGCAATGTTTGTGGGCTTAAGCTTAACTCCCTCACTGGAAACCACGTGACCTAGAAAAACTACAGATGATTGAAACATATCACTTTTGTCAGGTTTAAGTTTCAAACCTGCCTTTCTCATTCTATCCAAAACTTCCTCAACCCGAGAAACATGCTCATCAAAGTTTTTCCCATACACGACGATGTCATCAATAAGATCAAGCAAGTGATCTATTGTAGCCCTTGCAAAGCCAGTTCCATGGTTCTCTGAAATGTGCTTGTCGCTCTGTTTAATCCAAAAGGCATGCGCAACATTTCGAAGTGGCCATACTTACAAACAAACGCACTCTTGGCTATATCTTCCTTCCTCAAAGGAACTTGGTAGTAGCCACTCGTGAGGTCAAAAGTACTGTACCATTTTGACCCTGCCACCGAATCTAAGCAGTCCTGGACTCGAGGAAGAGGAAAACCGTCTGGCTTAACTTGTTCAATTACCTTCCTGTAGTCTACACAGAGGCGTACACCGCCATTTTTCTTTGTAACTAGACAAATTGGACTCGCCCATGGAGATACACTCTCTCTTACGACTCCCTTAGCCTTCATATCTTCAATGGCTTCCTTCTCCTTGTCAGCATGGGCAAGCGGCACTCGTCTTGGAGCCAATCTTATAGGACCATTGCCTTCTGTTTTAATAGCATGCTCTGTCAGGTGTGTCAATCCTATGTCCCATTCGTTTCGTGAAAACGTGTCTTGGTGATCAGAGAGCTGATTAGCAACTCTTTGTTTCTCAACTTCATTTAGGTTGGTGGTCGAACTGTTATACAGATCTTTGAGATGATCAGGAACCTTCTTTACCTGACCTTCCGTGACCTTTCTCACTGTACCCGGTGACAGAGAGTCTACATTTAAGTCCTCCATCTTGGTTCCCAGGTTTATTCGCCTTACTTTGTAGAAGTTGTTTTCTTCTTTTTCATTTTCCTGTCGGAACAACACACGCGGGTTTCAAGCTATAGGCTCCGCTTTACCTACTTCGGCATCCTGTTTTATTGCGACCGATGTTGGAAACGGGTTCAGTACCCTTACTTTACATGTACAGCCTTCATTGATATCGACTAATGTAGGTGCCATCTTAAGTGGGTATGCCTCGTTGAAGTGTTCAGTCGCTTCTATTAGACACTTGCTCTCGCAGGAAAAGTCGTCACTATCGCCTCTTTCTACAAACACATCTATTACTGATTCCGCTTGAGGGGGTATAATAAAATGGTCGTCTGCAGACGTGACCCTATGCACTTTACTCTTCAGACCAACCTGTATTATTGGCACCTCCTTGTTTTCTACTACTAGCACTCCTTTACTTAGAAGTAAATCAGCTGGTCCTCCTTCACCATTTTGGAGCACGTCAATACCAAGGAGTCCATCATCGTCGATTTCTGCGACTATGGCTTCCACTTCAATGTCTAATCCGCCTAGTCTTAAAGAGAACTTACCTTTACCTAGCTCATTTATAACAGTCCCACTGGGACCTAGCAGTTTGTATGATTTATTGAGAATCGGTCTGTCACTTAACTCCATTTCTTCATACATTCTCTTAGAGATTATGGTCTTGGATGCCCCAGTATCTGCTGTAAACAGAATTGGATATCCTTGAACTGAGCCTCTTATATAAATACCATCTGGTAGCTTTCGTGCCGTCTTAATTGATTTCAGGACTTCTTTGGCTTTCTCATCTATTTTCTGGCCTTTTTGATCAATAGAGGCTTCTCTGTGGCCGCCAGAGGAAGCCTCTACCAGTTTAAATTCTTACTTACTACACTGTCATTCTGAGCCTTCCGCCCAGTGCCATAGTTTGTAGTAGTTTGCCCCTGTGGTCTGCTACCCTTGGATTTATCATTTCGTTGTGGACAGTCTCTGATGACATGGCCCATTTGCGAGCATCCATAACACACAATATTTCTGCCCCTAAATGGTTTTTGTCCTAGCTCTTGTGTTGGTGCTGTATTACTACATTTAACAATCTCCTGCATTTGATTCATAAGAGATTTCATCATATCTTTTGCTTCAGTCAAAACTTTGAATGACTCTTTCTCAGTATCACTCTTTAGATTACCTGAATCTCTCTTCTGATCATTTCTTTCAACTTTCTTTTTCTGGGACGTGTCGTTCTTTGTAGGTAGCCTGCATACCCTATCAAGCTCTTCACCCTCGTCTTGAGACTCTTCACTTGCTGACCCATCCTCTTCTTGCTTTGCTCTTCTTGCATACCTTTTAAATTTTCTATCTGATGACCCATCTGCCGATCCTCTGCGTTTTGTCTGCATACAATTCACTGCATGGTAGACTGCTTCGTCGATGTCTTCTGGTTCTTTGTTGTATTCGATCTCAAAACGCGCGTCGCCATCTCTGAGCCCGTCCAAAAATCGCCGAACAAGATCTTCTTGTCTTGTGTTTTCGTCCCGAAAACTGTATGCTTTTGCATACAGTCGCTTCAATTCAGCCGCAAATTCTGCGGCAGTTTCCCCCGGCTTCTGGGTTCTTTGGCTGAACTTTGCCGCAAACGTTTTCTTGGTCTCAACAACGCGAAATCTACTATTTAATTCTTTGATTAAGTCTTCATAGTGAGATAGAGTGTGGCGTGGAAGTTGTGTGAATACAAACTCACCTGCCTTACCCTGTAATTTTGGCAGCAAGTTATCGAGTTTTGTCTCATCAGACCATTTTCTTCTGTTCGCAATAGCCTCAAACCTACTTACCCATACCTTCCACTCTTCTTTTCCATTGAAAGGGGGTAGCTTAATCTCATTAAAACCAATATGTGTTTGGCATCTGTCATCTCTCACCTGCATAGCTCTATTTTGTATGCGGGGATTCTCATGCGTTCTAAATCGCACATGTCTTGAGGAATCATCATCATTTTCAAGCCCATAACTACACCCATATATATTACCTCTGTAGCCGAAATCTGCTCTGTCTGTCCTTTGATGATTATCAGCCCACCTGGAGTCATGGTTTTGGCTGGTATTGCGGCAATAGTTCGCACCATTTTGTATTACGGCATGTGTATCCCTGTAGAGGTCTGTCCTAATTCTTTCACACAGCCTACCATCATTTACCTGGTCGCCAGCTGCCCTATCCGCTGTAGGCTGGGTACCTTGCTCTCGTACATTGTACTCGGAAGATGACTCCATATTCCCATTTTGTATACTACTTACACAGTTATTCTGGCTGACGCTCTGGGTCTTCCTTGTTAACTCTTGTAGGAGAGACATAACGTTCGTCAGGGTTCCAGAAATGGTCCCTTGCTTTTCTTCCATACTTACTTGTTGTTGTTGTAGGCCTATCTGCTGCTGTTGCATGCAAGCAAGAGCGTCACTAAGACCTGCTATAGTGTTTCTAATGTTTGCTTCTGCATACCTGGCCACTTGTGGGCCATAGCTACTGTTAAGCATGTGTAATGACTGTGCACCTATTGACTGCAAAGGCTGTCGGGGTGGATCGTGTGAGCAAATTGGTGTAGTTTGGGGTATATTTCTGTTCACACATCGGTTAGGGATCTCGCTCTCAGGTTGGTTATGTGCAGCTTCATGCAACTGCATCAGTGATACAGCGGCTGCTGCCGGTTGATTGGTATGTGCATCATTCAATAACTGGGATGAAATAGTTTGTTTGATGCCTTCGTTCTGATTGCCTATCTGGCCCTTTGAAATTAAAAATCACTTCTGTCTCGGTCTCAGAATCATTATTTTCTACTGTACCGCAGGTAGCATTTTCTCTACTGGCCTGTTTCCCTTCCATAGTGCTGAGTTCGTATCACTGGACCTGTTGGTACTTTAACAGATCCCACCGCTGCTGCACCACTTTAGTTGTTGCGCACTCGTGCTTTGCGCTCGTATTCTAGTTCAACTTATTGCTAACAATGTACTTTATCTACTGAGGTTGTAGCACCCCTCGTGCTTTGCACTCAGAGACCAGATTAGTGATTTACTGAACATACACTATGTCACCTGGATGTTATAATACTCTCGTGCTTAGCGCTCGAAGTCTAGTCCAGCTTATTACTGACGATGTACTGTATCGGCAGGTGGTTGTAGTACACTCGCGCTTTGCACTCACGAACCAGATCAATCTATTATTGGGCATACACTATGTCAGATGGAGGTTATAATGCTCTCGTGCTTAGTGCTCGAAGTCTAGTCCAGCTTATTACTGACGATGTACTGTATCGGCCGGTGGTTGTAGCACTCTTGTGCTTTGCACTCACGAACCTGATCAATCTATTATTGGGCATACACTATGTCACATGGAGGTTATAATACCCTCGTGCTAACCGCTCATAGTTGTTACGCTCTGCTACTGCGCTACCCGCAGTTCCCCAAGTTAACCTCTTAGTTTCCTTTTCACAACAGGCAAGCAGTGCAGGGAGCCAAGCGTCACAAAGGTTTATAAAATGGACTTCAACTTAAACCGTTGCAATTAATAAAGGGAAAGAAAAGAAGACCAAAATCCATCAGTAGTTTGCACCCATTTAATTTGTTTATAGACTTCAGTGTTTATAGCACTTTGATTATCTGTGCAAACTTAACAAAGAAACGCAACAAAATATAACGATATATTAAAACATGAATATTAATTGAAATGGTAGCATGGGACTTGGTAAATGAGTTCTGTATAATAAAAAATGACAACGATATCTGTATTAGGCTTAGAAACAATGATCACTTGCACCCATAGCTGTGTACGTCAACCAACAATGTCAAATTAAGTTTACTGTGACCAAAAATGAATCATGAAATATGATCTACGATGTGTGAAATTAGGAATCACCACAAGTGCTGTAAAAATGCATACTGTACTCTCAAAATGCGCCAGTATGTTGTATATTTGTTTCCCTACCCCTTTATATTAAATTAAAATAATGCGAACTTAATCTAAGGAACCTAGAATAAAAAATATCGAGAGACACTAATTCAGCGTCTTCCCCACCTAAAAGCTTAAATTCGAAGTCCCCGAATCCTACAGTCCTACATCGTAGGTTCCTGCAAGAATCGAATGTAAAATCATGCATTCCTACAAGATTTGCCTGTAAAAATCTACAATCCTACAAAGAAAATTTGTAGGATCACGTGACCCTGCAACGTCTCCTTGTAGGATGACAACAACAGCTACCGGTAAACGTCAATGGCGGCTGGTAAACAGATAGAAAATCGCCGATTCGGTGTAAAGAAACAGAAATAACTCGGCAAAACTAAATGGAATGCATGATAAAAGTATACAAAACGATAGAGAAATGAATTCTCTATACGGTGCTAACAATGATATGGGAATAATAGACAGGGTTCTTTTATTATTTTTGAGTGGAAGATGAAATCTTGGCGTTTGACAGTTCGTCGATAATACACAGCTTCTGACAGCCTCGCTTTCGCTCAATATTGCGCTTACACAAAACAAATCAATACACAAAAACATGTTGACAATTATCGATATAGAAGTTTGGGACATTTTATGATAAAATATGCGTTAAAACGAACGGTCCAAAGTTTATAATTACATGCAACAGGTGAGTAAACATTCCTATTCATGAATGCCTAAACGGATGGTTATGACAAACAAATAAAACGCCAAATTGTACATAAAATGTCCCATCGGAAAACTAGTCCACATGAGATTCGTATTAGCCGGTGTTCGGCCAGCAACAAACTGGCTCATAACAATATGGACTAATTTATTGCGTTAACAAGTGGTAGCAGAGCAATGTACTGTCTGAGGGCAGTAATTTACATACACAGAAGTGGACAGCAATCCGAGGAGAGCTGGTCAAGACCGAGAAGTGACATTAATTCCTGAAAATTGCAACCAGGATAGATCCACCTAGTTTAAGGTCAAAACCTTATGAGCTGTACAGGCAGGAGTTACTTGCTTGGAGAGAGGTGACAGAGCTTAGAAAGGAAAAGCAAGGAGTTGCTATAGCCTTATCGCTTCCAGAGAATGACAAGACACAGATCAGAGAAAAGGTTTTTGAGCAAATCAGTATTGAAGACGGAAGATGGATTAGATACATTGATTACATTTTTGTATGAACATCTGAAAAAGGATGACCTAGCAGACAGTCTTGAGAAATTTGAAGAATTTGAAGATTTTCAAAGAATAAACAGTATGTCTATAACTGAGTACATAGCATCTTTTGACACAAGATACAGGAAGATTGAAAAACTGAAAATGTCTTTACCATCAGAAATTTTGGCGTTTAAACTTTTGAGAAAGGCAAACATTAGTAAAGAAGAAAAGTTGTTGGTTTTGACTGGTATGGATTATTCTAATAAGGTAACATTATATGAGGAAGCTAAGAAATCACTTAAAAAGTTTAAGGCTGATTTTGCAGAAGAAAGTTCAAGTCCGGGTTCAGGCTCTGGAATAAAACTTGAACCATCATTTTTAGCTGACAATGAAGAAGCGTTGTTGGCAGCAGGATACATCAAGCAGAATCGTGGAGGAAAGGCGGGTAAACCAGGACGAGGAGGTTTCGGTCGTGGCAGACAAGCAGACCATGGACAGCTTAGGAAAATGAATCCATTAGGCCCAGACGGTAAGACACATGTCGATGTTGTGGCTCTTATAGACATTTTATTGCTGAATAGAAGTAAAACAAAGATCAGGAATTGATACAATTAACTTACTCCATCCATAAAAGACACCAAAGGGAAAGAAATACAAACATTAAGCGACCAGACTATAATGGAAACCTAAACAAAGGAAGGCCATATGGACAGTTACTTTCCCACAAAATGGCCATATGGCCATCCAAAATTAAAAGACACAAGTGATACACACAGTAAGTAACAAACAACAACATAAATAAATCGCCACAGAAGAGCCGCCTTGGAACGGTCAGTGGAAGATTTCCACTGGGGGGCTTAAATCGATTTTACGTGGCCACAATCCTCGCCCTTACTTCCGTCGCGATTTAGACAAATAATTTGTTCAGTCCGCATGAAGGCCTCCTAACTCATCAGTGCAACATCTCCGTGAACACAGAAATCAAAGAACCACAGAGGTGAGACAACGGTGAGGACTCGACAGCAAGAAACCACTGAAATGCTGGAGCAAAAGAAAACCAACAGTTAGACTCCGATGAGCCTGACCAGAGACAGAGCATCAGGCACCAACCAACATTATCTCTTTAATTTTCAATAAGCCTTTACGTTGGAGCCGTCATAGAATCTGAGGCCTGACCCACCGGCGTGCAATTAAAGAGGGAAGCAAAGTTGCCAACCGTGATTGGGTTAACTACCATGCATGCAGTCTGTCGTATAATATCCATGTTGTACCCAATCTTTTTATATCGAAGAATGATTTTACGAAATTGGGTGCTGAAGTCATTGCGGTTATATATTTTTCTGAATTTATATACTAAGTCACCATAAAATTCGGGTTCCGATAGACCTTGTTGCAGAAGAGATTTAAGTCCAATATTGAATTTTGAAATTAAATCAGAATGGCGTCTATAAAATTTCGAAAAGGCTTTGCGTAGTTTATGGTACCGATAACCCTGATTAAGAAGTTTAGCCGTTAATAATTTATTACGAGTGTTGAAGTCAGTTACATGACTACACACTCTAGCAAATCGAATTAATTGCGAAATATAAACGCCATAGGATGGCGCACGAGGAACATCACCATCCAAAAAAGGAAAATTTACAATCTCAAAATCAAAGTCATCGCGTTTATCATAAATTTTGCACGAAACAAATCCATCTACAATAGATAGATGTAAATCCAAAAACGGGGCCTCGGTATCAGAAGAATTTGCTTTATTTAACTGAAGTTCTAGGGGGTAAATCTGAATGTCCACATAGCTGGGAAAATGCATCTAAAGGCAGCATTCAAAAGAGACTGGCAAAGGTGAACATTGCAGAGGATGAAAATGTCGTGCTTTTCACGGGATATAATAAAGGGGACATTGCACAACTGGGCATTGATGCTCAGAATTGTGCTGTGTTACACAGTGCCTGTAGTAGCACAGTATGTGGAGAGAACTGGCTTCAGAATTATATCAGTTCTTTGAATCAGATTGATAAAGAGAGAATTAAACAGACTGTTGGAAAGCGAACATTTAAGTTTGGAGGTGGAGAAAGGCTGAGATCAAAGGGAGAGTTCAAGCTTCCAGCAGTGATTGCTGGGAAAGAGGTTTTCATTAAAACTGATGTTGTAGACTCCGATATCCCTCTGCTATTATCACGGCGAGCTGTGCAAACAGCAGGGGTAAAGATGGATTTGGAAAGTGACACTGCAATGATTTTTGGAAAAGATGTTGCTTTGAATCTAACCACATCCGGGCATTACTGCATCCCCATAGACAGGGCAGAAAAGATACTAGCTGAAGAAGTGTTTTCAGTAAAACTAGGCGAGATGAAAAGTCATGAGAGATATGATACATTGCTCAAGTTGCATAGACAATTTGCACACCCACCACTTAAAAAGCTGAAGGCTCTAATGCAGGATGCAGGGCAATGGGAAGAGGACTTTCAGGGAATGCTTGAAGACATAGGTAAGACATGTAATTTATGTAAACGATACATGAAAACACGTAAGGCCTATATACAGACTGAAGCTGATGAAAGATTAAGGAGAGCATTACGTACTAAAGTACGAGCAGCAGAACAAATTTTTGAGAATGGAGACACTGTTTTTTACAAGCGCGAGGGAAAAGACAGATGGTTGGGACCCGCTAATGTCGTTTTCCAAGACGGAAAGGTAGTATTTATTAGGCATGGTGGAAAATTTGTCAGGGTATCTCCAAATAGACTAACCAAAACATATGATAGTCAGATCAAAGCAGAGGTGGAAGGCCTTGACTGTAACAGCTCAGATCAACATAATGAGGCTGATAAAATTAAGATGTCAAGTAACACAGAGACAAGTGTTTCTGAAACAGTGCCGACTCCACCTGACAATCCAGAGGCAATTCAAGATCAGGATGAAAGAATTGAAAGAGGCAGAATTAATCCAAGGCATATCAAAGCATATGATATTATCAAATACAAAGTAAATGATGAATGGGTGACTGGCACAATCATAAGTCGAGCAGGGAAATCCACAGGAAAATATAAGACATGGTATAATATAAGGGATGGTAACAATAAGGAAAGAAGCGTTGACCTAAGTGTTGTAGAGTGGGAGAAGATTCCTGATACTGAAATAAATATAACATGTGCTTCTGGTAAAGTGGAGTCAGAAGAGAAAGACATTACCATGGCCAAGAAAAATGAGCTCGATAAGTTGGCTCAATTTAATACATATGAAGAAGTGGCAGAACAAGGACAAAGAACCTTATCAACAAGATGGGTTATTACAAGTAAAGAGGGGATAACCAAAGCCAGGTTAGTCGTCAGAGGGTTTGAAGAGAAAGATCTAGAAATTCCAAGGGACAGTCCAACAGTTGGTAAGGGTGCAATGAGGATTTTTCTAGCAATTGCAGGACTAGAACAATGGACAGTGAAAACAACAGATATCAAATCTGCATTCCTGCAAGGTAAGGAATTAGAGAGATATTTGTCAAACCACCCAAAGAAAGTGGCACACCAAAACATAAAATTTGGAAGCTAAAACATGGCCTATGTGGGTTGAAAGATGGAGCAAGACAGTTCTATGACAGTGTAAAAGAAGAGTTACTGAAACTAGGCTTCATCCAGTGCAGACTGGACCCAGCAGTTTTCTACTTTCAAGAGCAAAAGAAGCTGAAAGGAATGATTTGTTGTCATGTAGATGATTTCCTGCATGCAGGAGACCTACGATTTGACCAATTGATGGAAAAATTAAGAGCAAGATTTTCTGCTGGCAAAATAGAAGAGAAAAAATTCAAATACATAGGTTTTCAGATAGAGCAGCTTCCAGATTCAATAGTTTTAGATCACTCTGACTATGTTAATAACATGAAGAATGTCTCTCTAGATCCAGGGCGAGCCTCGCAGAAAAATGATTTTTTAAGTGAGAAGGAGCAAACACTGTTTAGACAGCTGATAGGGCAGTTAAACTGGGCTGTCCAGGGCTCTAGACCAGACATGGCACATGAAATGATAGTCATGAGCACAAAACTGAAACAAGCTAATGAAGGAGATCTTGTTCGAGCGATAAAGAAAATCAGCCACACAAAGGATATCCAGTCATTCATGACATTCCCAAGTCTGGACAAATGAAAAGAATTAAAAGTGGTGGTTTTCACAGATGCATCTCTTGGGAATATAAATGAAGGGACCGGAAGTTCAGGGGCATATAGCATTTGGCTAATGGATAGTAGTGGCCAATTTTGTCCAATAGCATGGAATGCGAAGAAGATAAAAAGAGTAGTACGTTCAACTTTAGCTGCAGAGATGCTCGGTTTAGAAGAAGGTCTTGAAGCTAGTTTCTATTACCGTCAGATGTTAGAGGATATCTTGGGATATGAACACAAGACTATCAGAATCGAAGCTTACGTGTCATTGAAGCACTCTTTTCAACACGAATGGTTGAGGACAAGCGCCTGAGGGTTGATGTGGCAGCAATTCAAGAATCGCTAAAGTTACACGACATTAATCTAATACAATGGATGCCAGGACAATTACAACTTGCTAATGTGATGACAAAGCAAGGGGGCATCTGGTTTTCTGTTACTTAAAGTATTGCAGTCAGGCAACATGTTGGCTGATATTTATAACCATTAACTTTCTATGAATAGCAACTTCATAGGAACTCTTTACATTATTCCTTTGGATAATAATTTATTTTGGCATTTTAATATCTTCAATATTAGATAGTTGTCAAAATTCAATATAAAGTTTTTTTATACCTTTTCGTGGTTTAAAATTCCTTAGCAGAAAAGATTATTTTAAACTATGAAAAAAAAGAAAAAAAAAAGAAAGAAAATATAATTAATGTTAATTGTAAGCACATTATCCAGGGGAAGCTACTCTACACTATCTTAACTATGACGTCATCAATACCATGGTAACGACGTTATGACGTTACATCAGTTTAACTTCTACCAGGGTAACCAATAAACCTACTAGAGTAAATATGGACTAATTTATTGCGTTAACACTTTGAAGAAATGTTAACCATCATGAGACGATGTGTCGCATGCAAACCCAGATCTGTATCTCCAAGGTCAAGGTCATAAGAGGTCAAAGGTAAAAAAAATGGCCCGAAACTGAAACGCAGTCAATAACTTTCTTATCTCTGGATGGATTTTGAAATTACTTGGCAGAAATGTTGGCCATCATGAGACAATCTACCTCACACAAAACAAAGGTCCTTACCTCCAAGGTCAATCTCATACTTAGAGGTCAAATGTGAAAAAAGGGTCCAAAACTTAAACACGGCCAATAACTTTCTATGGATGAATACGAACATAGACATATTTTCAGGCGGGGGCATCCGTGTCCTATGGACGCATTTCTACTTTTTTATAAGATGAGGAAGTATAGTGTAAAGGGTGGAAAAATCATAAGACGACAGACTTGAAGCACGAAAACGCCTGGATTTCAATTTATTTAAAACTTCATTGGAATTTTTATAGACCAAAAAAGATTTCTAAAACCTGACATAATGTTATTTTTAGGGGATTTAATCTAATCAGGGAATCATTAAGGTATAACTGGGGTTATCCAATACACATCTGCATAAATGCTGTGAAGTAATTCTTGTCTTCTAGAGAGGTAGAGCAGTTGATGCATAACTGGCCCTCTGAATAAAGACCACCTAAAGATAAAAAAGATAAAGAAGCTTTATTTAACGTCGCATATCCGAAACAAATAACATAAGCCCTGGAGAGCTTTTATTGCGACATAGTAGCCTGTAACAAATACTGACCTGCCTTCATTTATCTTCCTAGGACTACCCCTGATAATGCGAGCGTCAGCCATGGGAGCGCCTAATACCATTTTTCACGCCTTTGATATGGCGATGCCGGGCATCGAACCCGCGACCTCCCATTCCCGAAGCGGACGCTCTGCCACTGAGCTATCGGGGATGGGGGCCGGTGATAGCTCAGTGGTAGAGCTCATTAAAGGATGTCCACAAACCTGTGGACAAAGACCATATTTCTTTCCCTTGAGTGGTCTTTGTGTATTTGGTATGAAGCTTCATCTTGTGGACCTCTAAAATGATTGTTCAAATTATAGCCATGGGGCCATCCCCGGGGCCCACTGGTTTTACATATATATATAATGCTCACTTTTATAGTGGTGGCTCACTGAAGTATCATGTCCCAGACACATTACATGATACCACACCCAGTCACATTATCCTGACACTGGGTCGACCAGTCCTAGCTCTACCCCGTAAATCTGAGTGGCAAGCGAGGAGCTGCTAGTACCATTGTTAACGACTTTGGTATGTCGCGGCCCGGGATCGAACCCTAGACCTCCCGTTCCCCGGAGCGGACACTACCTATATAAATAGATCTTTGATATTTGGTATGAAGTTTTGTCAAGTAGACCTCTACCAAGATTGTTCAAATTATAGCCCTGGGGCCAATAATGGACCCACCCCGGTGCCCACTGGTTTAATATAGACTTAAAAAGGTAAAACCTTTGAAAATGTTCTAGCCGGAAACCAGAAGGCCAAAGTCTTTGATTTGTTTGTTTGTATGTTTGTTTGATTTGAGGTTTAACGTCCCCGTCAACACTGTAAAGGTCATTTTGGAGACGTTGCTTCCAATTTTGTGGGACTTTTACCCGACATTGAGATGAAATGACATCTCAAGCCCTGTCGCCCAATGTAACCAATAGGGTTTATTAGCATGGACGGTCCGCCTCGCACCGCGGTTCCTGGACAGGCTTAGATCCTCTAAGCGGTTTTCCAGTACTAGTGTGCGGGCTGGATTCAGCTCTGCGTGGAAGCATCATGCAGCCCATATATTTCTTCAAGCCCCTATGGGCGGGGGCTTAAAGTCTTTGATATTTGGTATGAAGCTTCGTCTAGTGGACCAAAATTGATCAAATTATAGCCCTGGGGTCAAAAATGGGCCCACCCCGGGGTCCACTACATTACATAAACTTATATTGGGAAAGCCTTTGAAAATCTTCTTGACTGAAACCAGAAGGCCAAGGTCTTTGATATTTGGTTTTCAAGGTCACAGCGACCCCAAAACAGCCATTTTTGGGCCAAAAATGGCTTGTCTGCACTCTCTCATTTACAAAATGATACATTTTAGTCAAATTTGGTACAGTATATCATTACAACAAACCGCAGATTTGATTAGATTTTTGCGACCTTGACCTTATTTTCAAGGTCACAGTGACCCCAAAACAGTCCTTAGTATTGGCAGCAATGGAGAGCATGAACAAGACTATGAAAAGAAAATTTGCTGAAATGGAAATAATTCTGGAGAAAAAAGTTGAGTGACAGTATGATGAAGGTTTGAGAGCCCAAAATAAATGCAAGAATTTCACTCAGAGATCACCAAGCTCAGTGACCGTATATCGACCTTTGAAAACAAGGACAATGCACAATGTGACAGTCACATTGATCCATGTAGGTTGAACTTTATAGTCAGAAATATGAGTGAAAGAAATGGTGAGAACGTGAAAAATCGGGTCAACGGGCAGATTAAAGATGGACTCCGTATTCTTGACGTCACCGTTGTGTCGGCTGAAAGGAAAGTAAGCAGAAACAGGAAACAGGGTGTTATTGTGGTAAAATGTAAGTCGGAACAAGACGTTTCAAAGGGGTTGAAAAAAAATAAGAACGACTTGAAATTTTGGTGACCTTGACCTCATTTACAAGGTCACAGCGACCCAAAAACAGTCATTTTTGGGCCAAATATGGCTTGTCTGCACTCTATCTCATCATCCAATTGATTAATTTTAGACACACTTGGTACAATATATTAATTCAACATACCGCAGATTTGATTTGATTTTGGTGACCTTGGTCTCATTTTAAAGGTCACATCGACCCAAAAACTGTCATTTTGAGGCTAAAAATGGTTTGTCTGCACTCTGTCTCATTAGCAAATTGATTAATTTTCGTCAAACTTGGTACAATATATCATTACAACAAACCGCACATTTGGTTAGAAACTGGTGACCTTGACCTCATTTTCAAGGTCACAACGACCCAAAAACAGCCATTTTTGGTCAAATAATGGCTTGTCTGCACGCTATCTCATTAACGAATTGATTAATTTTAGTCAAACTTGGTACAGTATATCATTACAACAAACCGCATATTTGATTAGATTTTGATGACCTTAATCTCATTTTCAAGGTCACAGCGACCCCAACACAGTCAATTTTGGGCCAAAAATGGCTTGTCTGCACTTCATCTCATTATTGATTTGATTGATTTTCGTCAAACGTGGTACAATATATCATTACAACAAACCACAGATTTGGTTAGAATTTGGTGACCTTTACCTTTTTACAAAGTCACAGCGCTCCAAAGACAGTCAGTTTTGGGCAAAAATGGCTTGTCTGCACTCTACCGTAATAACGAATCGATTAATTATAGTCAAACTTGGTACAATATATTAATACAATATACCACAGACTTGATTAGATTTTGGTGACCTTGACCTTTTTCAAGGTCACAGGCCCCAAAAAACAGTTAATTTTGGGCCAAAAATGGCTTGTCTGCACTCTTCTTTTTATGGGGCCGGAAACTGGCTTATCTGTAACCTACATCATTTAACAATTTATGAATGTTGGCCAAAATCGGTACAATATTTAATTACAGTCTACCAAATTTGTCTGGTGATCTGGGTATTTTAATGACTGTTTTTTAAGGTCACAGGCTCCCGAGAAAACTCAGTTTTTGGCCAAATATGGCTTATTTGCAGCTAACATTGTGGTGACTTTAACCTAGTTATTTAAGTCAAATGGGTGTTTTCAGATATATTTATGGTGGGGGACATTGTTTTCCTCTGAAAACATTTCTAGTAATAATATTAATTTAGAGGGCTATCGCTGGTTCGAAAATAACCGAAAAGCGTTACATGTGAATGCTCGAGTCGGTTCGGGAGGTGCTGGCTTTTTAGTCCGGGACGATGTCATGAACGATTTTAACGTTTCTATTTTAGACGACGAATATGAAGGGATTTTATGGTTAAAATTGCAACGCATTGATGATGAAAATACCTGTTTGTGTATATGTGTTTACTATTTACCACCTGAAAATTCACCTTGGCCATTAATTTCATATGCACCCCCAGGGATTGGGGAGCGAAAGTTTGCAAGTATGGTCCATGTCACATGACCAAGATGGCCGCCATGCCCAAAATGTGCTAAAAACCTTAAAAAATCTTCTTCTCCAAAACCACTGGGCCGATTGGCTTGAAACTTTGTATGTAGCATCGGGTGAGTATTACCAAATTTTCAAAAATAATGACCCTAGATTGACCTAGACCCATTTTACGCCAAGTTGGCTCTTTAGGCTTTTCAATTGGAAATAGGTAAATCAATGCATTTTTCGAAAAATATTCTGGTCTGTGATGTGAGATTGGGTAAAAAATGAATGCCTGTGAATGCTACGGGTCAAGGTCATTTATCCCAAGGCCACTTGTATTGCAGGTCTATTTACATAATAGAATACATTTTTCTCTAATACCCCTGGGCCAATTTTATTTAAATTTTATTTTCAGACATGGGACTCTTAGTGATCAAAAACTTATTCGGATGGTCCAGGTCACCTGACCAAGATGGCCGCCATGCCCAAATATGGTTAAAATCTTAAAAATCTTCTTCTCCAGAACCAATGGATTCTTGAAACTTGGTATGTAGCATCAGGTGAGTACTACCAGGTTTGAAAAAAATTGTGGCCCTAGGTTCACCTTGACCTATTTTACGCAAAGGTCAAATTTGGCTCCTTAGGCTTTTCAATGGGAAATAGGTAAATCAACACATTTTTCGAAAAAAAAAATGTGGTCTTTGATATGGGAATGGGTAAAAAGTGAATGCCTGTGAATGCTTATGGTCAAGGTCATTCATTGTCCTTGGCAAAAGGTCAATTGTATTGCAGGTCTATTGACATATTAGAATATATTTTCTCTAAAAGCACTGGGCCAATTTCATTTTAATTTTATATGCAGCCTTAGGACATTTAGGGAACAAAAAATTATTCGGATGGTCCAGGTCACATGACTAAGATGGCCATCATGCCCAAATATGGTAAAAACCTTAAAAAATCTTCTTCTCCAGAACCACTGGGCTGATTGCCTTGAAACTTGGTATGTTGCATCGAGTGACTGAGTACTACGAAGTTTGCAAACATGATGACCCTAGGTTGACCTTGACCTATTTTACGCAAAGGCCAAATTTGCCTCATTAGGCTTTTCAATGGGCAATAGGTAAATCAATTCATTTTTTTTTTTCGAAAAATATTCTGGTCAGTGATGTGAGAATGGGTAAAAAATGAATGCCCGTGAATGCTAAGGGTCAATTGACCTTGGCCCAAAGTCACTTGTATTGCAGGTCTATTTACATATCAGAATACATTTTCTCTAATATCACTGGGCACATTTTATTTAAAATTTTATTTGCAGACTTAGGACACTTAATGAACGAAAATTTATTCAGATGGTCCAGGTCACATGACCAAGATGGCCGCCATGCCAAAATATGGTTAAAACCTTAAAAATCTTTTCCAGAACCACTGGGCCGATTGTCTTGAAACTTGGTATGTAACATCAGGTGACTGAGTACTACCAGGTTTGTAAAAATTGTGGCCCTAGGTTGGCCTTGACCTATTTTACGCAAAGGTCAAATGTGGCTCCTTAGGCTTTTCAATGGGAAATAGGTAAAACAACACATTTTTCGAAAAAAAAATATTGTGACCTGTGATATGAGAATGTGTAAAAAGTGAATGCCTGTGAATGCTTATGGTCAATGTCATTCATTGGATCATCCGAATAAATTAATCAATTGGACGATGAGATATAGTGCAGACAAGCCATATTTGGCCAAAATCAACCAATTAATTAATGAGATGAAGTGCAGACAAGCCATTTTTGGCCCAAAATTGACTGTTTTGGGGTCGCTGTGACCTTGAAAATGAGGTCAAGGTCACCAATTTCCAACAAAATCTGCGGTATGTAGTAATGATATATTGCACCAAGTTTGACGAAAATTAATAAATTTGCTAATGAGACAGAGTGCAGACAAGCCATTTTAAGCCTCAAAATGAGTTTTTGGGTCGATGTGTCCTTTAAAATGAGACCAAGATCACCAAAACTAATCAAATCTGCGCTATGTTGTATTAATATATTGTACCAAGTGTGACTAAAACTAATCAATTGGATGATGAGATAGAGGGCAGACATGCCATATTTGGCCCAAAAATGAATGTTTTTTGGTCACTGTGACCTTGGAAATGAGGTCAAGGTCACCAAAATTCAAGTCTTTCTTATTTATTTTTTTCAACACCTTTGAAACATCTTGTTCCGACTTACATTTTACCACAATAACAACCTGTTTCCTGTTTCTGCTTTCTTTCCTTTCAGCCGGCACAACGGTGACGTCACGAATACGGAGTCCATCTTTAATCTGCCCGTTGACCCGATTTTTCACGTTCTCACCATTTCTTTCACTCATATTTCTGACTATAAAGTTCAACCTATTTGGATCAATGTGACCGTTACATTGTATATTGTCCTTGTTTTCAAAGGTCGTTATACGGTCACTGAGCTTGGTGATCTCTGAGTGAAATTCTTGCTTCATTTTGGCCTCACAAACCTTCATCATACTGTCACTCAACTTTTTTCTCCAGACTAATTTCCATTTCAGCAAATTTTCTTTCCATATAGCCGGGGACATATAACTCATTTTTCGAAAATTTAATTAGTCGGTGGTTCGAAAGTATAAACTTACCTGAAATGGATAGATCAAAGTCTAAACTTTGCATTCTGGGTGTTGTCGCATTTGTAAGTGGGGACAAGGTCTTCAAAACGGACCCTTTTGCTTACGACCCGAATTATGTAAAAAAAAATGTTCAAAACATTATAACGCTTTTTTTTTTTCAAAACTTCAGGATATCCTATAAAATCTGCTCATGCTCCGTAATTTGGAATACACTGAACACGTGTTCACCGCAGTTTTAGCCTTTAATACCAAACCATATTCCTTTAAATAATGTCAGAAAATGAACCCTCAAAATGGTAAAAAATATGCATTGTTTTTCTCAGAGGACATAACCATTGGATCTAAATGATTTTTTTTGTCTGTCAATTAAGGGGTCTATAGGTCTGTAATTGACAGATTAAAACTGGTGCGTATACGTTGAGTAATTATCAAAAAAAAAAATGCTATTTAGTTAGCATACCCCCATTACTTTGTTTGAGGTTTAACGTCCCCGTCAACACTGTAAAGGTCATTTTGGAGACGTTGCTTCCAATTTTGTGGGACTTTTACCCGACATTGAGATGAAATGACATCTCAAGCCCTGTCACCCAATGAAACCAATAGGGTTTATTAGCATGGACGGTCCGCCTCGCACCGCGGTCCCTGGACAGGCTTAGATACTCTAAGCTGTTTACCAGTACTAGTGTGCGGGTCGGATTCAGCTCTGCGTGGAAGCATCATGCAGCCCATATATTTCTTCAAGCCCCTATGGGCGGGGGCCTACCCCATTACTTAATAATTCAGCATTGCGTTTTACAGCTTTAATTCGTATAGAAATTGAATAAAAGTCTTATTGCTTGCAGTGCCGAGGGTAGCTTGATATCAAATGCCACAGGTGCACGGAATAAACATCCCGGTAAATAAACAGTGTATCAGCAATGTCATAAATACAGCGCTATGACTAACAGTAGTAAGGGGGTCACTTGGGCATCATGGACTGCGCATGCGCAGCATTTGTATCACTTCCGGTGAAACGTAAGCGAAACGATTAGATGACGAAACTACCCTAAATATCGGACGAGTGTTCGAATGACGTAAATTACCGTAATTACGCCGTAAGTATCCTAAATTTTGAGGCGAAAGATGTTCCCGCGGATTGGCAAAGTTCGCCGTCCCCGATCAGGTCGGGGGTGATCGGGGTCTACCCCGTTCGCTCGAGCTCTCCTATCCCAATATTTAGGGAGATACTACCCGGTATAGTATCGATGAAATTAAGTCTCTCACCCGCAAACCAATTATCGCCTCGAAAACCGGGAAACAATGGAAGGTGTTGGAAGAGCTCGACTCGATGCGAGAAACTAGTAATGGACCGCGTCCCGGAAAAAAAAAAGTTTGGTTCGTTCGATTTGAGGTTTCACGTCCCCGTCAACGCCTTATAGATCATTTTGGGAGGCGTTGCTTCCAGTCGCGCGAGACCTTTACCGGACATATCTACGACATTCGAATCTCGGAGAATCTTTCTCGGCTACGGAATTTATACGGATATCGCGGGGCGTAGCCAGTATGCATTATGAGAGTGGAGCGTAAAATGAGAAGCAAATGATGATAGGATTTTTGATCAGCTGTAATTACCCTAAAAATTGGGGCACCTGAAGGGAGGTCACCGTAAATATCCTAAAGTTTGATCTCAAGCGATGTAGCAAACGTGTTCTGGTGGAATAGTGGAATGACAAACAGTGCAGACCCTGGTTAGAGGGATCC
Organism: Lucinisca nassula; assembly: GCA_963580285.1. Classification (NCBI taxonomy): domain Eukaryota; kingdom Metazoa; phylum Mollusca; class Bivalvia; order Lucinida; family Lucinidae; genus Lucinisca; species Lucinisca nassula. Next base: position 66,765,735 of record OY757019.1, on the reverse strand, counting down.
GGATCTACACCGTTTTTTTCTGTCCCAATATTTAGGGTAATACTACCCGGTGCAGTCCTGCGATATTGACAAATCGATTGTCTCCGACACTCAGCGCGAAACGCTTATCGCCTTTAAACTAGAAAACAATGAAACTCGCTGGAAGATAGCGTTTAGAAGGCTGATGTTGTCGTTTAAATTTCTAAACACGCTCGCTTCTGAATGGGCTGCGTCCCGGGAAAAGAAAGTTTTGTTCGTTCGATTTGAGGTTTCACGTCCCCGTCAACGCCGTATAGATCATTTTGGGGACGTTGCTTCCAGTCGCGCGAGACCTTTACCGGACATATCTACAACATTTGTATCTCGGTATTTTCCTTATTACTGCTCCAAGACATAGGTTGTGGGTACTCGTTAGAACCGCCTCATCGAGGCGATTCTAAAATATATAAACCCAACTTTTATACAGTAAAATTTGGCTTTGCAGGGGTAAACATTATTTTCCTTATTACTGCTCCAAGACATAGGTTATGGGTACTCGTGAGAACCGTCTCGGCGAGGCTATTCTAACATATATCTACAACATTTGTATCTCGGAGAATTTTTTTCTTGGCTATGTAATTTATACAAGCATTTCCTATCAAGCTGATCAGATCAATGCTTAGTTTTGAGGATTTCTACCGTTTAAATTATCGTTATAAAGAGTTTGCCGTTATAACGAATGTCGGTATAAAGTGGGTTGACTGAGGGCATAGCGGAAATATACGCGCTCGATCGGGGTTAGCTCCGTTTGGTCAGGGGTAGTCGGTCAGTCGTTAACGCAAATTTTTGGGGTTGTTAAACGAAACGACGTCGTTTTAACGTTGTACGCGCGGCGTGTGCCAGTGCACGGCAGCAGCAGTCTTCCATCCCAACATTTAGGATATTACTACTGACAGGTGCAGTCGCAGAGAAAGTCATCTTAATTAGTTCCCACGTTACATCATAATAACAACGCCTTGACCATTATAATGGCGGCGTTTATCAATAATCAAAAACTAGTTGCCAAGCAACATTCCGAATGTGTCGAAAATCGGCCAATGGGAGACGATAGCCTCGTTTTGATTTCAGCTTCCTCGTAAGAACGCGCACGTCCGTCCTAACGTTTTAATATCGTTTTAGCAGTTGAGTGATAAAGATGGAAAGTGTTGTTAATTTCGAACTCGCGCTGGATTTTGTAAGAGAACAAATAGAAATGGACGAAGCATCAAATGCTTTAAGTTTTGATGACGAAATGGACACACTGGCGCAGTCCTGTGTTGAAGATGGCGAATGGTCGGGGCAGGTAAGAATTTTAATTATCTTTTCCATGTTTCATATACGTTCCATCACGAAAACACGCCCAAAATGATTTCGGTCCCTAGAACCCCCCTCTTTTATTTACTAAAACTGGGGTTTTGCAGGGGTATACATTATTTTTCTTATTTCGGATCTTAAACATAGATCGTGGATACTCGATAGAACCGCCTCATCGAAACGGTCCTACCAAGCCCCCACGATCTATGTTTTAGCAAAAAATAAAGAAATCTCCATATTTTTTTCATCTTAAAATTTACTTTTCTTTTTTTTTTCGGCGTTATAATTCGCGGTGTAATTGTATAGGCGTGTTTTCGTAATGTATTGTGTTAAAATTCCCGGGTTAAAACTATATGGCTTTCAACTGTATTTTTTTCCGTTTGACCTGTAGGGAAGGACCGGGTGATAAAGTCCTCTCGGCGGTAAAATTTTCACTTTGGCGATCCCGAAGTACTGGTCGATAGCTTTGAAATGGGAAGTGACGATTTCTGGATGACCTGTTGGATATTCGCAGTATTTGTTTACCCAGGGATAAAGGCTCGTGAAATCGACGTACTTTATTCGTTCATTTTCCGAGACTTTATAATAAAGCTTGCTGGCATTGGTTCGACCGCCAAAAAAGCTTTCCCTAGGGTCCAATCTTTCCGAGACATCCAACGTCTGTAGAAAACGTCTCAGGTCTACGTCTGTTTGGCACTGCTCTTTGAAGGCGTGCTCCCAGATACAGACGTAGTTCATACCAAGTAATTGAATATACGCTTTCTTCTTCATGGTCAAGGCGTAGAGTTCGGACATGGACTGACCGGTGAATGGGTGTTTGGTCTGCTGTCTGTCAACAGGAAAGCATACATCGCACCCGTGAAACACGCAGCCGTGATACTCATAAGCTGTATTAGTGGCTTCGCAGAAACCATCTAGCTTATACCGTGTCCCGGGCAAACATTTTTCACCACCGTTTAAGGCGTGTTGTATAGAAATGCTGTTTGTCCTGGCCACCCATTGAAGCCACTGAATAGAAGCCTGGCTGTAGTTTTCATGGTGTCCCTGAGGCGGTACTTTTGCTATCGGCGATTTGATGAACAGTTTCTCCGTAACAAGACGGTCCATTTCACCCTCTTTCACCCATTCACCGTTCAGCCACACTGACATGTTGCCATCCACGAACTTCGCCTTAAACCATTCCGAACCTCCATCCAGCCTGACCTTCCACTCCTCTTCCAAATACTTGGTTTTATAGACACCCATACAGACGGAAGCAATCGTGACATAGTCAAAGGGGTCTATAGCCACGTCTTGCATCTGCTGTTGCCCTTTTTTTATTACTGATTAAGGCACGGGTGGTGGTGGAAGTGATTAGTAACTCTCGGAATTTCAGGCAGGCTTGTCGAAGTATGTCAACGTCGCTGACGCAGTAGTCTTTGATCTCCTTTCGAAAATCGAACGGGAGATCTTTGACACCCTCGTACCACTTCAGAAATTCCGAGCGTTCTTGAGTTCCCATAAAATTGTGCCCGTAGTAGTGTGGGGCGGGGTAGCTACCGACATAAGTTTGATTATCCTTCCGATTGAAATGATGAGGAAACCAGCCCTTCTTCAGTTCCTTCAAGCCAAAGGCATTTGGAAGAGCGGCCAATTTCATCGGGAGAAAGTTCAAACTGTCGAGTACCTGAATGTGAAGGCCCCTTTCCACAGTCATGTACATGATTTTGCTACCATTGTAAATAATTTTACTAGGGCGCATACTATTGTCAATAAGGTATTCCAACAAGAAGTACCCATCATAGCCCTTAAGGTTGTGAGCAATGACTTTGAAATGTTTGTGGTCATCCGAAAAAAGCCACTCGCAAAACCGTTGGGCGGTGTCCTCTCCTTGAAATGTGACCTGACGAAACCCACAGGTATCCGGGCAAGGGCCTTGGTCACTTTCATCACCCTTCGGTTTTGCGCATTCTGCGCATCGGGGACCGCAATTATCGCATTTAGAGTCAGCTGTGACATCGCTTGTAATACAGTGATCGCATACGGACTGGGTCACTACGTAGTTTGGTCGATGCGTAGTTCGACCACACCAAGCGGTGTTACAGTTCTGACACTTTTTGCAGGAGCCGCATTTCTTGCCCGGTACGCAATCTTTGCAGTCCTTAATTGACGGAGCGTAACCCTCTGCGCAGGTGCTGATTTCGTCTTGACTACATTCGATGTCGAAGAACAGGAAATTTGAATTAAGGGAGGGCTTGTAATGAGAAGCTCTCATGTAACACAAGTGCCCCCTTAACACAAATTGTTCGCAGCTGGTGCAAAGGTATTCTCCGCATCGGTGCTCTTCGACCTTTCGGATACTCCTGTTGACGACCTTATTGCAGGTGGGACACTTCCACCATTTCTGGCACTGAGATGGACCGCTAGACTGGCTTTTCTTTGTTCCCGTTCTGTAAGTCGGAGTGGTTTGATGAGTTAGAACTCAAATAGCTTTTGAAAGTCACGTTTGATTATAGATTATACGTTCTATTGGAAAGGTCAACTATTAACACTACCTATAATAATTACGCGTATTCTTTCTACTTTCTCCAACCAGTCTTCTACAGTCACACGGTGTACTTTTCTCAAATGACAAACGATATACAACACATTCCTTCTACGGCATATAGGACATTCGTATACGTATCTGTGAGGCATATTTTATCACAAATGGTTAAAATCGTCGGGGGTTACATTCAAAACGCTGTAATGCACCCACGCCTCGATGAGGCGATTCTAACATATATCTATAACATTTGTAGAGAAAGATAAAAGGTGAGGAGGTCCTTAAAATGTACCCGTCGTACTCCAAATCGGGATTCTTTATAACGGTGCCATAGAAGGGAACAAATACTGTCGTTATAGCGAGGGTCCTCTGTACGGGATATTTAGCTCCCCGCCCCTCTAGGGCTCAAATAAATAGATCGGGCTGCACGTGTCTTTCACCCCCCACGAGTACTGGTAAACCGCTAGAGGGTCTAGGCCAATCATCCCGCCTATTAAGCTGACCATGACACCGCGCCAGCGTTTGACAGTAGTTATATCCTAAATGTTGGACTGGAAGGGTGCTGCTGCCGTGCACTGGCAAACGCCGCGCGTACAACGTTAAAACGACGTCGTTTCGTTTAACACGCGCAAGAATTCGCGTGAACGGCTGACCGACTGCCCCTGACCACAATAGATACCACCACAGAAACCACCACCACCAATACCCAGTGCCTCTCCTCTTTAACCATTCGAGAATACAACTGGTCCTGAATGTTCGATTTGCGAAAATCGCTTTCTTTTTTTTTCACGTTATGTCTAATCAGATACGGCTAAGCTAAGGGTCTCATCTCTCAGATATTCTGTTACAAAAGCGAGCAAGTCTTTGAACCACTTTTCGTAAAACTCAATATCTTTCAAATGCATGGGACTTTTCTCTCCGGACGTAGGTATCGAATACAGCTCTCCAGTCCTCAGCTTATATCTGATGGGGTTGTCGTCGCTATCCGGCGGTGGAGTTCTTTCGGGTGGGAAGAAATAACACTGGCCACTCCTTAGCTTTCGCTTTAGCCGTTTCCAGTAGTGCTTTACCGTATCGTAGATCTGCTTTCTTGTGTAGATCGTGTTGCCTTCCCCGTCATGGTGAGAAGTTACACGGTAAAAAGTGAGTCGGGGTTCCTGGCCATAGTGAAATTTATAGTTGTCCTCGATCCAATTACATAGACCCCTTTCGTTGAAATTCCAGTTGATTTCGTTAATTACGCGCGTGTCCTTTTCGATGCACTCCTCTCCGCCGCAAGCCCGATATAATGTTAGAAACCTTCCCATCCTACCTGGAACGCAACGCTTGGTGTTTTCTCTTTGCGGATTCGTTTGAGAATGAAGTTATTTACTACAACCTTTACGTATTCTTCGGCGATTTCAAAACGAGGCTGTCGTCTCCCATTGGCCGATTTTCGACACATTCGGAATGTTGCTTGGCAACTAGTTTTTGATTATTGATAAACGCCGCCATTATAATGGTCAAGGCGTTGTTATTATGATGTAACGCGGGAACTAATTAAGATGACTTTCTCTGCGACTGCACCTGTCAGTAGTAATATCCTAAATGTTGGGATGGAAGACTGCTGCTACCGTGCAACGTTAAAACGACGTCGTTTCGCTAACACGCGCAACAATTCGCGTTAACGACGGACTGTCTGACTGCCCCCGCCTATCGGGGCTTGAAGAAAATGATGGGCTGCGTGATGCTTCCACGCAGAGCTGAGTCCGACCACACACGAGTACTGGTAAACCGCTTAGAGGATCTAAGCCTGCCCAGGCAAAGCGGTGCTAGTCGGACCGTCCATGCTTATAAACCCTATTGGTTTCATTGGACGACAGGGCTCGAGATAATCAGAGGTACGCTCCGGACAAGCTTTATATTTCACCCCGTCTCCGCTATGCCCCTTAGTCGTTGGTTGGACATAAAACGGACAAGCGCGTACACACACACACACACACACACACACACACACACACACACACACACACACACACACGCGTATAAGACGCCGTGGTATACAACGTTGCACCAACGTCGCGTCATCGATTTTTTCCTTTCAGAACCGACTCATTAAGGCGGTTCTATCGAGTACCCACAATGTATGGGTCACGCGTGTGACGCCGAGTTCAGCAACGGAAGGTCAGGATTTTTTTCTCCGGAGCACTCCGGTTTTCGCCCACCTCTGAATAACGATCGACTCGGTATGAGTAAAAAAGTCCCGTCACACCGCGCAGACTTTGCGGACGTATTAAATCTATTTCGTTTGGGTAAAAATATTTCTATGTCGAAAACGGGGCAAAATGATTGATCCGCCCCCCGCCCATCGGGGGCTTAGAGCCGCGAGTCGGCCCGGCCACGCGTATAAACTCTATCGTTTTTATTAGGCGGCAGGGATTGAGATGTCATTTCAGCGCAATGTCGGCTCGGAAGCAACGTCTCCGAAATGACCTAAATTATGTTGACGGGGACGTTAAACCTCAAATCGAACAAACATGTTTGATAAAAACTTTTTTCTCAGCTGCAGCCCATTCAGAAGCGAGCGTGTTTAGAAATTTAAACGATAACATCAGCCTTCTAAACGCTATCTTCCAGCGAGTTTCATTGTTTTCTAGTTTAAAGGCGATAAGCGTTTCGCGCTGAGTGTCGGAGACAATCGATTTGTCAATATCGCAGGACTGCACCGGGTAGTATTACCCTAAATATTGGGACAGAAAAAAACGGTGTAGATCCCGATCACCCTGACCAGGGTCTGCACTGTTTGTCATTCCACTATTCCACCAGAACACGTTTGCTACATCGCTTGAGATCAAACTTTAGGATATTTACGGTGACCTCCCTTCAGGTGCCCCAATTTTTAGGGTAATTACAGCTGATCAAAAATCCTATCATCATTTGCTTCTCATTTTACGCTCCACTCTCATAATGCATACTGGCTACGCCCCGCGATATCCGTATAAATTCCGTAGCCGAGAAAGATTCTCCGAGATTCAAATGTCGTAGATATGTCCGGTAAAGGTCTCGCGCGACTGGAAGCAACGCCTCCCAAAATGATCTATAAGGCGTTGACGGGGACGTGAAACCTCAAATCGAACGAACCAAACTTTTTTTTTTCCGGGACGCGGTCCATTACTAGTTTCTCGCATCGAGTCGAGCTCTTCCAACACCTTCCATTGTTTCCCGGTTTTCGAGGCGATAATTGGTTTGCGGGTGAGAGACTTAATTTCATCGATACTATACCGGGTAGTATCTCCCTAAATATTGGGATAGGAGCGCTCGAGCGAACGGGGTAGACCCCGATCACCCCCGACCTGATCGGGGACGGCGAACTTTGCCAATCCGCGGGAACATCTTTCGCCTCAAAATTTAGGATACTTACGGCGTAATTACGGTAATTTACGTCATTCGAACACTCGTCCGATATTTAGGGTAGTTTCGTCATCTAATCGTTTCGCTTACGTTTCACCGGAAGTGATACAAATGCTGCGCATGCGCAGTTCGTGGGGCTAAAGTGATGCCCATACTGCTACTAACCTCCGTTCAGAAAATCTGAATCATCGACTTTTTCGTTTCTTGCTGTTAATACTCATTTTAGCCCATACATCACTATGGGAAAGTTTTAGACCTGACCCTCCGCCGACTTCTCCAGCAAGCCGTATGCCTCTATGGCAACCAGGAAAGGCGGTGATTATTTGGAGAAAATTGCAAAATCGAAATTTCCTTTCACAAACTAAGACATTTTGACAGGTTCGGCACACCCATTTAAACCATATAAAGAAGCTGTGACCTTGAAAATGAGGTCAAGGTCACCAATATCTAACCAAATCTGCGGTATGTTATAGTGATATATTGTACCACGTTTTACGAAAATTAATCAATTTGCTAATGAGACAGAGTGCAGACAAACAATTTTTAGCCCCAAAATGACAGTTTTTGGGTCGATGTGACCTTTAAAATGAGACTAAGGTCACCAAAATCTAAATATATTGTACCAAGTGTGACTAAAATTAATCAATTGTTTAATGAGATAGAGTACAGACAAGCCATTTTGGCCCAAAAATGATTTTTTTTTTTGGTCGCTGTGACCTTGGAAATGAGGTCAAGGTCACAAAAATCTTATCATATCTGCGGTTTGTTGTAATAATATATTGTACCAAGTTTTATTAAAATTAATCGATTTGTTAATGATAGAGAGTTCAGACAAGCCATTTTGGCCCAAAAATGACTGTTTTTGGTGTCGCTGTTACCTTGGAAATGAGGTCATGGTCACCAAAAATCTAATCAAATCTGTGGTTTGTTGTAATAATATATTGTACCAAGTTTGATTAAAATTAATTAATTCGTTAATGAGACTAATTTCCATTTCAGCAAATTTTCTTTCCATAGTCTTGTTCATGTTCTCAATTGCTGCCATTACTGAGGACAATGTAATGTTATTCACGTCATAAGAAAGCTCCTAGTGTCAGAATTCGATCCACTTTCCATCTTTTCAGAATTAACGGCCATATTGTCCCGCTTTCACAGACAAAGATACAAAGGCCTAAATAAAGTTTCAGTCAAACTCGCACAAAACGTAATTGATTCTTACTTTTTTTTTACACAACCAGTTCCCAGATAAAATTCATCACCGCGCGGACTATATTCTGATGGACGATTATGCCCGTCCCCACCGTGTCCACGCCACTCATGTCTATCTGGAACGCGAGGCAATCGTTCTTAAGGACTGGCCTGCTCGATCACCGGACTTAAATCCGATTGAGCGTGCGTGGGACATGCTACAGCGTGCTGTTTCAACCCGACCTGTGTAGCCGATGACTTTACAGGAGCTCAAAGATGCTGAATGGAGGCTGATTCCACAAAACCGGATACAGACTCTGATTACGAGCATGCGCAGGCGATTTCGGGCTGTTATTGATGTCCGTGGACGCCAAACACGTTATTAGGACCGTTTGTCTATTTGGAAATTCGTGTTACGGTAAATTTTGTGGGTGCCAAGATGACTGTTGTTGTCAAGCTTGAATGCCGAGCCAGTTGACAAAATTTATTCCTGGTCTTTGTGAAGGATATGTTTTCTATTTTTATGTATCAAATTTGGAATCAGCTGATTAATTTATCCAAAAATTATTTTGCATTAAAAAGTGATCCCTGTCAAATTTTGAGTAGTATATATACTGCATTGAATTGGTTAAACAGTGAACTTCTCATATCTACAACACTGGTTTTCTAGTGACGACAGACGGTCGTTATCACCCCTTCGCGCAACGAAGTTGCGAGTAGGATATATTGTGTGTTATGTACTTAAGTAAATACGTATGTTCGTGCGTGTGTACGTGCGCGAGTACGTATGTGGTCTATATACCAATACTCTGCCATCTCACACATTTGTCGGGCTATTTAAAAAACTCTGCCATTGCTGTAAAGATCAAGGTCATTGTGTCTATTTAGAAAATCTTGGTTATCTAATGTTTTGCCCGCACTCAGTAGTCTTGAACGAGGTGACTTGTATCACCTGCGATGCAGTTTTTAAATTTCTTACTTTTGCCATGATTTGTTTTATATATGTGTGAAATCCCGAACAAACCGGAACATATGTTCGGCACGGACGCATCCGTGTCAATATGGTTTCAAGATCCGCGAGAGAGAGAGAGAGAGAGAGAGAGAGAGAGAGAGAGAGAGAGAGAGAGAGAGAGAGAGAGAGAGAGAACACATGCTACGACGCGGACACTTTAGTGTCAATATGTTGATATGATGTCAAGATTCGCGTGCAAAGCGAGAGAGAGAGAGAGAGAGAGAGAGAGAGAGAGAGAGAGAGAGAGAGAGAGAGGGAGTGAGAGAGAAATGATTATTTCAAGTAGTGATTTTTCATTAGAGAGAGAGAGAGAGAGAGAGAGATGGGGGTGGCATGCCATTAAACTCTTCTCCCTCGGATAACGAAGCATACCGGACCAGGTTATGCAAGAATACCATCCACGTAAAGAACATCCCTGAAAACCCCAACAATACAGAGAAAGCAGGAGTACACATTATCCTTTTTTATTTTATAACGGTCAAAACACGGGCCGAAGATGCCTACCCAAACCACACAATCCAGGCTGCCTTAACAAGCACCCACAATCCATGTTTAGGACACACACTCACACAAATGATAATAATAATAATAAGCAGAAGAAGAAGATGTAGAAGACGAAGAAGAAGAAGAAGAACAACAACAACAACAACATGCTCACAAAATACCAGTGATGGAGCTGTACACATGGTTGTGAGAAAAACAGTTAATGTCAGAATATATGAACGCAGTATAAAGTGCTTTACCGCATATCTGAAGTACTGAAGTAGCTGATTTAGACAAGTCAAGAAGCGTGAAAAACTTATGCAAAGTACGATATTTGCATATCCGCTGAATAAACAGCAATGGAAGAGGCCAATGGGAACCCTCCACTGCCCTACACAAATAACCGTCTCAAGTACAAATCATCTCTAGTGCTGCGTTTTCAGCGGCCCATCAGGACCACCCATACAGAGACTTTGTTTGATTTCTTTGATTTGAGGTTTAACGTCCCCGTCAACACAGTATAGGTCATTTTGGAGACGTTGCTTCCAATTTTGTGGGACTTTTACCCGACATTGAGATGAAATGACATCTCAAGCCCTGTCGCCCAATGAAACCAATAGGGTTTATAAGCATGGACGGTCTGCCTCGCACTGCGGTTCCTGGACAGACTTAGATCCTCTAAGCAGTTTACCAGTACTAGTGTGCGGACGGTTTCGGCTCTGCGTGGAAGCATCATGCAGCCCATCTATTTCTTCGAGTCCCGATGGGTGGGGGCGGCTCATATAGAGACACACGAGAAACAGAATTAACATTTGAAATAAGTCACATCTGAAATGGGCAAATGTTGATGGGGGATTTAAATTTCAATATTCATGTACCTTATTAACATAACAGGAAGAGCATACATAAATACAAATTGCATGGCCATGACATATGTTTCATAGCCATGACAACAACAACAATAACGGGCGGACAGACAGACAAAGGCTATTCCTATAATCCCCGCTCCGCGGCGGGGGATTTATAGTATTTGAGCTGGTCACAGAACAGGTAGGTTTGACTAAATCCCGAACAAACCGGAACATATGCATCGGCACGGACGCATCAGTGTCAATTTGGTATCAAGATCCGCGTGTAGAGAGAGAGAGAGAGAGAGAGAGAGAGAGAGAGAGAGAGAGAGAGAGAGAGAGAGAGAGAACACATGCTTCGACGCGTACACTTCAGTGTCAATATGTTGATATGATGTCAAGATTCGCATGCAAAGAGAGAGAGAGAGAGAGAGAGAGAGAGAGAGAGAGAGAGAGAGAGAACACATGCTTCGACGCGTACACTTCAGTGTCAATATGTTGATATGATGTCAAGATTCGCGTGCAAAGAGAGAGAGAGAGAGAGACAGAGAGAGACAGAGAGAGAGGAGAGAGAGAGGGGAGGAGGAGAGAGAAATGATTATTTCAAGTGGTGATTTTTCATTAGAGAGATAATATTTGAATTGGTCACAGAACGGGTAGGTTACTGTAGAAACTGTTTCAGTGCGTGAAACTGTTTCAGTTTTAGTTTTAGAATGTAGCCGAAGGCTCCAAGGGGGGCTTATAGGTGGTAGTCCCTCCGTCGTCCGTCCACACTTTTGACCAGCCATATCGCTGCAGCCTGCAGACCGATCTTTTTTTTATTATTATTTATTTTAATTACATATGCATACAAACAATACAAATAGCTATTTAAGTGCAAAGTAACATCAAGAATGTAACCTTTTTTCATATGACGTCGAGTGAGTGAGTGAGTGTTTCAGTTTTACCTCCCACCAACAGCTAAGGTCATACGGAGACGGGACCTCGGTTTAAAGACTCATCCGACAGGGGGGGGGGGGGGGGGGGGGGGGGGGGAAGCGCATACTTCTTGTTCCAGCCATGAAAAGTTTATTCGGCTAATTAAGGCTCCCAGCCTTTTATGGCCAAACTATATTCTTTTTTTTTTTTTTTTTTTGGCAAATTAAACCACTCAACCCTGAAACATCCATATCCTCTTTTTGGCAAATTAAACCTCCCAACCCTAAAAGTATTCTACCCCAACTGGCTGCGACATACCAAGGGCACTCGCCGAGTGCAGTAGCGGGGTGGGGGCGAATGGACTTTTTACCTCAGAAGCCCCATTTGGGTCACCAGGGCTCCAGCTCGTTTCAGACCATTTGCACGCTCCCAAAGCTGTTGGGAAGCAACACAAAAACCCAGAGCCTTGGGGACGGCCCACCACCCTCGCCAGCCCTGGGATCGCGGCAGTAGTACACTCGCTCATCAGGCCCGCCAACCACCCTCGCCGGCCTAGGCTACAGTTTACCAGTACTCGTGTGCGGGTCGGTTTCAGCTCTGCGTGGAAGCATCATGCAGCTCATATATTCCTTTAAGCCTCGATGGGCGTTGGCCGGTGTGTTGGTTTCACTGACAGGCGTTCCTGTAGGAGCGTTTGTGTGTAGAAGTAGTATATTACAGTCTTTTTCCCGATACTCTTGTTCAACAATTAGTGTGTTGGTTTTACTGACTGGCGTTCCTATAGGAGCGTTTGTGTGTGTAGTAGTAGTATATTACAATCTTCTTTTGAAAAAAACATTATCGGAAATACCGTTTACTTCCCTATTATTTACATAAACACAGACTGCTAGTAAAACCAACAATCACACATAAACGTTCCTACAGGAACGCCAGTCAGTCAGTAAAACCAACACTTACAAGTGTCTTGTAGGAGCGTCAGCCAGTAAAAACAACACACAGCAGTCCCCAGGGGCTCTCCGCATTAACTGGGATATTAGGGGTTTGCGATTGGACCAGCTCATTGGGAGTTCCTGACCAGCCTGCGCTCTTTTAAGCCCGCAAGCAAGAAATGTTAATTGAGAAGTGCCGGTGCGACCAGCTTTGCACAACTCTTCCAACAACTTGGTACGTGCCGTCATTAACACCTCGTCTCTCGCACGTTGGCGCTTCTTTTTTTTTTCCTCTGACAAGTCAACGCCCTGTTTCTGGCGCTCACGAATTTCTTCTTTCATCTGATTGCACACATAATCAGGCGAGTACACTCGCTCATCAAGCCCGCCCACCACCCTCGTCGGCCTGGGCTCTCGAATCAAGTGTTGGTTTCCTTGACAAACGTTCCTATATAAACGTTCGAAATCGTTTTTCATATGCAAGGCGGTCGATATAGGCGAGGTAAATACATTGAGTAAATAGATTCATACATTCTCGAGTTGTTTCCCTTGACGTTCCTGTGTGAACGTCCTGTCGATAGTCGTCCGCTGGTATATTGATTTACTTCACAGTAAGAGTATAATGGAGGTAAAAAATCTCTTTAGCGCAGAAGGCTCAAGCATAATAAAAAGCTCTTACACACTTGGTGTGATGTGTTGATTCGCGAATACGAGGACTGTTCAAATATGAATGCAACTAAGCACATAAAAATGATTCCGTGATAGATTTCGATGAAAAATTTATTTTGTCCCCTTAAAGTATTCCCCCTTTAACAGATATACAAACTTTCAGTCTTCTGATCCAATCATTGCATGCATTTTGGTAGTCTTTTCGATGTATACTATGAAGGCACTGGAATATTGCAGAATCGAGGTGTTTGCGCTGTACAAATTTTCGACCAGAAAGGTATTTTTCAGCCGCGGGAACAAAAAAAATGTCACATGGGGCAAGGTCAGGGGAATACGGGGGGGGGGGGGGGGGGGGGGGGGGGGGGGGGGGTGAGGGAGTTCAACAACCTTTTCCTGCTTCAGATAGTCTTGCACAATGAACGCCTTGTGCGATGACGCATTGTCATGTAGCAATCTGAAATTGGCCAAACCAGTTGCGGGTCTTCGTTCTTTGAAATATTTCTTCAATTTTCGAAGACGCCATCGCCTCACCCGTCGACATCCTCGATCGCTATCAAAAGACGTTGCAATTTGCATCCACACCACTGGATTATGTCTGCGGGAGAGCGCTCTACTTGATGCCGAGCGACATGGCACTCCACCCCGGCAATGTCCAAGGTTATAATAACCAAATCCAAATAGCGGGGTCAGACGCTGCCATCGGCCACAACCCAGGAATAAACAAGGCAGCACTGATCAATCCTGCCTCTAAAGTCGATAGAACATTCCAGGGGAAAACTGCCTCACCAGCCGGGACCGATCCGCGAGTACTCGCAGGGCCACCACCCAAAGGGTCGCCTACGTCTGCCGCGGTTGCTCCGGACTGGAAATCCAGTCTCGACCATGAAGAAGAAAAAACAGCTCTCATAGTCGCAGTGATTGCGCTCGGCCTAGTGGCGCTTTGGTTGGTTGAGCGGTCGTGATAACCAGTCCCGTGCAGCCACGAGAAGAAGGGCCCCCACGCCGATGACCAAGGCCCACAAATTATCTGCGAGCCACGACATTTGGTGGCCAGTGTGGGTCCAGCACCGCGTCTGAGGGCATGAAAGAGTATGAAAATAAGTCTCGCAGCCGGACTGTATAGGACTTAGAGATTCGGAACGGATCTCATGAGAAGAGATTCGGGACGAATCTAATTAAGCAGGGGGAAAATGTAGCAGGTGTTCGTGTGGCTCGGTAGCTCAGTCGGTAGAGTGTTCGCACGGTATGCGAAAGGCCCTGGGTTCGAGTCCCGGTCGAGTCATGTTCTTTTTTTAACCTACGGACGGCGGCCATTTTATTCTATTTATTTATTTATTTATTAGATTTACAAATGTTCTACTGTATCGGAGTAAGTATATGAAAATCAAAGTAAAGCACGATACAGGCAATTAAATAGATAAATGAATTAGCGCACAAAAATCGGTCGCACCGCAACCGGGACTCGAACCACGGATCTCCTGCATTCCGGGCAGACGTGCTAACCATTACACCACCGCGGCCTTCCGACATTGTACGCCAATTTTAACATTTATAAACCTTTAACGTCATTAGCGCTATTTAGATACCTTTCATTTACCGCCATAGGCGACCCTATCATTTTCGGTTCTTTTTTTTAACCTACGGACGGCGGCCATTTTATTCTATTTATTTATTTATTTATTTATTAGATTTACAAATGTTCTACCGTATCGGAGTAAGTATATGAAAATCAAAGTAAAGCACGATACAGGCAATTCAATAGACAAATGAATTAGCGCACAAAAATCGGTCGCACCGCAACCGGGACTCGAACCACGGATCTCCTGCATTCCGAGCAGACGTGCTAACCATTACACCACCGCGGCCTTCCGACATTGTACGCCAATTTTAACATTTATAAACCTTTAACGTCATTTTTTTTTTTTTTTTTTTTTGGTTTGGGTTTTACGGCCCTTTCAAGATTATTTCACTCATATCGAGCCGATCGTTAATCAGAGGCGGGCGAAAACCGGAGTACCCGGAGAAAAACCACCTGACCTTCCGTTGCAGAACTTGGCGTCTCACACGTGGCCCGAGCGAGGCTCGAACCTACGGCGGTGAGAGACCTAATGACTAAGGGTCAGCGCTCTTATCCACTAGGCCACGGAGGCCCGTTCTTTAACGTCATTAGCGCTATTTAGAGACCTTTCATTTACCGCCATAGGCGACCCTATCATTTTCGTTTTTTTTTTTAACCTACGGACATTTGGTGGCCAGTGTGGGTCCAGCACCGCGTCTGAGGGCATGAAAGAGTATGAAAATAAGTCTCGCAGCCGGACTGTATAGGACTTAGAGATTCGGAACGGATCTCATGAGAAGAGATTCGGGACGAATCTAATTAAGCAGGGGGAAAATGTAGCAGGTCGACCGTGTGGCTCGGTAGCTCAGTCGGTAGAGTGTTCGCACGGTATGCGAAAGGCCCTGGGTTCGAGTCCCGGTCGAGTCATGTTCTTTTTCCAACCCTGTGACATTTGGCGCCCACCGTAAATAACCCATATGTGCATTAAAACTTCTTGAGTATCATTTCACGTGATTCTCGGACTCCCAGAAATTCGAGGACGAATTTCAAAGTGGAGGGGGACAATGTCTTAGGGTATAGGTATATAGCACACTTGTACTAAGGCAGTACAAGCCGGCTTTTATAGCGACGCGGTAGAGTGTTTGCTTGTCACTCCGGCGGCCCGGGTTCGATCCCCGACCGGGTCAAAGGTGTGTAGCATTTTTTCACCTGTTACACTTATATGGTGTTAAGTAATGTACGAAGTAACTGACGGACTGCTAATCACAGTGCTTGGCGCGCAGCTGGTACTGCTATTCTTTATAGCTAGGCAGTATGTTTACATTACTCGGACGTGTGTTTACACACACGCACGCTTCTGCCAGCGCTTTCGACACTATATTAGACTGGTCCGCCAACTCGCAATGAATCGCAAAGCAATAGCTATGGACTGCGACGAACTGATCGATGAGCTGATAGGAACGACAGAGCAAAGGCAGAACGCTGAAGCCCCAACCGTGGAAGGAACGGCAGCGACGTCAGACGGCCACGAGGAGCCGCTCCTCGAGGACCGGGTGCAAAAATACCGTGAAAGGCTCGCCGCATTGGTAGTGGGAGGCCAAGCCAAGCAATATGGACTGGTGGTCCATGGGAAGGTCCTCACCGCAGAACAGATCGACGCTCTGGACAATAGCGAAATCGAAAAGCTTTAAGCCCGCTATGAAACAAGGCTTTGGGCAGCGATGACGAAGACGCTGGGGTCTACAGCGCTCCAGCTTTATGCGGGGCTGGCATCTATGTTTCTCCCGATACCGGCCGAAAACCAACCCGGTCTTATTGCTGACCTCGAGGGCGACCCGTTTGTCGGACACGCACTCAGCAGTGCTACCTGCGGGCTCTACCATCGCTATGGCATGTACTTGGCGCCGCTAACTGCCGCGCTTACTGCAGTGAAGCACTGTCGATTTGGACATCAATGCACTATTACCATCTATGACATAAACGATGTCGGAGAACGAGCAGATTGTTGCGGAGCAACAGGAGAACCAAGAGCCAGCAGAGTCCGGCAGACAGAGTTACCACCCCAAGCCTTTGCGAAGCAACACGGTTAAGGATCCGAAAAAAAGTGGCCGCTTGGCGTGCTGGAGCTGCTGCCAGAAAGGCCAAACAGGAACGGCTGCTCGAACAGCTTCGGACGGCTAAAGACTCAGTTCGTCCACCAGTCAGCGCAGCTGATGTCAATATTCCTCCAAAGGAAATGATCTCAAAGGAACCGTCACGCAGTGGTGCAGCACACAACCATGGACTAACCGACTGGACCCCATGGCTCATTGGGGCTTGTCTTACGGGCGGTGCACTCATGTTTCTTCTGCGCTTGCCACACAGGCGGTACAAACGACACAAGTGGCACCCCCATTGACTCATCGACAGCGTCGATGCCAAAGCGGCTTGTTGTTTCGCAGCAACAACAATTAAAGACAAGCCCAGACCCATTCTATATGGAGTGAAACCCATTGCGTAGCAATATTGACAACCCCGACAGCTGATGGTAAAATGCTTGTCGACACGCTCTACCATAGCGCAGTCGTCTGTGGCATCGCTGTGGGATACGCCCGGCTTGGCAAGATGGCGATTAGGGGTAGCCCCCCGAAGCTAGATTTCATACCCCGCGATGTGGGCATGGCCATAGTTGACGTCGCTCTCGCCATGGCAACCAAAGACATTCTAATTAAACATGGGCTGATACCTGCTGATATCATGAAGTAATGGCAAGTGTTGCTATGCTCGTTTGCGGTGCCCTGGTGAACGCCCTGGCGTTCTCAGGATCGAACTACTTGTTCTCCAGCGCTCTGGCGTCGACGAAGAACGCATGCGACACGATAAAGCGGTCAAACAGTTACAGGCTGCACAGCGGAAACGGACCGATCGTATTGATTTCATCACTGAGGAAGTCCGCCGCCAGGGGCACGCCGTTCGTACCTTCAAAGACGTCGATGGCGCGATGCGCCTGTATGAGCAGGTCACCGGGAAAAATGTCGACCTGGGGCCCGAACCCCAGCTCTCCGACTTTTACCAACCGAGTGATGACCAGAAAGAACGCGAGATTGCCTTCATTATCCTGGGAATGGCTGCTACCGGCTTTGTGGCCTACAAACTCGCCAAGTGAGTTTTAGTTTTCCATTCTTTTGGATACTTATCTGGCTGTACCGGCCCCGATAGCTCAGTTGGTAGAGTGTCCGCTCCGGGGAACGGGAGGTCTCGGGTTCGATCCCGGGCCGCGACATACCAAAGTCGTTAAAAATGGTACTAGCTGCTCCTCGTTTGGCACTCAGATTTACGGGGTAGAGTTAGGACTGGTCGATCCAGTGTCAGGATAATGTGACTGGGTGTGGTATCATGTAATGTGTCTGGGACATGATACTTCAGTGAGGCAGCACTATAAACGTGAGCATTGAGCTCCCTGACGCAACCAGACAACGTCGTGATATGACTGAAAAATTGTTGAAAGCGACGTTAAACCCGAATTCACACATCCACACACACACTTATCTGGCTGTTGGTAGCAATGGCTGACAGTAAGCTCTCTGCCATATATTATAGCCCAAAGGGCAACTGGAAGGGGCTCGCTGCCATTGAGAAGCTGGCGTCTGCAGCCAAGGTGAGTGAGCAGCGGGCTAAGGACTGGCTCAAAAGACTGGCTATCTGGCAGATCTACCTTCCTACCCCACGGCATATGCCACGGCCAAAATTCGACATCGCCACACCGAACGAAGTACACCAGGCGGATCTACTCTTTCTGCCGCACGACCGAGTTGGGCGGAAAACCTTCCGCTACGCTCTCACGGTTGTTGACGCCGCCAGCCGTTACAAGGAGGCTGAGCCCTTGGTCAACAAGACTGCGGCAGAGGTCGCCGATAGCCTGGCTCGGATTTACAAACGGAGCCCGTTGAAGTGGCCCAAATTGCTCCAGGTTGACCCCGGCCGCAAGTTCATGGGCTCTGTCAGCCAACTGTTGGCAAAGCACTCTGTCCAGGTTCGGCGTGGTCGGGTTGACATACATCGTACCTTGGCTGAGCGGCTCTTTGGGCACCAGTACGCTCAGGAGATGCGACTCACTTCTGGTCAGCGGTCTACAGAGTGGGTGAAAAGGTTGCCTGCCGTTGTGACAGCCTCGAATGGTGAGGTCATCCGACTGACCGGCAAAAAGCCCTCTGAGGCCATAAGGGCGCGATCGGTGGCACAAAAGCCCTCCTTTGTAGTTCCTGGTCGTCCTGTTGGTCTCGAGGAGACAATAATCCCCTCCGGCGTCGGCGTACGTTATTTGTACCAGCCTGGCGAACTTGAAGGGTGGCGCCGGCGAGCGACTGATTCCATATGGTCCCTGGATGTGCACCGGCTCGGGCGAACAGTCACCAAGTCGGATGAGCCTGTGGTGTATTACTTGCAGGATGGAACTCAGTGCGGCTTTGTGCGCGAAGAACTTCCTGTTGTGTCTCGCGACACTCAGCTTCCTCCGGATGGGGTTCTCAAGCGCTGAGCTCGAATCCATCCACCGGGGTGATAATTTATCCGTTTGGTTTACGTCCTACTTCAGCGGTCCTTGGTCTCGTATGTTAGAAATCTCTTTGGAGTCATCGTTCATCCTATGATTTCAGAGTTCTCTAGATGGACCGCCCCAGTTCCTCAACGAACGCATTCATCTCTTGTTGTGTGATGTAATCATCTTTGTAACCATAAGCTTGTGTGTCAACTCCGTTTACTGCGATCCAACGCTTGGAATCGAAGGGCGACAGCGACACCTTGTTGAGATGCTGCCCGTATATGCGGTGACGCTCCGACCTAAGAACATCCATGCCATGGCGGAAGGTTTGCTTCTCAAAGAGAGCCTCTTTGAACTGCTCGTGCCTGATGCGCTTCTTGACAGTTGCTTTTCTTACACCCTTGGCCTTCTTGATGTTCTTTCCAGATGCCTTGAGGATGGAGTACATCTTCGGCCGCAGGCCCACATATTCGGCGATTGACTGCCCGGCGCACTCGTCCTTCATCTTTCCGAGAACCTTCTTGTTCCCTGTGCTGTGCAGCGGGTGGTCTTTCGGGTAGTTGGACGTGTCGTAGAGGCCCTGGTGCTTTGCAATGTCCTCGTAGACTACCTCTGTCTCGATTTTCAGGAGCAGGCTGTCGGTGTCCGTGTAGAGGAGCTGGCAGCGGTCTTCGTACTGACTCTGGAGCCGTTTGTAATAGAAATCGTACATAAGGGTTTTTGAAAGGTCCAGAATGCTAATACCTACGTAAATCGGGCGATTGAGCACTAGACGGCACTTTTGCATCTGGACTGCTGCAAGATCATCGTCAAAGATGTTGGCTCTGGCAAAGGCTGGGCTGGCGATGAGACGCCTGGGTTTATCTTCCTCGTTGGCGCGGACCAGCTTGACGTCGACACGCCTGCGGAGGTTCTCCATCGTCTTGCCGAAGGACAGAATTGTTCATGAGCTTGTAGAGACCCTTCTCAAAGTCACTGGTGGCCTTCTTCCGAAGCTCAGTATTCATCCGGATGTATGGCTCCATCCAGGGGCTCTGCTGGAACCGGAGGGCGCGATTAATCTTGGTCAGACGCATACCCAGAGACATGTATAGCTGGAGATTCCGATAGTGGAGCACGTAACGGTCTTTGTTGCGAAGGTTGGGTACCAACTTCTCAACCTCTGTAGGTGCTCCCCGCAAAGCTCCATCGAGAAGTTCGCGCTGGTCCTCCGTCATCCACTCCTTCTTGACCACTAGGCGCTCTGGTGCTAGCGGGTAGGAATTGTGCGCCTTGTGCAGCTCTGCTGGATATTCCATATCTACCTCTAGGATATAGCCCTCTTCATTGTCTGCGGGTAGTTCTGCAATGATTTCTGCGAGTCCCGATACATCGACCCACTGGAAGTCTCTGATGGAGAGGGCCTGGCTCATAGCCCATCCATAGAGATTGTTCGCATCGAGATATACGATATGGCCACTGGGTTTTTCTGGGTTATAATCCTCGACCTGAGGATTGTTGGCCTTGGCATATCGCTTTGATACCATCGAGATACCTCCGCGCATCCCCCTCTCGACAAACAGGTGTTGGTCGTAGTCTGTAAGCACCTCGAGCTCCACTCCTGTCTTTTTTTGGAGGGCGTCCCACAAAAGCCCCGGGCTGGTGTAGTAGTGCGCTGGGTCTAAGCCGTACTGCGTCAGGGATGTCTTTCGGAATTCCTCAAAGACATCTGCCAGCAGGAGAACATCTGTGCGATTGTAGAGGTCGTGGTAGTCCCCCAGGGTCTTACACCCACAGACCTCCCATACTCTATGCGCGTGGGCGTCGTCGTCGTCGCTGATGTGCTCGTCGGTGAGCTTGCTGTAGAATACCTCTTTCGGAGGAAGTTTGGTCTCGGCGAAACGGTCCCAGGAGTCCATATACTCGTAGGGGTAGACGCCCTAACGGGTCAAGAGCTGGAGCCTCTGACGGTTTGGTTCGTATTGGGATGTGATCTTGAAAGACTCTGGCTGGTTTGACGCCACCAGTTTGTCGAGGGAAGCGAGCAGGAACTGGGCGCTATCGATGAAAAGGAGCTGCCCGAGAGAGAAGGAGATGTATTTTTCTGTGTTATTGGGGATGCAGGCGACTCTGCCTTCGACCCTCGAGATGGCCTGCATGAACAGGTGGGAGTTGTACCCTCTGAGGTTGTTGAACACCACGGGAATAACGGTGGTCTTTGGGCTTAGCTTAAGGTTGCAGGCGTTGTGAGCTGCCCCTCGATATTTACCCGTGATATGGCAGTGGTCGCGGACAGAGTCACCGTTTAGCGGTTTTTCGCATATATAGCAATTAGCGGCATTGTTATGGGCCTGATAGTACTTTCGTGACATCCTTATGTGTTTCGAGTTGGCTAGCACGCTCTTAATCTCGCGCTCCTCTTCCTGAAGTGATTTAAAGAAGTACTCTGTTGCATTTGGGCAGCGATACTCGACAGGCGGCTTTGTTGTTCCATCACACCGCACCACGATATAACAGTAGCTGCAAGCCTCATGTTGTTGTGTTCGTTGGGTGTTACTTTTTGTAGGATCGCGTTCGGGACCCTCGATCTTGGTGGTGAGAGCCTCAAAGTCTGCATAGATGACGAATGGGGTTTGTTGCTGCTTGTGGTGGTTCTGGAAGGTGAGCTTGTTCTTACCCTCCTCTGGCATCTCCACCCGGACAGCCATCTGGCCGATGCCCTCGCACTCAAGCTTGTGGGCCTCCAGCAGGTCTTCTCTCGTGTAGCCATGAAGACATCGCTCACAGAAGTGCTTCTTATTACTGTGCTTGCTCTGGTCAAATAAGAGGCGGTTGAGATTATCAATCCAGGTGTAGTGGAGTTTATCGCCCGTTCCCATCAAAAGTAGATTAATCCTTTTTATCTGTTTCGGCTGCTGGCTGAGATAAAGGATTGTGACATCTTTGTCTTCAGCCAAAGACATTATAGGCTAGATTGTTCTGCCGCTCAAATTTTGGTATCTGAGAGATGGGAATTGGGAAATCAATCCCACCAATGTTGAATTTATGAAGATCGTTTTTATACCACCCTGGCCTCTCCGGATGATGTGGTGGTTTGTTCAGAGCTGCTAGGGTTGAGTATAGAAAACAGCGGTCGTCCTTGTTTTTCACGTTAACCACTGCTTTCTTAGCACTTACTTCTGCTGGGAGTGGGATGTAGGACCTAAACCCGCAGAAGTTGATATCTGGCAATGTCCAACCAAAGGGTTTGTACCTGATCTACAGCCCAGCCAGACCCTCTCTGCGTCCACTTTTCGAGTGTTTCTTGGATCTGTGGGAAGGTCTTATCGAGAGCCCCATTGATTTCGCTGGCCTGGAGAAGGGCCTCCTGTTTGTGGCGCAGCATTGGGTTTGTGTACTCCTCACTACCGTCTGGGTTGTCCTTCCGAAGCTGA
This sequence comes from Lucinisca nassula, assembly GCA_963580285.1. Taxonomy (NCBI): domain Eukaryota; kingdom Metazoa; phylum Mollusca; class Bivalvia; order Lucinida; family Lucinidae; genus Lucinisca; species Lucinisca nassula. The sequence continues at coordinate 66,742,973 of OY757019.1, read as the reverse complement.
ATCTTGAGAGGCAACTGGAACCATCTAGCGCCTCGATCTCTTCCTTGAGCTTGCTACTGATTTGGGGCACCACAGCCTCGAGGAAAGTCCTGGGGTCTGCACTATGAGGATTATTGGCAGGCATGTCCATCTGCCAGCCCCTCAGGAAGTCGCCAATAACCCATGGGGTCTGCCTGGAAAATAGTTTTTGCTCAGCAGATGTAAACAAATCCAGGATCTCATCCTGATATTCCTTGACGGATCTCAGGACTTTCTCGCGGGGGATAGGGTCAAATTCCTCTTCGATGGCTTTTCTTTTGGCGGCCTTCTTTTTGCGTGGTGGTGGGGTAGGTCGATATTTTTCAGGTTTTAAGGGCTTTAACAAGCGCCCTTTGACAGAGTCTGGGATAGGCTCATCCAAGATCTTTTGAACTACATGATGGAGAGTTGAATTATTATCAGGTATTTCTGCCAGTAACTGCTCTATGTATTCATCCATATTAGCCAGGCTACTGTATCTTTAACTTTACCTATATACTAATAATTCTCCAACAGGAAATATAGTAGAAAATCTTTCAGCATTTATCTTTAACTTTACCTATATGCTAACAATTCTCTAATAGGAAATACAGTAGAAAATCTTTCAGCATTTTTGTTGGACTTTACCCATATACTAACAATTCTCTAATAGGAAATAAATTAGAATATAACCATCTAATTTCTTTTTTAACCATACTAGATAGAAATGGCGGACAGCCGTCTAAACTCTTTTTGAGTCCTTCGATTCATGTTTATGTAATTTATGGTAATAACTGATTTAACACCACATTGCATACAAAGTAGATGTTGTGTTTGCACCGACACTCCACAGTTTGTGCATAGTAGTGGTTCTCTTCTTCCTACCCTCTTACTGACACTATTGTGTCGCCCACAGAATTCTCCGCGGCAATTATTGTTGCAGGGTTCCCTCTTCCCCACAGGAATCCAAGGACACGTGTTCATTTTTGTACTGTATGTTTAGGTACTATATTTCTCTAATACAAACACACCCCGCCCGGTGGGGCTGTTGGCAAGCTGGTCACGTGTTGGCCATGCGATATGGCGGGCAAACAAATATTTTATTCTATTGCATCCCCTCTCGGTTGGGCCGGGGTGGGGGTGGGGGCCCACAGTGTTGCGGGGATGAAACAAATTTTTGTCCTCGGCATCTCCACTCGGTGGGGCCGACCCGGGGGGGGGGGGTGGGGGTCGGCCCAACAGTGTGTGGAGTGGGGAACCCAGAAGCCTCATTGCTAATACTACTCGCCAACTCGCAGAGAGCAGTCTCTAGCTCAACCAGAGGCAGGGTCCTGGCAAGATTGATTGGCACACCATTTTTAACGCCAGTGAGCGTGAAGTACATATTGACTTGAACAGTTGTAACACAACGACACCAAAATGAGCATAGATACAAAGGCATTTACGTTTAATACTCGGCAAATTATCAGACAGGCGGCCATTTCAAAGAAAAGAAGACAGCGGCAGGGTTGTCCATCCTATCCATAAGGGTCGACGATGAGGGAAGTCACTTTTTGTGAAGTACCCGGACGTCTTCACCGATTATCAAACCCTCCGCTTTCCGGGGACGTCACTATGGCAAACAAGGCGTGGGACAACTGGCAGCACACCCCCTTCAGCTGGTGGCAGTGCCAGCTGAACATTGGGGTTTGGTGCGCAACCGCTGGATGTGGTGTTTCATTCTAGGACCATCTCCGAGCGGATAAGCCCCTTCTTGCAAGCCTGTATTGCTTTCATTTCTATTATTCGACGAGGCGTCTGCATGAGGAGCTAAAAGTCGCCCTCCCTGGGGACGAGTCCCATTCATGGTTCGATAACAACTCCATTTTCGGGCTGTACCGTTATATGCAGTAGACCAGAGGGTTCATCAATAGTGAGTTCGGCACCCAACCGCTGAAACACCTTTTCGTTCAACTCACAGATATTATAAGACCCGTCAGGTATTGTTTTTTCAGTCTCGTTATTTGAGACCCTGTTGTTCTTTTTCGCAGTGCATATGTTGTACCACCAGTGATAATACGCCAACTCGCAGAGAGCAATCTCTAGCTCAACCGGAGAACTCCAGGGCCTACAAGCGTCTTTGCGAGGAGTTCGCCGTTTCGCCTTCTACAGATTAGAGACAAAGGCCGGACTATGGGTGTCAAGGCCTCGGATCTTTTAGTACCTTCATGACCCCTTCGGGGAATTACCGCAGACCCGTTCCAACATTCTCAAAGTCGGGACGGGGTTCGACGCCCAAAAGCAGTTTATGGCGAATCTCGAAGACACCATCGCCTCACCCGTCGACATCCCCAGCAACGTCGATCGCTATCAAAAGACGTTGCAATATGCATCCACACCACTGGATTACGCCTGCGGGAGAGGGATCTACTTGATGCCGAGCGACATGGCACTCCATCCCGGCAATGCCCAAGGTTATAATAACCAAATCCAAATAGCAGGGTCAGACGCGGTCATCGGCCACAACCCAGGAATAAACGAGACAGTACCGATCAGCGCCAGCAGTACTGGCAGCTCTAAAGTCGAAAGGACATTCCAGGGGAAAACAACCGCGCCAGGCGGGACCGATCACAAGGGGCCACCGAGCGGCAGACCCGAAGGGTCGCCATCTACGCCTGCCGCGGTAGTCGCGCCAGCAGACTGAAAATCCGGTCTCGACCATGAAGAAGAAAAAACAGCTCTCATAGTCGCAGGGATGGGAGCTGGCTTAGTGGTGCTTTGGTTGGCCACGCGGTCTCGCTAGCCGGTCCCTTGCAGCCACGAGAAGAAGGGCCCCCACGCCGATTACCAAGGCCCACAAATTATCTGCGAGCCATGAACGGCCTTCCCTAGCGTGCTCAATAGACAAGAGACGATGGACCCGGTGATTCCGGGCAGGGCAGCCGCGGCCTTGCCGGCCAAATTGGCAAGGGCACGCCCGAGGGACTGTAGGTGCTTTTTTACCCACTCCTTGATCCCGGATGGCCTGGGAGCCGGCGCAGGCACCCCCCTCCCCGCCGCCGGTGAGCGCAAGCACTAGGGTCGAGATTGCCATCCCAATCGCTGTAAGGATGCTCACGATTCTTATCCCCTGTTCGCGGAAGAGTGTCCGTATTCGCCCAGCCAGCGTCTTGTCTTCATGGAGCAACTGCCTGAACGTCTCACGGATTCGGGAGATCTGGGACCGGAGAGCTTCTCTGTTCGTAGAGACGACTTCGAGCCTTGCCTGTCTTTCAAGTTCGATGTCAGAGAGATCGCCCTCCAGCTTTCAGATTCGGTCTTGAATCTCCTGCTGCATCTCGGGGTCGTTCGTCTCCGTCAGTTTTTTATGCTCCAGGGCCAAGTGTTTTTCACCCTCGGCTTTCCGGCTTTCGACATTCGATAGCTTCGCCAGGTTGTTCACGAGCTCGTCTCGGGTTCGAGTCATAGCCTTTTCAAGCCCAGAAAGCTCTCTTTTGGCCTGGGTGACCCACACGGTGTCGATAGGCTGATCACCAATTGTCTTCAATGCGGTCTCGACATCTCCTGTTGTTTCAATAACGTCGTGGGCTACGCCGGGGAGCTCTGTCATCTCGATGGATTCAATGCTTTCTGGGAGTGTTTCCTCTGCTCTTTTTGGAGTGTTTCCACAGCCTCTTTGCTGAGACGCGATATATCTGATTTATAGTCAGTGCCGGTTTGCATTTATACAATACAATAGACGACTGCAGCGCTAAGAGGGCTTTGACGAAGAAGAAAGACATGCTGTCAGAGCTGGTCGCCACGCGGGCCGCCACGCGGAACAGTCTGTCTGGGTCCTCACGCAGAAGTACAACTTCGTCTTGAAAGACTTGCGCGAGCAGACGCGCCGGGTCTGTTTGTTTCACTGCAAGGATCGTGACTCGTTCGAAGACTGTCTGCGTGAAAATGACGTGATCCCCGCACGAGGACGGGAGTTGGTGCGGCAGCAGCTAGCCGAGACAAAACACCCTTAGCTACTGTTGAAGACTGATCAACCTGCTGATTATATAATTATATTATAGATATAACGTGATTAATATTGCCGCCGTTGCGAAGCAACGCCAACAACGATGTGCTCAGTGGCGGCCGTTATCGCTGTACTTGGCTTGCATGTGGCGCTGCTTTTCGCTGTCTTTTTATCCTTTCTCGGGTGATAAGGCACATCTAGATGTTCGCTTCGCATGCATGCGCATGCCTGCGACTCCATTTTCGACATGTCCGCTCTTGTTGCAAAAGAATGGACTGTGATGAGCTGATAGACCAGATGCTTGACGACTCGGCGACACCAGACACGGCTGCGACGCAACTGGCGCAGCCAGTAACAGAGCCACGGAAAGACCACAGGGTGCAAGAATACCGCGAAAGGGTCGCTGCATTAGTAGCAGGAGGGTCGGCCAGTAAATACGGAATTGTGGCTCACGGAAAGGCCTTGACCGTCGACTAGGTCGAGGATCTGAGTGACTCTGAGGTCAAGAGGCTCTACGCCCGTAACTCCGCCCGATGTCAATGACGATTTCGAACGCGGCTCTCGGGCTGTATGCGGGACTAGTCTTGATGTTCGTCCAGATCCCGGGTCAACAAAGGCTCATTCGCGATCTTGAAGCGATCCGTTTCTAGATAGCGCACTTCAAGCGAACTCTATCACCGCTATGGCACGTGGTTAGCTCCGCTCACCGGAACGTTAATCACTATCAAGCATGCCAGATTTGAACATTGCTGCCCCACCAATTCATCATACAATGATGGCGGAGAATACGATCCATCATACGATGTTGACGGGGAAGGATCAACAGCCGGACGCTGCAACTCAGCTGGCGGACGTTGCGACGCCACTGGCAGAGCCTGTTGCAACGCAACAAACGCAAAGAGTGACGAAGCCTAAAGAACCGAAAAAAGTTGCAGCCGCCCGTGCCGACGCCGCCGCTCGAAAAGCCAAGCAAGTACGACTGCTCGAGGAGCTTCAGGGAATCAAAGAAAAACATCATGTCACGAATAACGATGGCGCCGTTAACGCCGTTAACAATGTTGCCGCCGTTGTTTCACATGTTGCAGAGCAACAACAGCAACAACGACAGGAACATCACGATAATCTGCCAGAAGGACAAAGAGCCTGGACCCCATGGATCATCGGGGTTGTCTTGCGGGTGGCATTGCTGTTGCAGTTAGCCTTTCGCGGGGACAAGTTGCTTCGTCGTTGTTGCAGAGCAACAGCAACATGTTGCAAAGCAACAAAGCAACAGCAACATGTTGCAAAGCAACAATGACAAGTCGAATAGGAAATTATCTGCGCAGCCGCAACAGGGTAAATCCCGGGGCGTGAAACAATAAGCAACCATCACAACCCCGGCAACTGATGGTAAAATGCTTGTCAACGCGCTCTACCATAGCGCAGTCGTCTGTGGCATCGCTGTGGGATACGCCCGGATCGGTAAGATGGCAATGGGGGGGGGGTAGCCCCCCCCCCCCCCCCACGAAGCTAGACTTCACACCCCGTGATGTGGGCATGGCTATAGTTGACGTCGCTCTCGCCATGGCAACCAAAGATAATGTAGTGACCCAGTTTCCTGTGTTGCAATTTTCTTCCTGGTTTACAAATCAGCTGTTTACACATTTTAGCAGTGGACAGTCAATACTTGTATATTCTAAAAAGACACAAAGTTAACACCCATCGCCCCTTTGAACTATGTGATTACCTGTCTTTTGCAATTTAATTTAATCCATTATTTGCTGTTAACCAGCTGTTTTGACCACCAAATTGTCCAGACCATACCATGTTGTTTTCACTGTCGTCCATTGTTTCGGTGTGTAAACATGGAATTATGGGAGCCTGTTTTGACGTTGAACCGTAACTGTCAAAACAGAGAAGTCATCACGAACCCGTCAGGTCCAACTTCCAAATGAATTCCATACAATCGGTACCATAAAAAAATTTCTAGTTATGACAGTCATGAAATATATTCGTTTGGGGTCATTTTGGTTATAATAACTTGGGGGACTTCATTTTAGATGGCTTTATATTTGCCGGCTGAAATCGGGTAGGGGGTGAATTTTTGTTGATAAGCGACACAAGCTGTCAAGCTACAGTTTTTTCATCAATCACTAGTAATCGTAATCGTACTTTAACCGGCTAGAAAGCAGTTATTTCCAATGGAAACCCTTTAACCATTGGTACCAAAATGACGAGAAATGAACAGACTATTTGATTGTTATGACGAGAAAATTATATTATGTATGTACCATAATATAATTTTCTCGTCATAACAATCAAATAGTCTGTTCATTTCTCGTCATTTTGGTACCAATGGTTAAAGGGTTTCCATTGGAAATAACTGCTTTCTAGCCGGTTAAAGTTTGGTACTCCGGTTATTTATCGGCAAATCCAAGATGGCGGTTGTCAGAATCTCCTTGGAGACGGCATCTTCCCTTGGTTGACTGTTGCGGGATCACGTGATCCCTTTGTTATTTTTAAGGGGAATCCGGAATCCCAGAGCAGATAGGTCTGGGGTCTGGGATCCCGTTACAAAATCTTGCGGTTTTGGGGGACGGGAACTCGGGAGTATATAAGGAGCGGTCCCGGGAATCCCGTCAATCTCAGTTTTAGCTTTCGTTAAGGCAAGACGCATTTAATTTTGCTGCGACTTTTGGCTTTAGTTTTGGTCTATTTTTGTAAGTTTATTCTTTTGAAAAAGCAGCACACTTTTGGAAAAAATATTTCTTTTGTTTCGAGGGGTTAGCACTAGTTATGTCATAACTGAAACTTGGCTCTTTTGTTATTTTAGGGTTATTTAAAGAGAAAGCTGAGCAGTTAAACTCCGTGCTCTTGCTTCCTTAATAATTCTTTCTTGAAACTTTGCATATTGTTAGCAAATATCAATGCATACACCATTTATCATTAGCCATTTTCATGTTTTATATCATTTACTTGCATTGTTAAGCCTGACTAGTTCGTGATCACTGTCATTCGTTTAAAACCGGTCGTGTCATTTTATTTCAAACCGTCCACTCAGTTCGCACAGGTTTTAATTCATTCCATGTAGCACTGTTTCATAAAATCTAGTCATAAAACAAAGACCTTATTTTTTCACTATAACTTTTAATAAATCTATCATCATTAAAAAGGATATAGTTATCTAATGACAACATGTCTTGTTTCTTCTTTTCAATCCCTTCAATTAGGGGCTGAATCGCCTGAAACTGAATAGAACAGAATATTGACATATAATTTTCCTTTTAGTTCCTGATATTCACCCATACCCCTCAAAAGAGGCCAAGACTAAGTCTAGCGTTTCTGCAAGGCAGTTGGAACTATCGCTGTCTAGCCAGCTTTAGTTTTAGCCCTGTTTAAATCTTGTGGGAAAGCCCTACTGGCCCGGTGAACCCCTCGGCACGCAACACAATTTATGGTGGCACAGCGGTGGGATTCGTTAGCATAATCACGGATCCTGTGATACGAACCCGTTAAAATGAATAGCAGACAAACCAGTTATGAAGAGCCCACGGGTGTTAGGGCTGGCAATGAAGATTCGGGCTCTGAGACAGAAGTTTTCTTTAATAAGAGGGGTCTAGTAGGCAGACGGAAAGCCAAGAAATGACACAACATGACACATTAGTAAACACAAGCCAGGGTCAAAGCATAACCAGCGAAAATGAACAAACAGTAGCTGCTGCTTATCTAATGCAGTTACGTGAAGTATCACAGACTCAAACAAGGGGGTCCTCTATTCCCAACTCAGTGAGTCATTTACATCAAGGGTCTATAACTAGCTCTCACAGCTACCCGTCTATGCAGGCATCTAGGGGACACACATTCAACAGAGGGGACCACGATATGGAATCTGCTATATACTCAGAAGCTAACGTGAGGAATACATTAACTGGCCTAAGTAACGCTTTCACAAGCATGCAACAACAGCAAGTAGGCTTACAACAACAACAACAAGTTAACATGGAAATCAAACAAGATTCTATTTCTGGTACCCTCACAAATGTCCTGTCCATTTTACAAGAGCTAACTAAAAGGTCGCGAAACCATAGCCCAAATAATTGTGCGAGCACTGTTGACTATAATGGCACAGGTCCCTTAGCAGAGTACAGTACAGACAGCGTGCAATCTGCAATGTACAGTACAGGCAGCGTGCAACCTGCAATGTACAGTACAGCCAGCGTGCAGTCGGTACAGGTCGGTGCAGGTACTGATCGTGAAGTGGAAAGGGCACAGTACGATACATTAGATGCAGACATTGAACAGCCTGCACAATCACAGTCACAATATTCAGCAAGTGATAATTATAGTCGAACCTCGTGGCAACCTTCGTATAATAGAGGAATTGCTAATGAAAGGCGGGCATATAGAACCAACACAGATGGAGGTAACTATTATAGATCTGATCCTATATGCACTCAGTCTTTTGACAGTGGCGCTTCCTCGCGTAATGTTCAATTCAGAGTGCCTGAAAACATAAGGGTGCCTTACATGGCCCGCCAGTCACAGATGAATCCTTGGCTAAATGAGGTAAAGTTACCACCATTTAACGGCAAAGAAGACTGGAAAGTCTGGGTCAGCCGATTCGAAGCAATTGCAGAAAGAAGGTCCTGGTCAGAGGAGAAGAAACTTGATAACCGGTTACCAAAGCTACAAGGTAAAGCGGGTGAGTTTGTGTTTACACAGTTACCACGTCACTTCCTTTCTGATTATGATGCACTCATTAAAGAGCTTAATAGCAGATTTAGGGTAGTAGAAACTAAGAAAACATTTGCAGCAAAATTCAGCCAACGAACACAAAAGCCTGGGGAAAAGCTGAAGAATTTGCTGCAGAGCTTAAGCGACTGTATGCAAATGCATACACTTACCGCGATGAAAACACAAGACAAGAAGATCTTGTTCGTAGGTTTTTGGATGGTCTCAGGGACGGTGATGCACGTTTTGAAGTGGAGTGTATCAACGAACCTGAGGATATAGATGAAGCCGTGTACCATGTTGTCAATTTCGTACAAACCAAGCACAGATGGTTACAGAAGGGTCTTCTGATAGAAAATTCAAAAGGTATGCCAGAAGGTCAAAAGTAGAGGAAGATAGTTCTGGCGACGAGTCACAAGATGAAAGTGAGGACCCAGACAGAGTATGTAGGTTACCTGTATAGAAAGTAACAGATCAGAAAAAGAGGACTGAAAAGAAAGATTCAGGTAATATCAAACCAACTGCAGAGGTAGAATCTCTAAAGATTCTGACTGAATCTAAAGACATGTTACAAACCCTCATGAATCAGATGCAAGTAGTTGTTAAGGACAATGGTATAACGGGCTCTCAACAGCAAGCACCAACGCCATTTAGGGGAAGAAGTATAGTGTGCTATGGCTGTCAAGAAGTGGGCCATATTATTAGAGACTGTCCCAAGAAAGATGATAAACCTGCGAATCGTAAACCACCTAGTAGTGCCAGACCTACTGGAGGCATAGGTCAGACCTCAGGTAATTGTAGCAATGACAGAAAATCTTTAAACTAGAGCAGGCTATCTCTGGTGGCCACAGAGAAGCCTGTGATAAACCAAAAGGCCAATTATTAGACGAAAAAGGTAATGAAGTTTTAAAGTCCATTAAGACCTCAAGAAAGCTGCCAGATGGCATTTATGTAAGGGGTACTATTCAGGGGTATCCCATTCTTTTCACCGCAGATACGGGTGCCTCGAAGACTATCCTATCAAAACGCATGTATGAATCAATGGATATGACAGACAGACCAGCGCTCACTAAATCCTCCAGATTGTTAGGTCCAAGTGGAGCTGTTATAAATGAGCTAGGTAAATTTTCACTAACACTGGGACAAATAGACACAGATATTGAGGCGAATCCGGGACGTTTCGGCCCTGAGTCGTTTCGGTCGGGTCGTTTCGGCCTGGGTCGTTTCGGCCTAAATTTGGACCTGGGTCGTTTCGGCCTATATCGGTGGGTCGTTTCGGCCCAGAGTCGTTTCGGCCCGATTTTTTAGATAGCATTTTTGTTCCTGTATAAAATATTATTAAATAAATTTGGAATATTATTTAAACGCCCTGTCACGTTATATCATGGTTAAGATAGCCCAAGTAAAGTGTTTTAAGCAGGATAACGGTTATATACTTTTCTCTTTTCTTTCTACAATGATTGAATTTGGTAACACAATCAGCAGGCAAAATCACATACATACATACATACATACATACATACATACATACATCACATACATACATACATACATACATACATACATACATACATACATACATACATCACATCACATCACATCACATCACATCACATCACATCCATCCATCCATCCATCCATCTATACATACATACATGCATACATGCATACATACATGTACATACATACAAACATACATACATACATTTGTCGCCCCCGCCCGCGGCCCCCGCCCATCGGGGCTTGAAGAAATAAATGGGCTGCATGATGCTTCCATGCAGAGCTGAAACAGACCGCACACAAATACTGGTAAACCCCTTAGAGGATCTAAGCCTGCCCAGGCAGAGCGGTGCGAGTTGGCCAGCCCATGTTTATAAACCCTATTGCTTTCATTGGGTGATGGAACATGAGATGTCATTTCATCTCAATGTCGAGTAAAAGTCCCGCAAAATTAGAAGCAGCATCTCAAAAATGACCTATACAGTGTTGACGGGGACGACCCCAAACCCCAAATGAAACAAACAAATCGCCTTCGCCAATAAGGGCTTGGAGAATAGATTGGGCTGCATGATGCTTCGACGCAGGGTTGAAACCGACCGCACATGAGTACACATAAATAAAGAATAATAAATAAATAAATAAAGATTATATTAAATAATAATTAAAATACCTGTTCCATAAAGGCGACGCTGCCACGGTCACACACGTCACACGTAACGGCATAGCGTCGGCCATTTACTTCCTTGTCACATGAGATGTACAATTCAGTCATTTTGAAATTTACTTCGACAATCTTTATAAGCGGTTTCAAAGATAAGTGATGGGGTGGTGTCTCGGAGCACCTAATATACATTGGTTGCCGACATTTAAAAGACTTCAGTGAAACAAATTTTAAAGCATATCAATCATAACATTTTTTTTGTAAATTAACAGAACCGCCATTTTCCGCCGAACTCAAAGGGCTGCTAATTAAAGACGCTCGCATTTAACGTGTGTTTTCAAACTGTCACATTAACGTAATTACACCGCCACATAGTTGATCAATTTTATACAAAAGTAAGGGGATTTGCTTACTCCATCCAAAGTGATTAACGGGTGATTGATTAACGGGCCATTATCATGTGATGATATGATTACTTCTTAAGAAGCCAAGAACTTTAAAGTCTGTAAATAAATAAATAAATAAATAACAATTGGGGTGTCATGGTGGCTGCAGAAGGTTCATAGTTTTGAAGACTAGGATTAGACTGCATACTACTCTTGCGCAGGATTGTTTGAGTCTTTCCCTTTGATGGATAATGACAAAACTATATAGGCGTATTTTCGTCATGTTGTATGTCGCTGTGTCTGCCGAATGTTCCAAAAGATTTTGAAGGTTTGTGAAGTTCGTCTCAATGTTATGATTAGCCTGCACGCAAGCGCACAATGGTCTATTTCACGTGACACATACAGATATGCATGGTGCGCATCCATTCTAAGGTGTTTTTTTTATAAATTGCCCTGGGCGGCAAAAGGCTTCTGCAGTTAGCAGATACTGATCACACGGCACTGACTTGCAGGATTTACTAGTATTAATGACACGCACATTTTGAGAACAGCATGCAAAAAATTTGCGAAATGTAACCTAATTATTTTATATGATCAGCTGTCATCTGTCGTTGTGATACCTTTAAATACTAAATAACCTATAAATCTGTTCATTGTGATCAAAGCCTGCGCAGTTTGAAAAAAATCCTCTTTTTTAAGCGATTAATATCTGAACGCTGTAATTATTTTATATGATCAGCCTGCATGTGATACTTTCAAAGACCTTATAACCTATAAATTTGTTCATTGTGATCAGAGTCTACACAGTTTGAAAAAAGCCCTCTGTTTTCTGACCTATTGAAGTGTTAACGAGAGAAGATAGCAAAAGCACAGGTTGACCTTCGAGAAACAAAATATATATACATATAAATAAAGTGATTAAAAAAATCAGGCCGAAACCACCCACCAATATGGCCGAAACGACCCACCCCCGAAATAAGGCCGAAACGACCCAGGCCGAAACGACCCAGCCGAAACGACTCAGGGCCGAAACGACCCAGGGACCGAAACGACTCAGGACCGAAACGACCCTCGACCATTGAGGCAGTAGTCGCAGAGATCGATGATGATGGACTACTAGGAATAGATGTGCTCCAAAATGGAGATGGTTGTCCTGCTGATTTACTGCTTAGCAAAGGAGTGCTAGTGCTCCAAAACAAGGAAGTACCCATAATACAGGTAGGTCTGAAAAACAGATTGCGCAGAGTAACTGCTGCAGATCATTTTGTCAGACCACCACAAGCAGAGTCGGTGATAGACGTGTATATTGAAAATGATGAAAGTGATGATTTCTCATCTGAAAGCAATTGTCTGATAGAGGCTACTGCGCAGTTTCAAGAAACTTATCCTCTCAAGATGGCTGCAACACTAGTTGATATTAACAAAGGGTGCACCTGCAAGGTAAGAGTATTGAATCCCTTTCCAACCGCAGGATACCACAGTAGGCAGTGCAGAGCCAATAGATGGTATTCCACATGTCCTGTTTCAACAAGAAGATGAAAAGGAAGAAACAAACTTCCAAAAAGTAAGAAGAATAAACATTTTAAGTAGGACAGATATATTATAAGAAGAACCTGAAATAGGTGTTACTAGAAAAATTAACGTAAGTCCGAGTAAGGGTATACCTGAACAGCTCGAAGACCTGTATCATAGGTCCACTACAGATCTAACAGATGTGGAGAAGGAAAGTGTGACGGACTTGCTATGTAAGTATCAAGACATATTTTCACGAAATGAGTGGGATATAGGCTTAACACATTTGACGGAACATGCACTCAAAACTGAAAGTAAGGGTCCAGTGAGACTGCCACCTAGGCGCGTTCCCCTAGCGCATGCTGACAAAGAAAAACAGGCCATTGAAGACATGAAGGCAAAGGGTGTTATCAGAGACAGTGTTAGTCCTTGGGCCAGCCCGATTTGTTTGGTGTCTAAAAAGGATGGAGGGGTGCGTCTATGTCTGGACTATCGTAAGGTTAACGAGCTGATCAAGCCGGATGGATTTCCTCTCCCAGGACTGCTTGGACGCTGTGGCAGGTTCCAAATGGTTCAGCACTTTTGACCTAACGAGTGGCTACTACCAGGTCCCTTTAAAGGGTGAAGATATCCCCAAAAGCGCACGTGTGCAAATATGGTCACTTTGAAATGTTACGCATGCCGTTTGGACTCAACAGCGCGGCAAGTACATTTCAGAGGACCATGGAGCTGGCATTACAGGGGCTCCAGTGGGTCACGTGCTTAATCTATATTGACGATATAGTCGTCTATGGCAGAAACTTTGATGAACATATCACCAGAGTTGCGGAAGTTTTAGACAGAATGGAGTCAGCAGGTCTAAAGCTTAAGCCTGACAAAAGCAGCATGTTTCAGTCATCAGTAGTTTTCTTGGGTCATGTCGTGTCTAAGGAGGAAGTGAAGCCCAACCCTGCAAACATAGCTAAGGTAGTAGATTGGCCTAAACCAAAGACAGCTAAGCAAATTCGACAATTCGTGGCATTAGGTTCATACTACAGGCGCTTTGTGAAGGACTACGCTTCAATAGTAAGACCTATGGTAGAGCTCACAAAGAAAGGTAGGCATTTCCTTTGGGACGAGGCGTGTGACAGAGCATTTCAGACAGTTAAGAAGACTCTTATTAGTGCAGACATAATGGGCTACCCATTGAATGATGCAGGTGAGTTTGTTTTAGATGTAGATGCACCAGGCACAGGTATCGGTGCAGTTCTTCACCAAGTACAGGGCGACAGAGAAAGAGTTTTAGCATATGCCAGTAGAGCTTTGAATCGAGCTGAGCGCAACTACTGTATAACAGAGAAGGAGCTGTTAGCGGTAAGATTTTTCATAGAGCAATTTCGCCAATATTTACTGGGAAGAAAGTTTCTAGTCAGAACAGATCATCAGGCGCTTATTTGGCTATTCAAGCTAAAAGAACCGCGTGGTAAAATCGCCCGTTGGGTAGAAATTCTGAGTCATTACGACTTCTCAATAGCATACCGTCCAGGAAACAAACAGGCACACTGTGATGCGTTGTCTAGGTGTGAGAACCCAAGAGAGTGTGACTGCCCAAAACTAGATACCAGCGAACCATTAAAATGTGGTCCTTGTAGAAAATGCATGAAAAGAGCACAGGACATGTTACACGAGAGTCTGGTGAAAGAATCAATTCTGTTTAAACCTCAGAGAGATACCAAAAAGGTTCCTTCAGAATCAGTAAATCAAGAAGTTACTAGAGCTATTTTCAAAGATGATGAGACCCCTGTTACGTCAACAGGAGCGGGTAAAAATGGTACAGTGAAACCTGACTTGACGATACCTTATACTACCATCGCCAACCTATCAGCAGCTTAAGTAAGCAAACGTCAGCATGATGACGCCGACATAGGCCCTATATTAGAGGCTCAGCTATCTGATGCGAAACCAACCAACCAAGAGATGGTGTCAAAGAGTCCGGCCTGTAGACACTATTGGATCATATGGGACTCATAAGAGAGTAGAAATGGTATACTGTACAAACGTTTTATCAAGCGAGACGGGACAGGTGACCACACCCAGCTTCTGGTACCTACCAGTCTGAAGAAACAAGTTTTGCATCAAGCACATGATTCACTGTTGTCAGGTCACTTAGGATGCAAGAAAACAAAACAGAAAATCCTTCAAAAGTTTTATTGGTATGCTCTGAAAGAAGATGTAAATCTGCATATTCACAAGTGTGACATATGCCAAGCTGACAAAAAGCCACAGAAGATCCCTCGAGCTTCCCTTGGTTCATTAGCAGCGGGAGCACCAGGTGATTGTTTGGCAACTGACTATCTAGGTCCGTTTCCAGTGACCATAAGAGGTAACCGATATATTTTGTTACTCACAGATCATTTTTCTAAGTATGTAGAAATCATACCTGTGCCGGACATGACCGCAGAAGTGTGTGCAGCCAGAGTACTGAATGAGTACATTTCCCGCTCGGGATGTCCCTTATCTATTCATAGCGATCAGGGTAGGACCTATGAGAGTAAGATATACAAGGAACTATGCCGCATGCTTGAAATCAGAAAAACAAGAACCAGTGTTAGGAATCCTAAAGGAAATGGTCAATCCGAAAGATTTAACAGGACACTTCTGAGAATGATCCGGGCATATCTCTGTGATGAACAAAATGAATGGGATCTGCACTTGGGATGTTTGGCAGGAGCGTACAGAGCGACGCCACATGAAGCCACTAAGATGACGCCAAATCTCTTGACTATGGGAAGGGAGGTAAGACTTCCAGCTGAGTTACTCTTTGGGAGTATATGCTCAAACCAAGGAGAAGAGATAACTTCCTATTGTGATTATGTGGACATTCTCAGGTCTCGCATGCAGCATGCCCATGAAATAGCAAGGAAGTATTTAGGCTCATCAGCTAAAAGGAGTAAGAACCTATATGATCCAAAGACGGCAGTCAACAAATACAGGAAGGGTGACTTTGTTTGGTACCTACAAGAGACATGAAAGTTAGGGGAGGCACCGAAACTGAAGCCTACTTACCATGGTCCTTACCTAGTGAGACAGAAGGTAAGTGAAGTAGACTTTCTGATCCAGTTAGATGAAGATGGGAAAGAACAGGTGGTTCACCATGAGAAGCTTAAACCATATGGTGATCAGCCTCCAAGGTGGGTACAGAAAGCAAGAAGGCGGCTTTTGGCCAACAATAACTCATAACAGAAAGGAAAAAACGTAGACGGTAGGTGCTTACAAGTGTATCAGTCAGTTTAAGAGAAGGCACCTACCATTTGAAACTAGTCAGTAATAAGTAAAGGATTTATTACATTTTTGGGGGAGGAATGTCACATAGTTACAAATTAATGTAAATCACTATAAGGTCTAAGAGGGTAGATGATGTAGACGACTGAAGGCAACTAAGTCGAGAAACTTGTGGAACTTGAAGACGAGAGTAAGTAAAGTACAAAGAGGTGGACAAAGAGAAGGGACAGGAATACTAATGCAGAATGGTGCTTCTAAAATGATGTAGAGTATGGAGGTAAGGAAAAAAGCGTACCAAGATTCTACCATGGTGGTGCTGAGTGCACCGAGTTCGGTAGAGGTACAGTTCGGCAGTTTTGACGACAGAATCGGAACGGAGATGGGCTAAAGTCAAATGGAACAATATGTGCATTAGATGGGAAGTCCCGTATGCGAAGTATGGTCCGCTATATATTGTACTAGGGGTTTTCAAGGAAAGCGACCCAAGGGCAAAACTGAAGAAGAGATTCCTTGCAAGTCTTCGCGTCGTTTACATAAGTATAAAATCTTAGCGTGTGCGTTTACAAAGACAGAGATCACGAGCAATCTAGTCTAGGGCTCCGGCGTAGCGTTAAGAGATAGGCTAGGGTTGTTTTATTTTATACTTCCAGAGAAAAATGGAATCCACTATGTTTGATTTGCTGTTTGGGAAGGAGGCGATTGAGCGGGCCAAGAAGAGAGGTCGGGCATACATGTGTGTCGCTTGCCATAACATCGCGGGGGAGAGAAGAATTGGAGAGCTTGGGCCAATGCAGGACCACGTCCTGAAGGACCAATTGAGCAGGGACAGAGTGCCATATTACTACCGACTGTGTATGTTCAAGTGCCAAAACCAGCATCAGATGGACCACCATACAAGACACTACACGAGGCATGTGACAATGGCTAATCAACGGGGCGTAACCAACCATGAAGAGTGGCAAATCCAGAGTCCTGTGCCATATAAGATCGGGGAAAAGGATCTGATTAAGTTCTCCCAGGAAGAAAGCATGTTTTTCTTTCTGAAGAAGCAGTCCCCAGAGGCAACCCCTATGCAGAGAACAGTGGGGGAAATGGCCGTACTTATGTCTGCTAATCCGGAGGAGGAGCTGACGACTGAAACCCTTCAGCAAGGGTACATCTCAATCCCTGAGGATCCTGTGGCGTTTCCAGGTGGAATGCAGCCAGTACAAGGACGAGGTACAATCATGGGGCAGTGGATTGGTCTACCCTCTCGCACTGTTTCCGACTTTGATCCAGTCAGATATGAGACCAGAGGCTCCGTGCAACAAGTCAGGTTCACTCCAGGGTTGACAGCACCAGTGCAGATCAGTCCGTATAGCAATATTGGGCGGCAGAGGAGTGTTTCGCCAGTAGCTCGGAATGACATGATGCCAGCGGTAATGATGGCCTCGACTAAACCAGGATCACTCTACCCTTCCCAGTTGTCTTCACCCAGAAACCAGTCTCCAGATCCAAACATGGGCCAACTAGGAACAGACAGGACGGCAGTGGTCATGCAATAGCCTTAACCGGCATTACAACACCACGTAACTTTGACAACTCAACTTCCTAGGGATGTTGAAACCGGCCTATCGGTAGCAGACTGTCCAGTGACCACTCCCTCTCCGCCGATGATGACCGGTGACTTGCAACCTGGGGCACGTGTGCGTGCTCCTCCTTCTCCAGTGGTAACCCTCGCTAAAAATGTTGAAACGTCTGTGAGAGCTAAGGAGATTGAACAGACAGCAACGATTGTCCAGCCCGACGTTACCTCTACAACCGCGTGTGACATTGATACCCCTAAGTGCTAGTCAGGTTAGCGACAGTGATACTGTAGCAGAGGCCCCGATGATCACTCAGTCGACGAGGGTAGAAGCGACACAGTTAACCACGGTTGTAAATGGGCTTCCTTCACCAGTGGTTAGCTTTGCGGGAGCTGATTGTATAAGGCGAAGTACACCTTCAGTAGGGATGACAGAGCCTGTCTTAGGAACTGAGGAAACCGGAGGAGACAATCCTATACCAACTGAAGAGCAAACAGCCATCCAAGGAACAGCTGAGGAAGTTGAAAATCTGTGGCCTCAGCTAATCCCTCAAGAGGATTCTGACCGGCTGTCTGAGGTGGATTCGCTATCCGAAGCTGAAGGATTGAAGAGGAAAGCAGTTCAAGAAAAAAGGGACAAGACAGAAAAAGAAAGCACGGTGGGAGAAGGATCCCCATCAAACTACGGACAAGGAGAGATGGAGCCCAGCTCAAAGAAGAGGCGAACGGACGGAGCGGAGCCTGATGGTAGAGTGAATTTAGTGGCACTTAACGGCTTAACGTCAGCCATTCAGCGTCTGTTGGGCCAGGCAATCAGCATGGAAAAGAGTCAACAGAAGACAGAAAGATCACTGGTGGAAGTAGCCTGTGCCCTAGGTAAATGTACAGATGCGTTGATAAGGCTCAAAAATGTGTTGGAGGAAAATGCAAAGGAGGAAAGAAGAAGGGAAGAGAGATGGATAGAAATGGAGAGGACAAGAGATGAGCAGCGAAGGAAGGATAGAGAAGCAGAGCAGAGGAGAGAATCACGGCACCGAGAAGCAGAAAAAAAGGAGCGAGAGGAGATATGAAGGTTACTGAATGAAAATAAAGAGGAGCAGACAAGAACCAAGCAGAGAACGGACAAATCAAACGATAAAGTGGGGAATGAGAATTCCAAAGGATTGAAATCAGTGTTGGGCAAATCTTACACAGAGAACAGTATCAAGGACTTAAGTAAAAGAAAGTGATAAGTTTAAGGACTGTGGATATTATTTTAGTGATTTAACCACAAACAGTTAATTAATATTCATTATTATTTGGAGAAAAGTAAAGTCAATAGACATTCAACTGAAAAGTGTGGCTGATTTAGGTTAATTTGCGTGTTCAGTTTCAGTGAATAGGACTACAACTGCTTAAGGAAGAGAAAATATTCTACAGCATAATTTATGCAGTGAGGATTGATATAGGTTTATATGAATAGGGGGGGGGGGGGGTAGTGTGAGGCTGAAAGTAGATTATACTGTGATCGCACTTGTTCTCACGTCTCGGAATATTCATGTTATCCCGGTCCAGGTATATTCACAGGTTTTAATGTTTAGAGTTATAGGAAGTTATTTTACTGTGGTTTACGGAATTAAAATTATGATATATTGTATATTGGTGTTAGTGGATGTTCGCTGGACGCGGAATTCGCAGACATGGATATGCACCGAGAAAATATGTGCAATTACGGTAAACCTTCTATAATAGCAAACTTTGTTGTTACGCATTTAAATAAGGAGGCTATATCGTTCTGCTATTTTATTGAAATCACTTGTTCCGGTAAGTAATGCTGTGTAGCATTCATTAGCTTGAGTCCATTGGCCATATGTAGAAGTATTGCTTCTGTGGTACATATATGTAGCTCGTGTCTGTGGTAAAGCCAATTGGGTTTGAGTTTTTTTTTTACTGCAGACAAGTGATTTCAAGCATGGCAGATTTGTGAACACTGTTGTATCAAAATTGTTTAATATATTCTTGGCATATAGAGATAGGCGATATATCGGTCAAGACGACATAAAATGTGTCATTGCAATCACAGTCTTTCATAATATTGATTATTTTCTCTCATGCAAGCATAATGTTTGTTCATAAAGTTATGAAGTTCATAATGTTAGTTTCCATTATGGTCTGATCGCTTCCTGTTTGTGTTTCTTTCTCTTTGGAGTCTTTGATGGGTGGAGTAAGTTAATTGTATCGATTCCTGATCTTTGATTTAGTCTCGTTTACAATTAATGTTCATGTCAAGATTTTACAAGTCGTATGTTCTTCATCAAGTTTAAAATTGTTTCATTTTTATCATAGCAATAAGGACAGTTCATAGCTTTTCGTTATAAAGTCTGTAATTAAGGAAATGCTATGAATATTTGTTGGTAGCTTTAATATGGCATCAAAGTTTTTTTTTCTTGGTTACATTCATGAGCAATTTGGTGCCGTGACCAGGATTTTTTCAAAATAGTAACTGTTTTGTTTTTCGAATATTGTATTTGGGAAACTGGATTGGTATCGGACCTTTTATCCAGGGTCGTTTGATGGAACTAAATCGACCTTGGAGGAGGGTAATGTAGTGACCCAGTTTCCTGTGTTGCAATTTTCTTCCTTGTTCACAAATCAGCTGTTTACACATTTTAGCAGTGGACAGTCAATACTTGTATATTCTTAAAAGACACAAAGTTAACACCCATCGCCCCTTTGAACTTTGTGATTACCTGTCTTCTGCAATTTAATTTAATCCATTATTTGCTGTTAACCAGCTGTTTTGACCACCAAATTGTTCAGACCGTACCATGTTGTTTTCACTGTCGTCCATTGTTTCGTTGTGTAAACATGGAATTATGGGAGCCTGTGAGAGATCGTTGAACCGTAACTGTCAAAACAGAGAAGTCATCACGAACCCGTCAGGTCCAACTTCCAAATGAATTCCATACAATCGGTACCATAGAAAATTTCTAGTTATGACAGTCATGAAATATATTCTTATGGGGTCATTTTGGTTATAATAACTTGGGGGACTTCATTTGAGATGGCTTTATATTTGCCAGTCGAAGTTGGGTACTGGGGTGAAATTTATCGGTGGATCAAAGATGGCGGCTCGAAATTTCTATGGGGCGGCATCTTCCCAGATATTTTTCTCTTGGGAACGGCCATTCCCTGGTGGTTTCTATCCGGGAATCCCATTTTCCCGGAGAGAATCTTCTAGGGATCGGGGAACCCATGGTGAAATCTTCTGGGTTTGGGAGACGGGAGCCTGGGAATATATAAACAGTTTCTTGGGATTCCCGAGTCAGTCTCGGATTATCTTTGGTTAGTGAAAGCTACGTTTATTTTGCTGCGAAATTTTGGGCTTTATTTCTGTTTTTGAATTGTTCTTCTGTTTTTGAGAAGCAACCTTTCGGCCAAAACTTATATTTTTTTTTATTAGAGGGGTTAACTTTACAGACGCATAAAAAGAAACTGGCTTTTGGTTATTTATTTAATTTTCTCCATGTTCTTTATTTAAAGACATGTCAGTTTAGAGATCCACTCAGTATACATGTCTATGTCTCATTTCAGATTTATTCTGAAACTTTCTGTGTATTAATTTCACCGAAATTCATCATATTTTTATCAGTCATTGCATAAAATTACACTGTTTGCCGTCATTTAACCATGACTAGTTTGCGATCTCTGCTACCGTTCCATCATGTCATTGTATTCATAAGTCTAGTGTACGTCATACCGTCCGTATAATAACGTCATATCAGTCAGCAATCGTCTTTCATATACCCTGAGTATCGCTAGTCAAAAATCACAACAAAGATCTCATATTGTTATCATATATTTTATTAGCCATCGTTAAAGGATAAAGTTTTTATTTCCCCATTCATTGTCTTGTTTCTTCTTTTCACTCCCTGAAATACAGAATAGAACAGAATAATGACCCTCACTTGGCTCAAGGCAGAATAATAGAAAATAGTCTAATTTACATTGTCCCTTATTTGGTATTTTTATCTGAGACTCACTATACCACTCAAAAGAGGCCTAGACCAAGTCTAGCGTTTCTGCAAGGCAGTTGGAGCTCTCGCTGTCTAGCCAGCTTTAGTTTCAGCCCTGTCTATATCTTGTGGAGAAGCCCTACTGGCCCGGTGAACCCCTCGGCACGCAACAATATGCTAATTAAACAGGGGATTATACCTGCCGATACCATGAAGTAAAGGTAATAAAATGGCAAGTATTGCTATGCTCGTTGGCGGTGCCCTGGTGAACGCCCTGGCGTTTTCGGGATCGAACTACTTGTTCTCCATTTTGAAGAGCTCTGGCGTCGACGAAGAGCGCAAGCGTCACGATAAAGCAGTCGAACTGTTACAGGCTGCACAGCCAGAATGGTCTCGAAAACGGACCGAGCGTATTGATTTCATCACTCAGGAACTCCGCCGCCAGGGGCACGATTTTCGAACCTTCAAAGACGTCGATGACGCGATGCGCCTGTATGCAGAGATCGTCGGGCATAACTTTGCCGAGTGACGACCAGAAAGACCGCGAGATTGTCTTCGTCAACTTTGTGGCAAAAACATATAAAGAACACAATGTTGTTACAATTTTGTTCTATCATCTGTGTACTTAGCCACATAAATAAACAGTTATAAAGTGGTAAAGATATTTATAATAGTTATAATTATAGTTCTGTCATTCCAGTAGTAGTAGTAGACCTTAAACTTCTTATCCTCCTGAACAGTAGTACCAAATAGTATTTTATTCCCTAAGTAGTAGTTCCAAGTTCCAAATAGTAGTTTATTCCCCAAGTAGTATTTCCAAGTAGTAGTTTGTTGCTATTAATTAGTTCATATGTAGCTTCATCCTGTTCTTTCTTTGACGTTGACGTCATTTAACTTTAACCTTATTTAAACTTCATAGTGAAATCAACTATTGAGAGAAATGATTATACATGTAGAAAATTACACTGATTTTGAGTATATTAATTTACATAATAATTGTGGATTTCCACAACACTCCCACACCAACAAATGTCTGATCTCTTTTTCCTTATGAATAATGGTCTGGCAATAATTGGTCATCAACATTATTGTTTAATTGTCTGCTTATTTGTTCATCTGCCCTTTTAGCGGCTTGCCTTTGAGGACGGCTTCTACCAGTTCTATTCTCACTTTGACACTTCTCCTGTGAGCCACTTTCCGGGGACTCATCATCTATGTTCTTGTCATCCTCTGGGCATTCTATTGGGTATAATAGGTTAAGGGGACGTTCTATTACTGTCTTTGATGGTAAGCAAACTTTGGCTTTTTTTTCTCTCCTCTTTAATAGCTCTACAATTTTGCCAATTCTCCAGAACCCTCTTGGAAGATTGTCTTTAATAATGACAACATGCCCAACCTTAGCTGGACTTGGTGCTTGTATCCTTGGTGTTTTCAATTTATTCTGAGTTCTTTCTCTCAAAGGGGGTCTTTCATTTGTGCCCATGCATGTTTTTTCTTTAAACTTTGTATATTAATAACTTAGCATATACAACATGTATTTAGTAAATTATATAAATCAAAGTAGGACTCAGGAGGCCACTCTAACTGACCCCCTCCATGAGCTGGTGTCTGTCTCTAAATAAGTGCATCTTAAATCTTATGTTTTATTTAGTTTCAAGATCTGTGAACTGGATTTAATGCAGAACTCCATAGGCATTCCTTTGATACTAAAAAACCTTTTGAATTAATTAAAGTTTACATTTTCTGATAAAATAATTATCAAAAATCTCATTTTTTTATTAAAATCTTAAAAAAATTATCAAAATTCAATCCCTCAGATAAGTATGTTCTAGTCTTTGTCAAGATTTCATTTTGCTAGGAAAACTTGCCTTATGTATCTTCTTTAGCTATGCCTAATTTCATGAAAATCCGAAACCGTTAACACTGTAGTTTTACACCTTTAATGGATGTAAGTCGTTTCTGCAAAATTTACTATTTTATTGAAATCATCCAAGAACCTTACAAAAAGGCCATTCGTTACACTTACGTAATTAAAATGAGATTATACAAATCAAAATGAATACATATTGAGCTGATCTAGCTTAGAAACCATTAAAATATCATGAATTTCTGATATTTTCCGTTCATTTATACACTATGATCTATCCAAAATAGTTGATAGTAAAACACTAAATCAAAAGATATTCTAAACAACAAATTAAGCTTAACAACATATATTGTTTTTTTATTAGCAGCAAAATTATTGTGAACATGTGAAACTTTATTTAATGACTTTGCATAATTCATGCTACTCAAATAGGTGTAAGACAAGGAGATCCATTATTTTCATTTCCATACCAAGCTGGTATGCAAGGACGCAATGGTCAGTGGTTTGTTGTTACTAGTAAAAGTTCTAGTAGTAGTTCTGTTGATAAATTCTTGGCCAGATTAAGCCTTGGATATACTCTGTCTTTATGAACGCTGGATTATTATCCTAACAAAAAAGTTACAGTAATTATTGGTGAGTATTTCCAAAAATCGAAATGTCACTGATATTGAGTTTCTGTTGCAAAAGATATCACTGATGGATGAGGCGTAGAATATTTGGTGTAAACAAAGCTGTTCCATGACCTAGAGAAATTTTGCTATTAGACAGGGAGAGAAACAGTTTCCTTCCTTATAGTACACATACATAAATATGTCTCTTCTGCATTGGTATTGTAATTGTTGACGTTTCTTTAGTGTCTTATTTTTTCTATTTACTTTGTCAATATAGTGGTTAATTTATCGGAAGTGAGCTTTTAGTCTTTTTTTCTGGTTTCAACCACTTCTTGAATGTTTCTACTGAATGCAAGTTCACTGTTTTTAAGCACAGTTCTTGCTTGCTTTTTGTTCATTAATGATTACCAGAACATTTCTGTGCAATGTATCTCTCAGCTTAGAAAGAGCATTGCAGTGTTTGGACAGAAAAAGCATCACAATGTATTTACTGAAAATAATTTAAAATCCTATAATTAATGTGATAACTACTCAGAGATTGAATAATTATTATCAACAGTTTAAATGCTTCTTGATATATTACATAATGTGCTTTGTAATTACTGCAACAACTGCTGAGATAGGTAAATGAAGTGAAAGACCTATACAAATATATAGACAACAAAATCATGATCACATAAGTTTTGGAACACTGACAAAATGTACGACCATATGAATTCTAAAAGCACAAATGGCTTTGGAATACAGCTTCAGGAAGCCGTTTGATTTTGTTCATAGGGGCTATACAAAAAAAGATAGATTGGCTAGTGCCTATGCAGATACAAATTCTGAAAACTTAATGTCCAGGAAAAGTAATCTCAAGTGTGGTTGATTTTCCCTAGAGTAAACCTTTCTTTTTAAATGGACAGTTAGGGTTAAATAAACAAACAACAGTTTGACTTGAGAGTCATTTATCTCGAGTCGGATAACAAATCTCACAAAATCTGAAGCAACATCTAAAGTGACTGGTATGTTGTTGATTTGAATGTTAAATCTAAACATCACCTTAGCACCATTACGAAATTAGACCAGAAAGACAGAAAGAAAACTGTGCACATGATTACATGGGTGCGTTTGATGACGTTTGTCATCAAAACCTTTGCGGTATAGTTCTGTAGACAAAATAGTTTGTTCCATAGGGGGCAAATTTACCGAAATGGATGTTTTGAAATAATACTTATTATTATGCTATGAACTACTTACGTAAACCATACTATATTAAAGCCATCCAAATTGAAAGCAATAGTAAAGTAAACAGCATGATCAAAACATGATAATCATATAATTTCACATTTTACTGAATCAGAACTATCAGTATTCAGTCTGTTAAAACACAATTTTACCGGTCCTCAATTTCCATCAAAATTCATCAACATGTTCCTAAGATATGTGGGTAGTTTTTATGCTGAAATGGTGTCTTGACAAAAATTGGAACATGGTAAAAATGCATATAAAATTTTATTGAATACAAAAATAGGAGCTGAAATATGGGGACACCATCAAAGAAAACGGAATGCCCAGCCACTATTACTAGACATATGAGGTCATTCATAGTATCAACTAACTCACCAATTATGGCTTTAATTCATAAAACATAGCAGCATTAGATATATGAAACTCTGAATATTGTAGACAAGTTTATATGAGAGTACTCTCTGTTGTGATAGAGACTTCATAAAATATGCAATAAATTTACTACGGAAATAAGATTTAAAAGTGAATGCATCGTAATTACAATGGTTATACCCAAGGCAATTATTGTGCATAATTTCATCAAAATCCAAGCGTGGGCAGAAACCAATGCAAATTTCCTATACCTTGAAAGACCCCCTTTAGTAAATAGTCGTTTGTCCAGATTTGCCAGAATTTGTTCAGGTGCTTCAATCCTTTCTTCCAAGTTGTAATCAGAGTCTCTGCTGAACTGATGTTTGGACTGAACTCATTATCATCATAGTCTTCCAGATCTAACTTTGGAAAACCAATCATAGGATTCAGAGACAAGAAATGAGCTGGTATAAGTGTCATACCGGAGTTTATGTCCTCTCCAATGTACATCAGTGGTCGCGAATTTATGACAGCTTCAGCCTCCTTTAACACTGTGAGTAGCTGGTCATTGGTCAAGTATAATTTTCCAACTGTTTTTCGCATTGACCGTTTGACAAGTCCTATCAGTTTTTCATAAAACCCTCCCATCCAGGGTGCTAGTTCAACTATAAATTTCCATTTGATCTTTTCGTTCACCGAATATGAGACCACATCTGGTTCTTTCAGTATTTGACACCACATTTTGTCTATGGTTTCTGCTGCCAGTTTAAATTGTCCAGCTTTATCTGATATTATTTCTTGGGGACTTCCATTTCTTGCTATGAATCTTCTAAATCCGAGTAAAAAATGTTCTGTCGACATGTCTTGCATCAGCTCCAGGTGAATAGCTATTGTAACCAAGCAGGTAAAGAGACAACCCCACACTTTTTGTGTTCCCGCATTTTCTTTCACGAACATTGGACCAAAGTAATCGATTCCACTCTGTGAGAAGGGAACAGCCTCCTTGACACGCTCTCTTGGCAATGGTGGTATTGTTGGCATTTTATATGGACCTCCTTCCCAACGTCTACAAACTGTACAGGCTTTCAAAACTCTTTTGACAGCCGATCGTCCTTGGGGTATCCAGTATCTATGGCGAATCTGTGCTAATGTTTGGGCCACGCCGTTGTGGTTTGATCTTTTGTGGATCTGATCTATCATTAATTCTGTGAATCTGTCTCTTTTAGGCAACAGTAAAGGGTGTTTAGCTGTATCACCTATATCTGAGTTTTCTAATCTTCCCTGGCACCTCAGTAGACCTTTCTCGTCAATATAAACACCTAATTATGCCTTTAGATTATTAGTTTTGTGTTCCTGAATAGACTTAAACAGAGTACTATAATGAAGCCCTTGGACATACATTATCCAGAGATTTAAGCATGTTCAATATCCAATGTCTCTATTGTTCCATTTGAGGTGTTTTCCTTTCTTAGTTTCTTAATGAATCGTGAAACCACTACTGTCACCCTGAGGAGCTTTGTCATTGAGGAATACCTATCACTTTCAATTCCAAATGGTCCCTTTGATTGGATTTTAGATGTATCTTGGTTACCGTCTCCAGACAAAAGAGTTGCTTCATATGTAGCTGAATGAGTGTCAGTAGCGTGGCTGGAAGTACCTTCATTCCATACTGCCCAAACATGACTGTGATCAAGGAGCCAGTCTGGACCATGCCACCAGAGTTTGGTTTGTAGTAGATCATCTGTGTGGCAACCTCTGCTTGCCATGTCCGCAGGATTGTCCTTCGAAGGAATATAGTGGAAAATGAGATCTTAATGTATGCGTAGTTCCGGTAGTCTGTTTTCCACAAATTTTGAAGAATGTTTTCCACATGCTATTCAGTTTAGTACACACTGAGAGTCAATTCAGAGATGTTTTTGTGTAAGCTTCAGTCTTAGTTGCTTGTCAACAAACTGTATAGCTCTTGCACAAATGAGTGCTGCAAGTAGCTCAAGCCGAGGAATGCTTACAGTTTTTGCGGGGGCAAGTCGAAGTTTTGAAAAACAAGATCTACCCTACAGCTGTCTCGCTTTTCCTGTTACAAGTAAACTGCTGCCGCATATGCAAGCTTGGAAGCATCACAAAATCCAAGGAGACGGTAATTTATTTGATTGGATTTCGTCTCCTCCTGTCCAATGTACCTGGGAAATGAGTAGCTGGCCAGTTTTTCTAGCTCTTCTTTAATTTTCCTCCACTTTGCACCATCTTGTGGTGACAAACTTTCATCCCAGTCCAGTTTTTTTATCCATAATTCTTGTAGGAATTGTTTTCCCTGCAATGTAACAGGACTGAAGAGACCCAGTGGATCATACACGGATGCTATCAGCTTTAAAACTGTTCGTTTTGTTAGATCTAGTATTTATTTAAAGTGAGTATGACCTAGGGATAGCTGATCACTCTTCATAGCCCATGTCAGCCCTAACACGTTTATCTTCTGTCCCTGGTATCTGTCATTGATGGGTATTTCATCTAGAACGGTTGTATCATTTGACGCCCAGTCCCGCAAATTCATGCTCGCTTCATCAAACATTTGCTTTGAATTTCTATAGAACTGAATGGCAGCTTTTGTCGAATTGTGCCAGTTATCACATTGTCCACATAGATGTTGCCGTTGATTCTTTCTGCTGTAGCTGATGTGTAGGCTGTTAAATGGAAGTCCAAGGTAGCAGCTATTAAAAAGGGGCTTGGAATGACACCAAAAGGGACTCTGCAGAATCGATAGGCTTGAATATTGTTTTCAGCCTTCAAAACACTGGTATCTTTCAACCAAAGGAATCTTGTCACATCCTTTGCATTTTCATTCAGTCCTAGTTGTAAGAATGCCTTTTCAATGTCTGCTACGATTGCGACTTTGTTGAGTCGAAAACGAAGAAAGATCCCTGTTAAATCCTGTGACATAATAGGGCCACGGTAAAGACATTCATTCAAGCTTTTGTTGTCTTGTTTGGTCTTAGCAGAAGCATCATATACAACTCTTACCTTGGTTGAAGGTTTTGATGTATTTATTACCGCATGATGAGGTATGTAGTATTTGATTAAATCATTTGGCTCTAACTTTACCTTTTCGATAATACCACGTTCTAGTTGGTCCTGTATAATGTTACTGTACTGTCTTGCCAGTTCGGGATTGTTTTTTATCTTGCGAACTAGTGATTTCAGCCTTCCGAAAGCAAGCTCTTTGTTCTCTGGTAAGCTAGTCATTTCATCTCTCCATGGCCAGCTTCCAAAATATCGTCCATCTTCATACTGTAATGTTTCATGGAAAGACTTCAATGCCTCACTGTCTTGATGGTCAACTGGGGAGTCTTGAATACCGATTGTCTCAAGATTCCAGAAGCCATCCATGTGTTAAGACCAACATACTAGATTCTGGACTCTTGACACTTAATTCTGATGTGCGTCCCGTAAGTATCCATCCAAGCTTTGATTCTAGGCGGTACAGTCCTGGTATTATTTCCACCTTTTGAGAAAGCACCAAATCTAGGTAATAGTCATTGCCGACAAGAAGATCAATTAAAGAACTTTCTCTTTGATGTGGGATTGTGTCAGCCAATGCATATTGAGAGAGGAAATGTTCATTGTCTCGTAGGGAGCCAATGTGAATAGGACCTCGAAAAATTGAACCTGTAATGCTCGGGATTACATTTGCATTCATAGTGAGTAAGCTTCCATCTTTCAGAGTAATGTCGATTGTTGAAGATGGTGATTTTATCTTCTGTGGTTTTTTTAAACCCAAAGGTTACAAGTGTAATGTCATTTACTTCCCCCATTTTTAGTCCTAATGTTTAGCTAGATTTTCTGTGATGTAGGTGCTCTGACTTCCTGTGTCTAAAAGCAAACGTATGTTCCTATTCAGATCATTTCTGGGATTTTTCACATTTGTTTTTGCCGTCTGCGTTAGAACAGACTCTCCTGATGACAGTAGTGCATTTTCCGTTAGCTCTGAATCATCTTCATCTACCTCTTCAATCAAGTGTGCATACTCTTGGTCCGATAGACCATGACCTCTAGAAGTAAACTGCTGTGGACACAAACTTCTGTGATGGTTATTTAGCTGTATTCAATAGTAACATTCCTTTGTGAGAGTACATTCATTAGTTTTGTGCCCTTGTTTTAAACATTGAAAAAAAAACTTCCTTTTATTCTCTGTTTTCTGGCCTCAACAGTTGTATAGTTCGGGCATTCATCATTCCAGTGTTTTCCTTTACAGTATCTACAGGATCTGTTATTTTTATTTCTCTCAAACTGACGAGACTGGATCCTTGGTCCTGCCATCAAAGCTTCTGCAGATAGCCTTAGAGGTGGCAAGGCTGTGTTTCTACTCATAGGTATTTGTACACGTGTATGTTCTTCAGCCTTCTCCCTAATCATTGAATAGTTCTCTTAACATGGTCACTGTCCACTTAATTTTGGCACCTTTCTATACCTGAAGCTGAACGAGAACATCTTTGGGAATTTTTGACAGAATTATGGAAATAAATACCTCTTGATTAATATCTTGTTTTAAAGCCTCCAAACTCCTTAAATGCTTCTCAGTTTCATCATACAGGAACCGAAGTCCTCTGGAATTGTTGACAGCTGGAGAGATAATAATGATTTTAGTGTAATGACAGTTTATGACACCTTCTTTATCTCCAAATCTCTCTTGCAGTAAGTTAACTGCAATAATGTAATTATCATTTGATAGTAAAATTCCTGACACAGCATTCTTTGCTTTTCCTGTTAATTTACTGTTCAGGTAATTCAATTTCTCAATATCTGATAAAGTGGGATTGTGATGAATGGTAGCTTCAAATGTATCCAAAACTCAGTTCATTTCATTTTATCGCCATTAAATGTTGGAATTTCAATTTTGGGAAGTTTTATTGAACTATAATGTTGCTTAATTTGTAGTTCTTGCATTTGAGCCTGTATCTGGGCCATTCCTTCATTAGTACATGCAGTAGCTACTATAGAAAAGGGTTGGGCCAATAGTGACATATCTTCCAAAGATTTATGGAAGATTTCAAGTTCCCCCAGGCATTCAAATGCTTTCTCCATTAAAGTGTTGTCCGAGTCCAACAACTGTTCCATTTCAGCTGAGCTTGTGAAATTCTTTCATTTGTACAGTTTAGTTTCTCCACCAACTCATTCATTCGTTTAATGCAAGTTTCTACTTTGCGCAAAAGAAGTTTTAAATCTACTACCGTCAAATCCTGATCCAAGTGATTTTTGCCAGTAGTTATTTCCTTGTCAAGGAGATTCTTGTATAGAATCCTATTCCGCTTCAAATGATTGAAAGCCGACATTTTGTTGAGTTCTTCTAGGCCCTGGTTTGCTAAAAAAGTTCCGGCATCAATTATGTGGCAAAAATATGTAAAGAACACAATGTTGTTCCAATTTTATCCTATCATCTGTGTACTTAGCCACATAAATAAACAGTTATAAAGTGGTAAAGATATTTATAACAGTTATAATTATAGTTCTGTCATTCCAGTAGTAGTAGTAGACCATCAACTTCTTATCCTCCTGAACAGTAGTACCAAATAGTATTTTATTCCCTAAGTTGTAGTTCCAAGTTCCAAATAGTAGTTTATTCCCCGAGTAGTAGTTCCAAATAGTAGTTTGTAGCTATTAATTAGTTCATATGTAGCTTCATCCTGTTCTTTCTTCTTCTATAGTTTTTGTTACTAACGTAATTATATCCTCAACGTCATGAAGACGTTACGTCTTAATGACGTTGACGTCATTTAACTTTAAGCTTATTTAAACTTCATAGTAAAATCAACTATTGAGAGAAAAATTATACATGTAGAAAATTACACAGGTTTTGAGTATAACTTAGATAATAATTGTGGGTTTCCACAACAATCCTGAGGATGGCCGCGGCCGGCCTTGTGGCCTACAAACTTGCCTAGGCAATTCCGCAACAGTTGTTTATTTTCCGTTAGAGACTTACCCGTTGCAAAGCAACGACAACAATTAATACATGAATCGGAAGTTGTTCATCCGCCTTGCGGATATTTATTACAGCTCCAAGGGTTACTGGAAAGAAGCTGGCTTCTGCGGCTGAAACCTCAGAAGATGTGACCCGAGCGTGGTTGAAGAAGCAGGCCATCAGGCAGATCTACCTCGCCGCACCGCAGCACATTCATCGACCACAATTCGACATCACCACGCCGAACGAGGTTCGCCCCCATGACAAACCTTGGTTCGATTCAGGCATCCGCCACTTCTTGCGCATCCGTGACAGACTAAAGAAAAAATCCTTAAAGTCTGGCAATGAGAATGACTGGAAAAAATATAAGTATGCTAGAAATAAGGTTAATAACTTAAAATAAAAAAAAAAACACGCAAAAGAAAACTTCTTCAGTAGTTTGGAACTGTCTCTTTCCGATTTCCACAACAATGATAATAAAAAAATTCTGGCAGGTCATACGTCATTTTGTTAAACATAAAAACAGTAATATTCCTCCACTTATTACCTCTCCTGAAGGCAACCAAAACGTTAACTGCTTTTCAGACGAAGAAAAGGCTAATTGCTTAAACAACTATTTTACTTCAATTTCAAATATAGACGATAGTAATACGCACCTCCCTATTTTTTGAAAGTTGATTTTTGGTTTGGTCGCCATGAGGCGGGCAAACCGGGTCTATTGACCAGATTGTCACTGTTCCATGGATGGGCACGTGACGCGATCAACCAATCAGCTTTAACGATGATGCAATACTGTACTGCAATTACAGGAAACAGCCTGTCTGAATAGCGAAACAGACTGAAAAGCAAGCGTCTCAACTCCAACAATAAATATCTTAAGGGAAATGGATACACCTGGCAGGTGTGGCAGTTAGTCTACCATTTTTACCGTATTTCGAAACACACCTATACACATACATTGTCATTTTTTGGCCACAGAAAAAGAAATTTTAAAAAGACAAATTGGAATATTTGCCTTTTTTGCTCGAAACATAGATTGCGGGGAGTCGACAGAAACGCCTTCTATCGAGTACCCACAATCTAGTGTCTCAGAGCATGAATACGGAAATTAATGTATACCCCTGCAAACCCGAGCTTTACTACATAAAAGTGTAGATTATATTTTCTTGTCCTTTGGGATCATTGATTCCATTGTGGAATTTTGAAAATATCTGAGGGTCACTGATGAGGCCTAATTGGCCGAAACTAGCTAGTCTGGCCCAGAAAACATGTACACCCATATTTTTCAGTTCTGTGATGTATTCATTGCTTCCAAAGGATAACCCCTTTATAGAACATATTTAACTTCACTACAACTGGTGTGTGGGAATGTGTGGCGGCGGTAAAACGTCTCCCTTCCCTACATCATAGTGTAGATTATATTTTCTTGTCCTTTGGGATCAGTGATTCCATTGTGGAATTTTGAAAATATCTTAGGGTCACTGATGAGGCCTAATTGGCCGAAACTAGCTAGTCTGGCCAAAAAAACATGTGCACGCCATATTTTTCACTTCTGTGGTGTATTCCTTGCTTCCAAAGGATAACCCTTTTATAGAACATATAAAAGGGAATCACAATTCTATAGGCATGATTTCGTGATGGAAATACAACTTTAAGGACCTTATGGATGCTACTATGTTGGCTCTGTCCAACTGAAAATGGGGTCTACTCTAAAAGGGGAAGAATTTGCTCCTCAAGGGGTCTACTCTAAAAGGGAAGAATTTGCTCCCAAGGAGCAAATTCTTTTCTTTAAGAGTATACCCCTTAGCCATATCCAAAGAGAAACTACTTTTGCAGGAGTAGCCCCACCCCCTTAAGGCGTATCTATTTCCCTTATGGGGAACTTATAACAGCCGCAGTCATTTTCGCAAATTTTACGTCTTGCAATGCAATTATGGAGTAAGTCCATTGGGCCATGGAAACGAAAAACCACAGAACATAACTACTACTACTCACAAAGTGTGGCTGGCTGCGGTAGCTCAGTCGGATGCAGTCTGACTGGTGATAAGGAAGACTCGGGTTCGATACCTACCAGGGTCAGCAACATTCTTTCGTGGATATTGATTATGAAATCTTTTCTATGGTCATTCTCTCCCTTCCGCTGATTCAGGAAGGGCAGGGGTCAGTTTTTGGCGACAGAATGTGCACTGAACTGGTAAACCGCTTACGGATAAGCATACTCAGGAAAAGCGTGGATAGGTACACTGACAGGCCCAAACATGACACAAATCAGTGTTGACTGGGCCGTTAAATACAAATAAACAAAACTTGCAAAGTCTACTTCACACAGATAGGAACAGATTTATATACTCTGAACATCTTTCGCTACCCTGATAGCTCTAATAATACGTATATGTAAATGTTGGAAAGACAGAGAACGTTATTTTTCCTCATTTATAAAGATCGCTGGGTGTAACGGGCCTCCGTGGCCTAGTGGATAAGAGTGCTGACTCTTAATCATTAGGTCCCTCAACGCTGTAGGTTTGAGCAGGCTCAGGTCACATAATGAAAATTTCTGCAACGGAAGGTCAGGAGGTTTTTCATTGGGTACTCCAGTTTTCGCTCACCTCTGATTAACGACCGACTTGATGTGAGTGAAATAATTTTGAAAGGATCGTAAAACCAAACATATAAAAGATCGCTGAGTGTGTAAAAACATTTTCATGTCTTTGCTACTAGAATTAACGTCAGTGCCAAGGTCGAAGGTTCTAACACTTCCAAATATATAAATATTTCGGGAGCGAAACAAAGTCATAACGTTGATGGGTCGTTGTTTATTGTTCTTGAGCGCAGCACAGATAGCAATACTTTCAGTTCAAAAACTTCATGACTACTAAGTGACCTGCCACCAGTTACAGACTGAGTTGTTAAAAGACTTTTTGGCGCATTCGATGGGAGCTATTGTATCTGATAAGCCGAGAGTGGTGTTCTTTATTACTACTCAATACTTGACGTTTACTAATCAGTTTCTTTTACAATTAAATTGTGATCCAGAAAGATATACAAAAGGATTGCAAATTTCAGGTTTTTGCGAAGAAAGAAACTGCCGAGGTTTAAGATACAGTCTGATTCGCAGCACTTTGTCTGGGCAGGCTTAGACCTTTTAGGCGGTTCAGCAATACTACAAAGTTCGGTCGGTTTCAGCTCATGCAGTCCAATATATTGCCCCAAGGTCTGATCGGACCCCGTCCATCGGGGATTGAAGGAATAGATTTGGCTGCATGATGCTTCCACGCAGAGCTGATACCGGCCGCGCATGAGTAGTGTTAAATCGCCTAGAAGTTCTAAGCCTGCCCAGGAAAAGTGGCTCGAGTCGGACCGTTCGTGCATTTCAACCATTTACATTGTAGTTCTATTGGGCGACAGGGCTTGAGAAGGAGTTTTATCTGCCCGTTTTATCTCAGTACTGAGTAAAAGTCACACAAAATTGGGAGCAATGTCTCAAAAAAGACACAGTGTTAACAGGGACGTTAACATCAAATGAAATAGATAACCAAGGCCCTATAGAAGGTCTGATGACTTAGGAAAATCTTTTTATATGCCCGTTTGAAAAACAACAACAACAAAAAAAAAAAAACGGCCGTAGAAAGTCA
The DNA here is from genome assembly GCA_963580285.1 of Lucinisca nassula. Taxonomy (NCBI): domain Eukaryota; kingdom Metazoa; phylum Mollusca; class Bivalvia; order Lucinida; family Lucinidae; genus Lucinisca; species Lucinisca nassula. The sequence continues at coordinate 66,707,752 of OY757019.1, read as the reverse complement.
TGGGGCTTGTCCGTCCGTTCGTAAACTTTTTTTTCGTTTCCGTATAACTCCTGTACTATACAGTTTTCATCCGATCAAGCCTAAAATGTGTATGTAGTAAGGCTAAGATGTGAAGATGTGCCTTAAGTTTCGAGAATTACTGTCCACCAAATATTAACAGAGTTATTAACCTTTGAAAAATTCGGTTTACATTTTCGTTTGGTTAAGTTTTGTGCTATACACGTGTAAACCATATGTTAGTTACATTTAGTTTATACTTGCCATGGCGTTAAACAATTTACCACAGAATACTCATCACTACCTACCCTTCCTGATACCAAGGTCACAGGCTTCGAAATTTTATATACACGTTTTGTATTAAAGTTTATTATTTTTATTCAAAAAAATGCATTGAGTGGGATAATGATATCAGCTGGCTCAAATCAGATTGTAGACTGACAAGACCAAACCTATTGGATGCTTTTTGAAAGCAGCCAACTTGTTTAAATCAAGTTTCATTTCTACTTCCAGTACTGGACCGCGTTGCTCCACTTCCGCTGTTCGTTCGCTGCATAAAATAGTCCAAATAAACTCTTGAAAATTAATTTTGCAGGCCGGCCTCGCATGGAACGTCTTTCAAAATATTTCAGTTTTCGAGACTTTATACGCATTGAATGAAATTGGCACAGAAAGACGAATTCTGAAAAGAAAATAGTACTCTGGAATTATTTTCCTACGGGCTTTTCGGTGATATTGATGTTTTACTCTTTCATCCCTGAGTTTCTAAACAGGACTCTTCTCGCTTTAAATATATTCCTACAGAAAAGGATTTCAGATTAGTTCACTGACAGGATGACAAACAGTGTACATGTAGATTCTGGCGAGACGTTCTAGCTACGTGCCGTCATATCAGGATCTACAAGGTTTGCATAGATACAGTGTATTTCTACCTCGGCGTCTGCGCCTGTCTACAGGGTTAAAAGGGTAAGCTACTGACCTACAATTCGCCTGCAGCGTTTATACGAATTGCCAGGCTGCCTGCGTCATGAAAAGGAAAAACCGATATCTTAATATAGCTCCACGCGGTCACGTGACGACTTTCGGACAAACAATTAACGCAGGTGTATTCTTTCGTACCCAAAATGAATAATTTTCAGATGAAAATTTGTGATACAGGTCTTATTTTTACGTCAAATATAGGTTGTAGGTATTCGTTAGAACCTCATAGAGGCGAATCTAACGAGTACCCACAACATATATGCCTTGGAGCTGAAATAAGAAAAATATTGAATACCCCAGTAAACCCTGCATGGTTTTCTCTATATAAAGTGTAGATTATGGAGATGTTCATTTCACGGGATTAATTCACGAATATAATGAGGCCTAATTGGCCGAAACTAGCTAGTATGGCCCAGAAAACTGTACAGTCCATACATTAAACCCTTAAAATGTCGAGAAAAACTACACCTGAAAATGTCATCTGTCTGCTATGTCGTCTGCTGATCTTCTTGCAAACTTTTTAATTTTTTTTTTTATCCAGGAAAACAGTGTGGACCCAGCCCAGATCAGACTGCTCCTAGAGGGACAGTCTGATCTGGGTCCACATTGTTTGCCAAAAAACAACAACAAATGAGTTTTGAAGTAACCGGCAGACGACAAAGCAGACGACTGTTGTCGTGATTGGCGTCTTACGGGTTAAGTTCTTTAGTGTATTCTTTGCTTCCAAAGGACACATTGTTAACGTGATGTATACGCACAGGTCAAATGAATCATACATTGTGACTTTTTATGGCTGTAAAATCAATGTTTTTGGATAATTGATTGCATTATTATTATTGCTATTATTATTATTATTATTATTATTATTATTATCGGTTTTATATAACCACAAAGAAACAAAACAAACTCCAAAGCAGCAACAGCAGTTTTGTTTAGAAAAAAAAAAAACAATGAAGAAAACCCATCCTTACTTTTCTCAGACCCAGACAAATTTGCATGAAATGCGGCCCCGCCCATCGGGTCGGGGCTTGAAGAAACAGATGGGTTCCATGATGCTTCCACGAAGAGTTGAAACCGACCGCACACGAGTACTGCTGGTAAACCGCTCAGAGGATCTAAGTCTGCCCAGGCAAAGCGCTGCGAGGCGGACCGTCCACGCTTATAAACCCTATTGGTTTTATTGGGCAGCAGGGCTTGAGATGTCATTTCATCTCAATGTTGGGTAAAAGTCTCACAAAATTGGGAGCAACATCTCCAGAATGACCTATACAGTGTTGACGCGGACGTTAAACCTCAAATCAAACGAACAAATGAAATGTTGAATCATGTTTACTGGGAAAAATAAGAAGATCTGTCATTCAGATAAGACCAAAAGATGCAGATAAAATGTCAAACAGTGAAGACCCTGATTAGACTGACAAGAAGCAGTCTGAACTGGGTCTGCACTATTTGCTTAAACCAGGATCGTTTCTGTAGATGTGATAAAACTAAATAGATAAATAAATGTCAAAGCCTCCGTGACCTAAATGGTAAGAGCGCTGACAACGCTGTGGTTCAAGTCTTGCTCAGACCACATGTGAGGGGAAGGACCGGTAGTTTCTCTCCGGGTACTCCGTTTTGGCTCACAGGCTGGCAATAAGTCAAATAATCTTTAAAGAACCGTAAAACAGAAAAAAAGATGCACTGGACACCACAAAAGGACTTTTACCTCTGAACATGAAACAATTGGTGAAATACGCAAAGAGATAATGGTTTCACCTGTCAGAATTATGCATTTACACGCATTTCGTACACATTTGTTTGTCCGAAATTGATGATGTCACAGCCATGCTGCAGGATGCTAAAATTAGTGCCTTCTATTAATAGTTCATTTTTGGAATTCGAGTTCCGTACTTTAGCAAATAGTGAAGACACCGATCAGACGCGACATTCTGTGGCCTCTAATCTATCTTAACTGTTTCCAATTGTCACGGTATTGAAACAATGTATGGGTTAATGTTTTTAGGACCCCGTACAGGTGGGAATAAACGTATTTTAATTCGCCTTGTGTAAACGCGGCTTCTGACCAGAGTAAAAATGTCTAAATCAAATGGTTTAAAATGATCTTTTTTGTCAAGTTATTCTCCTTTTAATGTCCCGACGCCCGAAGGATCATAGCTCCAAGCGGCTGCACAACGTATGTGCATCGTCGTATCAATGCGACGTTGATGCGACGTTGCTAAGACATCATGTGCCCGCTAGGAGAACTTCTCTGTAAGATTATTAGCAGATATGTACTGAGCTAATTTAGAAATTTATGGTTGGACCATGAAGAAATTAGCAGGCACGTTTATCTTTCTTTCTTCCGTATTTTCTTCGTGGGGGGTAGTTGGGTGAGACTATAAGAATCTTATATGGGTGTGAGGGGTGGATGGAAAATTCCGTCCTGAGGGACGGATTTTTCTATCCACCTCTCACACCCATATAGGATTCTTTTTCTTGCATACCTTCCATTTCTATTGCAAATTTTTAATACTGCTGTCACTTCGGTTACCGACGTCCGCCATTTTGTGATGACACAACAGGAATGTTAAGTGACGTCACGCATGACGCCGCCGCGCATGAGGTTGTAATCAACCAGTGCATTTAGCAAACACGCGATTATATTCGACAAACACGCGATTATATTCGATTTGGGGTCGGAACACCAGGGTCAGAACATAAATATCTATCCCAGGGTAAAATCACGGATTTCCTTGTCTGGTGTTCAAGAAAATGGCGATGTGTATCTTGTGTCACTGGGGAGTCCAGCTGATATTGACATACAGTTGGGCAACACCTGCTGTCCTTGCAGCAGGTAACGGTAGAGTGAGGGAGTGTTGATATTTCTTCTGTTTCTACACTTCCATTCATTTTCCTCTTTCTCCTCTGTCCCTCACTTTCATCTTCTCTACGACGGCCCTGTCCATCGGGGCTTGAAGAAATATATGGGCTGCATGATGCTTCCACGCAGAGCTGAAACCGACCCGCACACGAGTACTGGTAAACTGCTTAGAGGATCTAAGCCTGCCAAGGCAAAGCGGTGCGAGTCCATGCTTATTAAACCTATTGGTTTCACTGGGCGGCAGGGCTTGAGATGTCATTTCATCTCAATGTCGGGTAAAAGTCCCACAATTGGAAGCAACGTCTCCAAAATGACCTTTACAGTGTCGACGGGGACGTTAAACCTCAAATCAAACAAACAAACAAACAAATTATCTCCTCTACTGTCTCTTCTATCTCTTTTTCCCCTTTCTCTTGGAGAAGACAAAAATAATCCGCTAGGGTTGACCTGTCGTTAATCTCAAAACAATCGATGAATCATTTCTTCTTTGTCGAATTTTTTAACCCACTTGGACCTTGTCAAATCAGAACCAGAATCAGAATTGTTACTGGTGACACGTCAAATGTCATTCATACACCAGGACCTGTGATATGGGAAGTCAGTCTCTATATTTTTTTCAACAAAATATCTAGATAACTGCTTGATCTACGACTAACATTGTTATATAATAATTATTCCTCATAAATCAACTTTCCTCAGTACTTTCAGTACTTTGATTCAAGCTAAGACTAACATTTCATGTGAAACCTCAGAAATAGAAACACTAATTAATTTACTGAATCCCAATAAAGCCACAGACCCTGATAAAATAAGTAACCGAATGTTAAAGCCAGTTGCCAAAGCGATCTCTTTACCACTATCAATTCTTTTTAGTAGGTCATTTGCTGAAGGTGTGTTTGCGTCTTCTCTAAAAGAATCAAAAGTCTGTCCTCTGTACAAAAAAGAAGACAAATCTCTCCCGTCCAATTACAGACATATTTATGTTTTACGTAACATTGGAAAACTACAGGAACGCGTAATTTTCAAACATATTTACAACCACTTCCACGAAAACCATCCCCTTTACAAATATCAGTCTGATTTCCTTCCCAATCACTCTACTACTTATCAGTTTGTTGACATTTGTCACCACATCTGTCAAACTTTCGACAACGATCAGTATTCATGTATGGTCTTTGGTGACGTGTCCAAAGCCTTTGACAGGGTCTGGCACAAAGGTCTAATACTCAAGTTGAACCAATATGGCATAAGCGGAACTCTTTTAAACTGTGTCACAGACTATCTTTCTAACAGAACTCAACGAGTTGTCATCAGATCCTGCGTTTAAAGCTCTTTGTCTGTTAATGCAGGGGTTCCTCAAGGTTCTGTCCTAGGGTCCCTACTATTTCTTATCTATGTTAACGACATAGCAGATTCCCTCTTAAGGTGGTTTAGCTAGGTTTTTGCGGATGATAGCTCGTTCTCTCCCGCATCCACAATTCAAGATCTGGAATGCATAATCAACCATGATTTAAATATTTTGTCAGCTTGGTCAAAACAGTGGTTAATAAATTTCAACCCTTTGAAAACCGAAGCGTTCTTATTTACCCTTAAGCGGTATGAACATCCTCCAGTTATCGAATTTGATGGAATTCCCGTTTCATTTGTATTTGATCACAGACATTGCGCTAACACTGCCCAATAACGGGCGCAGGAACAAACACATTGAAAATATTGTGAACAGTGCTTCTAAAATCATTGGCGCCATGTGCAAATTAAAATACACATTTCACTAAGTCGCACTTAACCAAATCTACTTCTCATACGTTTTACCTATATTGGAGTACTCAGCAATTGTTTGGGACAAGTGTACCGCACAGAACTCAAACATACTAGAAAAACTCTAGAATGAAGAGGCCAAGATAGTCACTGAACTTACCAGGTCTGTCTCACTAGACAAATTATATAGTGAAAGTGGATGGGTATCACTGTCTGTAAGAAGACACGAGCAGAAATTATCCTTTATATACATGACAGTCAATGGGCTTTCTCCTGACTATATTCAAGATATTATTCCTCCCTTTGTTAGAGAAACTAATCCATACCAACTAAGAACAGAACAGAACATAAACTTTATTTCACTCAGGTCTTACAAAGACATATGAGGATAAGACAAAATACAGTATTTTTTTTTTTTTTTTTTTTTTTTACATGGACATGGTATTACAGAATATCTATACATGTATGTTTGCAGTGGGGGTTGGGACTTTAGCGTGTATAGCTTAATTAATAAGTAAAAGAACAGAATAACAAATAAATAAATAAATATATAGATACGTAATATTGGTACGTGACCTATTTTGAGACCGGCGCAGACCGGCCCCGATGGCTCAGTTGGTAGAGTGTCCGCTCCGGGGAACGGGAGGTCTCGGGTTCGATGCCGGGCCGCGACATACCAAAGTCGTTAAAAATGGTACTAGTTGCTCCTCGTTTGGCACTCAGATTTACGGGGTAGAGCTAGGACTGGTCGATCCAGTGTCAGGATAATGTGACTGGGTGTGGTATCATGTAATGTGTCTGGGACATGATACTTCAGTGAGGCAGCACTATAAACGTGAGCATTGAGCTCCCTGTCGCAACCAGACACCGTCGTGATATGACTGAAAAATTGTTGAAAGCGACGTTAAACCCGAATTCACACACACACACACACACACACACAAGACCGGCGCAGTTGTTGTCCTTGAAATACATGGGCAAGAACATTCAACTGCGTCGGCCTATCGATCTAAAAGCTTGACCCATGTTCATGTGTCCAGCTACCGTCTTGTTGAAACGAAATACAAGGCGGGGCGTAAGACTCGTGAACTTAAGGGGTTAATTGTCATATTGAATATACTATGTCAGGTCATATAAATGTTGTCAGGACTAAAGAAGATGCGCAGCAAACAGACAAACAAGACCAAAAAAATCAAAGTACTAAAAGTACTAATAGAAGGTGATGGTAGAAAATTGTTAGTTTTTACACTGGGCCATTTCAGTTAATTATCTTTTTTTTTTTTTTTTAATTTTAAAACAGTCAATGGTTATGTATGATTGTAGTAACGCGAGGAGCAGACAAATGAAATGTCAAAAACAAAATTGAGGATCGAACGGTACATGTTGTGAATCCCTTCTTGTGTCAATGAGAATAATTCTGGAGACAATTACATACATAGACTCTAGCAAACAAGATAATTTACTCAACACTCTATACGTTCTTGCAAATGGCTTTCTTACACCAACCGCCCCCGCCCATAGGGGCTTGAAGAAATATATGGGCTGCATGATGCTTCCAGCAGAGCTGAATCCGACCCGCACACTAGTACTGGTAAACCATTTAGAGGATCTAAGCCTGTCCAGGAACCGCGGTGCGAGGCGCACCGTCCATGCTAATAAACCCTATTGGTTTCATTAGGCGAAAGGGCTGGAGATGTCATTTCATCTCAATGTCGGGTAAAAGTCCCACAAAATTGGAAGCAACGTCTCCAAAATGACCCAGTGAAACCTGGATTAAACAAGAGGGCCATAATGGCCCTGGAACGCTCACCTGATCCGAATTGTACAGATAAAATGGTAGGTAATATAAGGTGGAGTGGATGGTTTGAGCCATTTTGGTTGAGAGTGACCAAAGGAACATTCCTGTGAAATCATTTCAAAATCAGTCTACCTATTTAGTAGTACATCACGTGAACAAGTCGTAGGGGTGGGGGTATACATTATTTTTCATATTTCTGTTCAAAGACATAGGTTGTGGGTACTCGTTAGAACCGCCTCATTAAGGCGGTTCTAACGAGCACCCACAACCTATGTTTTGATCATTGTTAAGAAAAATATCACGGATTTTCATCAGAAAAGTAGCCATTTTGGGGATGTTAAAAATGCACTATTTCGCATGGGTGTGTTATCGCAATTAGAAGTCAGTTTAAAGCTTGTTTATTGTTTCGTTTGGTGGCTTTTTACCCGTTTGTGAAAATTGGTGATAGTGACTTAACCGCTTGGAATATTTAAACAATTTTTGGCATACTGAGAGACATAAATGAGATCTAACCAATGACCTTGCGAAATATTACATTCCATTTTGTATAGCCTCGCCGAGGCGAAAAATGTGAAAATTTTCGAACTGCTTCTCCTCGGAAACCATTGGGCCGATTGAAGTCAACTATTGCACGACCCGCAGAAAAAGCGACCGACTGAAGTCGGTTGGTTTTCTAAGAGTGCCCTAAAATCACCGTGTCATTCTGTCATTCGGTCATTCTGTCAGTCTGTCAGTCTGTCTGTCCGTCCGTCCGTAACCCGTTTGTGAAAAATGGTGATAGTGACTTAACCGCTTGGAATATTTAAACAATTTTTGGCATACTGAGAGCTATTAATGAGATCTAACCAATGAGCTTGCGAAATATTGCATTCCATTTTGTATAGCCTCGCTGAGGCGAAAAATGTGAAAAATTTTCGAACTGCTTCTCCTCGGAAACCGTTGGGCCGATTGAAGTCAAATTTTATATGGAGCCTCTATGGGATGGGGGGAACCAAAATTTGCTCATGGGGTCCAGGTCACATGACCAAAATGGCCGCCAAGCCATATATGGTCTGTCTGTCTGTATGTCCGTAACCCGTTTGTGAAAATTGGTGATAGTGACTTAACCGCTTGGAATATTTAAACAATTTTTGGCATACTGATAGATATCAGTAAGATCTAACGATTCAGAATACAGTACTAACTTGCGAAACATTACATTCCATTTAGTATAGCCTCGCCGAGGCGAAAAATTAGAAAATTTTCGAACTGCTTCTCCTCGGAAACCGTTGGGCCGATTGAAGTCAATTTTCATATGGAGCCTCTATGGGATGGGGGAAACCAAAATTTGCTCATGGGGTCCAGGTCACATGACCAAAATGGCCGCCAAGCCATATATGGTAAAAACTCTTCATAAATAGTCTTCTCCAGAACCACTGGGCAGATTTCCACGAAACTTGATAAATAGCATCTGGAACGTAGGCCCATCATAAATTGCTAAAATGGTGACCCTGGGTTGACCTTGACTTTCTTTGTGCCTATGTCAAACTTTGACACATATGCTTTTGTATTGGAAAAGTGAGAATGCATTTTATCCTGCAAACGATTCAGAATACAGTACTAAAGTATAAGATATATTTTTGCTCCTTACGATAAGGCGCATTTATTGGGGGAACCATTTTAGGTCCAGTTTACATGACCAAAATGGCCGCCATACCCACCCATATATGGTATCACTTATAAAGCTAAAAGCATCCGGCGGGTCGTGCACTTCAGCCTGAAGCACTGGTTTTGAGCAACTTTGTCAGAGGGTCACTCATGGAACATTCCTTCCAAATTATTTTCTTTCTGCATGAGGATGAAGTCTTTTCAAAGTTCCCTTCTAAAGAGCTGACTTATATGTTACTATCTGGACATTTTCCGGACATTGAGGGTTATGTCATAGTGCATGGAGATGAATTTGCTCAGCATCACGTGAACAAGTCAGTAAAATGACCCCCGTAAACCCCTCTTTATATGGAGAAAACTGGTGTTTACGAGGGTAAGCATTATTTTTTCTGCTCCAAGACATAGGTTGAACATTTATATAAAAAAAATCAAGGTTTTTCATCAGAAAACCGTTTTAGAGATGCGAAAAATGCTCTATATCACACTGTTACACGGGACTTACAATGCCTCGCTGTGACAATTGGCGGGGGGGGGGGGGGGGGGGGGGGGGGGGGGAGAGAACTGTCATAAAATGCTAGACATATGAGTTAAAAGTTCCCTTTGACAATACAGAGCTAACTTGTATGTCAGTATCTGGACATATTGTGGGCATTGAGAGTCAGGTCATATTGCAACAGAGGGAAATGAAGAGGCTCAGTTTTACTAATAATGTCACATGGTGACAAAGGGAGGGTGGTTATGTGTCAGTGGTTCCCTTTGACAATACAGAGCTGACTTGTATGTCACTGTCTAGGCACCTTGTGGACGTTGAGGGTCAGGTCTTAGTGCAGCAGAAGGAGATGAACCGACTCAGCCTTAACCCTATGTAAAACCAGTGGGCTTCGGGCAGGTCCAGTTTGACCCGAAGGGGTTCTAATTTGGACAATCTTGGTAGAGGGCAACTAGAGGAAGTTTCATTCATAATATCAAAGACCTGGACCTTCTGGTTTCAGACGAGAAGGTTTTCAGTACGTAAGTCTATGTGAAACCAGTGGGCCCTGAGGCGGGGCCATTTTTGACTCAAGGGCTTTGATTTGAATAATTCTGAATAGAGGTCACCCGCATGAAACTTCTAGCAAAATATCAAAGACCTGGGCCTGTATTTTTAGAAGAACATTTTAAAGGTTTTCCATATATGGCTATGTAAAACCGGTGGGGCCTGAGGCGGGGCAACCTTTGGCCCCATGGCTATAATTTACACGGCATAGTAGATGACATCCAGATGAAGCATCATACCAAATATCAAAGACTTGGGCCTTCTGGTTTCAGACAAGAAGCTTTTTAAAGGTTTTCCATATATAATAAAACCCGTGGGCCCCAGGGCAGGGCCATTTTTGATCCAAGGGCTATAATTTGAACAATCTTGGTAGAGGTCCGCTAGATGAATCTTCACACCAAATATCAAAGACCTGGGCCTTGCGTTTTCAGAGAAGTTTTTTAAGATTTTCCCTGATAGGGTCGCCTATGGCGGTAAATGAAAGGTCTCTAAATAGCGCTAATGACGTTAAAGGTTTATAAATGTTAAAATTGGCGCACAAGGTCGGAAGGCCGCGGTGGTGTAATGGTTAGCACGTCTGCCCGGAATGCAGGAGATCCGTGGTTCGAGTCCCGGTTGCGGTGCGACCGATTTTTGTGCGCTAATTCATTTGTCTATTTCATTGCCTGTATCATGCTTTACTTTGATTTTCATATAATTACTCTGATACAGTAGAACATTTGTAAATCTAATAAATAAACAAATAAATTAATATAATAAAATGGCCGCCGTCCGTAGGTTAAAAAAGAACCGAAAATGATAGGGTCGCCTATGGCGGTAAATGAAAGGTCTCTAAATAGCGCGAATGACGTTAAAGGTTTATAAATGTTAAAATTGGCGTACAATGTCGGAAGGCCGCGGTGGTGTAATGGTTAGCACGTCTGCCCGGAATGCAGGAGATCCGTGGTTCGAGTCCCGGTTGCGGTGCGACCGATTTTTGTGCGCTAATTCATTTGTCTATTTCATTGCCTGTATCATGCTTTACTTTGATTTTCATATATTTACATTTCCAGTGTAAAGTCTAATGTAAACCTATAGAAAACAATTGCGTTCATACGCCCATGAACGCATCGAATCACATGATTTTTAGTGACGTTAAGTGACGTCATTCTAAACCATTGTTCTCTACGGGCGTTGATGACGTCAACGCTGCTCCGCTCTTTGTAGAAAAACAGCGTGTAAATGTTTTTCAGCTTTAAAAGTTTGCCCTTCAAGCATTGTTTCGCCTATTGATGAGGGGCAACTAATGTAAATATAAAAAATAAACTTAATTTTTCTGCTTTTCATGAAAGTATGAACGACAGTGGGTCGCAAGCAAAGTTTACATGAACCCCTTCGGGGTTCATTTACTTTGCACGCGACCCACTGCGTTCATCCTTCCATGAACTGCAGAAAAATAAATTTCATTTCTTAAATAAGTACTCTGATACAGTAGAACATTTGTAAATCTAACAAATAAATTAATATAATAAAATGGCCGCCGTCCGTAGGTTAAAAAAGAACCGAAAATGATAGGGTCGCCATATATATATATATATATATATATATATATATATATATATATATATATATATATATATATATATATATATATATATATATATATATATATATATATATATATATATATATATATATATAGGGGGTGGGGGTGCAATTTTGGCACAAGGACTATAATTTGAAAATCTTGATATAGGTCCACAAGACAAAGCAACAAATCAAATATCTGAGATCTGAGGCTTATGGCTTATGGCTTCAGACAAGAAGATTTTCCCGCGAGATGTCTATGTAAAACCAGTGGGCTACAGGGCGGGGGCATTTTTGGTCACAGGACTATAATTCTAACAATCTTGATAGAGGTCCACTAGACGCAGCGGCATATCAAATATCAAACACCCTAGCCTCCTGGTTTCTGACAAGATGATTTTCAAAGGGTTTCCCTATATAAGTCAATGTAAAACCAAAGGGCCCCGGGGCAGGGGCATTTTTGGCCCTAGGGCTATAATTTGAAGTCAGAAAGTCCATTGGTCTCATAGTGTGGCAAGGCTTTAAATGCCATTTCATCGCAATGTTAGGTAAGAGTCGAAGCACGTCTCTGCAGTTTTTGTTTATTTGTTTGATTTGAGGTTTAACGTCCCGTCAACACTTTAAAGGTCATTTTGGAGACGTCGCTTCCAATTTTGTCGGACTTTACCCGACATTGAGATGAAATGGCAACTCAGCCTCTGCCGCACAATGCAACCAATAGAGTTTATATGCATGGATGGTCCAACTCGCACCACTTTTCCCGGGCAAGCTTATAATCGGAACCTTTAAGCTGTCTACCAGTACTCATGTTCGGTCGATTTCAGCTCTGCTTGGAAGCATCATGCAGCCCAATCTGTTTTCTCAAGCCCCGGTGGCGGGGCCGTTATACCGTCTTGACGGGTAGTTAAATATAGGGATCAACCATGGTTTTTCATGCATTAACATTTGCCGGGTCCCGAGGAAGCTGTTTGAACATGAGGCCGCCAGGCCGAATGTTCAAATATCTTCCGAGGGATCCGGCAAATGTTAATGCAATGAAACAACCATGGATGATCGTTGTTCTTGCATAACTTACGATTCCGACCGCAAATTTTCACGAAAACGCTCAAAAGGTCAATATAAACTCCATATCGAGGGCTTAGCGCAAAACTATTGTATCTGCATTTTCAAGATTTTTCAGGAGAAGCAAATAACTTTCCTATTTTCTTGATATTATGGCAATACTTTACATCTTTACATATTTTGAAGGCTGAAAGGTGTTTATTTGAACCAAGGCAGTTTTAAACAAATCTATCGCTTAATGAAGGAGACCTTGACCTTTTTTTCAGTTACAATAGTTTTGCATGCAAAAACCTAACTTTTGTATACAGAATTTTGGTGCAAAACTATTGTATCTGCAGTTACAATAGTTTTGCACTGAAAATGTTAAGATTTTGATGTAAATATTGTGTAAATAATGTAGATACAATAGTTTTGCACCAATTCAGAAGAATAGGGATGCACCAATAAAGCCTTCAGAACCATGGAATTTTTATAGAAACATGTTGAAACTTAATACATATGACTCGCAGAAGACTGGCCCAATCAATAACATTGACTAAATCCTGGCTGTCATTGATATGTGGCTTTAAAAATTCTGTTATATAAATAATAACTATGCATATAACAAGTATAGCTTTTACGAAAAGCTAGGTCTATGCTAATGAGAATGTCTAGAGTTATATCCCAGTTGAGTCTAGAGTTATATCCCAGTTGAAATGGGAGGAGGAGCCGACAAAAAAAATTCCCAGAAATGTGTTTTATGCAATTAACCGTCTTTGCCAATATTCTAATTGCCAGTCTGCACCCAGGATCTTGTGGATTGAAGATTTAATAATGTCAAAGCTGCAAATGCTGTAATTTTGTCAAAAAGTTCCTTTTTATCTTTCAAAAGGCACATGTGCAACTTCAATCAATATGCTTGTGACAAAAACTGTTGGAGAAGTTATAAAAAAATCAACGTTCCTACACTTTACTTAAGACTTATTGAAGATTAACCCGAAAATTTTGCAAAATTTTTTAGATGCCAGACCTGAAGGCTCCTGAGGAGATTATAGGATGGCAGTAGTCCATTGTGGTCGAGAGTTTATAGATGTATATTTTGTATTAGCCTGTACAAAATGACAGCAAATATGGGCTTGTACAAATGTGATAGCAATTCTGTGCCAGGGGCATCTTTTTGTGTGAATGATATTACTATACTTGTAATGGACCGCTTATTTCTTCTTGTGAAAGCTTATACTAGTTAAAGGTCAACCAGCATTGTGGGTGACTAATGGCTGTACTTCCGTGATAAACCGAACATCTACAATGTCTACGCCCATGGGCGCAGACAATAAGTTAAAGCAATACAATCACACAAAATGGATCATTCAGAATAATATTGGGTGACCGTATCCTACCATATTTAACACTAACCTGTCCACCTTATTTGGGTATGCTAGCCTACCTTATCATACCTTACCCTAAAGTAGGACCTACCCTACCCTAGTGTACAACAGGGCATTTTAGGCTATGGAAGGGTACCCCTCCCCACCCCAATACCATAAGTAAGAGAATGATATTACTTGAGCTATCCTATTCTGGCTTCTGGGGTAGGGTATGGGAGGAGAGCCTCACTTAACCCTAACCTAGCAGTGCCTAAACTAGCCTACTATATCCTATCTTATCTATCCCACCCTAAGGTAGAGACTACCATACCTACTTTGCCATACCTTACTGGTTTGTGAAGTGTTCCCTACCCCTACCCTCACCAGTAGGGTGACCATACACCACCCCACTTTACCCTACCCTACTGAGTTACCTACCCTTACCTAGCCTAAGGTAGGCTTGGTTACCCTACATCCTACACTAACCAGTAGGGTGACTATACCTTACCCTTTTCAACACCATCCTGCCTACCAGCTACTCTCCAATGCTCTCTTGTGTTAATTTTATAACAAAAAATAAAGATGTGCATCTAGATTATTACCATAATCATATCTTTCAGTTTCAGTAATTTTCCAAATTATCAGGCTTGCAATTTACTGATATTTACCGATACAGTTTTCTGTATCAAACAAATATTCAACATGGTAGCATTTTTTTTTTTTTTTTGGCGTCTTGTTACTTCGTTACGTCACAGTCCCGAGATCAATATGACATCAGACCTATCCCAGTAAGTGATGTCACATTGACACATGCTATATTTTCTGTCGGCGACATCACAGAGTGCTGCCGAATAAAAATGGCCGATGAGTGAGTGTTTATTATAATTGTTTGCATGGTGGTCTTACGACTAGGGTATACCAGCCTATCCTTAGCCTATCCTTCCCTACCCAACCTCCATCTATGAATATACCCTACCTTTTTCAACATCAATCTGCCTACCAGGAAGGGTAGGCTAGCTTACCATTAGCCTATCATGCCCTAGTAACCCTACTCTACCCTACCCCTAATTAGGGAAGTGTGTACCCTACCATACCATATGGTACCATAGTGTAGGTGGAATAGGGAAGGGTATCCTACCAGAAGGGTCACTGTACAAACTCTATCGAACAACATACTGCCTATCAGGCTAGCCTGGCCTGGCTAGAATAGCCTTGCCTACCATATCCCGCCTTAAACCATCCTACCCTAAGATAGGTTAAGGTAATGGCAGCTATGCCTACCCTACCCTGGGGTTGGGTACAGTCTGCCTACTTGTTAGGGTAGGGTACAGTCCCTTACCAGTTTGGTAGGCCCTATCCTAGGGTAGGATATGACTGTGTAGGCTAGGCAAAGCTAGGGTTAAGTGACCCTACCCTATCCTACCCTACCCTAAGTAGGGTTGTGTTTGATAGAGTAGGTATAGTCATTCTTTGCATTAGAGTAGTGGAAGGCTACCCTTCCTTAGCCTACCCTACACTATGGTACCCTGGGGTATGTTAGTGTTGGTGGTTGGCACTTCAATGGTTAGGGTATGGTAAGGTAGGGTCCTTCTATGGAAGGGTCAACCATACCCCACCCTATCAGTTAGGACAGCCTGCCTTACCTTGTAGACAGGATGGACTGCTCTACACTAAGGTACCTATGGGCAGGCTAGGGTATGAAAGGGTATACTATCACTAGCCTAACTGGGAGGATGAATATCCCTGTCCTACACCACACTACATACCCCTTAGCATACCCTATCCCCACCAAGGGTAGGGATTACCCTATCCTATGGTGCCATAGTGTAGGCTCAGTGATGGAAGGGTACCCTAACTAGGAGAAAGACTACATGTTAGGGTAGGGTAGTGTAGCCTAACATCAATGTATTAGCACTGCCTTACCTAGCCAACCATATCCTACCTTACCTATCCTACCCTAAGGTAGATTTGTTTGTTTGTATTGGAGTTTAACGGGCCAGTCAAGATTATGTTAGGTCATTTTTGAGCGGGTCAGTTTACCTATCCACACTTTTCCTGGGCAGGCTATTTTGAAAGTATTTGAGGGTCACTGATGGGGCCTAATGGCCTAAACTAGCTAGTCTGGCCCAGAAAAACATGTGCATTCCATATTTTCCAGTTCTGTGGTGTATTCCTTGCTTCCAAAGGATAACCCTTTTGTAGAACATATTTAACGTCACTGCTGCTGATGTTTGGGAATGTGTGGCTGCCGTAAAATGTCTCCCTGCCCTACATCATAGTGTAGTTTATATTTTCTTGTCCATTTGGATCATTGATTCCATTTTCAGTCCGGCTCACAAGGTACTGAAAATGTGAAAATATTCCACAGTGACCTTTCCAGTGCTATCTTGGTTTCAATCATTATTAACATAAACCTGATCCCCAAAACCCTGAATCTTGCAGTAAAATAAATAAACTTTCATTTGGACTGAGAGAGCTGTTTATACTTGCTTTGTGCTGAATTTAGTACATTTATTGTAGTTCTAACTTGCTTGTTGATACTTTTAATTTGCTTTTTTTTTTGGGGGGGGGGGGGGGGATTGGGGGGTTGGGGAGGGGTTTGAAGGGGTGTTGTAAGATGGAGTTGTTTGGTTTAAGCATTTTTGAAAAATACCTAACATCATGAAAACACGCCGATATAATGTTGACCCCCTTGAACCCCACTTTTATATAGTAAACGGGGGTTTACAGGGGTAAGCCTTATTTTTCTTATTTTTGCTCTAAAATATAGATTGTGGGTACTCGTTAGAACCGCCTCAATGAGGCGGTTCTAACGAGTACCCAAAACCTATATTTTGAGCAGAAATAAGAAAAATATTACACTTTTACCTCTTAAAATGTTAATTTTTTCGGCAGTAAAGTTTACCATGCATTTGTATAGGCATGTTTTGGTAAAGAAATGCACTCAATAAAAGACTGTGCATGGCTTGTAAGCATCAGTAGCCAAGGACCCTTTTATAATGCCAGTCACTTATATGCTCCTGATAATGTGAGGTATTTACAATTAATTAACCTTTTTGTACCAAATGGGCAGATGGACTTTTCCTTCTTATATATAGCAGGAGTTCATTTCAAAATTTAGGGATGTCAGGTTGTGTTTTCTTCAAAATTTATTTGGAAACTGGCTGAACTTTTTGCAAACAGTGTAGGCCCTGATCAGACACTGCGTTCTGTGGCATCTGATATGGGCCTGCACTGTTTGGCAAATACCCGTTTTGGGTTTCTGGTACCAAATGGGTTAATAAACTAGAATTACGCAGTCAATGGCACGCCATAGCATATCCCAACTCCACTACATAATCTACTCATCATGCCGTTCACTTTGATACGTTACACTTTGATTTTTGACCCCCGCGGGCCCCACCCCCTGGACCTATCCCTAGGGGTGTGATCAAAATTCCGAAAGTGTCATGCACTCCCCAGTCCAAAGATCTATCAGTTCCCAAAGTTTCAAGTGGGGATAATGATCAGTATGTGCTGGCCTTTCTATTGAGAGTTTAATATAATTTGAGTGGTCATATGGTTTTGCAGAACTACATGCAATAGTCTGTTGCATGCAATAGTCTCCGGCCCCCAACGATCGGGGCTTGAAGAAATAGATGGGCTGCATGATGCTTCCACGCAGAGCTGAAACTGATTACACGTGTAAACTGCTAGAGAATCTAAGCCTGCACAGGCAAAGCGATCCGAGTCAGACCGTCCACGCTTATAACATTTAACCCTTTTGGTTTCATTGGGCGTCAGGGCTTGAGATGTCATTTCATCTCAATGTTAGTTAAAAATCCTACAAAATTGTAAACAAGGTCCCCAAAATGATCTGTACACTGTTGACAGGGACGTTAAGACTCAAATCAAACAAACAAAAACATGCAATAATCTATTGCAAATTCATTGTGCATAGCTTCATATATATTGGCAATTACATGTAATACTGTTTATATCAAAAACTCATTTTTGATTTTTATAATTATATACAATGTTGATGAACATCAAATAAATTTCAGTAATTTAGTTGCATTCAACACTAACCTGCCCTTGTGAGACGCCAAATTCTGCAACGGAAGGTCAGGTGGTTTTTCTCCGGGTACTCCGGTTTTCGCCCACCTCTGATTAACGACCGGCTCGATATGAGTGAAATAATCTTAAAACCCAAACCAAAAAAAAAAAAAAAAAAAAACTAACCTGCCCAACTGAATCTTTCAGTTTTCACTTTAAAGAGCAACAAGGTTTACCCGGTTTTGCCAAGTGCCCTAAGAGGCAATACAGGCTCAGATTATATGCAGCAAAATGCAACATGTAATCATTGGTTGGATGAAAATAAATAAATAAATAGATAAATAAATAAATAAATTTGCAATCAATGATAAGAGTACAAATGGATTTGTATCTGTCCATAGTACAAGGTAGAACAGTCCATTAGGCAGCAATAGATTATCAGGGACATTGTTTCTTATTTCATGTTAGAAACAAATGTTGTGGGTATGTTAAAATCCCCTGCAAGAGGCAATTCAGACTGAATTAGAAAAAGTACCAACAGAAATAAGAAAAAAAATGTAACTTATTTTGTTGGTTGTATTTGTTTGTTTGGTTTGAGGTTTAACGTCCCCGTCAACACTGTGAAGGTCATTTTGGAGACGTTGCTTCCAATTTTGTGGGACTTTTACCCGACATTGAAATGATATCTCAAGCCCTGTCACCCAATCAACCAATAGGGTTTATAAGCATGGATGGACTCCCACCGCTTTGCCTGTGCAAGCTTAGATCCTGTTAGCGGTTTACCAGTACTCTTGTGCGGGCCGGATTCAGCTCTGTGTGGAAGCATCATGCAGCCCATATATTTCTTCAAGCCTCTATGGGCGAGGGCCGCACTTATTTTGTTGGATCAAGGAGCTTATGACTGTGATGAACTCTTGGTTGGATAAATAAACATGTTTGGGAATGTAACAGGTCGACCATGTAGCTCAATAGCTCCGTCAGTATAGCGTTCGCACGGTATGTCAGAGGCCCTGGGTTTGAGTCCCGGTTGAGCCATGTTCTCTTGCCTCCCCTGTTTTTTGTTTGTTTGTTTGTTTTGAGGTTTAACGTCCCCGTCAACACTGTAAAGGTCATTTTGGAGACGTTGCTTTCAATTTTGTGGGACTTTTACCCGACATTGAGATGAAATGACATCTCAAGCCCTGTCGCCCAATGAAACCAATAGGGTTTATTAGCATGGACGGTCCGCCTCGCACCGCGGTTCCTGGACAGGCTTAGATCCTCTAAGCGGTTTACCAGTACTAGTATCCGGGCCGGATTCAGCCGTCTGCATGGAAGCATCATGCCGCCCATATCCACTGTTTTGCCTTCAATTACTATTAAAATGTCTAAGTGACCAAATTTGACCTTGACGTAAAACAGGTCAGTGTCAACTAAAGGTCATCATTTGAACAAACTTGGTAGGGCCCGAGTTCCCAATGCTATATAACAAGTTTCAGGGTCATCGGCCATTTGGTCATCCGCCATTTGAGAAGAAGAATTTAAAGGGTTTTATTATATATTGGCATGGCAGCCATGTTATTCATAAGTTCTTACGACCAAGCTTTGTTCCGCATTCCCATAGAGGCTCCAGCTGACCAAGAAGTTTCAGAGGAGATGTCGTTTGAAAATGCTGACGCCGACGCATGCGTGGACGCCGAAGGTGGACCACTGCCTATACAATAAGTTCCCTGGAGCCTTTCAGCTCTGTTGAGCTAAAAACCTGATAATTTAAAAAGACTAGAAAGCATTTTAGTCAGCCTGGAAAGTTTTACCGGCCTCTGAAGCTAGCAGAGAAGCAGACCGACTCTTAATCATTAGGTCTCTCATCGATGTTGTTCGAGCTTAGCAAGAAGCACATGTGAGACGCCAAGTTTTGCAACGGAAGATCAGGTGCTTTTTCTCCGGGTACACCAGTTTACGCTCACCTCTGATTAACGATGGCTCGATATAAATGAAATAATCTTGAAAAGTCTGTAAAACCACAAAATACGTACATATATATATATGTTCAGCGCAAAGTAAGAATCGGTACAATTCTAGAATTGTCTTGCGCAAAGTAGGAATTCCTACTTTGTTGCGCAATTCTAGAATTGTACCGGTACAATTCTAGAATTGCGCAAGGGATTCGAATGTTATATGAAACAGGTAAATGTCTCTGCGCAAAGTGGGAATCTTTTGGACAAAGTGAGAATCGAATGTTTCATCCGTATGGAGAAAGTGGGAATACTAATTTTCGTATTTGGGACAAAGTGAGAATCGAATTTTCATCTGTGGGAATAGCATTTATCATCTGTATAGTCTGGGTAACATTACTTTGATGGTTTTGTGAGTAGAAAATTATTTGCGATTGTAGGAGCTGAATGTTTTGTATATTACATGTACACAATGTATTTGCTAATTTCACTTTTTATTTTTCAAATCGGTAAGTCAAAAAAGACATTATCAACACGTGTGATTAATTTCAAGTATGAAAAGAGGACCATCATCGTCTTAACGACTTCAATTGGTAATTATCTATGCCTTATTAATGCAAACAAACTATTTGGAAATAAGGGATTATCTGCACTCATTATCATTGAGTAAGCACGGCATAGCATTATTTTAAAGAAAATCAAAACTTATCGCTTTTTGGTCTCATCACGAAAACACGCGAAAACACGAAAAGTCTGACCCCTCCAACCCCGACTCTTATATAGTGAACCTTATTTTTCTTACTTCTGCTCTAAAATATAGATTGAGGGCTTCCGTGGCCTAGTGGATAAGAGCGCTGACTATTAATCATTAGGTCTCTCACCGCTGTGGTTCGAGCCTGGCTCGGATCATATGTGAGACGCCAAGTTCTGCATCGGAAGGTCAGGTGAATTTCCTTCGGGTACTCCGCTTTTCGCCTACCTCTGATTGACGATCGGCTCGATATGAGTGTAATAATCTTGATACACCCAGGGCCGTAAACCAAACCAAAAAAAAAAAAAAAAAACGAAAAAAAAAAACAAAAAAAACGTAGATTGTAGTTATTCGCTATGATGCGGCTCTAATGAGTACCCACAATCTATGTTTTGTGCAGGAATAATAAAAATATTTCAATTTTCATCAGATAATGTTCGTTTCTTTTTCCGTAGTAAAATTTACATTGGATTTGAATAAGCCTGTTAATATGCTGACCTGCCCACAGTGGCTCGAACTACCCACAATGTTTCCTGCCCCACAAAGTATATGGGCATTTGAAGCTCGATTGGACACACATTCATTTCTATATCTGCTGATAAACATAGTTCATGAGTGGAACCACTCGAGCACCTAAATCTATGTGGAGAACAGAAAAAAAACTTGTGATGTCGAACACGACAACCCCTACCTTTAAAAATTGTGTAAATCCAGATCAGCTGGCTTCTAAAGAAGACATCTGATCAGGATCTACTCTGTTTGCCACTGTTTGTGAATTGAACAGATATCTATTAAGTAATTTGATTGGTTGATAGTCAAAAATGGGCGTGGCTTAATTTATTCAGCAGGATACGAGTTAAAAGGTCAGTACAAGTTACGATCTAAATGTATCTGTCTGAATGATATTTGTAGCTGGTATGTTGGCTAGCACGTCAGATTCACAATTATCTGATTAATCCGGAGGTCGTGAAAGCGAATCCCGGCTCGGCCACTTTCTTTCGTAGATATTTGGTTTTCTCCCCAACGCTGATACAAGTAGGACAGGTTTCAGCTACTGGCTAGAGAAAGAGCACTGGGTACCGGTTAGCCGCTTAGAAGGTCTAAGCCTGCCCAGAAACTATGTGGTCAGGGTTACCTGATCAATAATGCATGAAATGAACACTTGTGTAAGATCTTTTAGTTTTCACTTGTTAAATATCAAAACCGGGAAAAATGTGAAATCAACCTAAAATGCGTAATAAACTAGACAATATATCAAGTCAACTCTCATCAAGAGGGCCCAAGAACGAAATTAACAGTACGAATTATGATTGTCACATTTCTGCTCAAAACATACATTGTGGGTACTCCTTATAACCGCTTCAGTGAGGCGGTTTTAATGAGTATCCTCAATCTATGTTTTGGAGTAGAAATAAGAAAAAAATAATGCATATCCTGCAAACCCCAGTTTTACTTTTTTACCTCCAAAAAAATGAAAACTTTCAGATAAAATGTTCTGATATTTTTCATATTTCTGCTCAAAACAATGTTGGTACTCCTTATAACCGCTTCAGTGAGGCGGTTTTAATGAGTACCTACAATCTATGTTTTGGAGCAGAAATAAGAAAAAAATAATGTTTTACATGTTTTACCTCCAAAAAATGAAAAGTTTCAGATAAACTCTCATCAAGAGGGCCCAAGAACGAAATTAACAGTACGAATTATGATTGTCAAAAAGCGAATAATTATGTTCTTTTTTACCTCCAAAAAATGAGAACTTCCAAATAAAATTTTCTGATATTTTTCATATTTCTGCTCAAAACATGCATTGTGGGTACATCTGCCTATGATATCAGCGGCGTCACGCATAAAAGGTACTTAGCGTATATCCGTAAATTGATCACATAAATGCACATGTGCAAAGTCTCACTGAGGCCAGATATTTGATTCTTTGTCTGAACCTTCCTCTAGTCCCATATATTCTTCATGCGTACAGCGAAGGCTCTAAGGACATTTTATGCGTGATGCCGCTCATGTTCTTATAAGAAAATTAAAATGGAATGTCCATGAGGTAGAGGCGAAGTTTGGACTACATTTTATAGAGTGATTTTTACCACCAGGGATCAGTTTCCATATGAATGTGATAAAATCCCGTAATAATATTTTACTATTCTCACTTTGTCCCGATTCCCACTTTACGCAGAGGCAATTCCGATACTGTAATAGCGCAAGGTAGGAATTCTCACTTTGTCCGGATTCCCACTTTGCGCAGAGACAATTCCGGAATTGTATTGCGCAAGGTAGGAATTCTCACTTTGCGCAACAAAGTGAGAATTCTTACTTTGCGCAGGACAATTCTAGAATTGTACCGATTCTTACTTTGCGCAGAACATATACATTGAAATTCCGCTATGAAGACCACCAAATTTTAAGACAAATTCTGCTTTAAAAAGCTTATTTTGAAGGCTGCACTTAATCTTTCTTTGTGTTTTCTGCCCACAGTGTCCGCTGGTCAGAGACCACCTTTGGGCTTTTGAACAGTCCCAAAGGTGGTCTTAATACTGGAATTTTACTGTATATATAAAAACTTGGAAAGCTATTACTTCTACATGGAAATATGAAATTCAAAGGTTGGGGATGGGGTGCAGTGGTAAGAGCGCTGACCCTGAATCATTATTATGGTTTGAGTCTAGCGCTTTGTTCATAAGTGACAATGCAAAGTTCTGTCTGCAGATGTGTCAGGTAGCTTTTCATCCACCTGAAAAATTGTATCCGCTCAAAATGATTGAATGAATCTTGAAAGGGCTTTAATTTCCAAAATAAGAAGTACTTTATAGTGTTTTTATTTGACCTGAAATCAAGCATTTGATCCTTTTCTCTTGTATCAGCCCAAACACTGAAGGCATTATAGCGGTATGCCAAGTATATAAGGACAAAAAAGTAAAATACATTGGCTGTTACAAAAATATATTTTGAATAAATTCTATGAATTTCTTTACATGTTTTATTCCTGTCTTTATCACACAGTGACAATTACAATCATGCTTTGCTGCAGAGCTGATAATAATCCTCTAAGGTAGTATATGCCAATAGTTGTAGAGCATAAAATATTCCAAAGATATGAGAAAGTGAAACTATTAATGTACAGTTATAATAACACCCTGAGTGATGATGAGGTCAAATGATTTCTGGAGCTTTCTGAACCTTGTGAGCCGGACTGTTTTGGAATTTTGAAGGTATTTGAGGGTCACTGATGGGGCCTAATTGGCCAAAACTAGATAGTCTGGCCCAGAAAAAAAAGTACATTCCATATTTTCCAGTTCTGTGGTGTATTCCTTGCTTCCAAAGGATAACCCTTTTGTAGAACGTATTATACCTAAGCGGCTAACCAGTACAGTGCACATTCTTTCACCAGAAACTGACAACTGCCCTTCTTGATTAGAATCAGCGGAAGGGAGAGAATGACGGTAGAAAAGGTTTCATGATAAATCTCCACGAAAGAATGTTACCAACTCTGGCAGGTATCAAACCTGCGTCTTCCTGATCACCAGTCAAACGCGCATCCGACTGAGCTACCGAGGCCGGCACCCTAAGGTAGAGCCTACCGTACATACTTTACTATACTCTGCTGGGTAGGGAAGGGTACCCTACCCTCACCAGTAGGGTGACCCACCTTACACTAACCTAGGGTAGGTGTTACCCTACCAAATCTTAGTTGCCTACCCTAACCTAGCCTAAGGTAGGGTAGACTAGGCTAGGGTACGTTACACTCTACACTAACCAGTACAGCAACTATATACCTTACCTTTTTCAATACCATCCTGCCTATCCTTAGTGTATCATACCCACTTCAAACTAGGTAGCATAGTGTAGGCTAGGCTACACTAGTCTAAGGAAGGGTACCCTACCACTACCCTAATAAAAGGACAACTGTATTTATCCCACACTATCCTGCCTTCCAGGTAGACTATATTAGCCAAGAAACGCTTAACCCCAGCCTAACCCACCTTGCCTACCATATCTTACTCTAGCCTATTCTACCCTAGGATAGGCCCTACTTAACTGGCTAGGGTAGGGTACCCTAACAATCAAAGATGGTTAGTTTATACTAATTTATTTTAGTTCGATTGCGATGAAAGCTTAAAGCTTATTGAATCGCTCTCGAACACTCATTCCGGGTGTTTTCACGCGCGCGAGAGAGATGGTTGACAGTGGCCATGTGATCTCAAAGGAGCTATGATATTAATTGCAACCATATTTGTCAACAAACTGGAACCAGACTTGTTGGCTTACAAAGTATGTAACAGGTATGCTGATTTTGTTTGTTTGATTTGATGTGTAACGTCCCCGTCAACACTGTAAAGGTCATTTTGGAGAGGTTGCTTCCAATTTTGTGGACTTTTACCCGACACTGAGATGAAATGACATTTCAAGCCCTGTTGCCCAATGAAACCAATAGGATTTATTAGCATGGACGGTCCGCCTCGCACCGCGGTTCCTGGAGAGGCTTAGATCCTCTAGGCGGTTTACCAGTACTAGTGTGCAGGCCAGTTCAGCTCTGCGTGGAAGCATCATGCAGCCCATATATTTCTTCAAGCCCCTATGGGCGGGGGCTGAACAGGTATGCTGAACACAGTACAGATATGCTCCAGTGGAGTGGCAAAGTCCAAAATAATTTTAGAACTGACATAAATAAAATTATAAATAACCATTGTTCCATTATTTTCCTTTTTACGTTTCTGTTCCTTTAATTATTTGAGTGGTGTATTTGCTTAAAATGACAGAATTTCAAGCCAATGACCACAATTTCTTGAAATAAATTCAGAAAACTGAAATTGTTGTATACTACAGCTTATTTGTATCCATTAATTTGGCTTAAATTAGACTTTTGTAACTTTTAATGGTGCAGCCATGTGCTTTTCATTTGGTGCAAAACTATTGTATCTGCAGGTTTTGCTTGAGAAACCTGGCATTGTTGGGTATTTTTTAGTTCAAAACTATTGTAACTGCAGTTACAATAGTTTTGCGCCAACTTCTAATGGCCTTCGCAGATACAATATTTTGAATATTTTAATAACTCCAGAACGGAATGGAATATGTATACAACTCTTTGGTGGAAGATGCAAATCAATATATGCAACCAAAATATAGGAAAAACAGAAAATGGCCAAAATGTCAGTTACAATAGTTTTGCGCTCAGCCCTCGATATAAACTCTTCAATCAACTTTTACCCGACATTTACAGTGCTGACGGGGACGTTAAACCTCAGATCAAACAAACAAACAAAACTTCGCTCTATCTGTAGTATAGCAAGTCGTAGTATTCCATTCATACGGTCAACTCATTCATAGAATTATTAATCCGCGATCTAGATTTTGAGCGAGTTCAGTTGACGTACTAGAGTTAACAAGAGTTGACTTACTCCAAAACGCGCCGTGTAGGATTATTGCTACTGCTATGAGAGTTCGAAGCCTTGCCTGGTAACAACGAATACGGGCGAAGGTGGAAAATTGTAAGTTAAATGCAATCCGAAAATCGATTATTTGCAACTATTTGAAATTTTGGCCACGTGTTGGAAAAATCACGTCCAACTTGTTTTGTTTTGTTTGATTTGAGGTTTAACGTCCCCGTCAACACTGAAAAGGTCATTTTGGAGACGTTGCTTCCAATTTTGTCGGGCTTTTACCCGACAATGACATGAAATGACATCTCAAGCCCTATCGCCCAATGAAATCAATAGGGTTTTAATTTTTTTGGACCCCAATTTGATTTATATCAGTCTATGTATCGACTGCCTATTCGAAAGTTGCAAAATTGCTGTATGTTTCCTCTGGCTTTCTTTGCCGGATCATTACAGGGTTACTGATGAGGCTTTATTAGCCGAAACTACGTAGTATGACCCATCTTCTTTCTTATGAATGTTTTCATTGCTCTTAAAGGAACTCATTTTTGATTTTTATTATTAGCATGGACGGTCATCCTCGCACCGCGGTTCCTGGACTGGCTTAGATCCTCTAAGCGGTTTACCAGTACTAGTGTGCGGGCCGGATACAGCTCTGCGTAGAAGCATCATGCAGCCCATATATTTCTTTAAGCCCCTATGGGCGGAGGCTAACGTCCAACTTGAGAACATGTTTATACTTTCGATTTACTCGAGGGCAAACGATGACATTTTCTTGACGTCAGTAGAGTTCTGAATCTGAATCGTAACTTGTGACGCATCAAACGACATTTGATGCTTCCTGTCGCTTCTAATTGGGGGATCGTGAAGTGGGGCGGGGGGGGGGGGGGGGAATAAAGTCAATGTACAACTTTGTACAAGAGTAAGCCTACTGTCGCCCCTTCTTTTCTTGAGTTAACTTTAGTTGGTCAACTGGTCAAAGCAAACTAGGTCATGACAAAGCTGCGAATCGAGACCAGTTTGAACCATAGGGTTAATTTTATGGCATTTTACTCTGAAGTTAGTTGTTTGTGTAATTGGCTTCCTCAGTTTGACAATCTGCATATCATTTTCACTTATCAAATGATACATGCGCGTCTATTGATAAATATATGGAGGCTTATTTTTCTTGAAGCATAGGAGTGATTCGTCGTCGAGGGGCTCCAGTGTCGATTGACATAAGAGGGTGAGACATAAAAGGTCATCACCTTCTAATAAGTTTATATTCATTTCTTAATTAACCTACGGATTATCCCCCTGTCGTCGTGTTTTAGCTCACCTGGGCCGAAGGCTCCAGGGGAGCTTATAGTATAGTTGGTCCTCCGTCGTCCGTCCGTCGTCCGTCCCTCCACACTTTTGAGCAGCTATATCTCTGCAGCCTGCAGGCTGATCTCAATCATTTCTCATCTGTAGCATGTCTTTGGTGGGGCATTGCTGACATAAACTTTTTTTCGAAATCGCTCTAAAACTTTGGTTCCTATGGCAACCACAAGATCCCATAGACTCACTATGGGAAAATGTTTGTCATCACCGTAGCCCCTTCAGTTTTGATCGGATCTTTCTGAAACTTATGAGTAAGGTGGCTTGGGATAAAAACTCGGATGAGTTCGAAAACCGGCCAAGTCGGCCTATTTATCGTCCCTTTGCTGAAAATGCCGATTTTTGACATTGTCACTATGGTAGCCCTTCAGTTTTGATCGGATCTTTCTGAAACGTATATGTAAGGTGGCTGGGGATAAAACCTCGGATGAGTTCGAAAATCGGCCAAGTCCGCCTATTTATCATAGAGCAACGTCCCTTTGATTGATGAAAATGCCGATTTTTGACCTTGTCATCACGATAGCCCCTTCAGTTTTGGTCGGATCTTTCTGAAACTTATATGTAAGGTGGCTGGGGATAAAACCTTGGATGAGTTCGAAAACAGGCCAAGTCAGCCTATTTATCGTGGAGTTACGTCCCTTTGATTGCTGAAAATGCCGATTTTTGACCTTGTCATCAACGTAGCCCCTTCAGTTTTGATCGGATCTTTCTGAAACTTATATGTAAGGTGGCTTGGGATAAAAATTCGGATGAGTTCGAAAACCGGCCAAGTCCGACCATTTCACATAGTGTTACTTCCCTGTGATTGCTGAAAATGCCGATTTTTGACCTTGTCATCACCGCAGCCCCTTTAGTTTTGATCGGATCTTTCTGAAACTTATTCATAAGGTGGCTGGGGATAAAACCTCGGATGAGTTTGAAAACCAGCCAAGTCGGCACATTTATCATAGAGTTACATCCCTTTGATTGCTGAAAATGCCGATTTTTGACCTTGTCATCACGGTAGCCCCTTCAGTTTTGATAGAATCTTTCTGAAACTTATATGCAAGGTGGCTAGGGATAACAACTCGGATGAGATCGAAAACCGGCTTAGTCGGCACATTTATCATAGAGTCACGTCCCGTTGATTGCTGAAAATGCCAATTTTTGACCTTGTCATCACGGTAGCCCCTTCAGTTTTTATCGGATCTTTCTGAAACTTATATGTCAGGTGGCTGGGCAATAAACCTTGGATGAGTTCGAAAACCGGCTGAGTCGGCCCATTTGTCATAGAGTTACGTCCCTTTGATTGCTGAAAATGCCGATTTTTGACCTTGTCATCACCGTCGCCCCTTCAGTTTTGGTCGGATCTTTCTGAAACTTATATGTGAGGTGGCTGGGGATAAAAACCCGGATGAATTCGAAAACCGGCCAAGTCTGCCTATTTATCATAGAGTTACGTCCCTTTGATTGCTGAAAATGCCGATTTTTGACCTTGTCATCACGGTATCCACTTCAGTTTTTATCGGATCTTCTGAAACTTATATGTATGGTGGCTGTGGATAAAACCTCAGATGAGTTCGAAAACCGGCGAAGTCGGCCCATTTATTATAGAGTTACATCCCTTTGATTGCTGAAAATGCCGATTTTTAACCTTGTCATCACCGTAGCACCTTCAGTTTTGATCGGATCTTCCTGAAACTTATATGTAAGGTGGATGGGGATAAAACCTCGGATGAGTTCGAAAACTGGCCAAGTCGGCCCATTGTATTATAGAGTAACATCCCCTTGATTGCTGAAAATGCCAAAATTTTACCTTGTCATCACCGTAGCCCCTTCAGTTTTGATCGGATTTTTCTGAAACTTATATGTAAGGTGGCTGGGGATGAAACCTCGGACAAGTTTGAATACCGGCCAAGTCGGCACATTGATCATAGAGTTACGTGATTTGATTGCTGAATGAGCCTATTTTCGACCTGGTCATTATTGCTGCCCCTTCAGTTTTGATCAGATCTTCATGAAATTTACAAACAAGTAAGTCAGGCAGAAAAACTCGGAGGGGCTTGAAAACTCATGATGTTTGCCTATTTGTCACAGAGTAACATCCCTTTGATTGCAGCAGTGAATTGCTTATTTTTGAACTTGTCATCACCATGCATAGCCCCTTCAGTTTATAGGAGGTTTAAGGATTCCGTTTATGACGTCATTCTTGCGCAAGCGCAAAGCACTGGCCGTCAGTTGAAACGGCCATCGCTATTCAAACGCATTGGCGGAACTTAAAATGCTAACAATATTCCGACATTTTGAGAGAAAATATACCCGTTTACATTGAACTAATGCCTCGAGAAGGAAAGCATGATATTTTGCTTTTATTACTGAAATCCATTTATCCTGGATCTATCTATCTATCTATCTATCTATCTATCTATCTATCTATCTATCTATCTATCTATCTATCTATCTATCTATCTATCTATCTATCTATCTATCTATCTATCTATCTATCTATCTATCTATCTATCTATCTGTCTGTCTGTCTGTCTGTCTATCTATCTATCTATCTATCTATCTATCTATCTATCTATCTATCTATCTATCTATCTATCTATCTATCTATCTATCTATCTATCTATCTATCTATCTATCTATCTATCTATCTATCTATCTATCTATCTTATCTATCTATCTATCTATCTATCAAACTAATGAGTGGACTGACGGACGGGCGTCGAGTCAACGTTGGTTTGACGTCATGCCGTCGACACCCACTCCAACACACTTCAATGTCACATGACCTTTGGGATGAGAGAGAGAGAGAGAGAGAGAGAGAGAGAGAGAGAGAGAGAGAGACTGACAAACTGTAAGTACACAGACTGACGACAGACATACCGACTGACTGAATGACTGACTTACAGATGAACGGACGGACAGTTAGACAGAAAAATAAACATACTGACAGTCGAAAAAAACAACAACTAATGAGTAGACTGACAGACGGGCGTCAAGTAAACGTTGGCTCGACGTCATGCCGTCGACACCCACTCCGAATCACTTCAATGTCAAGTGACCGTTGATATGAGAGAGGTTTGACTGATCCCTGTATCCAAGAAGATATTATACAACTAAGCTAATAAGCCATTAATCCTTTTTATATCAAATGGAATCTTCAGCAGGAGTCCATTTCAAAATTTAGGGGTGTCAGGTTGTGTTTCTTCAAAGTTTATTTGGAAAATGGCTAAACTTTTTGCAAATAGCGCAGGCCCTGATCAGACGCCGCGTTCTGTGGCGTCTGATCTAGGCCTCCACTATTTGCCAGGGTACCCGTTTTGGGTTTTCTGGTTTTTGTTTTTGTTTTTATTTGAGGTTTAACGTCCCCGTCAACACTGTAAAGGTCATTTTGGAGACGTTGCTTCCAATTTTGTGGGACTTTTACCCGACATTGAGATGAAATGACATCTCAAGCCCTGCCGCCCAATGAAACCAATAGGGTTTATAAGCATGGACGGGCCGACACGCACCGCTTTGCCTGGACAGGCCTAGATCCTCTAAGTGGTTTACCAGTACTCGTGTGCGGGTCGGTTTCAGCTTAGCTTGGAAGCATCATGCAACCCATATATTTCTTCAAGCCCCGATGGGCGGGGGCCGTTGGGGTTTCTGGTACCAAATGGATTAATGTAAGGGCTGGGCAGGTTGAACAAATCTACAAACCTACCAGATTTTACTGCAAAATCTTGCACTTGCGAAGGAGTGTTTCATTCTCATGCACTGAAAGGGTGTTCTTTGTTTGTTTTGAATTTAATGTTCCAATCCCACTGAGTCTTGATGGGTCCGAGCACTGGGCAAATGACATCTTATAAAGCGACGCCGTATTATCCCCAACGCAACGTTCTGACGTTTCATCGACATAGCAAAGTCAAATTCAGTGCATCGCTTTGATGTTGATTTGATGTACGTTGTTGACACGTTAAATCATGTGGGTTGACGTGGACTTATTTAACGACAAACTGTAAGTTACATTTACCTATGCTCGATAATTGCTGGTACGCTAAGAGAGAGAGAGAGAGAGACAGAGAGAGAGACAGAGAGAGAGAGAGAGAGAGAGAGAGAGAGAGAGAGAGAGAGAGAGAGAGAGAGAGAGAGAGAGAGACAGATAGAGAGAGACAGAGAGAGAGAGAGAGAGAGAGAGAGAGAGAGGACCCTGTTGGGTCGTACGTACAATATATTTTTAAGAGCAATAACACTGGATTTGCGGCGAAATTTCACACCTGTCAGCGTATCAGTGTTTCTTCCATTATCTTACATTAGAATTCGCCAAAAGTTTAAAAGAATTCCACTGTGCTACGCTGTAATTATTAACACTTTATCTGTCCCACTGCCTTGAAGCAATACGGCCGTTGACGGCCAGGGCTTTCCCCGTTCTATTTTTAGAACCGGGAGTACGTCACGAAAAAAGCTCCTATATCGGATCTTCTTAGCAAGTCAAGAATAAAAGCTTGAATGAGTTTGGAAACCGGTGAGGTCAGCCTATTTATCATAGAGTTACATTCTACTTGATTTGCAGAAAATGCTTACCCTGTCATCACCATGTCCTCCCATAAATCCTTCAGTAGAGGTACTTTGAATCTGTTAGCTCAGGTGAGCGATACAGGACCAGCTTGGTCCTCTTATTTGTTCCTGCTAGACAGAACTCCCAACTCCCAAAGCAAGCTTGATTGAACTCAAGTTAACTCTAATAGTGTGGCACGAGGCATAACCCACGTGTCTGGGTGTAGCTATAGTTAACTCTAGAAAGTCAACCAAACTCGCTCTTAATAACTAGGCCAGGTCAGCTGCAAAACGAGACCAATGTTAAACCTAGATCCATTTTATGGCATTTAACTCTGAAGTTCATTGTTTGTGTATTTTGCATCCACAGTCTTTTTTTCAATCTGCAAGGCGCGTCTATTCACTTATGAGGACCTATTTTTCTTGAAACAGAGGAGTGATGCGGTATCAAGGGAATTCTTTGGAGTGTTGCCATAAGAAGGTGAGACCTGAAAGGTAAAAAAATAAGTAAATAAAATAAAAATAAAAATAAATAAATAAATAAAGGAGACGCGTATTCAAATATACCAGAGAGAGGGGGAAAAAGAAGAAACACTACCACTGAGGGGAAAAAAACAGAAGAGAAGAAGAAGAAGAAGAATATCTGCTCGATAAGGCGGATCCAGCCGCCCGAGCTCCGATGGGGAGTAGGAGAATTAATAATGTAGTACCCCGTAGACCCCAGTTTTACTGTTAAACGAGCGGTCTAAGAGGGTCTAGTCGTGTTTGCCAGTTGTATACAGAAATCCGAAGAAAAAGTGTAAGTTGTAACAACGATAGTACAACATAAACGATCGTAGTACTCCATTCATGCCGTCAACTCATTTATGCATTTCAATACGCGTCAAATAATCACACAATAGACAGCTTCGAAAATTAAGCAGCGCACGAGATCGTTCTAGATTTGGAAGGCGTTGTAATTGTCAATCATTGAGCGCATGAATGGATTTACGACTACTACACAGGTTTGTCTGCGAAAGAAAATTTGAATCCTTATGAGGAAAAAGGGGGTTAGAAATGCAGTCTTACAATTTTAGCACTTCTTAACTAACAAAATGCTATTAACCTCAATTTTGCTAACACTAACATATTTGGGAAAATCTCTAAACTAGCATTGATGCCAGAGATTTTCACTATATTTTTCCTAAGGCGCGATAACTTATGCGGGAGCATTTTTGCTTTACCACTACTCCTCAGAGGCTTCTTATTTTACCTCCTTTATTCTATGCCGACAGTTTAGACACTGCGTGAAGTGGAGCGTGATAGCTCAGTGGTTAGTGCACTTGCCTCTGATGCTAGAGGTCCCGGGTTCGATCCCCGGCAGCGGCGATAAAATTTCGGTGTCCGAACACGCTCCATTGGTATCGTTTGCAGGGATTAATGTCATAAAGTGCACCGTTCTTCGGATCGGGACGTTAACTGGAGGCACCCTGTGCAGGGAGAACCATCCCCTATGCAGGTTAAAGATCCCTGCCGTAATTACATGATTACTGTGTAGGCTTTCATCCTGCAAAAACCTGGGGCCAGTTTCATCAATAAACATCGTACGATTAATCTTAAATTGTTCTTACGCACTTTTTGAAGAACTGCGTACGTCAGTTTCATCAAAACATCGCAAAGTGTTCGTACGAGCTAAATTTGCGTTTCACTAAAATATGTCGCAATTTTGAATATGCGCTTAAACAGGGCTGTAACGTAAAAAAAGTGGACCGTGAAAAAATGAGACATTTCCGCCACTGCGCATGCGCAACACATTTGCTCCGCCTACCTTAGATACGTTTTATCGGATTGCTATTTGCTTAATTATCGTGTAGTCTGGCAGTTACCTCCCCTCATTCGCCCTGTTAGCGAGCTTTAAGGTGAGTTCTCCTTGTAACAGCGTTTGCAGATGGAACAGACACCACCACCAAGTTACTTTCAGTTTTAAAGTCTGTAACAATGTATGACTTCTTAAAATTCTCACATCAGTTTCTTTTGTATTCTTTTGCAGCATGTATTAGAAGAAGCATCATGTGTCAGGGACATGATATTTCAGTGAGGCAGCACTATAAAAGTGAGCATTGAGCTCCCTGTCACAATCAGACACCGTCGTGATATGACTGAAAAATTGTTGAAAATTACGTTAAACCTCAATTCACACACACACGCACGCACGCACGCACACCTTCTTAACCTTCTGTACAATTGTACAACGACCCATCATTATTCTCACATTACGATTTCACACCCGTGCAATTTCTTTTTCCATGCAAATTTGTGATATTTGTCTTTTTTTTACTCCTAAAATAGGTTGCGGGTGCTCGTACGAGTACGCATGACCTATATCTTAGAACAGAAAAAAAGCAAAATAACTTATACCCCTGTAAACCCCAGTTTTCTCTAAATAAAGTGGGGTTTAGAGGGTTTTAATTTCACGGACTTTTAACATGAAGAAAGGTGTTAGAGATATTGTGTTGCCAAGATTATATTCTCAGGGATGATAACTAAAATACCATGACACCCGGAGTTATGGTTCTTGCTCATAACACGTCTTTTTCCCTCAGGTTTTCTTTGTTTGAATTAGTGTTTTACGTCCCCATCAACACTAATTAGGTTATTTTTGAGAGGTGGCTTCAGTTTTGTGGGACTTTTACCCAACATTGATATGAAATGACATCTCAAGCCCTGCCACCTGAACAAGCCAGGAGGGTTAAAATATATAAATGACGTTCCGATTTACAACACTTCGCGTAGTCAGGCTTAGATCCTCTTAGCGGTTTAACAGTAGTCCTGTGCGGTCTGTTTCAGCTATGTGTGCAAGCAAGATGAACCCAATCTATTTCTCCAAGCCCCGATGGGCGGGGCGTAAATCTTCACCTCGTGTTGGTTGGTTGATTTGAGGTTTAACGTCCCCGTCATCACTGTAAAGGTCATTGCGGAGACGTTGCTTCCAATTTTGTTGGACTTTTACCCAACACTAAGATGAAATGACATCTCTAGCTATGTCGCCCAATGAAACCAAAAGGGTTTCTTAGCATGGACGGTCCGCCTCGCACCGCGGTTCCTGGACAGGCTTAGATCCCCTAAGCGATTTACCAGTACTAGTGTGCGGGCCGGATTGCGCTCTGCGTGGAAGCATCGTGACTAAAAAGTGAAGCACCCGATCAAACAACATATTTTGCGGCATCGGAACTGTTATATAGTCTATGGTCTAAATTTGATATGTCAGGCTAATACGGGTTAATCGGCGTCTAACCTGGGTTTGCACTGTTTGCCAGTCCTGAGAGAAACGCTTAGCTTACGACGTTAAAGTGGCGTCTGACCTGGGTCTGTGCCATTTGCCTTAGTCCTA
The DNA here is from genome assembly GCA_963580285.1 of Lucinisca nassula. Taxonomy (NCBI): domain Eukaryota; kingdom Metazoa; phylum Mollusca; class Bivalvia; order Lucinida; family Lucinidae; genus Lucinisca; species Lucinisca nassula. The sequence goes on along the minus strand of OY757019.1, from coordinate 66,672,344 downwards.
TAGTAGAAGCGAAAGGCTAACGCTGGTTAAGCAATGTCTGATCTCGGTCTGCATTGTTTGCCTAAGCCTTGAAATGGTTATACTACTCGTCTCATTGACCAGGGTTAGTTGGTTCCATCTCGGGCTTCTCCAGACTTGAGGATATTAAACCGAGATCCCGTATCATTATGACCTTAGCTGTTGTTAGGACGTAATTCTCAAAGACATACGCAACCCATATAAGCTTAGTGTCTCTTAGGGCATAGGCAAACAGTGCAGACTTAGCTCAGATGTTCCTCAACCCAATTAAGCGCAGCATATCTGTTTAATGACAAAGGCAAACAGTGCAGACCAGATGATGCCCCGTATTTTTACATTGGCAATGGGAAAGAACTGTGTCTATTATGCAACAAATCACGGTGCGGAAAAGCGGGCCGAGTGAAATCATTAAAAGCTGCAAATTTATGACGCCATACTTAGATTCGTAGACGTTAGACGGTGTAATGTCACTGTCTAGCACCGACAACGTTTCAAAAGGACATAAATGCATGTGTTACAGTCGATTTCTTTTAACAATGGTGAAAATGTTTGAGAATTTGAAGGAAACAACAACATTATCTAAGAGTTTCAGCGTGCTAGAATCGAAATTACTCAGCTCTAGCCAGTGATTTGTTGGGTAATAAATCACAGTTTGTCGGTCAGTTGTAAGTAGACAAATCACACGCGCTACGCTCTCGTGATACGGACCTCCAAACTGTGATTTATTACTCAACAAATCACAGCTAGAGCTTATCTATCACTAGTCGCTTATACAGCCAATGGTAAAATCCGGTGATATATTGCGTGATAAATCACTAAGCGAAAAAGCGTGACGTGAAGAGCCGCCGTTTTATGAAGTTTTGCGACGTTATCGATCCTTTCTTTGACGTTAGACCGTGTAACGTCTTTTTCAGTACGTTACACATGCGTTACAGTCAAACATGTCGGCGAGATTTCTTCAAACAGTGGCGGAATGTTGAGAGAATATGAAGGAAACAACAGCATTTTAGTAGACTTTCAGTGTGTTATCAGCTCTATTGTTACGTGCTCGTGATGTGATCTACCATACAACGGACCTCCAAACAGTGATATATTACTCAACAAATCACCGCTAGAGCTGGTTTATTCAACCTTAAACCAAATTAGCACATCACCTCTATTTAAGGACAAATGGATACAGCGCAGATCCTCGCAGACCCGGCTCAGATGTCGGTTAACCCATTTAACCCAACATCTAAAATAAAGGACACTAGGAAACATTGCAGACCCAGACCAGATGCCCATTAATTCATATCATACCAAACTCCCTATGTATGGACACTACGAAAACAGTGCAGACCTAGATTAGACGCTCCTTAGCCAATGTTCGCCAAGGCCACAGGGAAAAGGTGCTATACCACAGAGGCTTCTAGGCGTATATGGGTTAAACCGATGCACAGTTAACGTATCTCCTATAACAGAGACAGACTTTCGGATGAGTCTTTAAACCGAGGTCCCGTCTCCGTATGACCTTAGTTGTTGGTGGGACGTAAAACTCAAACACTCACCTCACCTATAATAGAGACAGTAGTCGTATATAAGTATAGTAATATCTGATCGTGATGTGCACTAGCAAGCGCAGATTGCAGTGTGAGGTTACGAGACCTCCATCAAACGTGGGTCGTTTAGGGTAAGAAATCACGACTTTTGGATGCCAAAATGACAGTTGATAATTGTTTTTACTTTGAATTTCTTTTCCACTATTAAAGGTCAAGAATACGTAAATAAATGCCACAATTATATAAGTGCGTTGCGAAAGACGTTACGTCTGACACTGCAGCGCCACTTTCAAAATGGCGACGTCAATCGCCGTGCGTCAATGTAAACTTAAATATAGGTATAACTTTGTTTGTTTGATTTGATGTTTAACGTCCCCGTTAACACTGTATAGGTCACTTTGAAAACTTCGCTTCCAATTTTGAGGGACTTTTACCCGACATTGAGATGAAATGACATCTCAAGCCCTGTCGTTCAATGAAACCGACTATCATCGCTTTGCCGTAGTGTATAAGGCCTTAGACGAATTGAACAAACAGCGCAGAGCCTGTTCAATTCGTCTAAGGCCTTATACACTACGTATGGGTAAAACCAGGCGATTTTTTCTGGTTTTTAGACCCATTGGTTTTCGAGCAGACCGTTAATTAACGGTGGGCGACAACTGGCGTACCTGAAAAATATATGACCTTAACTTTGCGTCACACATGCAAGGTGATTAAGAGTCAAAGCTTAGACCAACTAGACCATGGCAGTATACACTGTTTTATTATTGACAAAACGCAATGAGAGTGCAGGATAACCAAATACATGCTAGTAATTTTGTTCGTTCGTTTGTTTGTTTGTTTGATGTTTAACGTCCCCACCAACACTATATAGGTCATATTTGGGACGTTGCTACTTTTACCCGGCATAGAGATATAATGTAATCTCAAGCCCTGCCGCCCAATGAGACCAATAGGGTTAATATGCACGGGTGGTTTGACTCGCACCACTTTGCCTGTGCAAGCTCAGACCCTCTAAGCGGCTTACGAGTGGTTTCAGCCTTGCATGGGAACATCATGCAGCCCAATCTATTCTGCCAACCCTGATGGGCGGGGTCCGAGTTTTTGTTCGGTAGTTTGTGTGAAGTTTAACGGCCTTGTCAACACGATTGAGACAACACCGAGCAGGCCATCTTACCTTGGGCAGACATGCACATCAGTGGTTGACCAGCACAGTGCACATTCATTCGACAGAAACAGAGGGAAAAGTCGCAGAAAAATCAAAGCAAAACAACACAAAACTAAAAACAAGAGGCCCATGAGGTCCTAGTCGCTCCCCTGAGCCCTGTGCAAATTTGGCAGTACTCAATCACCTGATGCTATAAACCAAGTTTCAAGACAATCGGTCAAATGATTCCGGAGTTGAAGATTTTTTAAGGTTTTCACCATAACCGGGCATGGCGGTCTGGTACCTTTTAAACCCTTTTCACGCACATCTTCTCTTTTTCATTCCTTTTCTTTGTAGAAGTCACCATGGTGCAGTGATTACGCTACTCACTTTGTAAACCAGGGATCGCAGGATCGATCCTGGGCTTCTCCAGCCTTTCGGATGAGTCTTTAAACCGAGGTCCCGTCTCCGTATGACCTTAGCTGTTGGTGGGACGTAAAACTAAAACTCACTCACCTCTTTTCTTTGTATTTCTTTATGTCCACTTTTTTTCACGGATGTCCACTTTTTGCACGGATCGTTGCCTTATCTATTTTTCTTTCACGTCAGTGTACATTTTTCTTCGTGATTATCCTTATCACGCGCACCTTCTTCTTTCTCGGACTGGTACCTTTTCAACCATTATCACGCACATCTTCCTTTTCATTCCTTTATTTTGCATTTCTTTATGTCCACTTTTTTTCACGGAGGTCCACTTTTTTCACGGATTGGTGCCTTATCTATTTTTCTTTCCAGTCAGTGTACATTTTTCTTCGGGATTATCCTTTTCGCGCACATCTTCTGCTTTCATGGACAGGTACCTTTTCAACTCTTTTCACGCACATATTTTTTCATTCCTTTTCTATGTAGAAGCCTCCGTGGTGCAGTGGTTACGCTACTCGCAGTGTAAACCAGGGATCGCAGGATTGATCCCGGGCTTCTCCAGCCTTAAGGATCCTTAAGGATGAGTATTTAAACCGAGGTCCCGTCTCCGTATGACCTTAGCTGTTGGATGGACGTAAAACTAAATCTCACTCACTCCTTTTCTTTGTATTTCTTTATGTCCACTTTTTTCACGGATGTCCACTTTTTTCACGGATTGGTGCCTTATCTATTTTTCTTTCACGTCAGTGTACATTTTTCTTCGTGATTATCCTTATCACGCACATCTTCTTCTTTCGCGGACAGGTACCTTTTCAACACTTTTCACGCACATCTTCTTTTTTCATTCCTTTTCTCTGTATTTCTTTATGTCCACTTTTTTCAAGGATGTCCACTTTTTTCACGGATTGGTGCCTTATCTATTTTTCTTTTACGTCAGTGTACATTTTTCTTCGTGATTATCCTTATCACGCACATCTTCGTCTTTAACGGACAGATGCCTTTTTGACTCTTTCATGCACATCTTCTTTTTTTCAATCCTTTTCTTTGTATTTCTTCAGGTCCACGTTTTTCACGGATGTCCACTTTTTTCACGGATTGGTGCCTTATCTATTTTTCTTTCCAGTCAGTGTACATTTTTCTTCGGGAATATCCTTTTCACGCACATCTTCTGCTTTTACGGACTGGTACCTTTTCAACTCTTTTCACGCACAAATTTTTTTCATTCCTTTTCCATGTAGAAGCCTCTGTGGTGCAGTGGTTACGCTACTCGCAGTGTAAACCAGGGATCGCAGGATTGATCCCGGGCTTCTCCAGGCTTAAGGATCCTTAAGGATGAGTATTTAAACCGAGGTCCCGTCTCCGTATGACCGTAGCTGTTGGTGGGACGTAAAACTAAATCTCACTCACTCCTTTTCTTTGTATTTCTTTATGTCCACTTTTTTCACGGATGTCCACTTTTTTCACGGATTGGTGCCTTATCTATTTTTCTTTCACGTCAGTGTACATTTTTCTTCGTGATTATCCTTATCACGCACATCTTCTTCTTTCGCGGACAGGTACCTTTTCAACCCTTTTCACTCACATCTTCTTTTTTCATTCCTTTTCTCTGTATTTCTTTATGTCCACTTTTTTCACGGATGTCCACTTTTTTCACGGATTGGTGCCTTGTCTATTTTTCTTTCACGTCAGTGTACATTTTTCTTCGGGATTATCCTTTTCACGCACATCTTCTGCTTTAACGGACTGGTACCTTTTCAACCCTTTTCACGCACATCCATCTTTTTTCAATGCTTTATTTTGCATTTTTTTTATGTCCACGTTTTTCACGCATGTCCACTTTTTTCACGGATTGTTGCCTTATCTGTTTTTCTTTCACGTCAGTGTACATTTTTCATCGTGATTATCCTTTTCACGCACATCTTCTGCTTTCATGGACTGGTACCTTTTAAACTTTTTTTTCACCCACATCTTCCTTTTTTCATTCCTTTTCTTTGCAGAAGCCTCCGTGGTGCAGTGGTTACGCTACTCGCCTTGTAATCCAGGGATCGCAGGATCGATCCCGGGCTTCTCCAGCCTTTCGGATGAGTCTTTAAACCGAGGTACCGTCTCCGTATGAAATTGGCCGCTGGTGGGACGTAAAACTAAAACTCACTCACTCCTTTTCTTTGTATTTATTTATGTCCACATTTTTCACGGGTGTCCACTTTTTTCACGGATTGTTGCCTTATCTATTTTTCTGTCACGTCAGTGTACATTTTTCTTCGTGATTATCCTTATCACGCGCATCTTCTTCTTTCTCGGACTGGTACCTTTTCAACCCTTTTCACGAACATCTTTTTTTTTCATTCCTTTATTTTGTATTTCTTTATGTCCACTTTTTTCACGGATGTCCACTTTTTTCACGGATTTTTGCCTTATCTATTTTTCTTTCACGTCAGTGTAAATTTTTTCTTCTTGATTATCCTTATCACCCACATCTTATTCTTTCACGCACTGGTACCTTTTCAACCCTTTTCACGCACATTTTCTTTTTTCATTCCTTTTCTTTGTATTTCTTTATGTCCACTTTTTTCACGGATGTCCACTTTTTTCACGGATTGTTGCCTTATCAGTTTTTCTGTCACGTCAGTGTACATTTTTCTTCGTGATTATCCTTATCACGCACATCTTCTTCTTGCTCGGACTGGTACCTTTTCAACCCTTTTCACGCACATCTTTTTTTCATTCCTTTATTTTGCATTTCTTTATGTCCACTTTTTTCACGGATGTCCACTTTTTTCACGGATTGTTGCCTTATCTATTTTTCTTTCACGACAGTGTACATTTTTCTTCGTGTTTATCCTTATCACGCACATCTTCTTCTTTCACGGACTGGTACCTTTTCAACCCTTTTCACGCACATCATCTTTTTTTCATACCTTTTCTTTGAATTTCCTAATGTCCACTTTTTTCACGGATGTCCAGTTTTTTCACGGTTTGTTGCCTTATCTATTTTTCTTTCTCGTCAGTGTGCATTTTTCTTCGTGATTATCCTTATCACGCACATCTTCGTCTTTAACGGACAGATGCCTTTTTGACCCTTTTCATGCACATCTTCTTTTTTCAATCCTTTTCTTTGTATTTCTTCAGGTCCACGTTTTTCACGGATGTCCACTTTTTTCACGGATTGGTGCCTTATCTATTTTTCTTTCGTGTCAGTGAACATTTTTCTTCGGGATTATCCTATTCACGCACATCTTCTGCTTTCACGGACTGGTACCTTTTCAACTCTTTTCACGCACATCTTCTTTTTTTTATTCCTTTTCTATGTAGAAGCCTCCGTGGTGCAGTTGTTACGCTACTCGCAGTGTAAACCAGGGATCGCAGGATTGACCCCGGGCTTCTCCAGCCTTAACGATCCTTAAGGATGAGTATTTATACCGAGGTCCCGTCTCCGTATGACCTTAGCTGTGGGTGGGACGTAAAACTAAATCTCACTCACTCCTTTATTTTGCATTTCTTTATGTCCACTTTTTTCACGCATGTCCACTTTTTTCACGGATTGTTGCCTTATCTGTTTTTCTTTCACGTCAGTGTACATTTTTCTTCGTGATTATCCTTTTCACGCACATTTTCTGCTTTCACGGACAGGTACCTTTTCAACCCTTTTCACGCACCTTTTCGTTTTTCATTCCTTTCCTTTGTATTTCTTTATGTCCACTTTTTTCACGGATGTCCACTTTTTTCACGGATTGTTGCCTTATCTATTTTTTTTCACGTCGGTGTACATTTTTCTTCGTGATTTATAACTGATTATCCTTATCACGCACATCTTCTTCTTTCACGGACAGGTACCTTTTCAACCCTTTTCACGCACATCTTCTTTTTTCATTCCTTTTCATTGTATTTCTTTATGTCCACTTTTTTCACGGATGTCCACTTTTTTCACGCATTATTGCCTTATCTATTTTTCTTTCACGTCAGTGTACATTTATCTTCGTGATTATCCTTTTCACGCACATCTTATTCCTTTGCGGACTGGTACCTTTTCAACCCTTTTCACGCATATCTTCTTTTTTCATTCATTTTCATTGTATTTCTTTATGTCCACTTTTTTCACGGATGTCCACTTTTTTCACGCATTATTGCCTTATCTATTTTTCTTTCACGTCAGTGTACATTTTTCGTCGGGATTATCCTTTTCACGCGCCTCTCCTTCTTTCTCGGACTGGTACCTTTTCAACCCTTTTCACGCACATCTTCTTTTATCATTCCTATATTTTGCATTTCTTTACGTCCACTTTTTTCACGCATGTCCACTTTTTTCACGGATTGTTGCCTTATCTGTTTTTCTTTCACGTCTGTCTACATTTTTTTCGTGATTATACCTCTCACGCGCACCTTCTTCTTTCTCGGACAGGAACCTTTCCAACCCTTTTCACGCATATATTCTTTTTTCATTCCTTTATTTTGCATTTCTTTATGTCCCCTTTTTTCACGGATGTCCACTTTTTTCACGGATTGTTGCCTTATCTATTTTTCTTTCACGTCAGTGTACATTTCTCTTCGTGATTATCCTTTTCACGCAGATCTTCTTCTTTCAACGACAGGTACCTTTTCAACCCTTTTCACGCACATCTTTTTTCATTTCTTTTCATTTTTTTCTTTATGTCCACTTTTTTCACGGATGTCCACTTTTTTCACGGATTGGTGCCTTATCTATATTTCTTTCACGTCAGTGTACATTTTTCTTCGTAAGTATCCTTATCACGCGCACCTTCTTCTTTCACGGACAGGAACCTTTTCAACCCTTTTCACGCACATCTTTTTTTCATCCCTTTTCTTTGTATTTCTTTATGTCCACTTTTTTCACGGATGTCCACTTTTTTCACGGATTGGTGCCTTATCTATTTTTCCTTCACGTCAGTGTACATTTTTCTTCGGGATTATCCTTTTCACGCACATCTTCTGCTTTCACGGACTGGTACCTTTTCAACCCTTTTTACGCACATCCATTTTTTTTTCATTCCTTTATTTTGCATTTCTTTATGTCCACTTTTTTCACGGATGTCCACTTTTTTCACGGATTGATGCCTTATCTACTTTTTACACGTCTATCTCCTTTTCCACGCAGGCTTCAAATTTAGGGTTTCTCATGTGTACTGATCAATAGCTCGTCTACATAACTCAGGGTGAGGATGTTTCGTTATACTTCAGCATATGCAGGATCTTCTCGTTGTTAATGTTACTTTCAAAATGCATCGATACTTTTTTTTTTTTGACAGGCTTATACGTTAGCAGTTAACCAGCACACTGCACATTCTTACGCCAGAAATTGACAACTGCTGTTCAAGAGCAAAACTGCTGTTCAAGAGCAAAATTTGCCCCCGCCCATAGGGGCTTGAACAAATATATGGGCTGCATGATGCTTCCACGCAGAGCTGTATCCGGCCCGCACACTAGTACTGGTAAACCGCTAAGAGGATCTAAGCCTGTCCAGGAACCGCGGTGCGAGGTGGACCGTCCATGCTAGTAAACCCTATTGGTTTTATTGGGCGACAGGGCTTGAGATGTCATTTCATCTCAATGTCGGGTAAAAGTCCCACAAAATTGGAAGCAATGTCTCCAAAATGACCTTTACAGTGTTGACGGGGACGTTAAACATCAAATCAAACAAACAAAATCAAGAGCAAAATGTCAGTAACAGTCACAGAGGTGAAACTTTCATTGCATGGTATATCGTATTATTCCCAGCTATTACGCAATAGCCGGCCAATATGGGGCTGAGAGCGAAACGACGTTGATACGTCGTATCGCTGTCGACCCGACGTTGGTTCGATGTTTTTGGCAGGCTGGGCAATAGTTCATTCAAGGAGGATTGAAAATATGACTATTGATTTGTTTATCGTGTAAGCCCCGCCTTAAACAATCGGTTACCGCCCACTTAGCAACGCGCATGCGCAGTGGCGGAAATGTCGCATTTTTTCACGGTCCACTTTTTTTACGTTACAGGGCCACTAATTGTCACATGCGTGATCACGTGCCGTCTTGAAATAGCCGTGTAAAGTAGATAACACGTTTTAAGATTATTGGTCCGGTGGACCTTGATGTATATTCAGTACAAGCAACGTTGAATCAACGTGATCAAACGTTGATTCTACGTTGTTTCAAACTTGTGTTTCCATTTCATTATCGTAATATAAGATACATATATTAATTATCTGGACCCATTTCCCACTGTAACAATGGTGAGTTGGTCTGTTTTGTGGACGTCGTGACGTCAGACAAGCGTTGATTTAACGTTGTCGTAATGAACCTTTACAAGCGCGTCTGTCAGTAAATGCGGGGCGGCGGGGTGGGGGTGGAATTGGGGATGGGGATGGGCGGTTCTTTAGCATGAGTGCACGTGTATTGTTGAGGTGTTTATAATATGAGATAACGTGAGACTTCGCAGAGCATTTTATTACTTTTTCACACCCATTTTAATAAATTCATAAATGCAAGAGTATGAATACAAGATTCAATTTATCGTATGAGCTTAAAACACAGTTTATGCACGATTTTGACACAAAACGTCAATGCATGACGTTGTTTAGTAAGGATAAACGTTACCTGACGTAGCCTCTGTAAGTGTTCGTATATATGTATATCAGTTTTCAGTTTCGGTTTGTTGTTAGCAATGGTGACAGGTCTATAGCAAATATTTTATTGATTGTTCGTCTGTCAGGCGGTCGAGCCTTTCTTTCGACCCCGCCCATCGGGGCTTAAAGAAATAGATGGGCTGCATGCTGCTTCCACGCAGAGCTGAAACCGACCGCATACGAGCCTGCCCAGGTATAGCGATGCGAGTCGGTCCGTCCATGCTTATAAATATGTTCTATAAAAGGGATATCCTTTGGAAGCAAGGAATACACCACTGAACTTGAAAATATGAAGTGTACATATTTTTTGGGCCAGACTAGCTCGTTTCGGCCAACTAGGAATCATCAGTGACCCTTAAATATTTTCAGAATTCCACAATGGAATCAATGATCCCAAAGGACAAGAAAATATAAACTACACTATGATGTAGGGCAGGGAGACTTTTTACGACCGCCACGCATTCCTAGATACCAGCTGTAGTGACGTTTATTAAACCCTATTGGTTTCATTGGGCGACAGGGCTTGAGATGTCATCTCATCTCAGTGTCGGGTAAAAGTCCCACAAAACTGGAAGCAACGTCTCCAAAATGACCTTTACAGTGTTGAAGGGGACGTTAAACCTCAAATCAACCAACCAACCAACCGTCCAGCCTTTCAATGAAAAATAAATTCAGTTCATTTGCAACATAGATATTACAGCATGACTGATTTTAAATTCTATAGCTACATGTATACACAATTATACAATTGCCTGCACATAGACGAAATCACAGTACGCAAGACCACGACCCCCTCCCCACGCCGTCGACATTTTCGTACATACGAACGTACGCCCGTGTACGTACGTCCTACCGCACGGAGTGTACATACGTGATCCTGTAACCTCAGGTTAAGGCATTGTACCAGGAAGAACCTAAAATTTTAAGAGCTCATATTTTCCAGACTATATGAAGAAATGGTGATGGTATGTATAGGTCAAAAAGGTTTATTCAGCAATACACTGGCCATGTCCTATGACCTCTAGATCAAGTTATGGACTTAGAAAACTTTAAATGTTGAAATTATTTTTAAAATCATATAATGGATTTGGTTCATATTTGGATATAAGTTTTATTCAGATAACCCGCGCCAGTGTCCATGACCTCAAGGTCATGGTCACAAACTCATAATTTTCAGCATAATCGCGCCAATGCCCATGACCTCAAGGTCAAGGTCACAGACTAAGAATTTTAGTGTCAACGTTTTTTAATAAAAACTCACATTTCCCAACCCATTTAATGGATTTAGTTCGTATTTGATATGACGAAAGATACAGGTCGTTTCTCCGGCTACTCCATTTAGTTATCGCCCGCATCTGATTAATGATCGGCTCGAAATAAACGAAATAATCTTGAAAGGGCAGGAAAATCAAAACTTAAGGTCAATGTCACATTTGGTAATTTATTTTTTTATGGATTTTGTTCATATCTGGTATGATGACACACTTTTTTCCAATATTTAAACGCCATTATCCACACCTACGCCGATGTTCTGAAGGACAGTTTTCCAGCCGAGCAATACTGTCTTTTTTTTCTTTTTTGTTGGCAACATGCTTTTGTTCTTGGTGAGGATGGTCCCTGGGCGGGGGTATGTGTCGTATTGACAATTCTAGTTTGATGTGTTAATTTGAGGTACACTGAGTCTTCATTTTAATCAAAAGTCTAATCGCAGATTGTGGGTAATCGTTAGAAACTACCTGAACGCGTTGGTTCTTAAGTCCCCGTCAATGTACATATATTTTAGGCCATTATGGAGACGCTGCTCCCGATTTTGTGGGGCTTTTACACGGCATTGAGATGAAGTGACATTATAAACCCTACCGACCAAAGAAACCGCCAGGGTTTAAGGAGCGGTCCCACTCGCACCACTTTTCTTGGGCAGGCTTTTACCTTCTAACCGGTTAACCAGTTATCAAGAGGCGCTTGTAACGAGTACCCTCAATCTCTAAAAAACAACTAAGAAAATCCCACCCCAAACCCAAACTAAAGATTATAACAAAGGGGTCAGTTTCGAGAGTCTTCATTGCATGGGCTTATATAACTAATGGGCGTGATCTGCGAAGGTAAGCGAAATGGTATATTACGTACCACCCTTTTTACAATGTTACTTAAGAGCTTTAACCTATGCTGCCCGTATGGTCGTGACATGTCCAAAGTTTAAGACGAAAATTTCAATGTGCGATGTCTAAATATTCATCTCAGAATTACGACAAAATGTGCGAACATCGCAGATCTTTAACATTTGATGAAACAGGATTTTTGTCGTAAGAACTTCGTACGATCTTTTTAAGACGAAAATACGTCGCAAATGCTTTGATGAAACTGGCCCCTGGAGTGTATGTAATGTACACCTGCGGTAATGGTCAAATGTGAGCGACGCAGTATCAGAAGATAGATAAATAGACCCCAATCAGACATGGCGCCTTGTGGCGCCTGATCTGGGCCCACACTGTTTGCCAGTGTCACGGTACATAAGACCGGTCAGGATTTACATTTTGTACAATGTGCTGCTATAAATAACTTTTATTTATGGTCTACAATTGTCATGTGGGCAATAGCAGGCATGAGACATCTGCACTTAGTAACCGGTAATTCACTGAACCAAATTGCAGGTTAGCTGTAAAGATTGCCAGTAAATAATACGCCAACTTACTTACTTTTGAAAGCTGTCTTGCGTGCTGATCTTACAGCAGGTAGTTTTCGAATATAGGAATCAACCATGGTTTTTCATGCACAACCACTCGCCGGACCCCGAGAGAGCTGCTTGAACATGGGGCCGCATGGTCGAATGTTCAAACATCTTCCGAGGGATCCGGCAAATGCCAATGCAATGAAATAACCATGAATGTTCGTTGTTCTTGCATAACTTACGATTCCGACAGCAAATTTTGACATAATCGCCCAAAGGCTCCATATAAACTCCATGCGACCGGCGAACCAAAATGGCGGCCAGTTCAGGATGCTGTTTACAATGACGTTGTTACGCAGCAGCCATCGGACGTCATCATAGAACCATAATTCTTGCATAAATACCTATGCGCATGGCTGTTTGAAGCTATTGTCAAATGGAACGAAAGCCGTGCTCAAACAGCAAAAACCATGTTCAAATCATGTAATTCGCGTGCTGTTTGAATATGGATTTTGAGCTTTTGATATCACAAGACGGGCCTTGCTTTGTTTACGTTAGGTTGAGCGACGCAAAGTCATCGCCCTGAACGTAGCGTTTTGGGGTTCTGTGATGACGTCATTGCATAACAACGTCATTGTAAACAACATTCTGAACTGGCCGCCATTTTGGTTTGCCTGTCGCATTTGAAGAGTTTTTATGGAATTTATATGGAGCGTTTGGGCGTTTTAGTCCATATTTGCTGTCGGATTTGTAAGTTATGCAAGAATAACGATCATCCATGGTTATTTCATTGCATTAACATTTGCCGGATCCCTCGGAAGATATTTGAACATTCGGCCTAGCGGCCTCATATTCAAACAGCTTCCTCGGGATCCGGCAAATGTTAATACATGAAAAACCATGGTTGATCCCTATAATCGCTACGTTCAGGGCGATAACGTTACGTTGCTCAACGTAACGTAAACAAAGCAAGGCCAGTCTTGTGATGTCAAAAGCTTAAAATCCATGTTCAAACAGCACGCGGTTTTCATGATTTGAACATGCTTTTGCTGTTTGAGCATGGCTTTCGGTCCATTTGACAATGTCTTCAAACAGCCATGCGCATATATATTTAGGTTAGGTTTTCACCAGGTAGTGATGCTCCGACGCAGTCCGATTTGGACTACGTCGACGCAGTCCGATTTGGACTACGTCGAAACAGCGCTGAGGGAGGACAGGTGTCTACAGTAGGAGGCACATATATTGTTAGCTGCCACGGCATTTCGTATTCGCTGCGTAGGTGACCTAAGCATTTTAAAGAATACTCGGCAGCCGAAATAATAATAATTCATAAAATTATGAATGCTAGGACACGATCAGTAATACGACTGCTTGTGGATTGTAAGGGTAAATAACGAACTGTTTAAGGTTGCCTTTAGTATTGGAACATTAAGCAAACTAGCGAATAATAATAATAGTGATAATAATAGTCATAATACTGATATTGATAATAGTAATATTTGTATTTCCATGCTGACTTTTTGTAGCATGCTTATTTAAAGGCATCCATTATAATTTTAGCAAACTTAATTAATTTAGTAAGTATATTAAGACTTTTGCTCTTATAAAGCTCTCCAAATTTCAACATATTTGGGCGTCGAGTGAAGTATGATTTCTAAAAAAGTTGTCGCTCCAATTGAAAGAAAGGGCACTTAAAGAGGTAATGATACTCGTCCCCAATGTCACTTAACGTACACAAAGAACATTTTCTTTCAGACGTTTCGGTGCCATCCCATCTTCCTACTTCAATAGGCAGTTTATGGTTTCCTGTTCTGAATTTAAAAATATTTAAATAGTGTTTTCGTGGAAGAGTGACAAAGTATTGTTCCAGGGTGTATTCGCTTTTGAAGTAGAAGTATGTCAATGATTTCGAAGATTGAGTGCGTTTATTCTGCCAGCCTTGAATGTACTGGTCAATAAGGATTGCTTTTATTAATGGACCTAGCGTTTTGGGATTATAAGTTTGTTGTGAGTACCAAATGTCTGGTCGACCTACACTGGTAAGAATGTTTTGTATGTGGTTTAACCATTTAGATCCTACGCGTGAATTTAATAAGCATTGGTATAATATTGAGGCTAATTTGGTTTCTTTACTTTGAACTAGCGTATTCCAAAAACTTACCATCCGCGTTTTTATCGTAATTTCTAGTGGGTACCGGCCTAGTTCTGCGTGTAACATATACAATGGTGTGTGTGTGTGTTTTTTTTGCACTTTTTCGATCATATCCAGATTTCCATACCCCCAAATTTCACCCGAGTAAGTAAGAATGGGTACGACAATGTTGTCAAAGAGCTTGAGTTGCAAATCAAGCGGGATGTCCAAGTTGTTTATTCTAGTAAAAAGGAGTATCATTGCCTTTCTTGCTTGTTGCACTGAATGTTTCCTTGCACCGAGGAAACTGCCAGACTGTGAGAATAGGACACCTAAATATTTATAGCAATTTGTAATTTCAATTACTTCATGGGAAATTCTAAAGTGTAAGTCTGGCTTTTTGCGCACACCAAATACAACTATTTTCTTTTGTTGTTTTTTCTGTATTAATATGCAATTTCCATTCATTGCAATAATCTGAGAAAGCGTTTAGACAGTTTTGTAGGTCAGTAGGGTTGTTTGCCATTAGAACAGTGTCATCGGCGTACAGGAGAGCAAATAACTTGAGATAAATTAAAAGGTTCTCGTCGGCGATATCTATAGTGATTCCAGTTAGATTACTATGCATAAGGTATGATTCTAGGTCATTTAGGTACAATGAAAAAAGAACGGGGGAAAGGTTTTCTCCTTGCCTGACTCCGCAGTCACACATAAAAAATTGTGAACATTGGCCATTTACAGATACGCTAGATTTGATGCCATAATATAAATTATGTACAATTGGAAAAGATTTGCCATTGATAGAGCTATCCAATAGTTTTCTCCAAAGGCCTACTCTCCAGACGGAGTCGAATGCTTTGGAGAAATCAATGAAATCAATGAAAGTGCAGTATAGTTTTCTCTTGTCAGCTTTACATAGTTCAATTAAAATACATGTATTCAAGGTAAAAATGTGGTCTGTTGTGGAATATCCGTGGCGAAAACCTGCCTGATTTTCATTAAGGGCGTCATACCTATCCAAGAATTTTGTTAGTCTGTTATTAAGGATAGAAGTAAACAGTTTGCTCAAACAGCTCAGTATGGTGATCGGGCGATAGTTTTCTTTTTTTTTCTCCCTTATTTTTAAATATTGGAATTATTTTTCCTTCGAGCCATGAGTCTGGTAAAATACCTGTTTCAAATATAGTATTGAAAAGTTTCAAGTAAAGGGGCATAAGTATTTCGTTGGTGTTTTTAATGTATTCGTTTAGAATTCCGTCGAAACCGGGCGACTTTCCGAGTTTAATATTGCGAATAGCCATCGATATCTCGTTATCTCTTCTCGGTGCGTTCAGGATGTCGTCGCTTTCATCAAGATTGAATCCATGTTGTTCGGAATCGAAAGTTTCCGTAGGTGCAGTCGAGTTCACGCCTTTAAAGTACTCGAAAAATTCTTCCATTGTAGGCATGCTTGAGCAATCTGGTTTCTTCAAACTGTTTAGGTATCGCCAATAATCTTTTGGCCTTGTGGAATGGATGTCTCTCAGTCTTTTAGCATTCACGTGTTTTTGTTTGTTTATGTAAGAATTCATTGTTTTCTTGTATACTTTACTAGCTTCGATAAGCTTGTCATGATTAACTTTACATCGTAATTTTCTGTATGATTTTCTTGCAAAATGATATTTCTTCCTGGCCGCGTGGCATTTGGGACCAAAGTACGACTTAGCTTTAACAAGTTTGGGTTTATTAAACAATTTAGACGGGAAAGACTTTTTAGCTGCACATGTTAAGATGACAGCGATTTGGGTAGTCGAATTATTAATACTGCGTTTAGTTGGCTCTACCATTTGGTAGACCACGTCTAGAGCTTCTACATCGTAAATAGTTACGGGTCCCGCAAAAAGTTACGGGTAGTCAACCGTAAAAAGTTACGGTTGACTTGGGATTCTAATATATGACATTGGTAAAATGAAAATATACGGAAATCAGTATGAATCATATTGATATTTATCAGGTATTTGAATATCATTTATATTATATGAGTCGGGGCATAGCAATTCCTACAATTTTCATGTTCGCACAGTCAATACTATATTGGCCTGTCCTTCCGCTAAGTTTTCACTGGTCGCAACCAGATTTTATATATTTGGCACACAGGGAAGACTCCAATCAGACGCATTGGATGCGCAGTCCGCTCGGTGCAAATCTAAATTGTACCGCTCCATCCGGATAGCTCCCCCGGGTTCATACAACGGATGTTTGTTTGTTTGCATTGTGGTTTTAATTCCCGGTCAACACTATTTAGGTTATTTTGTAGACGTTGCTTCCAGTTTTGTGGGAGTTTTATCCGACATTGAGATGAAATGCAATCTGAAGCCCTACCGCCCAAACAAACCAATAGGATTTATATGCAGGGACGGTCCGACTCGCACCACTTTGCCTGGGCAGTCTTTGACCTACGGATGTTAGATTTCATTATATATATGAAGATATATATAAATTTCAATCAAAGATAAAAAAATGCAAACTGAATACATGTTTTAATTGGTTTCTTTTTTTTTATTTTCTTTCGTGTGTGTGTGTGTGTGTGTGTGTGTGTGTGTGTGTGTGTGTGTGTGTGTGTGTGTGCGTGCGTGCGTGCGTGCGTGTGTCTTTAATTGAGCTTATTTTTGTTTAAACAACTCAACTGCTTCAGTCATTAATTCGAATATTCAAGGTAACTTCTTTCCAACATCTACTTGATCGTGCTCTCACAAACCTACCACAACTTCAATCCGACAACAACTTAAATCTTTACTCGGTCATTCCAAATGATACAGCGGCCCCCGCTCATCGGGGCTTGAAAAAATAGATCGGCTGCATGATGCTTCCACGCAGCGCTGAAACCGGTCCGCACACGAGTACTGGTAAACCGCTTAGATGGTCTAAGCAAACCCAGGCAAAGCGGTGTGAGTGCTTATAAACCCTGTTAGTTTCATTGGGCGACAGGGCTTGAGATGTCATCTCATCTCAATGTCGGGTAAAAGTCCCACAAAATTGGAAGCAACGAATGCTAAACAGTAGACCCAAAAATGTTCTTTAGATGTCGCGAATATATGAACACTTTGCTCCATGTGAACAATATTTTCATGAACAATCATGATGTTTTCATTTTATGTGAAAACAAATCGCACTGACAGCATTGGTGGGTCGTGGTGGGTCGATTGACTCTTAAGTATTGACTGGAAAAATGGTCCTAACCGGGGACTTACACTGTTTCGCTTAATCCTTAAATCCCTGGACTGTAGGCGAACAATCTAAATCCTGATCAGATGCCGAGTTCAGTGGCATGTGATCTGGATCTACATTGTTTGCCAAACCCAACACATGATTCTAGTCCAGGTTCTATAGATACCTCTCTTATGCAAGACTTTGACCTCAAATATAGATAACCGTTGCCTTGATTCCCTACAAATCAGCGATAGTCATGTGTAGAGCAACATCTAAGAGCTATTGTGCTTAGTAACTTTGTAATTGGCAAACAATCAACCCTAAAACAAAAGATGTAACAGTGACATGTTTCCAATGGTATTCAATTTATTTATGAAAGTTTTTAACTTGAGGTCAGTGGGCCTTCTTAGTTAAGTGAGATGTGCCTCTCTAGGAGCAGTCTGATCTGGGTCTACACTATTTGTCGGACTGTGATCAGTCGATGCCTGTTGGGTCGGCTACATACATCATACAATCCCTTCGAAGCAAAAAAAAAAGAAAGGAAAACATCACCCCCCCCCCTCCCCCACCCCCTCCAGGAAAAGCGTGGTGAGAAAATCCGAAAACCTAGCTATTAAACACAGATAAAACAGACTTACTGAAGTTACTTCTGTTCCAAAGCATAGGTTATGGGTACTCGTTAGAACCGCCTCATTGAGGCGGTGTTCAGAGCGCCCAAAACCTGAATTTGGAGTCTAAATAAGAAAAAGTATCACATTTTCATCAGAAAAATACCATTTTGGTTATGAAAGAATGCTTACGATGAGTTTATATCGTAATGTTTCATTTTCTCTCTGCATTGAATACACCCTTTAACCATCTTCTGGGTAAGTTGCGTTTAAAAGGGTATACATATTTTTCTTGTCAAAGCGCACTATATGTTATAGACATGTACACGCACAGTAAAAACGGGTTCAATAAAGCAATGAATTTTATAATTTTCTGATACGCATGAGTTCATGCTTCCTAAATATCAGGAAAAAAACATTTCTTGAAATAAAAGAGGTTTGATTTCATCCAATAGAAAATTACTCGTCTCAAAATTAGTTAACGCTATCAGCAAACCACGCCCACTTTATTCAGCCAATGAGAAAATTTCACACCAACCAATCATTAAATGCACCAGCCGCTGTCCAGCTTACGAGCCAAAATAAGCCATTATACTCTGAGTGAAATTATACTTGATTTCAATTATATATTTATAACATGCGTACTTAAACTCAAATGATCACAGTGTTCAAAATTTCATCACGCCTTTTCTTTTATTAAAAGTGTCAAAGGTCGGCCTTTTTCCCCATACATTCTTTTGCACTCAATAGATTGCCAAAGACTAGAGACTTCATGCGGCTTTGATCGGACTGCGTGCATGCGCAGCTCCCCGGGCCCTTTGTTGGCGCTCGTTTCAATCGGTTAGGTTATTAGCACATACATACAAATGTAATTATCGCCCCACCATCAGGGCTTGGAGAAATAGATTGGGCTGCAGTGTGCTTCCACGATGAGCTGACACTGACCACACGGTAAACAGCTTAGAAGGATCAAGCATGTCCAGGCAAAGTGGTGTGAGTCAGACCGTCCAATGCATTAATAGCCTTTTGGTTTCACTTAGCGACAGGGCGTGAGGTGTCATTTCATCGCAACGTCGGCTAATAGCTGGGAGCAACGTCTCAAATGTTGGCGGGGACGTTAAACCTCAATTCAAACAAACAAAGAAAACAAATGTAATTAAGATCCCAAAACATCCCGCTATATTAAGTGAGGACAGATCATCATGTAACAAGTGTGTGAGTACCCCCTCTTAACCCAACTTTATATGGAGAAAACAGGGGTTTGCAGGGGATTATATTATTTTGCTTCTTTCTGCTTCAAACATAAGTTGTGGGTGCTCGTTAGAATCGCCTTCATGAGGCGTTTTAAACAAGCACCCACAACCTATCTTTGGAGTCTAAAAAAAAAAGAAAAATGTGACATCTTCATCGGTAGCCATTTTCTAGCAATGAAAGAATGCTCTACGATATTGTTTTCTATCTGCTAAACTAGCGATTGTACTCGAAAGAGCCACATCGGACATATGCTTTGAGTTAATAAGATGATTATTTGTTTGATTTGAGGTTTAACGTCCCCGTCAACACTGTAAAGGTCATTTTCGAGACGTTGGTTCCAATTTTTGTGACATCTCAAGCCCTGCCGCACAATGAGCATGGACGGGCCGACTCGCACCGTTCTGCCTGGACAGGCTTAGATCTTCTTAGCAGTTTACCAATACTCGTGTGCGGGTCGGTTTCAGCTCTGCGTGGAAGCATCATGCAGCCGATATATTTCTTCAAGCCCCGATATGCGGGGGCCGAATAAGTTGATTAATCAGTAAGAACATTGACGCGTTTTCGCGGTACAGTAATACAGTATTAAAGGCCTAAAAATAGCCGTGTTTCCGCTCGGCCGACCGACCCTGATTTTTTTGCCGGCCCTGCAAATTTTATGGGCACCTAGAAAAAAAATCATAAAAGCAAAACTACATGTTATACTTAAAACCGTGTTCTGTTGCTTTGATGCTCTGTAGCTCATTATTTGAATGTTTCTAGTACGTAATATAGTTGGGATTGTTTTATCCTTTGATAAATTAAACAGTTCACACAATGTATATTTCTTTCCAACCTTCCGACTTAATTCTTTACAACATGTTAGCGGACACACCTTTTCTTTTTTTTTTGCCTAATGAATATTTTCAAATTCCAGCATTCAGTAGTCGTTTTGTTTTTGTTTGTTTGTTGTTGTTTTTTACCTAAAATGTGTTACAAAGAATGAAAATCGAAATTTAGATACAAACTATGTCCAAATATAACTGAAATAAGAACTTGCAAGGAACACTCCAAATTTATCGTTCAGTTTCGTCCCATTTTTTCAATCATATACAACAATGGGATCTAATCATCTATAGTGTCCATGTCTCGTTTTGTTTGTGGTAAGTTTTACAAAAAGGAATGTTCTTTCCGCCAGTGTCATTTGTTATCTGAGAGCGTTTTATAAAATTGATATACATGTAATTAAATGTGACATAGTAAAATTTGAACGTATTAACCTTCTAAACAGTAATAAAATCATACTGTCCTAGAAAAGTCGAACCGCATTACGAAAACACGTTCATTAACCCTTTTGTACCAAATGGAATCTTCCTCCTTATATATAGTCCATTTTAAAATTTAGGGGTATCATGTTGTGTTTTCTTCAAAATTTGAAAATGGCTGTTAGCAAACAGTGGAGGCCCTGATCAGACGCCACGTTCTGCGGCGTCTGATCTGGGCTTGCACTGTTTGTCAAGTACCCCTTTAGGTTAAACGATTCCGGTTAAACGTTTTAAAAACAAAAAAGTAATTTTCCATAAAACATAGATTGTCGGTACTTAGTATATGTGGTTCGAACGAGATCACAGTCTGTAAGAACCGCCTCGTGTCCACAATCTTCTTCAGAGCAGAAAAATAAAAAAAAATGCATACCTATTCAAGCCCCAATTTTACTATATAAAAGTGGACTTTAAAGAGGTCAAACTTATATCAGTGGTGTTTTCGTGATGCAGACAATAAGGGGCTTGAAAAAATATATTGGGCTGCAAGATGCTTCCACGCAGAGCTGAAACCGACAGTTCACATACATGTATGTACTTGTTTGTTTGTTTTGAAGTTCAACGTCCCCGTCAACACTGTAAAGGTCATTTTGGAGACGTTGCTTCCAATTTTGTGGGACTTTTCCCGATATTGAGATGGACACCTCAAACCCTGTCGTCCAATGAATCCAATAGGCTTAATAAGCATGGACGGGTCCGACTCGCACCGCTTTGCATGGGCAGGCTTAGATCCTGTTTACCATTTTATCAGTACTCGTGTGCGGGTCGGATTCAGCTCTGCGTGGAAGCATCATGAAGCCCATCTATTTCTTCAAGCCCCGATGCCGATGGGCGGGGGTCGTACATGTATGTACTGGTAAACCGCTTAGAAGTTCTTAGCATGCTCAGGGAAAGTGGTGGAAGTACGTGCATATAAACCCTATTGGTTTCGTTGGGCGGCAAGACGTGAGATGTCATTTCATCTCAATGTCGGGTAAAAGTCCCACAAAGCTGGAATCAACGTCTCGAAAGTGACCTATCCAGTGCGGACGGGGACGTTAAACCTCAAATCAAACAAGCAAAGCGGGCTAGTTGCTAAGCTGCCTGCCTTGTAAACCAGGGGTCGTGCATTCGATACCGGACTTAGCCTTTCGAACCCCGTCTCCTCTTGGCCTGGGCTGTTGGTGAGATTTAAATCACTAACGCAATCACTCATGATGTGGGTGTTTCAGAAACATGTATATTTTTTCTTTAAATTGTCGCGGCAGCTCTTATATAAACGAGCACTCAATATCCATTTTTTTCCGGAGAATGAAATAAAGCCTTCAAAAATCATCATTTTTTTCTGAAACAATTGTAATATTGCACGACGGTTTTCACTTAAATAAAACTGTAGTTAAGGATTTTTTAATGCGGTCATATTTACCAGTTCAGTAAGAGTCGTAAACAGCTTTAATATTTCGAATGTATAAGACCGAATATTATCTCACTTTGGCTGAATTTATATATCCAACAAATACTGTTACGGGCCTCCGTGGCCTAGTGGATAAGAGCGCTGACTCTTAGTCACTAGGTCTCTCACCGCCGTAGGTTCGAGCCTCGCTCGGGCCACGTGTGAGACGCCAAGTTCTGCAACGGAAGGTCAGATGGTTTTCCTCCGGGTACTCCGGTTTTCGCCCACCTATGATAAACGATCGGCTCGATATGAGTGAAATAATCTTGAAAGGGCCGTAAAATCCAAACCAAAAAAAAACAAAAAAAAAAAACAAATACTGCTTGCAATATTAAGTTTACGGCTCGGATTGTCGGGTATATATCTATGAACTTATTTTGTTGATTATGATTTATGGCTTTTTCACCGCTTGTGTATAGATATATAGCCACCGGCCCCTTCGCAGCAGGGAAGGCAATCTACATAGGGCACCGAAGAAAACATATCTCTCGGTGCTCTATGAAGTACACATGCCTAGCGGATGTATCATTCGAGCGAGTACCACAATCTATGCTTTCAGCAGAAATATGAAAAATATTATAATTTTGTATCTGAATAAAAAAATGATGGTGAAAATTCCGTAAAGATATATTTTAAAAAAAAAATGCTATCAACAAAAATGATTAATTTTCTGACAAAAAAAATCTGAATTTTCATTTTTTTTTCTGTTCAGAAAGGACAGATTGTAGATTAAGCATGCTGGAACAATTCCGCGAGTAGAAATAAAAAAAAAACTATACAGTAAAATTCCTTTATTAAGACCACCTTTTGGACTGTTCAAAAGTGGTCTTTAATACCACTTTTGAACAGTTCCAAAGGTGGTCACTGATCAGAGGACACTGTATGCCGAAAACACAATGAAAGGATAACAACAACCTACTACAAAGGCTTATATAAGCAGATATAGTCTGAATTTTAGGTGGTCTTAATAGCGGAATTTTACTGTATGTTAATTCTACTAAAATCGGAACGGGAAACGCTGTTATTACTTTATTATTGGATGGTATGAATATATGCAGTTATCCTCTGTTACATATAGTTTTTCGTTTATTGTTACAACAACGCATAACAATAAGGGTTTACAGAGTCCAAATTCACGTTGACCACCTTTGACGCACAAACAGTTTTATAACATTTATTATCACAATAATTCTTCACAATCTCCAGACGTTTCGGCTTTTTACAGCCTTTTTCACGGATTTTTCTTTCAAGCTATCACATATTTTTCCTATTCATCTTTCCACCATATTTAATGTTTTTCCTATTCTCGGATTATCATTCGGTCTTATACATTCGATTTTTCCTATTCATCTTTCCACCATATTTAATGTTGAAAAAACATTAAATATGGTGGAAAGATGAATAGGAAAAATATGTGATAGCTTGAAAGAAAAATCCGTGAAAAAGGCTGTAAAAAGCCGAAACGTCTGGAGATTGTGAAGAATTATTGTGATAACAAATTCACGTTAACACGCCTATTAAATTTTGAACCCCTTGTCTAAAACTGTGTTTACATGTGGTATACATTATTTTTCTTATTTCTGCTGAAAACACTGGTTAGAGCCACATCGAAAAACAAAGAATGTGGGTACTCGATAGAACCGCCTGGCCGAGGCTATTATGGCGAGTACCCACAATATAGCAGAAATATATAAACAATTATATAAAAAATACCTGCATAAAAAAAAAACAAAAACATTGGTGGTGGATAAATGCCATTATTTTCGAATAGCGTGTTTCTGTAATGAAATATTTTGAAAATTTTACCACCAAGAATTTACCTCCTGCTCGAATGCAGGAGCATGCTGAAACCGTCTCGGCGAAGCGGTTCTATCGAATAACCACAATATAAGAGTTTTGAGCAGAGATAAGAAAACTAATATATACCCCTGCAAACCCCAATTTCACCATATAAACGTGGAAACGGAAAACGCTGTTACTGCTTCAACATAAGAAGCTTTGATTACGATCACAGCAGCCCGTAAGTTTCTGCGGCTATTATTGTAATCCTCGATTTTTTACGTCTTAGTATTTTTCTATGCCAAAGATCATGCGTATTTTTACACACAACAACCCGTTACAATTAGGATTTATACGAGTAAAAATTTTGTAGTTGTTTTGTCACAGTACAAAAACACGCCTTTATTATTTTGAACCCTCCAATACCAGTTTCATTTGTTAAATTCGTGTTTACATGCATATACATTTTTTTTCTTATTTCTGCTGAAAATATGGATTGTGGATACTCGTAAAAAATTACCCCGTTGAACATAGACATATAGGTACACGTTAGAAGCGCCTCGCCGATGCCGTCCAACGAGTTCCCATACAATGTTTTGATTTGAGAAGAAATACATAAAGTATTAAAATGTTTTGTCTGAAAAAGAATCGTTTTGGTTGTTAAATTCCCAATACATCTGATTTCCGTAATGAAATACATGTACATGTATTATCTGGAAATAAAAATTTTCACATAAAACCGTTTTTTTTTGTTTTTTTTTTTTTCTTTCTGAAACGATAATATTATAATTTTGCATGACGATTTTCGTTTACACTTAAATAAAATTGAATTTAAAATACGTAATTTAAAAAAAAAAAAAAACAAAAAAAAAAAAAAAAAAAAACGCAAAGCTTGTCATCTTTACCAGTCCAGTAAGAGTCGTTTTTAAATTGATTAAATCCGAATATTATTTTCACTTTGGATGAATTTTTATATCCAACAAACACTGCTTGCAATAAAAAGTTTACTGCTCTGATTGTCGGGTATATATCTATGAACTTATCTTGTTGATTATGATTTATGGCCACCGCTTGTGTATAGATATATAGCCACCGGCCCCTTCGCAGCAGGGAAGGCAATCTACATAGGGCACCGAAGAAAACATATCTCTCGGTGCTCTATGAAGTACACATGCCTAGCGGCAGTATCAATCGTTCGTTCGTTCGTTCGTTTAGGTTAAGGCTTTTTATGTCTGCCATGGTCAAGCGGACAGAACTCCATAGCTCCACAACAAGACATATGTTAAGCGCTTCTGGGCTGCAAATCGTGGCAGTTTGTCCAACAAGAGTAAATAATAGCGTTGAGCTGCCGGTGCCCGACCATAGAAAAATGAAGCACTGCCTGTTTTTTTTGGAATTTAAAAGGCTGATCGAAAAATGAGCCGAAAATGTGTAGAAATCAGTGCCAATACGACTGCAAATCGTAATTTCTATACTTTGCTCATGAGCGATAAGTGATTCAATAGTGCTCTTTCTTTTTGCCGCTTGATATTGGCCATTTGACTAAGGCTGCAAATGGAGCATGCCTATGCAGGTTTCCATGCAGGAACACACACGGTTCAGAGGAAGAAGACTGGTCGCAAGTCTTGCTTTCAACACTGAGACAACATATGATATAAATAATAATGGTTATGATAATGATAATAGTAATAGTAAATGATGACAATCAAAATAATAATGATAAAGACATACTATTTACATGCTGAAAAGGATGGTGAAGATTATACTAAGAAAAGACAGGCTTAAAATATGATTATTATAATCAGAATGAAAACCGTACAAGAACATAGTTTTTCATGGAAGTTAACAGTTTTACATGATCAAGTTGATTCTTAACATACTATTTACATGTTGAAAAGGAAGGTGAAGATTATACAAGGACAAGACAGGTTTTATGCACAGTGTCAGAGGAGAGATCTGAAGAGAAGATTATATGGAAAGGGAAAGAAGAGACCCTTAATTTGCTATCTTCTTCTTCTTCAAATCCAGCTTTGACGTGTTTTTTTTTTTTCCAAGATTTTTTTTTTTGTGGACATTGCTGAAGGTAAACATTTGTTAATACAATAGATACTTAAAAACAAAAGACCAAACATGTGGCAAAAATAGTTTGATGTAATTTTGGAACCAGGGACCAAATTCTTAATCAAACAAACTAGCAAACAATATCATTACTCATGTATAAAGGTCTTGTCTTTGGTCAGCTGTAACACTTGATGTGAAAACTGTTGATCCTTTGAAGATTTTTTCTTTTGTATTCAGACTTGTGTGAAGATAAGCTGATTATACCAATTGTTATTAATATCATCTGTAGACAGATGGTTAATATGTTTGGTTGGACAAAAGATCCTAAATTGATTTGTAAACATAGCTGACAAACAAGCTGCTTATGCAAGTGGCTGATTAATTAATTTATTGAAATTTTCAGATAATAGATCTTAAAACACAAAGAGATGTATAAAGTTTGGATAGGTAATTATAGAAACATGATTGATTCCCTCTGGTGTGTGTCAGAACTGTTAATAGCTCAATTGCTTTTAATACTCTGTTGCTAAATGGTCCCTGGTTTCCACGAGAAGAAGAGAAATAAACAAAGGAAAAAAAGCCAAAAAATAAACAAAACAAACACACTCACATACAAAAAAGTTGGAAAGTTTTAGCTTTCACACCAATTAACCCTTGTACTGCTGAATATTTAAACATACCACACCCACTACTGATTATCAGCCAATCAAATTACTTGATGTAATTTATTGCTACAATTTCATAAACTGTATGCCAAACAGTGTAGATCCTGATCAGATGGCTTCTTCTACATTGTTTGAAAGACAAGGCATATCCGGTCTCAGCAGGACAAGGGTTAAGCAATCATACTAGCCGCATTGACCATCAAACAGACACATACCAGTATAGAGATTCATTCAATGGCATCAAATATGGATGTTTGTGTACATGTATACAGCTACTGATTATTTAGAGGATTGGCCTGCAGGTTTTAGTGATTGCCCCTCTCTTCGTTATTTCACCGTACTACAGCTTCATATACCCTTGAATTAAGCAAGTTATATTTTTAATTCCTAAATGCCCTATTCTAGTGATTTACTTTCCCATTTTTATGATGAAAGTGGTACACGATTCAAGCTCGCCCCACTGGAAAGCGGGGGAGGTCAGTAACCAATCGAAAGTAGAAAGTTTAGCCCACCAACATCCTTGCATCTAGGTATAGATATAATGAATATAGTAAAATTAAGGTTCCTTTTGATTTGTTTTCCCAATTTTATGATGATAGTGATACGCGATTCAAGCTCGCCCCGCTGAAAGCGGGGGAGGTCAGTAACCAATTGAAATAAGGAAGTTTTGTCCACTATCATCCCTGCATCTTGGTATTGATATAATGAATATGGTAAAATTAAGGTTTTCCCACTTTTATGATGATAGAGGTACGCGATTCAAGCTCGCCCCGCTGAAAGCGGGGGAGGTCAGTAACCAATCAAAATTAGTAAGTTTTATCCTCTATCATCCCTGCTTCTTGGTTTAAATAATAGATTGGTAGTTTGTATTTTTAATGTATGTAAAAACTGCTTCCCTTATTTCAAATGAATATTTTTTGTTTGGATTCAGTAGCAGTTTTACACTTAAATTAGTATCTGCTAACCCCTGTATACTGTTGATGGTTTCATGAAGCATTTTCCCGTGTTCATTATGTTGGGAACAGTGGAGAAAATAATGAGCTGTGTCCTCTATATCCCCACAATGAGGACATAGAGGGTCCATCTCATTATGATATTGGTTATTTGCTTTAAGTCCATTGTGCCCTAGCCTTAATCGGGTATATGTTCTATCCATTTGCCTACTATTTGAGAACTGGGTGATCTTCGTTGGAAGCATGCATTCAAGTTCCCAACGCTGACCATGCCCATATTGTGCCCACTGTGATGCCCATTTCTTCCTTACTTTACGGTTAATAATTGAATATACTTCATTTTTGCTGAGCTTTATATATCTAGCGGTTTGCCTGTTTTAGACCCTAACTTAGCTGCCTTATCCGCTAATTCATTGCCCTCAATATTGCAATGTGATGGGCACCATTCCAATATAATATTGAGATTTTTATTGATAATTTTATCAATAAGGTATTCAATTTCTAGGAGGATATCTGGTCTAGAATTACATTTTCCAGAAGTAAGAGTCTGTATCGCACTTAAGGAGTCTGTCAGTATTACTGACTTTTGTGGTTGGTTCTCTTCGACCCATTTAAGGGCTTCCCTTATTGCAATTAATTCTGCAGTGAAGACAGTAAGATTCCCATTTAATTTATATTGTTTCGTGATCCTTAACTCTGGTATAGTAAAAGCACATCCTTTGAGAGAATTTTCTTCATCTTTACTTCCATCTGAATAAATTTGCAATACAGAATTGTACTTTTCTCGAATGTGTATTTTAGCCTTGCATTCAACAGCCTTAATATTATCAGTCTTTTTATTAATTTCGCCTGACAGTGTAGCTTTTGGTTTGATTGACCTGAGAGCGAATTTACTTCTATATATTGGTTCTTGTATTTGAATATCTGGTATATTGTATTCTTTTTTTAAGATCTTCCACAGCAATGACATAAGGTATCTTTTTCTTTACTCGCTTTAATTCAGTTTCGTAGACAGAGTGACCAAAAAGTTCATTCAGTGGTAATTTGTTACCATGTGGAATTGACCTTGCCCAATATTTTAGTATCATCTCTTCTCTTCTGAGATTTAGCGGTAAGACATTACATTCAACTTCTACAGATACATTTGATGTTGATTTGTATGCCCCAGTTATGATTCTAAGAGCTGCGGATTGTATTCGGTTTAACCTGTTCAGCTGAGATGAGCTTGCTGTTGTTGCATAGACTTGACAACCATAGTCTAGTTTGCTTCTGATTAAGGTTTTGTACAACATCAGTAGAGTTTTTTTTATCAGCACCATATTTGGTTCCAGAAATGTACCGCATTAGATTGAGATCTTTTTGCACCTTTCTAAGAGTGAATCAAAATGAGAATTCCAGTTTAGGTTGCTATCAAAGGTTATCCCTAATAATTTTGCCTGCTTTTTGTATTCAATGGTTTTGTTCCCAATTTTTAATTTAGGGATGTCTTCAGATGGTATTTTTCCATAGTTAAAGACTACACACTCAGTTTTTTTCTGCAGATATTTTTATCCCCCATTCCTCTGCCCATGATTCAAT
Organism: Lucinisca nassula; assembly: GCA_963580285.1. Lineage (NCBI taxonomy): Eukaryota > Metazoa > Mollusca > Bivalvia > Lucinida > Lucinidae > Lucinisca > Lucinisca nassula. Next base: position 66,642,982 of record OY757019.1, on the reverse strand, counting down.
CTGATCTAGGATTCTTTGGCACAGAACAGCTAAGTGTCTGAGGCTTTTAGCTGTTCTCCATGCCGCAGAATCATCGACATATTGTATGAGATCTGCATCAAATTCCTTAAGTACATCATATTGAGTGTTCATTAGAACATTGAAAAGAATAGGACTTAGTACGCTACCTTGTGGGGATCCATTCTCTAATTTTCTGATTTCTGAAAGGTCTTGCCCTACCCTTACTTGTATTCGTCTGTCACTTAAGAAATCCTTAATCCATGCTTACATTCTACCTTTAATTTTAAATTTTACTAGTTGGGATAGAACCCCATTAGTCCACATCAAATCGAAGGCCTTTTCAAGATCTAGGAATATGCACATTAGAGCCCTGTCCTGCATTTTAGCTTTTAGTATAGAGGATTGCAGTTTCATGATTTGGTCTAAAGTTGATCGATTTTTTCTGTATCCAGACTGCGTTGGTGCCAAAAGATTATTGTTTTCTAAATGAGAGGTTAGCCTGTTTGTAATCATTGTTTCCATAATTTTGCAAATTGTTGATTTTAGAGAAATAGGTCTGTACGATCCTGCCTCATTTGGTGGTTTATTTGGTTTTAAAATTGGAATAATGGTCCCAAGTTTCCATTCATCCGGAAGTTTACCAACTGTCCACGATTTATTTATAAGACTTAATAACTGCCATTTTGCTTTCTCAGACAAGTTTTTCAGCATATCATAATGTACTGTGTCTGCCCCTGGAGATGTACTCTTTTTCTTGTTTAATGCGGTTTGGAGTTCTTTTATTGAGAACAGTTCATTATAAGCTTCATTGTTGACAGCACCAATGTTTTCTTTCACAGAGTTTATGACTTCTGGTTATTTAGAGGAAATTTGGGTTCAGTTGTTCATCGCTGCTTATGTTTTGATAGTGGTCAGCCAACTTGTTGGCTTTATCTATATTTTCATGACCTCTGCCATTGGGTTGCTTGAGCACTTCAACTGGTTTGAATGGTTTTCCATTGAATTTCGCTATAACATGCCATATATATTTACTGCTCACCTCATGATTCAATTTAGAAATGTATTCTTGCCATTTTGCTACTCTAGTTCTATCAAGAAATTTTGTGCTTTCGGCCCTAGCTGTTTTGTAGAGTTCTTTGAGATGAAAAGTACCATATTTCCTCCATTTTTTGTATGCCTTATGTTTAGCCTTAACAACTTGTGTGCATTCCGGGGTCCACCAGGGCAAGTGCCGGTGTTTTTTTCTCTGATTTTGAGCTGTTTTTGGTATTGTTTCATTGCATACAGATAAAAGTTCTGATACAAAATTTTTGTTGAATTCGTTTATTGTTATTTCATCATAGCGAAAAAGAGCCCAGTCAGCTTCAGATAATTTCCAGCGGGGTATTTGATGTTGCGAAATACTCTTGTAGTTCTTATTAAGTATTGTGACAACGGGAAGATGGTCACTGCCTAGAGGGTCATCATGTACATACCACTGATGACCTTGACATGTACACTTAGTAGCTAAAGTAAGATCAAGGGCAGAAGTGTGCCCTGTTGAAACATCTATGTGAGTTGCCTCGCCACTGTTTAGAATTATTAAATTGTTGTCATCGATGAAGTTTAAAATTTCCTTACTTTGGCTGTTTTCAGGACCAGTGAATGCGTCATCCCAGAGGCTGTCCCTTAAGTTGAAATCTCCTACCATTATGAAATTTTGGCTTACATGCCCTATTAGGTACTCGTAATCTTGTTTGGATATGAACTGTTTTCCATTAGTATAGAAATTAATTATATCAAGCTGAGAATTTGTACCAAAAATTATTACAATTGCTGCCTCTACATTGTCATTTTGTTGCTGGTATTTGATTTCTTCAGAATCTAAGCCCTCCTTCACAAAATTGCTACCCCACCCCCACTTTGATTGTCCTTACGTCTATAGGAAGTTGGTGCCTTGTACCCATTTAAGAAGAGAAGATTCTGGTTTGATTTATTCCAAGTTTCTTGTATACATATAATTTCTGGGAGCTCTTCAAAAGAAAGAAGGAAATTGTAAAACTCTGCATTTTTGTGTTGCACGGAAAACCCACAGAGGCTGCGGGCATTCCATTGAACAATGGTTAGTTTCTGACGTAAATTGCCTGAAATCATTACGGGTTATTTAGTTTATTTTGGACCTAGTTGGAGCGGTTTTACCTAGTGTAGCCCTTACTATTCCTACATTAAGGTCTGAACCATGTCCATTCAGTTTTTTGTTCTCTAAAGTTTTGGCCGATTTTCTTACTCTAATAATCTTTCTTTGAGAATGTGGTGTTAAACCGTTACTGATTTTATTTTCCGTTTTCCGGAGTGTTTTTGCAGCTTTTGACCCCTTGCTGGTTTTCGTAACAGTTACATCTGCATATGATTTTGCCTGTCTTAGAGGGATAACAGACTGTTTGTTGATGGTGTCAACGCTACCTTTGGTTTCTTTTTCATTGCCCTGGCATAAATTAATTTCTTGTTCAGCCTCACTCGATAAACCTTTTGCATCAGGTTTGGGAACTGTTTCTGTTTCCCCTTTGTTCGAATTTTCTTTAAATTGATTAGATTGACTGGTTTGTTCAAACAATTCCGGCTGGTCCACGAGTACATCAATGAAAGCATTGCGTTCATTATCGTTTGATATGTCAGCAATTTTGTTCAGGTTTTTTGGATCAAGTATGACCTTAAGGATAGTTCGCAGTTGCTGTTTTATAACAAGATTGCCATTTGTACCATTTCCCCTAGGAACTCGATTGATTTGAAAATTGCCCATTGATACTTGTTCAGCTTTATCCTTTATTTCTTTGCACTGGTTTGCTCCTAGCGGCCCTAAATGGGTTTCATTCAATTTCTGTTTGTTTGCTTCATTAAGACCATTATCTGACATATTTTGGTTAACTTCTGCTTGATGAGTAGTTTTCATTCTTCTCTGTTCCCATTCCTGCTTTATGACCTAATTTTTGTCCTCAATATTAGTTTTATATTTCAAATATACTGGGCAAAACCTGTAGTCTGCGGAGTGGCTTCCATTACAGTTGGCGCAATTTCTCGCAGCAGGAATGTGTCTTACTTTACAATCAGTAACACTGTGGTACCAGCCTCCACAATGTATACAGGCAATGAAATTAGACCTACAGATACTGGCATAGTGTCCAAATTTCTGGCAACAAGAACATCTGATTATGTTATATAAAACTGGATTTACTGATACATTATGAGTGCCACAGTTAATCTCTAACGGAGCAAGTTCTGTATTAAAGTGTAATATTGCTTTTCCTGTTGCCTTACCAAACCTGTTGAACAGTTTTTTAATTCCTACTATTTTATTGGAGCCTGCATGGAGCCAAGTTTTGAGTTGATCTAGATTAAGGTCCAAAGGTATTGAGACAATTCCCTTGCTTGTTTTAATTGTGGGGTTTGCCTCGCATTGGTTTCCATTGCTTTGATTTAGTCTGTTTTTCTGTGCCGTTTTGGTCTGGTTGCGTTTTTGTAGCCTAGGTGACAGATTATTAATCTTCATGTCCATTGCAGGTAGTTTTAAGTTCTCAAAGTTGAAAGATTTGGCTTTATTGGCCAGTCCTATTCTTATCTTGAAGGAAAGTTTGTTGGTCAGGTCCATTGTGAAGTGTTCCCCAATGTGTTGCCGAAAGCTAGCTGCTAGTGTACGGGCATAGTCAGCTCTGAAGAGCTGATTTGATAATAAGGTAAATACCACATAGACATAACCGTTGCTGGTTGTTGGCGGACTCCGTGGTTTGGAAAAATTGTCGGCAAATGCTGGTTTCCGGGACCTGACTGACTCCCAATCCATGCTACCCTGATCATCAATATACTCAAAATCATTGATTTGATTTTTGTTTTGACCCTGCTCAAAAGTGTCGCCTAGAGACTTTCTGGCTTCCTTAAATTTCTTGGTTTGGGGTTCATTATTATTTTCACTTAGCGGACTGTACTTATTGCTTATTTCAATACCAAAATGTCTCTTACAAGACCCTGTGATTGGATTTAAGATTTCCCCATTCCCTGCTTTTGTGAACTTGGTTGAAGTTGCCTTAAATAAGGTTTTAGCGGCTGTTTCAGTCATTTCAATTGTTTTTGCAGCTAATGGTTTTGCCAATTTTGAAATAGTATGTGTGATTTCCTTATACACCTGAGTGTCTAAAACCTTACTACTGTCTTCCTCTGTTTGAGATGGTTCAGACTGGTTGTTGTTGACAGTGAGTGACTGAGGAGTATTTTCCTCTGAAACACTACCTAATGAGGAGGATGTCTGCGAGATCCCAGTGACATTTGGACTTTGAATGATTCTTCCTCATTTTCAATGTCAGCCTTTGGAATCGGCATGCTTGCACCTATAAGCTGTGCCTGGGTCATGTTTGGAAGGTTATTAGCTATCAGACAGTGCTATTAAATGAGATTTTAATAAAATGGAGAGATCCTACCTTGTTCACAAAGAAGCTATCGAAACACACAGAACATTCAGTCATACACTTAGTTATCCTTACACACAGAGAATACTGGAACTATCCTAGTAAACTTTCAAAACATTAAGATATTTTTTCATAAAAACATAACTTCCATGAAAACAGTGAAAATGAGAATTTAATCTTATATAGCAATATTTTAGAACTTCCCAAGAATGGTTAAGATGCCACACAAAATAAAAAAATAATTATTTTCAAATTTAAAACATATATTCACTTAATTATTATGCACATTCACAGGTGAACAGATTGAAGAAAATATTATGGTAATTATCCTATATCCTATTATTCTAGATTAACACGTCCAGTCAACTGAAGTGCTAAAGCTGGAATGACCGGTACTGTTGTTGTTAAGTAATGTCAAAATGAAAATTTATGTATCAATCGAGCCAGAGCACAGCATTATATAGCCACCGGCCCCTTCGCAGCAGGGAAGGCAATCTACATAGGGCACCGAAGAAAACATATCTCTCGGTGCTCTATGAAGTACACATGCCTAGCGGCAGTATCAATCGAGCCAGAGCACAGCGGTCCATCGAATTACCCCAAACCACATCAAACCACACCAAACCACCCCAAAACACACCAAACCACCCCAAACCACACCCCAAACCACACCAAACCACCCCAAACCACTTTAATTATATATATATATATATAATACATGGATTGCACTTCCATGGTTAATTTGCATTAGGGTTAAGACATTTAAAAGCTCATTTGCAATATACATGTTCCCCTGAAAAAAATGATGGTAAAATTTCCGTAATGAAATATTAAAAAAAAGGTATCACCAAAAAAATATTATTGTTCAAACCAAAAATTCTGATTTTTCACATTTCTGTTCCAAAAAGCTAGATTAGAACCGTCTCGGCCAGTAGAAATAAAATATAGTGTATATCCCCGAAAACCAAATTTAATTTTACTAAAATGGGAACGGGAAACGCTGTTAATACTTCAACATCGGATGGCATGAATTCTACCAAATATAAGCAGTCATTAAGAGCATTATAACAATTAGGGATTATCGCATCACGTTAACACGCCTATTAAATTTTGAACCCCTTGTCTAAAACGGTGTTTACATGGGGTATACATTATTTTTCTTATTTCTGCTGAAAACACTGGTTAGAGCCACATCGAAAAAAAAAAAACACAAAAAAAAAACTAATATATACCTCTGCAAACCCCAATTTCACCATACAAAAGTGGAAAAGGGAAATGCTGTTAATGCTTCAACATAAGAAGCTTTGATTACGATCCCAGCAGCCCGTTAGTTTCTGCGGCTATATATAAGTATTATTATTCTCGGCAAGGGTTATGCATATTTATACATATAGTCAGAATGTCACATCGATCGGTCAAAATTATATATAGGCGTTTACTCGCACACAGTATAAAAAACACACATATTAACCCAAGTTTTATTTTTAAACTGGCAGGGATATACATTAATTTTCTTATTTCTACTGAAAATATTGTGGATACTCGTAGGAATAGAGATTTTAGGCACACGTTAGCAACGCATCGCCGAGTCATTTCTAACGAGTACCCATAAAATGTTTTGAGCAGAAATACAAAAAAAATATTAGAATGTTTTGCCTGAAAAAATCTTTTTGGTAGAAATAAGAAAAAAATAATATATACCCCTGTAAACCCTTATTTGACCAGTTAATTGTGGGAACAATAAACACTGTTAATAGTTTAACATAAGAAGCTAATTTCGACGCTAGCAACCCGTAAATATTCGCAGTTAAAAGTTGTGTTAATCTTTTTTATTTATTTTTTTTTAAGTGTCAGATCTTACATGAGAAAAATCACAATAATCCGTAATAATTAGGGTGTACGAGAGTCAAAATTATATACGCGTGTTTATCACATCGCTCGAAAACACGCCTATGTAAATGTGACCCCTTCAAACCCCACGTTTAGCAAAACTTGGGTGTACAGGGTTTACATACTTTTTCTTATTTATGCTTAAAACATAGATTGTGATTACTCGTTAGAACCGCCTAGTAAAACATAACATCATGAAAACACGTCTATATAATTTTGACCCCCTTAAACCCCACTTTTATATAGTAAAACTGGGGTTTACAGGGGTAAACCTTATTTTTCTTATTTCTGTTCAAAAATATAGTTTGTGGGTACTCGTTAGAACCGCCTCAACCGCCTATTTTGAACAAAAATAAGAAATATATAAGATATTTTCTGATAAATCGGTGGTAAATCGGCCCCCGCCCATCGGGGCTTGAAGAAATAAATGGGCTGCATGATGCTTCCACGCAGAGATGAAACCGACCAACACACGCCGATTAGAGAATCTAAGCCTGCCCAGGCAAAGTGGTGCGAGTCGTCCGTCCATGCTTATAAACACTATTGGTTTCATTGGGCGACAGGGCTTGATGTTATGTTATTGAACAGAACAGAACAATTCCTTTGGTCATACAATGACATATGGACAATAGCACGTTAAACGTATAAAAATGATGCACAGTGATCAACAATGTTTTAGTGATATATCGTGTTAAATATTTGACATTCTGAATTTCGGACCAGCGTTCTTTTCTTATAGACAAGCGTTCGATACAAAAGGAAATACATGGTGCGTATGGGTGGGGGTCAATCGTAGCAGTCGTTAGTACATTTAATAATAATAATAATAATAATAAATATATGCTTATTAAACAAAATCTATGGTTCGAGTTCCTACAAGTTCCGTGGTTCAGCTATTCTCAGGGTCATCCGGAGTGGGGCCAACTAGTGCTTATTAGGTAACTACCACTAGCCCCAACCCGTACTTTAGCGCTAGTACCATATCTCCGTTAACCGGCCAGTGTCTTTTATCATGCAACGATGGGGCCCGGGCAAGACGGCGCCGATGCGCATGTCGTATGTGTACGGTACCTCTCTTGTACGAGCTGACTCAACAGGTATCCAAATCACATTATCCTCTTTTTTTTCTTTTCTTTTTCGCTAAAATCGCGCTAATCCATCAGGCAAAGTACACATTTTGCTATCACAAAACTGGACATATTGATTATAATAATAATAATAATAATAATAATAATAATAATAATAATTATAATAATAATAATAATAATTATAAAGTTTTAAAAGAAAAAAAAAAACGTCAAGATAACAGGCGTATATAATTTGGGCACCCCTAAACCTCACCCCAGTCAATAAAACTGATACGCCTCGTGAAGCTTCGTTGGAAACTCCACACCAAGGCCATTCTGGCGAGTACCCAAAAACTTTTTTTTGTGCAGAATATTGGAATTTTTATCAGAACCGCAAAAAACTAATGGTGGTAAAATTTGCAATACATTTGACGTAATGAAATGTAACATCTACGTCCCTCAGCGCTGTCCCTATACTGTCGTCAGTTCTACGCCATAGCCATGTTCCTACTCTCGTCATATCAACGCCTGTCAGCCTTGTTCCTACTCGTCATATCTACGTCTCTCAGCGGTGTTCCTACTGTCGTCAGTTCTACGCCTGTCAGCGGTGTTCATACTGTCGTCACATCTACGCCTGTCAGCCATGTTCCTACTCGTCATATCTACGCCTGTCAGCGGTGTTTCTACTATCGTCACATCTGCGCCTGTCAGCGGTGTTCATACTGTCGTCACATCTACGCCTGTCAGCATTGTTCCTGCTGTTGTCACATCTACGTATGTTAGCGCTGTTTCTACTCTCGTCCCGTCTACGCCAGCCAGGGCTGTTCATACTCTCGTAACATCTGCGTGTCTCAGCGCTGATCCTACTGTCGTTAGATCTACGCCTGTAAGCACTGTTCATATTGTCGTCACATCTACGCTTGTCAGCGCTGTTCCTTCTTTCGTCACATCAACGCCTGTCAGCGGTGTTCCTACTCTCGTCATGTTTACGTCAGTCAGCGGTTTTCCTACTCGCGTCACATCTACGCCTGTCAGCGGTGTTCCTACTATCGTCATGTCTACGTCTGTCAGTGCTGTCCCTACTCTCGTCATATCTACGCCTGTCAGCTGTGTTCCTGCTTTCGTCATGTCTACGTCTGTCAGCGCTGTCCCTACTCTCTTCATATCTACGCCTGTCAGCGGTGTTCATACTGTCGTCACATCTACGCCTGTCAGCATTGTTCCTGCTGTCGTCACATCTACGTATGTAAGCGCTGTTCCTACTCTCGTCACGTCTACGCCAGCCAGGGCTGTTCATACTCTCGTAACATCTGCGTGTCTCAGCGCTGATCCTACTGTAGTTAGATCTACGCCTGTAAGCACTGTTCATATTGTCGTCACATCTACGCCTGTCAGCGCTGTTCCTTCTTTTGTCACATCAACGCCTGTCAGCGGTGTTCCAACTTTCGTCACGTTTACGTCAGTCAGCGATTTTCCTACTCGCGTCACATCTACGCCTGTCAGCGGTGTTCCTACTCTCGTCATGTCTACGTCTGTCAGCGCTGTCCCTACTCTCGTCACATCTACGCCTGTCAGCTGTGTTCCTGCTTTCGTCACATCTACTGCTGTCAGCGGTGTTCCCATTATCTTCCCATCTACGCCTATCAGCGCTGTTCCTTCTTTCGTCACATCTACGCCTGTCAGTGGTGTTCCTACTCTCGTCACGTTTACGTCAGTCAGCGGTTGTCCTACTCGCGTCACATCTACGCCTGTCAGCGGTGTTTCTACTCTCGTCACATCTACGCCTGCCAGCGCTGTTCCTACTGTCGTCACATCTACTCCTGTCAGCACTGTTCCTGTTGTCGTCACATCTACGCCTGTCAGGACTGTTCCTACTCTCGGCACATCTGCGCTTGTCAGCACTGTTCCTACTCTCGTCACATCTACGCATGTCAGCACTGTTCCTATTGTCGCCACATCTACGCCTGTAAGCGCTGCTCCTTCTTTCGTAACATATACGTCACTCAGCGCTGTCCCTACTGTCGTCAGTTCTACGCCTTTCAGCCATGTTCCTACTCTCGTCATATCTACGCCTGTCAGCCATGTTCCTACTCGTCATATCTACGCCTGTCAGCCTTGTCCTACTCGTCACATCTACGCCTGTCAGCGGTGTTCCTACTCTCGTCATGTCTACGTCTGTCAGCGCTGTCCCTACTCTCGTCACATCTACGCCTGTCAGCACTGTTCCTTATTTCGTCATATCAACGCCAGCCAGCGGTGTTCCTACTCTCGTCACGTTTACGTCAGTCAGCGGTTTTCCTACTCGCGTCACATCTACGCCTGTCAGCGGTGTTCCTACTCTCGCCATGTCTACGTCTGTCAGCGCTGTCCCTACTCTCGTCACATCTACGCCTGTCAGCTGTGTTCCTGCTTTCGTCACATCTACTGCTGTCAGCGGTGTTCCCGTAATCTTCACATCTACGCCTGTCAGCACTGTTCCTTCTTTCGTCACATCTACGACTTTCAGCAGTGTTCCTACTCTCGTCACGTTTACGTCAGTCAGCGGTTTTCCTACTCGCGTCACATCTACGCCTGTCAGCGGTGTTCCTACTCTCGTCACGTTTACGTCAGGCAGCGGTTTTCCTACTCGCGTCACATCTACGCCTGTCAGCGATGTTCCTACTCTCGTCACATCTACGCCTGCCAGCGCTGTTCCTGTTGTCGTCACATCTACGCCTGTCAGGACTGTTCCTACTCTCGGCACATCTACGCTTGTCAGCATTGTTCCTACTCTCGTCACATCTACGCCTGTCAGCACTGTTCCTATTTTCGTCACATCAACGCCTGTCAGCGGTGTTCCTACTCTCGTATAGGATACCAGGGTTATGCCTAGAGTACCATCCTGCACCTGTAGGATACCAGGGTTAGGCCTAGGGTACCGTGCTGCACCTTTAAGATACTTATTTCAGTCCTGGGATACCGTACTGCGCCTGTAGGATACCAAGCCAGGCCTGGGTAACCATGCTGCAGCTGTAGTATACCAGGGTTAGGCCTAGGGTACCGTGCTGCACATGTAGGATACCAGGGTCAGGCCTGGGATACCGTACTGCACCTGTAGGATACCAGGCCAGGCCTCGGTTACCATGTTGCACCTGTAGGATGCCAGGGTCAGGTCTGGGTTACCATGTTGCACCTGTAGGATACCAGGGTCAGGCCTGGATTACCATGCTGAATCTTAAGGATACCAAGTACTCGCAACATATTTACGAGCAGGAATAAGACATAAATATAATATCCCCATGTAAACCCTAATTTTACCGTATAAAAGTGGAAACGGGAACGCTGTTAATATTTAACATAAGAAGCTTTGAATACAACCCCAGCAACCCGTAAATATTTGCGGCTATTTGCGGCTATTAAGTGTTTTATACTTACCCACAATCTACATGTATATTTGAGGAGAAATATGAAAAAAAGTATCTGAAAAAAAAAAAAATGAAAAAAAAAAAAAAAATTCCACGGCACTTCTCCTCGTACACCTGTAAAGTCTTGTAGATCTCTGCAAGGCCACTGCTCCGGATACACCTGTACAGTCTAGTTGCTCACTGCCAGGCCACTATTATGTCCGTTCCATTTCACCTATACTGTTGGAAGGAGTTTGATTAAACTTTGGTCAAATAGCCCCCTCAGTGAGCTGATGTGCAGAACCTATAAATACACCAATTCGAGACAAGGTCAAGGTCACAGTTGAAGGTCACATGTTTGAATCTTCAAATTACTCTCGTCACATCTACACCTGCCAGCGCTGTTCCTACTGTCGTCACATCTACGCCTGTCAGCACTGTTCCTGTTGTCGTCACATCTACGCCTGTCAGGACTGTTACTACTCTCGTCACATCTACGCCTGTCAACACTGTTCCTATTGTCGCCACATCTAGGCCTGTCAGCACTGTTCCTATTGTCGCCACATCTACGCCTGTAAGCGCTGCTCCTTCTCTCGTAACATATACGTCCCTCAGCGCTGTCCCTACTGTCGTCAGTTCTACGCCTGTCAGCACTGTTCCTACTCCCGTCATATCTACCCTGTCAGCGATGTTCCTACTCGTCATATCTACGCCTGTCAGCGGTGTTGCTACTCTCGTCACGTTCACGTCAGTCAGCGGTTTTGCTACTCGCGTCACATCTACGCCTGTCAGCGGTGTTCCTACTCTCGTCATGTTCCTTCTTTCGTCACATCTACGCCTGTCAGCGGTGTTCCTACTCTCGTCACGTTTACGTCAGTCAGCGGTTTTCCTACTTGCGTCACATCTACGCCTGTCAGCGGTGTTCCTACTCTCGTCACATCTACGCCTGCCAGCGCTGTTCCTACTGTCGTCACATCTACGCCTGTCAGCACTGTTCCTGTTGACGTCACATTTACGCTTGTCAGCACTGTTCCTACTCTCGTCACATCTACGCCTGTCAGCACTGTTCCTATTGTCGCCACATCTACGCCTGTAAGCGCTGCTCCTTCTCTCGTAACATCTACGCCACTCAGTGCTGTCCCTACTGTCGTCAGTTCTACGCCATAGCCATGTTCCTACTCTCGTCATATCAACGCCTGTCAGCCTTGTTCCTACTCGTCATATCTACGTCTCTCAGCACTGTTCCTTCTCTCGTCATATCTACGCCTGTCAGCACTGTTCCTACTGTCGTCACATCTACGCCTGTCAGCACTGTTCCTGTTGTCGACACATCTACGCCTGTCAGAACTGTTCCTACTCTCGGCACATCTACGCTTGTCATCACTGTTGCTACTCTCGGCACATCTACGCATGTCAGCACTGTTCCTATTATCGCCACATCTACGCCTGTAAGCGCTGCTCCTTCTCTCGTAACATCTACGTCCCTCAGCGCTGTCCCTACTGTCGTCAGTTCTACGCCTTTCAGCCATGTTCCTACTCTCGTCATATCTACCCTGACAGCCTTGTTCCTACTCGTCATATCTACGCCTGTCAGCGGTGTTCTTATTATCGTCAAATCTACGCCTGTCAGCGGTGTTCATACTGTCGTCACATCTACGCCTGTCAGCCATGTTCCTACTCGTCATATCTACGCCTGTCAGCGGTGGTCCTACTATCGTCACATCCACGCCTGTCAGCGGTGTTCCTACTATCGTCACATCTGCGCCTGTCAGCGGTGTTCATACTGTCGTCACATCTACGCCTGTCAGCATTGTTCCTGCTGTCGTCACATCTACATATGTAAGCGCTGTTCCTACTCTCGTCACGTCTACGCCAGCCAGGGCTGTTCATACTCTCGTAACATCTGCGTGTCTCAGCTCTGATCCTACTGTCGTTAGATCTACGCCTGTCTGCACTGTTCATATTGTCGTCACATCTACGCCTGTCAGCACTGTTCCTTCTTTCGTCACATCAACGCTTGTCAGCGGTGTTCCTACTCTCGTCACGTTTACGTCAGTCAGCGATTTTCCTACTCGCGTCACATCTACGCCTGTCAGCGGTGTTCCTACTCTCGTCATGTCTACGTCTGTCAGCGCTGTCCCTACTCTCGTCACATCTACGCCTGTCAGCTGTGTTCCTGCTTTCGTCACATCTACTGCTGTCAGCGGTGTTCCCGTTATCTTCACATCTACGCCTGTCAGCGCTGTTCCTTCTTTCGTCACATCTACGCCTGTCAGCAGTGTTCCTACTCTCGTCACGTTTACGTCAGTCAGCGGTTTTCCTACTTGCGTCACATCTACGCCTGTCAGCGGTGTTCCTACTCTCGTCACATCTACGCCTGCCAGCGCTGTTCCTACTGTCGTCACATCTACGTCTGTCAGCACTGTTCCTACTGTCGTCAGTTCTACGCCTGTCAGGACTGTTCCTAATCTCGGCACATCTACGCTTGTCAGCATTGTTCCTACTCTCGTCACATCTACGCCTGTCAGCACTGTACCTATTGTCGCCACATCTACGCCTGTAAGCGCTGCTCCTTCTTTCGTAACATCTACGTCCCTCAGCGCTGTCCCTACTGTCGTCAGTTCTACGCCTGTCAACGGTGTTCCTACTCGTCATATCTACGCCTGTCAGCCATGTTCCTACTCGTCATATCTACGCCTGTCAGCGGTGTTCTTACTATCGTCACATCTACGCCTGTCAGCGGTGTTCATACTGTCGTCACATCTACGCCTGTCAGCATTGTTCCTGCTGTCGTCACACCTACGCCTGTACTCGCTGCTCCTTCTCTCGTAACATCTACGCCTCTCAGTGCTGTCCCTACTGTCGTCAGTTCTACGCCATAGCCATGTTCCTACTCTCGTCATATCTACGCCTGTCAGCCTTGTTCCTACTTGTCATATCTACGTCTCTCAGCACTGTTCCTACTCTCGTCACATCTACGCCTGTCAGCACTGTTCCTGCTGTCGTCACATCTACGCCTGTAAGCGCTGTTCCTTCTCTCGTAACATCTTCGTCCCTCAGCGCTGTCCCTACTGTCGTCAGTTCTACGCCATAGCCATGTTCCTACTCTCGTCATATCAACGCCTGTCAGCCTTGTTCCTACTCGTCATATCTACGTCTCTCAGCGGTGTACCTACTGTCGTCAGTTCTACGCCTGTCAGCGGTGTTCATACTGTGGTCACATCTACGCCTGTCAGCCATGTTCCTACTCGTCATATCTACGCCTGTCAGCGGTGTTTCTACTATCGTCACATCTGCGCCTGTCAGCGGTGTTCATACTGTCGTCACATCTACGCATGTCAGCATTGTTCCTTCTGTCGTCACATCTACGAACGTTAGCGCTGTTTCTACTCTCGTCCCGTCTACGCCAGCCAGGGCTGTTCATACTCTTGTAACATCTGCGTGTCTCAGCGCTGATCCTACTGTCGTTAGATCTACGCCTGTAAGCACTGTTCATATTGTCGTCACATCTACGCTTGTCAGCGCTGTCCCTTCTTTCGTCACATCAACGCCTGTCAGCGGTGTTCCTACTCTCGTCATGTTTACGTCAGTCAGCGATTTTCCTACTCGCGTCACATCTACGCCTGTCAGCGGTGTTCCTACTCTCGTCATGTCTACGTCAGTCAGCGCTATCCCTACTCTCGTCATATCTACGCCTGTCAGCTGTGTTCCTGCTTTCGTCATGTCTACGTCTGTCAGCGCTGTCCCTAATCTCGTCACATCTACGCCTGTCAGCGGTGTTCATACTGTCGTCACATCTACGCCTGTCAGCATTGTTCCTGCTGTCGTCACATCTACGTATGTAAGCGCTGTTCCTACTCTCGTCACGTCTACGCCAGCCAGGGCTGTTCATACTCTCGTAACATCTGCGTGTCTCAGCGCTGATCCTACTGTAGTTAGATCTACGCCTGTCAGCACTGTTCATATTGTCTCACATCTACGCCTGTCAGCGCTGTTCCTTCTTTTGTCACATCAACGCCTGTCAGCGGTGTTCCTACTCTCGTCACGTTTACGTCAGTCAGCGATTTTCCTACTCGCGTCACATCTACGCCTGTCAGCGGTGTTCCTACTCTCGTCAGATCTACGTCTGTCAGCGCTGTCCCTACTCTCGTCACATCTACGCCTGTCAGCTGTGTTCCTTCTTTCGTCACATCTACGCCTGTCAGTGGTGTTCCCACTCTCGTCACGTTTACGTCAGTCAGCGGCTGTCCTACTCGCGTCACATCTACGCCTGTCAGCGGTTTTCCTACTCGCGTCACATCTACGCCTGTCAGCGATGTTCCTACTCTCGTCACATCTACGCCTGCCAGCGCTGTTCCTGTTGTCGTCACATCTACGCCTGTCAGGACTGTTCCTACTCTCGGCACATCTACGCTAGTCAGCATTGTTCCTACTCTCGTCACATCTACGCATGTCAGCACTGTTCCTATTGTCGCCACATCTACGCCTGTAAGCGCTGCTCCTTCTTTCGTAACATCTACGTCCCTCAGCGCTGTCCCTACTGTCGTCAGTTCTACGCCTTTCAGCCATGTTCCTACTCTCGTCATATCTACGCCTGTCAGCCATGTTCCTACTCGTCATATCTACGCCTGTCAGCCTTGTCCTACTCGTCACATCTACGCCTGTCAGCGGTGTTCCTACTCTCGTCATGTCTACGTCTGTCAGCGCTGTCCCTACTCTCGTCACATCTACGCCTGTCAGCACTGTTCCTTATTTCGTCATATCAACGCCTGTCAGCGGTGTTCCTACTCTCGTCACGTTTACGTCAGTCAGCGGTTTTCCTACTCGCGTCACATCTACGCCTGTCAGCGGTGTTCCTACTCTCGCCATGTCTACGTCTGTCAGCGCTTGTCCTACTCTCGTCACATCTACGCCTGTCAGCTGTGTTCCTGCTTTCGTCACATCTACTGCTGTCAGCGGTGTTCCCGTAATCTTCACATCTACGCCTGTCAGCACTGTTCCTTCTCTCGTCACATCTACGACTGTCAGCAGTGTTCCTACTCTCGTCACGTTTACGTCAGTCAGCGGTTTTCCTACTCGCGTCACATCTACGCCTGTCAGCGGTGTTCCTACTCTCGTCACGTTTACGTCAGGCAGCGGTTTTCCTACTCGCGTCACATCTACGCCTGTCAGCGATGTTCCTACTCTCGTCACATCTACGCCTGACAGCGCTGTTGCTGTTGTCGTCACATCTACGCCTGTCAGGACTGTTCCTACTCTCGGCACATCTACGCTTGTCAGCATTGTTCCTACTCTCGTCACATCTACGCCTGTCAGCACTGTTCCTATTTTCGTCACATCAACGCCTGTCAGCGGTGTTCCTACTCTCGTATAGGATACCAGGGTTATGCCTAGAGTACCATCCTGCACCTGTAGGATACCAGGGTTAGGCCTAGGGTACCGTGCTGCACCTGTAAGATACTTATTTCAGTCCTGGGATACCGTACTGCGCCTGTAGGATACCAAGCCAGGCCTGGGTAACCATGCTGCAGCTGTAGTATACCAGGGTTAGGCCTAGGGTACCGTGCTGCCATGCCCGAATCCCTCCACTGCTTAAAAGGCCTTGCATCTCAGAACCATACATATCCCCACTGCTATACCATATATGTCTCTGTTTCTTTTGATAAGACACATTTATTGACACCAACCAGGGCTCCATTGGGTCCATGCCCCACCCTCTTTACTTTATAAAACACCTGATATTTCAGATACAGTCCACATGGGTGCTCTTTTCGGTATGGGGTTTGTTTGGGAGACTTTATAATTGGTATATTAAAATCATATCATGTTATAATACATGTCTGCCATTGGGCAGTGTCCACCTGAGCTCTAGTTTATGAAATTTAGCTCTTTGGTTTGTTTGCTATGCCAAGTTAAGAGTTTCCATTGACTTATAATGGCGAAAATCGAAAAATGACATTAATGCCTTTCAAGATATTTTGCCACACTTTCATAGAAATGTTCCTTTAATAACGTTCGTTTTGGCCTGTTTGTTGCCACAGATGGAAAATTATCAATTGTCATCTGTTGTCAGGCAACAACACATTCAAGCGACATCAGAATCTAAAGCCACTAGGCTGATTGGATCCAAATTTTATCTGTCTTCCATGGTTAATTAAAATACATTGCTGCCAGTGGGCAGTGGCCCCCTGAGCTCTGGTGAGCATTGTGGCCCATGGGCCTCTTGTTTAGGTCACCAGAGCCGAAGGCTCCGGGGGAGCTTATAGGATAGGCAGTTGTCCGTCGTCGTATGTCGATGACGTATGTCTGACGTCAACTCTTTTAAACGACTTCTCCTCTGAAGTCACTGGGCCGATTGCACCCAAATTTCACCCGTAACATCCTTGAGCTGGGGGATTGAAAGCTTGTGTTTTTATGAGAATCGGCTCTTAGTTTGGTTGCTATTGCAACTTAGAGTTCCCATAGACTTATAATGGGGAACATAGAAAAGTGGCATTTACTGCCAAGTCATTGCAGATATTTTTACAAAACTTTTATGGTAAATTTTTTTTAGTAAACTTCTCTTAGTCATATGCTTTTATGCCAACCTGAGGGTTCCGGGATTGTGCTGGGGCCCTGCCCCACCCCTCCACTTCATAAAAGGTCATATATCTCAGAAACCACTCAGATTCCGACCCCTAAACCATGCATATTCTTGTTCCTTGCGATAAGAGGCATTCGGTGACATCAATCTGGGACTCTGGGGATGCGACGGGGCCTTGCCCCACCCCCTCCAATCCATAAAAGGTCAAGTATCTCGAAAACCTTACAGATCCCAACCCCGAAACCCTGTATATTATTGTTCTTTATTATAAGACGCGTTCAGTGACACCAATCTGGGCAACCGGGATGCGCCGGGGCCTTGCTTTACCCCCCGCACACCATAAAAGGCCGAATATCGGGCCTGTCTAAAACGCTGAAAAACATGCTGAATTCAGCGGGTTGCTGATCAGCAGATAGTGACTAAAACGCTGATCTGCTGAAATGCTGAATATTTATTAAATATGGTGATCTTGTGTATTTTTCACAGTTTATGTGTTTATGTATGTGTTTATTCATTTTTTTAATTATGTATTTATTTATTTGTTTATATTTTATGGCCCAACTGACAGTGTTGGTGCATTCATTATAAATTGCTGACATCACTAGACACCTATATAGAGCGTACTGCCAGTACATATCTACGTGGGTTATGGAAACGTTGTGTGTGTGTGGGGGTGTGTGTGTTGAGCTTTGCGCACCACCAACAGCTAAGATCATGCGGAGACAATACCTCAGTTTGAAGATTCCTCCGAAAGCCTGGAGAAGCCCGGAATCGACCCCACGACTCCTTGGTTTATGAGGCGAGTAGCTTAACCAATACAACACGGAGATTGCTAGAAGTTGCCAAACTCATGTAAGTACCAAATATATTATGGATACTCGTTAGACCATGCTCCTCTGAAGATGTTATAACGCGTACCAGAACTTTTTTAGAACATAGAACAAAATAATGTTAACCTCTAAAAACCCCAGGTTTTTTTACTAACATGGGTTTTTGAGGGTTATCATTTCATAGACTTTTTAACTTGATAATTGTCAGCTTAAGATTGTAAACGGAAAAAAGACTGGACTATTTAATAATTTTGTATTCTTAGTTTTATTCTATTTGTACTTAATCTACAAGGTAAGTAGGTAAGTAGACATAAAAGAAATAGAGAAACTCTCATAACAACATCACCAAATGCAGTAACATATTCATGCAATCATATTGTTTTCGTTTCTGATTACGATTAAGGAAGTATGCCTAGTCAAATTATATTGAATTTTTTTACAACCAGAAAAAATCAGATAAAAATCTGATATATTGCAAACTTCTAAGATTGTAGGTATTCGTTAGAGCAGCTTCGGCAAGGCAATTCTAACGTGTACCAGCCAAAATCTATGTTTAGAACAGAAACAAGAAAAACAATGCATACAATGTTAACCCCAGTTTTACTGTATAAACATTAAGCCCCCGCCCATCGGGACTTGAAGAAATAGATGGGCTTCATGATGCTTCCACGCCCAGCCGAAACCGACCGCACACGAGTACTGGTAAACCGCTTAGAGGAGTTAAGCCTGCCTAGGCAATGCGGTGCGAGTCGGACCGTCCATGCTTATAAACCCTACTGGTAACATTGGACGACAGGGCTTGAGATGTCATTTCATCTCAATGTCGGGTAAAAGTCCCACATTTCATCTCGATGTCGAGTAATAGTCCCACAAAATTGGAAGCAACGTCTGTTACAACGCATAATGTAGTAATGTAGTAATTTCTTCATTTTGAAATTTTTACTACATTATGCGTTGGCATAGTCGACGCGAAATGAAATAAAATGTCGTTTTTACTTCATTATGCGTCGATACTAAGAGGTTTGAGCAAAATGAAAGAATTATTTCATTTTGCGGCGATGGGTGGCATACTTAATTTTACTTCATTATGCGTCAACAGTTTGTTTGTTTGATTTGAGGTTTAACGTTCCCGTCAAGACTATTTAGGTCATTTTGGAGACATTGCTTCAAATTTTATGGGACTTTTACCCGATATTGAGATGAAATGACATCTCAATCGCTGCCGTCCAATTAAAAGCAATAGGGTTTATATGCATGGATGGGCCGACTCGCAGCAGTTTTCCTGGACAGGCTTAGACCTTCTAAGCAGATTACGAGGACTCATGTACGGGCGGTATCAGCTCTGCGTGGAAGCATCGTGCAGCCCATCTATTTATACCCCCGGCATACGAAGTATGCAAGGGGGTATATAGTTTTTGTCCATTCTGTCTGTCTGTCTGTCTGTCTGTCTGCTGTGTTGAGCCTTAAAACACAAATGAGGGAAAGACATCAGGCATGAGACCAAAATAGCGCAAGGCGTACGATTTTAATTCTACTGGCTTAATCAAATACAATGAAATTCCATTATTAAGACCACCTAAAATTAATACAAATTTTGTTTTTAAAGCATATTTGGAAGGTTAAAGCTACATTTTCTTTGTGATTTTGACCTTCAGTGTGCTTTTGTGGAAGACCGTCTTTTGGACTGTTCAACTGTGGTCTTAAAGACCACTTTTGAACCGTCTCAAATGTGGTCTAAATTGTAGGAATTTAACTGTATTGCTTCCTAAGTCTTTTCGAAGACAGCTATGTTCTACCATCATTACTTCATTATGCGTCGATATGGTGCATATCAACGCGAAATGAAATAATTTTTTTACTTCATTTCGCGTCGACTATGCCAACGCATAATGTAGTAAAAAAAATCAAAATGAAGAAATTACTACATTACTACATTATGCGTTGTAACAAAGCACGCCATACCCCTGTAACCAAGGTTTTACTTTGTAAAAGTGTTTATAGGCGTGTTTCCGTGATGTAAAGCGACTGCGCATAGAAAAGTATTAAGTGGCCCGGCCGATTGATAATTTCTATTTCTTTTTTACGTGTACTAAATAAACTTATTTATAAATCACATCTTTATAAATGTCTGTTTCTAATGCCAAACAAGTACAACATAGATATCTTACAATAACATAATTAACTTACGTTGAATTAAGTTCTTTAATTCTGTGAGGCGCTTCTAACGAGTACCCACAACCATAATCTTAGAGGAGGATTCAGAAAAAGGTTTTTAACCTAGAAAGCCCCATTTTACTCTATAAAATGGGTGTAGGGCGGGGGGGGGGGTTAAATTACGCACAAGTTCACAAGATAGATAGATAGATAGATAGATAGATAGATAGATAGATAGATAGATAGATAGATAGATAGATGGGTAGATAGATAGATAGATAGATAGATAGATAGATAGATAGATAGATAGATAGATAGATAGATAGATAGATAGATAGATAGATAGATATTCGGCAAGTGTTGTGTCAAGGCAAATTTATCCACAACAAAATCAGTAAAGGAGTACTGTTTTTCATTTCTATACGTTTAGAACAGGGACTCAAGGTTCTCGCCTTTTATAACAAATATTTCACCGTCCGGTACGTAAACCATGCAAACAAACAGCAGCAGCAGCAGCAACTACAACAAATATAATTTCTTCTTTAAAATTGCTTCAAGATGTGTCACCAGTAATATGTCTAGGAAAACCTTTTCTTCAAAACCTTCAGCATCTCACTGTTTATATTCTGTTATATTTGCATACATGCAGCTCGATATGGCAACAATATTAATGTCTGTGGCGTAAAACAAATTAATAAAATTTATAAATATTATAAATAAACACAATATAACATGCACGGCCGGTTTTCTGACCCAAAACAATAAAATATACTAAAATTCAGCATTTCAGCAGATCAGCGTTTTAGTAACTATCTGCTGATCAGCAACCTGCTGAATTCAGCAGGTTTTTCAGCGTTTTAGACAGGCCCCCGAATATCTCTGAAACCTAACAGATTCATACCCCTTAACCATACATATTCTTGTTCCTTATGATGACAACATTCAGTGACACCAACCTGGGGGCCCTAAGTTTGGCCGGGGCCATGCCCCACCCCCTCCACTTCATATAAGGCCATACATCTCAGAAACCATTAAGACCCCATCCCTTAACCATATGTATTCTTGTTCCTTATTATTAGACACAGTCAGTGACACCAACCTGGGGCCCCAGGATGCGCCGCGCCTTGCCCCTCCCTCTTCATTTCATAAAAGGCCCAATATCTCGGAAACCTTACAGATCCCCACCCGTAAACCATATATAGTATTGTTCGTTATGATAAGACACATTCAGTGACACCAACCTCCCCCACCCCTGGGATTCGCCGGGGCCCTGCCCCACCCCCTCCACTTCATAAAAGGTCATATATCTCAGAAACCATTCAGATTCCCACCCCTAAACCATATATAGTATTGTTCCTTATTATACAACGCATTCGGTGACACCAACCTGGCGGTCCCTGGGATGTGCGGGGGCATTGTCCCACTCCCTATAGATCATGATAAGGCCCAATATCTCGGAAACCTTACAGATCCCCACTCCTAAACCGTTTATACTCTTGTTCCTTATTATAAGACACATTCAGTGACACCAACCTGTCGGGGTGTGACAGGGCCATGTCCCACCTCTCCACTTCACAAAAGGCCATATATCTGAGAAACTGTTCAGAGCCCCATCCCTAAACCATATATATATTCATGTTCCTTATGATTAGGGACGTCCAGTGACACCAACATGGGGTCCCCTGGGGTGCCCTAGTCCGTGCCCCACCCCTCCACTTCATAAAAGGCCCATTTTTTCGGAAACCTTACAGATCCACACCCCTAAACCAACAGGTTTTTTATTGAAATTTGGCCCTTTAGTTTGGTTGCTATGACAACTTAGAGTTTCCTTTGAGGTACGTATAATCGGGGAAAATTGGAAAATGGTACCAAGCCTTTGCAGACATTTTGACAAAACTTTGTTAGTAATATTCTTGTAGCTATCATCTATCTGTCATATGATTTTTGGCTTCCTGCTCAGCACCCCCCCCCCCAAAAAAAAACACTTAAAAATCATCTCCTGAGAAACCATATGCTCTATGAGGCTGATAGATATTCACCATATTTGCCTTTACAGGTTTTGTGGTTTTAATGAAATTTGGTTCTTTAGTTTGGTTACTATGGCAAGTTAAGCGTTTCCATTGACCTATAATGTTGAAAAATGGCAAAATGACATTTACGCCTTTCAAGATATTTTGTAAAACGTTTATGGAAATATTCCTTAAACAGTGATCTATCTGCCATATAATTTTAGGCCTATTGGTTGCCACAGATGGACAGTTGTCAATTGTTGTGTGTTGTCTTGCAACAGCACATTCAAGCCGAATCAGTCATCTGAAGCCACTAGGCTGATTGGGTCCAAATTTCGTCGGCTTCCATGGTTTATTAAAATACATGGGAGCCAGTGGGCTGTGTCCCCACCCCCCCCCCCCCCCCCTCCTGAGCTCTGGTGAACATTGCGGCCCATGGGCCTCTTGTCTGTATTTGCCATTATCATGTGTCATAACATTGCTATACATTTATGCAGGGGAAGGGTCGTAACTAATGTTGGTAGAGCCTGTTGCCCAATCCCATTGATCGATTTAGTGATGCAATACAGTACGGTTATACTGTTTTCCGTCGTCCGCCCGTCCGTCCGTCGACCGCCGATAACTTTTCAAACTGACTACTCAGAAGCCCCTGGGACAAATTTCTTTAAACTGCACGTGGGTCCTTGTGCAAAAGGGGGATTTGTTTTTTACAAATGGTCGCGGTCTAATGACAGCTAGGGTTGACATGGCAACCATTATGAAAACACGCCTATACAAATACATTGCCACCTTTATCCGAAAAAAATGAAAATTTTATGATGGTAAATTGTGATATTTTTTCTTATTTCTGCTCAAAATATAGATTGTGGGTACTCGTTAGAATCGCCTCGATCCAAAATCTATATTTTAAAGCAGAACTAAGAAAAATAAGGTATAACGCCTCCGGAAACTCCAGTTTTACTATATAAAAGTGGGGTTCAAGGGTGTCAAAATTATATAGGCGTGTTTTCGTGATGACTTACAGACTTATAAAGGGAAAACTTTTAAATATTGTCTTCTCCGAAACTATGAGGCCCAGACTTCTTATATTTAGTACATAGCAATGATGTTACGATTGCATGTTGTCTCAACATCAAATAAAATAATTACTTTTTTTTTTATTTATTTATTTTTTTTTGATGTTACGTTTGCATGAAACTGAACATATCAACATTAAATGAAAGATGCTTTCATTTGATGTTACGTTTGATTGCAAGTGAACAATAAATGAACGATTCTTTCATTTGACGTTATGTTTCATTGCAAGTGAACAACAAATGAACGATTCTTTCATTTGACGTTATATTTGATTGCAAGTGAACAACTTTCATTTGGCGTTATGTTTGCAAGCCGCTCAACAGCCGCTCAACATCAAATGAAATATTCTGCCATTTGTTGTGACCTAAATGAAAAATTATTTCCTTTGATGGCGTTATTTCATTTTACGTTTTAACATAGGTCCACTTTTTCAAACTGTCAATAGCCACTTCGTAAATGTTATACTCATTCAACTGCAAGTTGTTGACGGGCCTCCGTGGCCTAGGGGATAAGTGCGCTGACTCTTAATTGTTTGGTCTCTCACCGCTGCGGGTTCGAGCCTGGCTCGGGTCACATGTGAGATGTCAAGTTCTGCAACGGAAGGTCAGGTGGTCTTTCTCCGTGTACTCCGGTTTTCGCCAATCTCTGATCAACGATTGGCTCGATATGAGAGAAATGATCTTCAAAGGGCCGTAAAACTCAAACCAGAAAAGATTCAACGTGTGTCAATAATAAATCAACGCACTGACAATACTGGTGGGTTGATTGTATCTCATTACGATAACACACCCGTGCGACATAGTGCATTTTTTCACATCTCCAAAATGGCTACTTTTCTCAGGAAAATCCGTGATATTATTCTTATAAATACTACAGACAAAGGTTGTGGTGCTCGTTAGAACCGCCTCATTGAGGCGGTTCTAACGAGTACCTACAACCTATGTCTTGGAGCAAAAATAAGAAAAAAAAATGTATACCCCCTTAAACCCAAGTTTTCTCTATATAAAGTGGGGTTTATGGGGGTGTTCATTTCACGGACTTGTCTACGTGATGCTGAGGTGATAAATTGGTCCAGAATGGAGAATTGGACTGTTTTACTTAACCCTTAACGGCCCCCGCCCATTGGGGCTTGAATCAATAAATGGGATGCATGATGCTTCCACGCAGAGCTGAAACCGACCCGCACACGAGTATTGGTAAACCCTTAGAGGATCTAAGCCTGCCCAGTTAAAGCGGTGCGAGACGGCCCGTCCATGCTTATAAACCCTATTGGTTTCATTGGGCGACAGGGCTTGATTTCATCTCAATGTCGGGTAAAAGTCACACAAACTTTGAAGCAACGTCTGCAGAATGACCTATACAGTGTTGACGGGGACGTTAAACCTCAAATCAAACAAAAACAAAGTTAACTTAACCCTTAAGGGGAATGGATGCATCTTCAGGGGAGGCAACGCCTGCAAAAGTAGTTTTCGCTCATGTCAATAGGAGTCAACTGTTAAAGGAAAGAATTTGCTCCTCAAGCGAATTCTTACTTTTAAGAGTAGAGCCCTTTTTTTCAGTGGGACAAGGCTTACAGAAAAGCGAACAAGAAGTCCCGAAAGATTTCTCCCTTTGAAACATGGCGGCAAAATCTGCCAGGTGTTCCCATTCTTTTGAAATTCCATTTTTTATGCAAAAAGTGTAGACCCTGATCAGACGTCTAACTCCTCTGTTTTCGGCCCCGCCCACCAGGGCTTGAAGAAATATATGGGCTGCATGATGCTTCGACGCAGAGCTGAAACCGACCCGCACACGAGTACTGGTAAACAGCTGAGAGGATCTAAGCCTGCCCAATTAAAGCGGTTCGAGACGGCCCGTCCATGCTTATAAACCCTATTGGTTTCATTGGGCGACAGGGCTTGAGATGTCATTTCACCTCAATGTCGGGTAAAAGTCCAACAAAATTGGAAGCAACGTCTCCAAAATGACCTTGACAGTGTTGACGGGGACGTTAAAGCTCAATTCAAACAAAAGCTCCTCTGTTTGCATAAAATACAACGAAACAGCCGATCAGAACCATTTTACCTGGGCTAAATTCAGCGACGGTCGAACCACTAGTGCTATCAGTGCTTTGATTGCACTCTATCAGCTTTTACGTATATTCATGCCGTGGTATGTTTTTGGTGGTGGGTCGGGGATGGTGATGTGTGTGTGTGTGGGGGGGGGGGGGGGGGGGGGAGGGGGTCGAAAAAATAGATTTTCAAGATGGCGGCAATCAAATTAAACTAGTTGGTTATGTAGGTTGTCTCGATGCTTTGTATCAATTTTCAAGGCAGGTCAATCAATGGATCGGAAGGATTCGTCGAAAACGTGAAAAATTGTCGAAGAGATGAACGGACAGACTTGCTACGGAACTACTTTTTTTGCCAATGTCCCAGCATATGAGACTAGTCCGCGTCCTTTATAACGTACTCTGACGTCACAGAGGCTATAACCTGGATTTTATACCTGGTCAGAAAAGTCACGTGGACAAAAGCAAGCGGGAACTTTCATGGGCTCAGAAAATTTAGGTCGATTGATTAACAGTCGACCCAATAAGAATATACAGTAAAATTCATATATTAAGACCACCTTTTGAACAGTCCCAAAGGTGGTCCCTGACCAGAGGATACTGTGGGAAAAATTAAGGGAAGCCTTCAAAATAAGCTCTTTAAAGCAGAATTAATAATAATTTGAAGTGGTCTTGATAGCGGAATTTCACTGTATATATTTCATGTTTAAAGGACAGGCAGAGCTACATTCTGATATCCCAAGTTGGCCGCTATAAAATTGTTCCTAAAAATTTACTTTTCATTTAGAATACACATATCCTTGTCACATAGTGCATTTTTTTTCAGTTCCCCGAAACGATTTTGTTTTTTTCATATGAAATCTTGTGATACTTTTCTTTGTTTTGTTCGATTTGAGGTTAAACGTCCCCGTCAACAATGTAAAGGTCATTTTTGAGACATCGCTTCCAATTTTGTGGGATTTTTACCCGACATTCAGATGAAATGACATCTCAGTCCCTGCCGCCTGATGAAACCAATAGCGTTTATATGCATGGACGGGCCGACTCGCACCGCTTTGCCTGGACAGGCTTCGATCCTCTATCAGTACTCGTGAGCGGGTCGGTTTCAGCTCTACGTGGAAGCATCATGCAGCCCATCTATTTTTTCAAGCCTCTTTATACTCAAAACTTAGGTTGTGGGTAGTCGTTAGAACTGCCTATGTCTTGGAACAGCAATTAGAACAATAATGTTCCCCATGTAAACCCAGCTTTCTCTGTATAAAGTGGGATTTCCAGGGTTGTTCATAGCACGGCTTAATTGAATTGAGTTTATTTTCTCATCAACTAATAGACAGATTGACATGGTTTGGGTAGCGATCATTCAGGTACAAAAACATAAAGAATATCAGAAGTGTTTCCACCTAATGTTGGTGCCATTTCTACCGCATATTATATAAATATCACATTTCTGAGAGGGTGATAGTAAGGGTGTTCACCTTGAGGAAATGATTATCGACCTCGGCTTCGCCTCGGTCGATAATCATTTTCGAAGAGTGAGCAATCTTACTATCACCCTCTCAGAAATGTGAAATTTATTTTATTATACAGAACTAATTATCACCCTGATGTATGAAATCATGAATATAACGCCATAGACCGGAGGGTGGTAATTTTTATTATTATACCTCACGCGATTTTACCATACAAAACGCTCATAGACCAGAGGGTGATAATTTTTACTATCCCATGCGATATTAAACTATCACATGCGCAAAAATGATGCGCGTACGGTTCAATTTTTCAGGGTGATAATATCACATGCGCAAAAATGATGCGCGTACGGTTCAATTCATCAGGGTGATAATAAGTTCGGTATAATAAAATAAATATCACATTTCTGAGAGGGTGATAGTAAGAATGTTCACCCTGAGGGCCTCGGTCGATAATCATTTCCTCAGGGTGAACATTCTTACTATCACCCTCTCAGAAATGTGATATTTATATATTATTACCCAACCTACTAAATAAGAAGTTATTAAGCATTTTCGACTATCTAACACCTTTTCGCATGAAATCGGATTGAACCGGTTTTCAGAGAACTATCACACGGAGCACTGAACTATTGCCCGGTGCAGATAGTTTTAACTATCTCATGGTCACGTGATCACCTAGCAACTTGTTGAACGACCCTTTGATCTACAGTTGGTATACGAGTTGGGTAATAAAACAACTATTTCATACCTTTTTGGGCGACAGTCAAAACTATCAGCCCCTCGGTGCTGTGGAGCACCTGATGAACTATCGCCCTCGGCCTTCGGCCTCGGGCGATAGTTCATCAGGTGTTCCACTATCTAACACCTTTTCGCATGAAATCGGATTGAACCGGTTTTCAGAGAACTATCACACGGAGCACTGAACTATTGCCCGGTGCAGATAGTTTTAATTATTACCCAACCTACTATAAAAGAAGTTATTAAGCATTTTCGACTATCTAACACCTTTTCGCATGAAATCGGATTGAACCGGTTTTCAGAGAACTATCACACGGAGCACTGAACTATTGCCCGGTGCAGATAGTTTTAACTATCTCATGGTCACGTGATCACCTAGCAACTTGACAAGTAGTAATTGCTTATTGTGATCAAAATAACTCTTTATACGAGTTGGGTAATAAAACAACTATTTCATACCTCCAAGGGCGGCAGTCAGAACTATCAGCCCGAGGGCGATAGTTCATGAGGTGCTCCACATCACCGAGGGGCTGATAGTTTTGACTGTCGCCCAAAAAGGTATGAAATAGTTGTATACTATCCCATGCGATAATATACTATCACATGCGCAAAAAGATGCGCGGTCGGTTCAATTTTATGCGATAATATACTATCACATGCGCAAAAATGATGCGCGTACGGTTCAATATAAAATTGAACCGTACGCGCATCATTTTTGTGCATGTGATGGTATATTATCGCATGGGATTGTAAAAATTACAACCATATTGAACCGTACGCGCATCATTTTTGCGCACGGGATAGTTTTTTATCGCATGGGATGTCAAAAATTACCACCCTCAGGGCTATGGGAGTTTTGTATGGTATGGGAAAGTCACGTGATGTATAATAATTGGAGCGTGATAGCTCAGTGGTTAGTGCACTTGCCTCTGATGCTAGAGGTCCCGGGTTCGATCCCCGGCAGCGGTCCGAACAAGCTCCATTGGCATCATTTGCAGGGATGAATGTCATAAAGTGCACCGTCCTTCGGATCGGGACGTTAACTGGAGGCCCCCTGTGCAGGGAGAACCATCCCCAGTGCAGGTTAAAGAACCCTACCGTAATTACATGATTACTGTGTAGGCTTTCATCCTGCAAAACTGGAGTGTATGTAATACACCGTCTGTGTCCCCTCCGGGGGTTAAGGCGAAACCGGAAGAAGAGAAGAAGATAATTGAAACTCTATTAGGTCTTATTTAGGTTTGTTTCTTCAGAGTTGGCCTCTAATGTATTTGTTGCATTCTTTTCATGTGTCATTGCGTTTTTTAAGTGGCAATATCATTTATCCCTGTGCACACAAAACTGTACAAACTCTGCTGAAAATTAAAAAGAGAAACTATCAATCAGATGCCAAATTCTTCCCGCAATAGTACAATGTATCTTTACGCCCCCGCCCATAGGGGCTTGAAGAAATATATGGGCTGCATGATGCTTCCACGCAGAGCTGAATCCGGCCCGCACACTAGTACTGGTAAACCGCTTAGAGGATCTAAGCCTGTCCAGGAACCGCAGTGCGAGGCGGACCGTCCATGTTAATAGACCCTATTGGTTTCATTGGGCGACAGGGCTTGAGATGTCATTTCATCTCAGTGTCCGGTAAAAGTCCAACAAAAGCAACGTCTCCAAAATGACCTTTACAACGGGCCTCCGTGGCCTAGTGGATAAGAGCGCTGACTCTTAGTCATTAGGTCTCTCACCGCCGTAGGTTCGAGCCTCGCTCGGGCCACGTGTGAGACGCCAAGTTCTGCAACGGAAGGTCAGGTGGTTTTTCTCCGGGTACTCCGGTTTTCGCCCACCTCTGATTAACGATCGGCTCGATATGAGTGAAATAATCTTGAAAGGGCCGTAAAACCCAAACCAAAAAAAAAAATGACCTTTACAGTGTTGACGGGGACGTTAAACCTCAAATCAAACAAACAATGTATCTTTGCATCAAGTTAATTTGACAATCAAATGTCATTTATCAAAAACTTCTAAAAGCAATTAAATCAAACAAACAAACAAAGCACTGTATCTTGATTCATTGTGCGACATAGTGCATTTATTCACATCTCCAAAATGGCCTTTTTTCTGATGAAAATCCATTATTGTTTTCTTATTTATACTGCAAACATATGTTGTGGGTGCTCGTTAGAACCGCCTCAATGACGCGATTCCAACGAGTACCCACAACCTATGTTGTGGAGCAGAAATAAGAAAAATATTTATATCCCAGTAAACCCCAGTTTTCTCTTTATAAAGCGGGGTTTTGGGGGTCTTCATTTCACGGACTTGTTCATGTGATGGAATTATTTTCACATGCACTCACTCCAGTTTAATGACTGAATGATATTCTTTAGTTCGAGATGTTTTTATGGCTGGTGTAGGGGTCTGCATACTATATACCGCAACCTCAGCATTCCTCCCATTTCTTAGGAAAGCTCAAATTACCATATCCAATGGCTTAGTGACATCTTAACAGTTACAACTTTTCACAGAATATTTACAAAATAAACACAACCTGTGTGTTAGCATAACTCTTGTCTCTAGGCCTTTCCTGAATAAATAAAGTGAGTGCCTTAATCAAAGCACTGAGAGTATTGGTGGGTCGACTGTCTCTGAGTGTAGGTTGGGAAAATAGGCCTGAGCTGAGACACGAACAGTTCTTTTAACCCTTAAATTCCAGTATTTTAAGCAAGCATAGTCCTGATCAGACAATTATGTGGCGTCTGATTAGGTATAGGCCTACACTGTTTGCCAAGGCCCAAGTGCACGAGCAGTCCAGACGTAGTAGAGTCCATCTATGGCTTCTGATCAGAACCTACACTGTTTGTCATAGTTGCAACTCTCTCTCTTCTCCTCGCTCGGCCCCACCACTACATCCCAGCTCCTGAATAACAGTGATCAGAAACAGAGCCTCAAATCAAATAAAAAATTTAAAGCATAAAAGTGGTACATGTAATAATACTGGCGTACTTTTCGTTGTGCATGATTTATCCAATATCAACATAAATCAATCAGTAATTGAGTAATTGACAGCACGCTTTCATACCAATTCACACCTGACTGACTGGCGGGCCGTCTTTAAATCAGGTGTTTGATCAAATCAATGCGTGATAGTTTACATACTGAATTCCTTCTATTACCTGGATATGTTTCAACAAAAAAGTTCATTCTACCCGTTGATGCAGACCCACACACACGCTGGGGAGGCGTGCAAATGCCCCCACCTCCCACACACACCCACATTTTTTGGAAAATTCTCAAACTCATGCAGTTTTTCACCCTCTGAAAAAATACCGGAAATTCACACCCCTACCCCACCCCACTTTTTATGCCCCGCCGCTCAATTAATGGCCGGGTATTATGTTATACTCTCCGAAGATTTGAGTATCCGTCCGTTCGTCCGTCCATCCATCCGTCCATCAGCGCCTCATAGTTTCGTGTCCGCTCCATAACTCTGATACCGTTTGAGATATTTTCACGAAACTTCACAAATACATGTATGTAGAGCACTATAAGACGACGTGCAGAACATATGAACCGTAATTATGATTTTCCTACTTTTGGGGTTATTGCCTTTTGAACTTTGAATATAGCTGCTGCTATCTGTTTCGTGTCTGCTCCATAACTCTGATTTTGTTCGAGATATTTTCACGAAACTTCACAGATATGTAGAGACGACGTGCAGAACATATGAAGAGTAACTCTGATTTTCCTACTTTGGGGGTTGTTGCGCTTTGAAATTTGGACATGGGCATTTCTCTCATAGTTTCGTGTCCGCTCCATAACTTCGATACCCTTTGAAATATTTCCATGAAACTTCACAGGTATATAGCGCACTTTGAGACGACGTGCAGAACATATGGACACTAACTATGATTTTCCTACTTTTGGAGTTATCGTCCCTTGAACATTGAACGTAGCCATGTCTGACATGTAGTCTGTATGAAGCACTATACATCTCCCGACTGATTCTGACCTAACTGGCATGGCTACATCACTAAGATGGGGAAAACGGCCATCAAGTTTGGATGACCTTGACCTTATTTTCAATGGCAAACGCCCCAAAAAACTGTCAATTTTGGGCCAAAGATGGCTTGTCTGCACCCAGTCTCACGAACACATCAATGAAATATGGTCTAACTTGGTACAAAATAGCATTGCAATTGACCAAAGATTTGACTAGATTTTGAAGACCTTGACTTTATTTTAAAGAGCACTGGCCCAAAAACACTGAAAATGAGAATTTTAATTCTGGTTTACTTCTTTCTTTGGAGCCATTGCTCTTTGAACATTGAAAATAGTCATCTCAGTCATGTATTTCTGTCAACTCAAAAGAGTAATGCATCCTTACTTTGAATTCCTTTTTCACTGTGATTTGGTAGTTGTTTGATGTAAGTGTGGGATGGCGGGGCATCATGCAGTGCTTGCAGCTTTTATCCAGAGTCTGCCTACAGCCTAAATCATGTTCAAAACTGTTGTTGTGTATATATAACAGTGCCGACCCTTATCAGAAGGAATGTACTGCCTATCCGATTAGGGTCTACGCTGTATGATATTTTAACAATATTTTTCCCAGAAAATAAGGTTCGATATGCCAATGCAAACTGTCGTCAGTGGAGATAATTTGCATGAATTGTCAAATCCTGTTTTCTAGAAGAAAAAAAAAATCGAAAAGCATTGCCAGTTTGTATCTGCTCTATTTGGTGAAGACAGTCAGCAAACAAATGAAGTATTGGTTTATGCAGACCTAAGCCGATTGCAGAGCTCTGCTCTAAACTCGCTAAATGAAAGTTGTACGCAGAGCTATGTGGAGCTATGTCGATTGCAGAGCTCTCCATTGATATGGCAATTTCAAAGGTGGATGCAGACCTAAGGCGAATGCAGAGCTCTGCACTAAACTGGCCAATTGAAATTTGTATGCAGAGCTATTTCGATTTTAGAGCTCTGCGTTGAAATGACAAACTCATAACCGATTGCAGGGCTAGGTTGTTTGCAGAGCTCTGCATTGAAACGTCTTATTCATAGTTGACTGCAGAGCTACGCTGATTGCAGACCTCTGCATTAGACTGGCGAATTCAAATTTGTACACAGAGCTATGTCGAACTCTGCATTAGACTTGCAAATTAAAAGTTGTATGCAGAGCTTTGTCGAGCTATGTCGAGCTCTGCATTAGACTGGCGAATTGAAAGTTGTATGCAGAGCTATGTCGAGCTATGGCGAGCGCAGAGCTATGCATTGATGTGGTGATTTCAAAGTTAATGAAGACCTTAGCCGATTGCAGAGCTTTGCACTAAACTGGTCAAATGAAATCTGTATGCAGAGCCACGTCAAGCTGTGTCGATTGCAGAGCTCTGCATTCATTTGGTGATTTCAAAGTTGGATGCCGACCTAAGGCGAATGTAGAGCTCTGCACTAAACTGGCGAATTGAAAATTGTATGCAGAGCTATGTCGATAGCTAAGCTCTGCGTTGAAATGACAAACTCGTAGTTGATTGCAGTGCAAGGTTGTTTGCAGAGATCTGCATTGAAATGTCTAATTCATAGTTGACTGAAGAGCTACGCTGATTGCAGAGTTCTGCATTAGACTTGCGAATTCAAATTTGAACGCAGAACTATGTTGAGTTCTGCATTAGACCGGCAAATTGAAAGTTGTATGCAGAGCTATGTCGAGCGCAGAGCTGTGCATTGATGTGTTGATTTCAATGTTAATGCAGACCTAAGCCGATTGCAAAGCTCTGCACTAAACTGGCGAATTGAAAGTTGTATGCAGAGCTATGTCAAACTATGTCGATTGCAGAACTCTGCATTGATATGGTGTTTTCAAAGTTGGAGTCCTAAGGCGATTGCAGAGCTCTGCACTAAACTTACGAATTGAATATTGTATGCATAGCCATGTCAATAGCAGAGCTCTGCGTTGAAATGACGTACTCATAGTTGATTGCAGTGCTAGGTTGTTTGCATAGCTCTGCATTTAAATGTCTTATTCATATCTGACTGCAGAGCTACGCTGATTTCAGAGCTCTGCACTAGACTGGCGAATTCAAATTTGTACGCAGAGCTATGTCGAGCTATGTCGAGTTCTTCATTAGACTGGCGAAATGAAAGTTGTATGCAGAGCTATGCCGAGCTATGTCGATTGCAGTGATGGTGATCTCAAAGTTGGATGCAGAACGTAGGCGATTGCAGAGCTCTGCATTAAACTGTCGAATTGAAAGTTGTATGCAGAGCTATGTCGATTGAAAAACTCTGCGTTGAAAGGTCTTATTCATAATTGACTGTAGATCTACGCTGATTGCAGAGCTCTGCATTAGACTGACGAATTCAAATTTGTACGCAGAGCTATGCCGAGCTATGTCGAGTTCTTCATTAGACTGGCGAAATGAAAGTTGTATGCAGAGCTATGCCGAGCTATGTCGAGCGCCGAGCTGTACATTGATGTGGTGATTTCAAAGTGTTGACTGCAGAGCACTGGATTGATATGGTGATTTCAAAATGTGATGCAGACCTAAGGCGATTGCAGAGATCTGCACTAAACTGGTGAATTGAAAGTTTTATGCAGAGCTATGTCGATTGCAGAGCTCTGCGTTGAAATGACAAACTCATAATTGATTGCAATGCTAGATTGTTTGATGAGCTCTGCATTGAAATGTCTTATACATAGCTGATTGCAGAGCTCTGCATTAGACTGGCGAATTCAATGAAGTAAAACTGGGGTTTACAGCGGTATATATGTTTCTCTTATTTCTGCTAAAACAGATAGTGGGACTCGTTAACACCGTCTCGTCGAGACGGTTTAAACGAGTACCCACTTTTTTTTGGCGGTAGATTTTTATTACTACGTTACTACGTTTGAATAGGCGTGTTTCCGTAATGCACCGAAAGCTATGCCCTGCCTATATGGACTTGGACTGTTGTCATAAATGGTTTTTGCTGTTGTTGTTGTATACATTTTTTATTTCTGCTAAAAAACATAGATTGTGGGTACTCGTTAGAACCGCCCCATCGAGGCGGTTCTAACGAGTATCCACAATCTATGTTTTAAGCAGAAAAAAGAAAAATATCGAAATTTTTCATCTTAAAAAAAATTCCTTTTTCGTTTGTAAAATTTACAATGTATTAGACTATTAGTATAGGCGTGCTTTTTTGTAATGCCCATTCACTGTAAACCGGCCCCGATAGCTCAGTTGATAGAGTGTCCGCTCCGGGGAACGGGAGGTGACGGGTTCGATCCTATTAGTACAGGCGTGTTTTCGTAATGCCAATTCACTGTAATTAAAACGTCATAAGCCCAGAGATCAAAATGCATTACGATAACACATCCCTGCGAAATAGTGCATGTTTTCCTCATCTCCAAAGGGGCTACTTTTCTAATGAAAATACGTGATTTTTTCTTATTTATACTGCAAATATAGGTTGTTGGTGCTCGTTAGAACCGCCTCATTGAGGCGGTTCTAACGAGTACCCACAACCTATATACTGGAGCAGAAATAAGAAAAATAATGAATACCCCCGTAAACCAAAAGTTTGTTCTATATAAAGTGGTGTTAAAGGGGGTCCACGTGACTTGTCCACAGACTTGTCCACGTGATGACAGTTACTTTCCAACAAAATGTCCGAAAGGTTATCCAAAATAAAAAGACAGCACTACATACATGCTAAGACGAAGTGTGACAATAATAGAACCGCCTTGGAACGATAGGTTAAACAATGCTCTGCATTACGAAAACACGCCTATTCAAATACATTGCATAGTTCACCGCCGAAAAAAAACGACAATTTTCAGATGAAATATTCAGATAGTTTTCTTATTTCCGTTAAAAAAAAAAGATTGATGGTACACGTTAGAACCGCCTCACCGAGGCGGTTCTAACGGGTACCCACAATCTTAATTTAAGAGCAGAAATAAGGAAAATAAGGTTTACCCTTGTAAATCCCAGTTTCAATTAATAAAATTGGAGTTCAAGGGGGTCAGAATAATATAAGCGTGTTTTCATGATGGGGGCTTAAATGGATTTTATAGCTGGTGTCTGGGAATGTGTGGCGGCCGTAAAAGGTATCCCTGCCTTACATCATAGTGTAGTTTATATTTTCTTGTCCTATGGGATCATTGATTCCATTGTGGAATTTTGAAAATATCTGAGGGACACTGATGAGGCCTAATTGGCCGAACCTAGCTAGTCTGGCCCACAAAAACATGTACACTTCATATTTTCAAGTTCCGTGGTGTATTCCTTGCTTCCAAAGGATAACCCTTTTATAGAACATATTTAACGTCACTACAGCTGGTGTCTGGGAATGTGTGGCGGCTGTAAAAGGTCTCCCTGCCCTACATCATAGTGTAGTTTATATTTTCTCGTCCTTTGGGATCATTGATTCCATTGTGGAATTTTAAAAATATCTGAGGGTCACTGATGAGGCCTAATTGGCCGAAACTAGCTAGTCTGGCCCAGAAAACATGTACACCTTATATTTTCAAGTTCTGTGGTGTATTCCTTGCTTCCAAAGAATAACCCTTTTATAGAACATATTTGACGTAACCACAATCCTCGCCCTTAGTTCTATGGAAAAAAATTCTTCAGTTCTAACTCAGCGCACGGCCCCCGCCCATCGGGGCTTGAAGAAATATATGGGCTGCATGATGCTTCCACGCAGAGCTGAAACCGACCCGCACACGGGTTCTGGTAAACCGCTTAGAGGAGCTAAGCCTGCCCGGGTAAAGCGGAGAAACCATATGCTTATTAACCCTTTTGGTTTCATTGGGCGACAGGGCTTGAAAAGTCATTTCATCTCGATGTCGGGTAAAAGTCCCACAGAAACTGGAAGCAATGTCTCCAAAATGACCTTTACAGTGTTGACGGGGACGTAAAACCTCAAATCAAACAAACAAACAAAACCATATTTTCTTATTTCTGCTCAAAAACATAGGTGGCGGGTACTCGTTAGAACCGCCTCAATGAGGCGATTCTAACGAGCACCCACAACCTATTTGCTGTATAAATAAGAACAAAATCCCAGATTTTCATCACAAAAGTAGCCCTTCTGGAGATGTAAACAATGCCCTATGTCGCACGGGTGTGTTATCGTAATGGTTCTGTCGAAATAATTAGTTCAGTTCTAACTCAGCGCCACAACTCCGAGGACATAATGATAACTAATCCGCGCAACCAAGTTTATTCATTCCTATCGCCAAAACGGTTAATGTTCTGGCGAAAATTTGTAATAAACCCCCCCACCCCCACCCCCCCAAAAAAAAAAAAAAAAAAAAAAAAAAAAACAACGACAAAAACAAACTAGAAATGTGTCAATACAACACAAATGCCCCACCCCGAACCTACCTCACTCCCCCCCCCCCACCTTAAGGTCATGCGGCAGGAGCGGGGTTATGGCTGAATGAAACTTTTGACCTCTATCTATCATCATTCCAAATATGTAGCAAATCCATCACATGGTTCAGGAAATATGAGCTCTCAAAAATATAATATAAAAATGTTCTATGTCTGTGACTTTGACCTTCAGTTAAGGGGTGGGGGTATGGCTCAATGAAACTTTGGACCTGCAACTATTGTCATACTAAAAATATGAAGCAAATCCATTATAGAGTTCGGAAAATATAAGCTTTTAACATACTTAATTTTGAAAATGTCTATGTCTGCGACCTTGCCCTTGAAGTCATAGGCATGGGTGGGGGTATTACTGAATAAATCTTTGGACCTGCATCTATCATTAAACCAAATATGAACCAAATGAATCATAAAAGTTCAAGTTCAATGTGGTACAAATACCTTAACCCGAGTGTTCAACATACATTTTTTTAAGTCTGCGACCTTGACCTTGAGGTCAGTGGTATGGGTGGGGTATTGCTGAATAAACCTTTTGACCTATATGTATCATCATACCCATTTTTAACCAACTTCATTGCATGGTTTGGAAAATATGAGCTCAAGTTCTACCTGGTACAAATACCTTAACCTGGGTCTTAAACATTAAAAAATTCTAAGTCCGTGACCTTGACCTTGAGACCATGGGTAGGTGTGGGGGTATTGCTGGATAAAACTTTGGACCCATATCTATCATCATACTAAATATAAACCACATCCATTGCATGGTTTGAAAAATATGAGCTCAAGTTCTACCTGGACCAAAAACCTTAACCTGCGTCTAACAGGATTACGTACGCACGTACACACTTTCGTACATTCGGACGCACGTACCCACGGACGAACGTACGGAAAACCGAAAAGCTATATGCCCCCCGGCATCATACGATGCAGGGGCATAAAAACTGACAGTAATCGCCAGCCTTTCAGCATCGTCAATTTATAAGAGTGGCCTCCTGGGTAAGATTATTAGCGGTAAAGAGCGCTTACTCGCTCGGGTCACATGTCAATTTTCTCCGGGAAATACGGTTTTCGCCCACCTCGAAATCAGGGGGAAATAAGCTTGAAAGTGCTGTAAAACTGCCTTTCAAAATATCCTGTCTCTTAACATGTATAAGGTATCAATTGTGAAAGCATTCGCTACAATTGTTTTACGATGCTCTTATGTTATTATTGAAATATCCAAATTTCTGAAAAATATATAAACAGATGAATTAGAAATTCCAAATGGGCCCTATAAATGATCAAGTGCTTCAAAACAACATCACATTAATTTTATAACAGCGTCGTAAACAATTGTACCCAGGGACTGGGACGAGGACCCTGCTTTCGTAGTCCCCACAGACCGGATGCAGGCTGGAAACAGACAGACGGATGCATTGGCAACTGAGAGCAGTTGCTGGCAACAGAGGGCTGTTGCAATGGCTAAGCAGACTGGTATTAGCCATATGACCCAGCAGGCACTCAGCGTTAGAATGACGTCCTATCAACATCGATGCGATGACATAACATCACTTCGACGTTGATACGTCATTTCAACGTTGTGTGCCCGCTAGGGACAGACAAATTCCTTGATGGTGTTCCGTTTTCCAATTCTGACCTCAGAACCCTGACGTGAAGTAAGACCGTCATCAGTAAAGAGAACCCATTTGTAACTATGACACAGGAATTACTGCATTACCTCAAGTAGAACCGCACTGCGAGCTTCGGCGAAATAGGTAATTAGGAAGTCGCATGCAAGGAAGTGCCCAGCCTCTGCAGACAAGCACATCTGCAGAAAGCCAGAATGCCTCTGGCTGTTAAGGAGACAAAAGTAGTCGGGGCCCACCGGAGTTCAGCAATTGGTTTTCTTTTGTTTCCAGCATTTGTTATTTCATGCTGTGAGGGTGAGGATTGTGGCTATGTAAAATAAATTGAAAAAAAAATATATATATATATATATATATATAAACAATTACTGACCGTAGCAAGGTGGTTATACTTTTGTGGTTTATTTTTTTTTTTAGTTCGTCTTTGCATGTTTGTATTGCTAATAAATTTTAATTTTGGATAGCCGTTTGGCCATTTTGTGGTAAAGAAACTGTCTTTTTTGCTTTTGCTTGTGGCGTTTTCATTATGGTGAAGTTATTTTATGTTTCTATTTACTTCCCTTTTGTGTCTTTGATGGAGGTGTGAGGTGAGCGAGTGGCTTGAATTTTACGTTTCACCAGCAGCCAAGGTCATATGGAGACGGGACCTCGGTTTAAAGAGTCATCCGAAAGTTTGGAGAAGCCCTGCGGAGGTGTGAGGTAATTGTATCGATTCCTGATCACTGCCTTCACTTCCATATGGCTACAAATCAACCAAGTATTGTTAAACAAGAAATCCGCATGTGCCTTAAGGACTTGACCTTATGCCTCATTAATTCCAATTATAGAATTTCGAAAATACTTGAGGGTCACTGATGAGGACTAATTGGCAGAAACTAGCTAGTCTGGCCCAGGAAACATGTACACTTAATATTTTTCAGTTCTGTGTTGTATTCCTTGCATCCAAAGGATAACCCTATTATAGAACTTATTTAACGTCACTACAGCTGGTGTCTGGGAATGTGTGGCGGCCGTAAAAAGTCTCCCTGCCCTATATCATAGTGTAGTTTATATTTTCTTGTCCTTTGGGATCATTGATTCCAATTATAGAATTTCGAAAATACTTGAGGGTCACTGATGAGGCCTAATTGGCCGAAACTAGCTAGTCTGGCCCAGAAAACATGTACACTTCATATTTTTCAGTTCTGTGCTGTATTCCTTGCTTCCATAGGATAACCCTACTATAGAACTTATTTAACGTCACTACAGCTGGTGTCTGGGAATGTGTGGCGGCCGTTAAAAGTCTCCCTGCCCTACATCATAGTGTAGTTTATATTTCATGTCCTTTGGGATCATTGATTCCAATTATAGAATTTCGAAAATACTTGAGGGTCACTGATGAGGCCTAATTGGCCGAAACTAGCTAGTCTGGCCTGGAAAACATGTGCACTTCATATTTTTCAGTTCTGTGTTGCATTCCTTGCTTCCATAGGATAACCCTATTATAGAACTTATTAAACATTATGCCGGGGAGTTGTCCATTACGATAACACACCCGTGCACATAGTGCATTTTTTTCACATCTCCAAAATGGCTGTTTTTCTGATGAAAATACGTGATATTTTTCTTATATACAGGGCTATCATAGGTTGTGTGTGCTCGTGAGAACCGCCTCATTGAGGCGGTTCCAACGAGTACCCACAACCTATGTCTAGGAGCAGAAATAAGAAAAATAATGCATTACGGAAACACACATATACAAATACATTGTAAGTTTTACCGCCAGAAAAACGAAAATTTTAAGATGAAAAATTGTGATATTTTTCTTATTTCTTCTCAAACTATAGATTGTTGTTACTCGTTAGAACCGCCTCATCGAGGCGATTATTACGAGTACCCACAGTCTATATTTTAGAACAGAAATAAGAAAAATAGCGTTTACCCATGGTAACCCCAGTTTTACTGTATAAAATTGGGGTTCAATTGGGTCAAAATTATATAGTCGTGTTTTCATGATGAATATTGACCGCTTGATGAACGAACGGAGGGAAACTGGACTCCTACACAGAGCAATGCTTAAAGCAGATACAAAAGAAAATACAAATACAAGCAGACACAAACAAAATACAAAGAAACAAAATACAAAGAAAAAATACAACAAAATACAAAGAAACACAATACAACAAAATACAAAGAAACAAAATACAAAGAGACTGAAATGCAAAGATGAATTCAGTAATAATAGCAGCTTGTAAAGTTAAATATTAGTTAGAACAAGAACTCCTAGTACGAAAACAAGCATATAATATTGACCCCTTGAAACTCCCCTTTTTATATGAGCCAGCGCATGACAAAACCTACAATAAGACATGTGCGCCCAGCGAAGACTCAGATCAGCCTGTGCATCCATATAGTCTAACAAGAGACTTCTCTTGTTGCATGGAGGAGTATTGTGCCCTTAGCTAGCCTTACAGCGCACAACGAAGACTCTGATCAGATTGCGCGGATGCGCAGGGTGATCTGAGTATTCGTTGGGCGCACATTTCTTATTGTAGGTTTTGTCATGCGTTGGCTCATATGGTAAAACTGGGGTTTACAGCGGTATATATATTTCTCTTATTTCTGCAAAAAAACAGATAGTGGGTACTCGTTAACACCGTCGTTTTTTTTTTTTTTTTTTTTGGCAGAAATACGAAAAAATGAACACTAAGGTTGTTGCCAAGGTAAGGGCTAGATGAACAAACAATATGCATCACGAACATGCCTATAGATGAACAAACAATATGCATCACGAACATGCCTATAAATGAACAAACAATATGCATCACGAACATGCCTATAGATGAAAAAACAATATGCATCACGAACATGCCTATAGATGAACAAACAATATGCATCACGAACATGCCTATAGATGAACAAACAATATGCATCATGAACATGCCTATAAATGAACAAACAATATGCATCACGAACATGCCTATAGATGAACAAACAATATGCATCACGAACATGCCTATAAATGAACAAACAATATGCATCACGAACATGCCTATAGATGAACAAACAATATGCATCACGAACATGCCTATAGATGAACAAACAATATGCATCACGAACATGCCTATATAATCTGGACCCCTTAAACCCCACTTCTATATAGTAAAACTGGGAATTGCAGGGGGTTTACATTGTTTTCCTGATTCTTGCTCTACGACATAGGTTGTGGGCGGTTCGAACGAGTGCCTACAATCTATGTTTGCAGCAAAAATAATAAAACTATCTGACTTTTTACCAGAACATTTTCATTTGTTTTTATTTTTCGTGGTTAATTTCCAATACATTTGTATAGGCGTGTTTTCGTAATGGGATGGACAAATGGATGGAAAGCTGGACTCCGACATGCAATAAATATATGAATGACAAACAAATACATATAAATGACATACAATAAATACATATAAATGATATGATATAAGTTTTCATTTTGATTACCGGCAAATTAAATAGATGCATAAACACATGTGTACATTAAGAAGCAAAAATCAGAATTAAGCGACTTTTGGATATAACTGAAAACAAGGTAAACAAAATAAAGCCAATTTAACACCGACTGATGAGAAAAACAAACATTCATGACAGAATGATCAACTGAAAGAAGGCAACGTCATTAACAAACACCCGAAATATCAACAAAAGAAAGACAATCCCAATACACACACCTCTAAGATATTCTAAAGAAAAACCAACCTTTCAAAGACCAACTCAAGCAACAAACCACTGTAAACATGCCCGATAAACCAGCAAATAAAACAC
Organism: Lucinisca nassula; assembly: GCA_963580285.1. NCBI lineage: Eukaryota > Metazoa > Mollusca > Bivalvia > Lucinida > Lucinidae > Lucinisca > Lucinisca nassula. The sequence continues at coordinate 66,600,508 of OY757019.1, read as the reverse complement.
CAACTAACCAACGGAAAAGTCCAACCAAAGAAACCTCCACTCTAAATATCAAAAACAAACAAACTTAAAAAGCCACTGAAGCAAAAACAAACTTAAAAAGCCACTGAAGCAAAGAGTATCACCTTAAAACCAAAACAAAAGAAAAGACCATGATACGCACCTAATACGATTATGTTACTCAAGAAAGACGCCCCCCAACACCCCGCACACATCACCACCACCACCTCTCCCAAAAAGAAAAGAAAAAAGAAAGACGACTTAAAAAAGTCCAATTCAATAATGAACACAACGACAAATATCAAAGGAGCCCCAAAATGACAAAATAATAACACAACTAACTAAACCAAAGTAGTCAGGAGAAAACATAGCTCGCCGATGGGGGGTGGGGTAAGATGGAATGCGAGCTTGTACCGTACGATTATCTAGTTATTGCGCACACAAGGGCAGTCTGAAAAAATTAACCAGAGAGAAATTAAGCCATAAACTAAGAAACAGTGAGCAATAAAATACAGGTTAACAATTTGTGCAGGGGAGAGCAATATTCTTGATGGGAAAAGAACTGAAATCATGTAGCCTTCTAGCTAACATACAGTACTGCAGCACAATAACATAATGGTTGAGACTTCGTGCAGGGGAAATGAATATAATTGTATGACATATAAATGAAATCATGTAGCCTTCCAGCCAACATATTGTACTGCAGCACAATACATTAACTGACAACACTTTGTGCAGGGGAAATTAATAATCTTGGAGGACACAGAACTAAAATAATATAGCCTACTAGCAGTACTGCAACACAATAAAATAAAGGTTGACACTTTATGTAGGGGAAAATAATAATACTGCAGCACAAAAAATGAAGGTCTATAATTTGTGCAGGGGAAATAAATATTCTTGAAGGGCATAGAACTGGAAAAAAAATGTAGCATTCTAGCTAACATACAGTACCGCAGCACAATAAATTGAAGATCGACACTTTATGCAGGGGGAATTAATATTCTTGAAAGACATAGAACAGAAATCATTAAGCCTTCTAGCTAACAATACAGTACTGCAGCACAATAAAATAAAGGTCGATACTTTGTGCAGGGGATATTAATAGTCTTGAAGGGCATTAAACTGAAACCATGCAACCTTCAAGATAACATACTGAACTCCCGCACAATAAAATAAATGTCGACACTTTGTGCAGGGGGTATTAATAGTCTCGAAGCGCATAGACCTGAAATCATGTAGCCTTCTAGCTAACATACAGTACTGCCGCACAATAAAAAAGCGACCTTTTGTGCAGGGGGAATTAATATTCTTGAGGGCATAGAACTAAAATCAGGTGGCCTTCTACCTAACATACAGTACCGCAGCACAATAAAATAAAGGACAACACTTTCTGCAGAGGAAAACAATATTCTTGAAGGGCATAGAACTGAAATCATGTAGCCATTCTAGCTCATATACCGTACAGCACCACAATAAAATAAAGGTCGACACTTTGTACAGGTGAAATTAACTTTCTTGAAGGGTTTTGATTTGAAATGAAGCTAAACGTTCCCGTCAAATTTAAGCAGGTCATTTTGGAGACGTTGCTCCAATTTTGTGGGACTTTTACCCGACATTGAGTTGAAATGACATCTCAATCCCTGCGGCCCAATAAAACCAATAGGGTTTATAAACATGGACGGGCCGACTCGCAGCATATTTCCTTGGCAAGCGTAGACGTTCTTAGCGGATTGCCAGTACTCGAGTGCGGTCGGTATCAGCCCTGCGTGGAAGCATCGTGCAGCCCAATATATTTCTCCAAGCCCCGTTGGGCGGGGTCGTCATAGTACTGAAATCATGTAGCCTTCTAGCTAATATATAAAGTAGTGCATGACAATAAAGTAAATGTCGAGATTTCGTGCAGGGACAATTAATATTCTTGAAGGGCATAGATCTAAAATCATATAGCCTACTAGCCAACATACAGTACTGCTGCAAAATAAAATGAAGGTCTACACTTTGTTAGGGGGAATCAATATTCTTGAAGGGCGTAGAACTGAAATCACGCAGCTTTCCAGCTAACATACAGTATTGCAGCACAACAAAATAAAGGTCGAGACTTCGTGTAGGGGAAATTAATATTCTTAAATGACATAGACGGAAATCATGTTGACTTATAGCTTACACACAGTACTGCAACACAATAAACTAAAGGTCGACACCTTGTGCAGGGGGAAATTAAGGGCAAGGACCTGAAATAATGTAGCCTTTTAGCTAACATACATTACTGTGGCACAATAAAAATAAAGGTCGACACTTTGTACAGGAACATTCATATTCTTGGAGGGCATCGAACTGAAATCATGTACCCTTCTGGCTAACATATAGCACTGTAGCACAAGAAAATGAAGGTAGACACTTTGTGCAGGGGGTATTAATATTTTTGAAGGACAAATAACTGAAATAATGTAGCTTTCTAGCTTACATTCAGAACTGCTGCATAATAAAATCTAGGTCGACACTTTGTGCATGGGAATTTCATATTATTGAAGGACAAAGAACTGATATCATGTAGCCTTGAAGCTGACACAGCACTGCAGCACAATAAAATAAAGGTCGACACTTTGTGCAGGGCTAATTAATATTCTTGAAGGGCATAGAACTGAAATCGTGTAGCCTTCTGGCAAACATACAGCACTGCAGCACAATAAAATAAAGGTCGACACTTTCTGCAGGGGAAATTAATATTCTTGATAGGCATAGAACTGTATTCATGTAGCCTTCTAGCTAACACACAGCACAATAAAATAAAGGTCGACACTTTGTGAAGGGGAAATTAATATTCTTGAAAGGCATAGAACTGAATTCTTGTAGCCTTCTAGCTAACAGTACTGCAGCACAATAAAATAAAGGTCGACACTTTGTGGAGGGGAAATAAATATTCTTGAAGGGCATAGAACTGTATTCATGATGCCTTCTGGCAAACAAACAGCACTGCAGCGCAATACAATAAAGGTAAACGTTTTGCAGGGGGAATAAACATTCTTGAAGGACAAATAATTGAAATCATGTACCCTTCTAGCTAACATACAGTACTGCAGTACAATAAAATACATGTCGACACTTTGTGCATGGGAAATTAATATTCTTGAAGGGCATAGCACTGAAATTAATTAGACTTCTAGCTAACACACATTACTGCAGCACAATAAAATAAAGTTCGACACTTTGTACAGGAATATTAATATTATTGGAGGGCATAGAACTGAACTTATGAAGCCTTCTGGCTAACATACAGCACTGCAGTAATACACAATAAAGGTCGACACTTTGTGCAGGGGTATTAATATTCTTGGAGGGCATAGAACTGATATAATGAACTAAAAACATGTAACCTTCTTGCTAACACACATTACTGCAGCACGATAAAATAAAGGTCGACACTTTGTACAGGAAAATTAATATTCTTGGAGGACAAAGAACTGAAATCATGTAGCCATCTGCCTAACATACAGCACTGCAACACAATACATGATATAGGTCGAAGATTGTGAAGGGGAAATTAATATTCTTGAAGGACATAGAACTGAAATCTTGTAGCCTTCTAGCTAAGATACAGTCCTGCAGCACAATAAAATAAAGGTCGACACTTTGGGAGGGAGAAATTAATATTCTTGAAGGGCGTAGAACTGTATTCATGCAGCCTTCTGGCAAGCAAACAGCACTTTGTGTCGGGGGAATTAACATTCTTGAAGGGCAAAGAACTGAAATAATGTACCCTTCTATCTAACATTCAGTACTGCAGTACATAAAATACATGTCGACACTTTGTACAGGTGAAATTAATATTCTTGTAGGGCATAGCACTGAAATAATGTAGCCTTCTGGCTAACATACAGCACCGCAGCACAATATAATAGAGGTCGACATTTTACGCAGCAGGAAAATTATGTAGCCTTCTAGCTAATATATAAAGTAGTGCATGTCTATAAAATAAAGTCGAGATTTCGTGCAGGGACAATTAATATTCTTGAAGGGCATAGAACTTAAATCATGTAGCCTTCTAGCAAACATTCAGCACTGCAGCACAATAAAATAAAGGTCGACATTTTGTGCAGGGGGAATCAATATTCTTGAAGGGCATTGAACTGAAATCATGTAGCTTTCAAGCTTACATTCAATACTGCTGCGCAATAAAATAAAGGTCGACACTTTGTACAGGGGAAATAAATAATCTTGAAGGGCATAGAACTTAAATCATGTAGCCTTGTTGGTAAAACACAGTGCTGAAGCACAATAAAAAAGTCGACACTTTGTGCGGTGGAAATTAATACTTTTGAGGTGCATAGAACTGAAATCTTGTAGCCGGAAAATAGGTGTTCATTTTGTGCACGTGAAATTAATATTCTTGAAGGGTATAGGACTGTAATAATGTAGCCTTCTGGCTAGCATGCAGCACAATAAAATAAAGGTCGTCATTTTGCGGAGGGGCAATTAATATTCTTGAAGTGCATAGAACTGAAATCATGTAGCTTTCTAGCTAACATTCAGGACTGCTGCAAAATAAAATAAAGGTAGACACTTTGTGCATGGGAATTTAATATTATTGAAGGACAAATAACTGATATCATGTAGTCTTGTAGCTAACACAGCACTGCAGCACAATATAATAAAGGTCGACACTTTGTGCATGGCTAATTAATATTCTTGAAGGGCATAGAACTGAAATCGTGTAGCCTTCTAGCTAACAAAAAGGACTGCAACACAATAAAATTTGTGCAGGGGAAATCAATATTCTTGAAGGGATTAAAAACTGAAAAAAAATGTAGCCTTCTAGCTAACATACTGTACTGCAGCACAATAAATTGAAGGTCGAGACTTTGTGCAGGTGAAATTAATATTCTTGAAGGGCGTAGAACTGTATTCATGTAGCATCTCAGTTAAAACACAGCAAATAAAATAAAGGTCGACAATTTGTGAAGGCGAAATTAATATTCTTGAAGGGCATAGAACTTAAATCTTGTAGCCATCTAGATAACATACAGTACTGCAGCACAATAAAATAAAGGTCGACACTTTGTGAAGGGGAAATTAATATTCTTGAAGGGCGTAGAACTGTTTTCATGCGGCCTTCTGGCAAACATACAACACTACAGCGCAATAAAATAAAGGTAAACCCTTTGTGCAGGGGGAATAAACATTTTTGAAGGGCAAAAAAAATGAAATCATGTACCCTTCTAGCTAACATACAGTACTGCAGTACAATAAAATACATGTCGATACTTTGTGCATGGGAAATTAATATTCTTGAAGGACAAAGAGCTGAAATCATGTAGTCTTCTAACTGACATACATTACTGCAGCATAATAAAATAAAGGTCGACACTTTGTACAGGAAAATTAATATCTTTGGAGGGCATAGAACTGAAATCTTGTAGCCTTCTGGCTAACATACAGCACTGCAGCACAGTAAAATAGATGTCGACACTTTGTGCAGGGGGTATTAATATTCTTGAAGGGTATAAAACTGAAATAATGTAGCCTTCTGGCATACATGCAGCACTGCAGTACAATAAAATAAAGGTTGACTCTTTATGCAGGGAAAAATAAAATTCTTGAAGGGCTTAGAACTGTATTCATATGGCCTTCCAGCTAACACACAGCACTACAGCACAATAAAATAAAGGGCGACATTTTGTGAAGGGGAAATTCATAATCTTGAAGGGCATAGAACTGAAATCTTATAGCCTTCTAGCTAACATACAGTACTGCAGCAAAATAAAATAAAGGTCGACACTTTGGGAAGGGAATATAATATTCTTGAAGGGCGTAGACCTATATTCACGCAGCCTTCTGGCAAACATACAGCACTGCAGCGCAATAAAAAAGGTAAATACATTGTGCAGGGGGAATTAACATTCTTGAAGGGCATAGAAATGAAATCATGTACCCTTCTAGCTAACATACAGTACTGCAGTACAATAAATTACATGTCGTCACTTTGTGCAGAGGAAATTAATATTCTTGAAGGGCAAAGAACTGAAATAATGTAGCCTTCTGGCAAACATACAGCACAGCAGCACAATAAAATAAAGGTCGACACTTTGTGCAGGGTAAAGTAATATTCTTGAAGAGCGTAGAACTGTATTCATGTAGCCTTCCAGCTAACATACAGCACTGCAGCGCAATAAAATAAAGGTAAATACAATGTGCAGTGGGAATTAACATTCCTGAAGGGCAAAGACCTTAAAAATCATGTACCCTTCAAGCTAACATACAGTACTGCAGTACAATAATATACATGTCGACACTTTGTGCAGGGGAAATTAATATTCTTGAAGGGTATAAAACTGAAATAATGTAGCCTTCTGGCATACATGCAGCACTGCAGTACAATAAAATAAAGGTTGACTCTTTATGCAGGGAAAAATAAAATTCTTGAAGGGCTTAGAACTGTATTCATATGGCCTTCCAGCTAACACACAGCACTACAGCACAATAAAATAAAGGGCGACATTTTGTGAAGGGGAAATTCATAATCTTGAAGGGCATAGAACTGAAATCTTATAGCCTTCTAGCTAACATACAGTACTGCAGCAAAATAAAATAAAGGTCGACACTTTGGGAAGGGAATATAATATTCTTGAAGGGCGTAGACCTATATTCATGCAGCCTTCTGGCAAACATACAGCACTGCAGCGCAATAAAAAAAGGTAAATACATTGTGCAGGGGGAATTAACATTCTTGAAGGGCATAGAAATGATATCATGTACCCTTCTAGCTAACATACAGTACTGCAGTACAATAAATTACATGTCGTCACTTTGTGCAGAGGAAATTAATATTCTTGAAGGGCAAAGAACTGAAATAATGTAGCCTTCTGGCAAACATACAGCACAGCAGCACAATAAAATAAAGGTCGACACTTTGTGCAGGGTAAAGTAATATTCTTGAAGAGCGTAGAACTGTATTCATGTAGCCTTCCAGCTAACATACAGCACTGCAGCGCAATAAAATAAAGGTAAATACAATGTGCAGTGGGAATTAACATTCCTGAAGGGCAAAGACCTTAAAAATCATGTACCCTTCAAGCTAACATACAGTACTGCAGTACAATAATATACATGTCGTCACTTTGTGCAGGGGAAATTAATATTCTTGAAGGGCATAGAACTGAAATAATATAGCCTTCTGGCTACATACAGGACTGCAACACAATAAAATAAAGGTCGACACTTTTGTGAAGGGGAAATTAATATTCTTGAAGGGCATAGAACTGAAATCTTGTAGCCTTCCAGCTAACATACAGTACTGCAGCACAATAAAATAAAGGTCGACACTTTGGGAAGGGGAAATTAATATTCTGTATTCATGCAGCCTTCTGCAAACATACAGCACTGCAACGCAATAAAATAAAGGTAAACACTTTGTGCAGGGGGAATTGGCACTCTTGAAGTACAAAGAACTGAAATCATGTACCCTTCTAGCTTACATACAGCAATGCAGTACAATAATATACATGTCGATACTTTGTGCAGGGGAAATTAATATTCTTGAAGGCCTAGAATTGACATCATGTAGCCTTCTAGTTAACATACATTACTACAGCACAATAAAATAAAGGGCGACTCTTTGTACAGGAAAACTAATATTCTTGGATGGCAAAGAACTAAAGTAATGTAGCCTCCTGGCTAACATACATTACTGCAGCACAATAAAATAAAGGTTGACACTTTGTACATGAAAATTAATATCTTGAAGGGTATAGAACTGAAATAATGTAGCCTTCTGGCAAACATACAGCGCTGCATCACAATACAATAAAGGTCGACATATGTGCAGGGGGTATTGATATTCTTGAAGGGCATAGAACTGAAATAATGTAACCTTCCGGCAACCATACAGCACTGCAGCACAATAAAATAAACGTCGTCACTTTGTGCAGGGGAACTTTGTAGTATTTAAGGGCGTAGAACTGTATTCATGTAGTATTCCAGCTAAGGCCGACACTTTGTGAAGGGGACATTAATAGTCTTGATGAGCATAGAACTGAAATCATATAGCCTTCTAGCTAACATACATAACTGCAGCACAATAAAATAAAGGCCGACACATTGTACTGGAAAATTAATATTCTTGGAGGGCAAAGAACTGAAATAATGTAGCCTTTTGGCTAACATACAGCAATGCAGCACCATACAATAAAGGTCGACACTTTGTGCAGGGGGTAATTATATTCTTGAAGTGCACAGAACTGAAATAATGAACTGAAATAATGTAGCCTTCTAGCTAACATACATTACGGCAGCACTTTAAAATAAAGGGCGACTCTTTGTACAGGAAAATTAATATTCTTGGAGGGCAATACACTGCAGCCCAACACACAATAAAGGTTGACACTTTGTGAAGGGGAAATTAATATTCTTAAAAGGCATAGAACTGAAATCTTGTAACCTTCTAGCGAACATACAGTCCTGCAGCACAGTGAAATAAAGGTCGACACTTTGGGAAGGGGAAATTAATTGTCTTGAAGGGCGAAGTCTTGAAGTCTTGCAGCCTTCTGGCAAGCATACAGCACTGCAGTGCAATAAAATAAAGGTGAACACTTTGTGCAGGGGGAATTATCATTCCTGATGGGCAAGGATCTGAAATAATGTACCCTTCTAGCTACTATACAGTACTGAGTACAATAAAATACATGTCGACACTTTGTGCAGGTGAAATTAATATTCTTGAAGGGCATAGAACTGAAATAATGTAGCATTCTGGCTAACATACAGCTCTGCAGCACAATATAATGAAGGTCGACAATTTTCGCATAGAACTGAAATAATGAACTGAAATCATGTAGCTGTCTAGCTAACATACATTACTGCAGCACAATAAAATAAAGGTCGACACTTTGTACAGGAAAATTAATAATCTTGGAGGGCAAAGGACTGAAATCATGCAGCCATCTGGCTAACAAACAGTCCTGCAGCACAATGAAATAAAGGTCGACATTTTGGGAAGGGCAAATTAATATTCTTGAAGGGCATAGAACTGAAATCATGTAGCTTTCTAGCTAACATTCAGTACTGCTGCACAATAAAATAAAGTTCGACAGTTTGTACAGGGCGTAGAACTGTATTGATGTGACCTTCCAGCTAAAACACAGCACTACAGCACAATTAAATAAAAGTCGACACTTTGGGAAGGGGATAATAATATTCTTGAAGAGCGTATAACTATTCATGCTGCCTTCTGGCAATCATACACCACTGCAACGCAATGAAATAAGGCAAACACTTTATACAGGGGGAATTGACATTCTTGAAGGGCACAGAACTGAAATCATGTACCCTTCAAGCTAACATACATTACTGCAGTACAATAATATACATGTCGACACTGTGTGCAGGGGAAATTAATATTCTTAAAGGGCATAGAACTGAAATCATGTAGCCTTCTAGCTGACATACATTACTGCAGCACAATAAAATAAATGTCGACACTTTGTACAGGAAAACTAATATTCTTGGAGGGCATAGAACTGAAATCGTGTAGCCTTCTAGCGAACATACAGTACTGCAGCACAAAAATTTGAAGGTCGACATTTTGTGCAGGGGAAATTTATACTCTTGAAGGGCGTAGAACTGTATTCATGTAGCCTTCCAACTAAAACATAGCCAATAAAAAAAAACTCGACACTTTGTGCAGGGGAAATTGACAATCTTGTAGGGCAAAAAACAGAAATCATGTACCCTTCTAGCTACCATACAGTACTGCAGCACAAAAAAAATACCTGTCGACACTTTGTGCCGTGGAAATTAAAAAAATACAGCACTGCAACGCAATAAAATAAAGGTAAACACTATATACAGCGGAATTGACATTCTTGAAAGGCACAGAACTGAAATCATTTACCCTTCAAGCTAACATACAGTACTGCAGTACAATAATATACATGTCGACACTGTGTGCAGGGGAAATTAATATTCTTAAAGGGCATAGAACTGAAATCATGTAGCCCTCTAGCTAACATACATTACTGCAGGACAATTAAATAAAGGTCGAAACTTTGTACAGGAAAATTAATATTCTTGGAGGGGATAGAACTGAAATCATGAAGCCTTCTGGCTAACATACAGCACTGACGCACAATAAAATAAAGGTCGACACTTTTAGCAGGGGGTATTAATACTCTTCTTCCAGCTATCACACAGCACTGAAGAACAATACAATAAAAGTCGACACTTTGTGACGGGGAAATTAATATTTTTGTAGGGCATAGAACTGAAATCTTGTAGCCTTCTAGCTAACATACAGTACTGCAGCACAATGAAATAAAGGTCGACTTTTTGTGAAGGAGAAATAAATATTGTTGAAGGGCGTAGAACTGTATTAATGCAGCCTTCTGGCAAACATACAGCACTGCAGCGCAACAAAATAATGGTCAACACTTTGTGCAGGGGGAATGTACATTCTTGAAGGACAGAGAACTGAAATCATGTACCCTTCTAGCTAACATACAGTACCGCAGTACAATACAATACATGTCGACACTTTGTGCAGTGGAAATTTATATTCTTGAAGGCATAGAACTGAAATCATGTAGCCTTCTAGCCAACATACAGTACTGCAGCAAATTGAAAATTAAGGTCGACACATTGTGCAGTAAAACTTAATACTCTTGAGGGGCCTAGATTTGAAATCTTGTAGCCGGTTAGCTAACATACAGTACTAAGCACAATAAAATTAATTAAAGGCGTTGAAAATTAATATTCTTGAAGGTCATAGAACTAACAAGAGGCCCATGGGCCACTATGCTCACCAGAGCTCAGATGGGCACAGCCCACTGGCAGTCATGTATTTTAATAAACCATGGCAGCCCCCCAGCCCAAGGATACTACAAATGAAATTCGGACACAATCGGCCTGGTAGCTTCAGAGTATACATTTGCAACGGTGCCGCTTCTTGTAAGTTACATGAAGACTGAATTAAAACTGTAGCCTTTAGAAGGTAAATGACCAAAGTTAGACAGACACAGGGTGATCACAATAACTCACCTTGAGCACGCACAAATGCACTTCATGCACGGATGAGCAAAAGACACTTACCTGTTGCAAGCCAAACTGTAGGGGCCCAGACAGCATAAGAACATGACCTCTTCGCCTCATGCAGCCTCTCCAGCATCAAATTATCCTGACATGTTGCCAGGCAGGATAGCCTTTCTAACTCACACCTTGCCATCATATATATTATATTATTTTTAAGCAAAAGTGCAATTTTGTGCACACAAGCAAGGGTATCAAATCCATGGTGGAGTGGCTCTTGCCGTTTAAATATATATATCTATAATTTACCAGTAAGCGGTATTATCATTTGTTTGGCAACAACTAAGTATTTTGCAGTGCTGACACACTTTGTGAAGTGAACTATGTTTAAGTTGTGGACATATATACAATGTATTCTGCATTCTTTTCCATGACATGTTGCATATTTTTCCTATGTGATATTGTTTGTCTTTTCTTTGATCGTTTTTCCTGTTTTCCATCCATTTAAATATCTCCCAGTCTGAAACATTTCTGTCTTGCTCTTTGGTAGATAGGGCCATCGACTACTATTGCTTTTGGATAAAACTCCTTGCACATTTCTGGCAAACTTCCTGTCATATTTCTAATAAACTCCCGGCATATTTCTTGTAAACTCCTGGAATATCTCTTAACTCCCCACACGTTTCTTGTAAACTCCTGGCATATATCTTGTAAACTCCTGGCACATTTCTTGTACACCCCCAGCATATTTCTTGTATACTCCTGGCACATTTCTTGTAAACTCCTGGCATATTTATTGGTAAACTCTTGGCACATTTCTAGTAAACTCCTGGCACATTCCTTGTTTGTTTGTTTTGTTTGATTTGAGGTTTAACATCCCCGTCAACACTGTATAGGTCATTTTGGAGACATTGCTTCCAATTTTGTGAGACTTTTACCCGGCACTGAGATGAAATGACATCTCAAGCCCTGCCGCCCAATGAAACCAACAGGTTTTATGTACATGGACAGTCCGACACGCACCACTTTTTCTGGGCCGGCTTAGAGCCTCTAAGCTGTTTACCAGTACTCATGTGCAGTTGGTTTCAGCTCTGCGTGGAAGCATCATGCAGCCCAATCTATTTCTTCAAGCCCCAATGGGCGGAAACGGGCACATTTGTTGTAACCTCCTGGCACATTTCTTGTAACCTCCTGGCATATTTCTTGTAAACTCCTGGCATGTTTCTGGTGAACTCCTGGCATTTTTCTTGTTAACTCCTGGCATATTTATAGAAAACCCCAGAGCTGGTCTGTTCTCTTCAAATCTATGTCTGAAAAGCACAATAAACCAGCTTGTGATCAGTCCAGTAAGCTTCAATAACATCACTAGAACATGGGCAATTGGCAAAGAACAAATCTAGCAATGAACCAGCATCAGTAGTAGGTTTGGTGATGAGCTGTTGACATCCAAGCTGTGTTTGCATAAAATCTACAAAAGTCGAAATGGTCTTATTTGCATCTAAGTTGAAATCTCAAAGAATAACTAATTTGACATTGGAATCTATCAATGGTATCAAATGGCATAACATAGCATTTTTCAGATCAGTCTGCGAGGTTTTAGGAAACTTGTAGAAAAACCACAACTTGGAAAGAACACTTGCAACCATTCTTTAATGTAGCCAGTATGATTCACATGCACTAGAATGGAATTTGTCTATCCTCTGAATTTCTAGACATTCTCTTACGTATAAAGCAAGTCCATGATAAGGTCTGTTGACAGTATATTGTTGTGTTTCATCTAGCCTCAACAACCTGAACCTATTGAGATTAAACTGAATATTCTCATCTCTTGAGCAAAGCCTAGTTTCTGCAAAGCCAATAACATCAGCTGATAACACATTTGGCTCATGTTCAATTTCATGAAAATTCTTGTGCAAGGACCTTGCATTGTTAAAAAGAATCTTAATTTTACAAGGATCAACCTTATAGAGGGGAGTATAACATAATTCAAGAAGTCCTTCTGTTTGCAGCCTCTGCATCTCTACTTTCACCTTTTCATCAACAGCCAAAGCATCTTCATTCAGATTCAAAATGAATAAATTTTCCAGTTTTCTAACTCTGCTTAAAGAAAACATAGTGAATATGTGGTTGTTTCCCAACTCTCGACTGCGAAAACTCCACAACAATTTCATCAACTGTAGACCCTTGAGCTTTATGAACTGTTTTTCCTGCTGAAGGTTTCAAAGGAAACTGAATTCTCTGGTAAGTTTTAAAATTGTATATGAATGATCGTTCTATATCAAATATTGGTGTCCAGGCATGATCAATTTTTGAACTGTCGAACTGCCAATCTTAGGATCATCAAATAAAACCTAAATTATACTTGGACGTTCAGTTCCTTCCATTTTACGTTCAATGAATTTTACAACACATGTGGATCCATTTGTCAAACCATCCTCTACATTGATATTTACTGTTATATCATAAACCATTCCAACTGCTATTTTCAAAAGTTTTTCTAAATTGGCTGTTTCGTTAGAATCTTCTGGAAGTGACTCAATGAGTGCTTTGCTTTTTTGTGATGAGATGTTAGCAAGAACAACTGTGTCATGACAAGGAATAATGACTTTTTCCTCAGATAATCTGTTCAAAACACTATCATTGTGTCTGGTCACAAACTTATCTTCTGTAAATAAATGAGGAGCTTGTTCTGAATAGGCATCTATTTCAGGATCAACAGTATGCCTCTTTAGCTCACTTCTGTCATCATCTGTCAACTCATTTTGCCTCAGACGATTCAGCAACTGTGCAAAGTGAATATCATCTTTCTGTCTCATAATATCAACAAGTTCATACAATCTGAAATGATCCCACCATAAATTAGGAGCTAGTGCTGAAGCACCCTTTAATGGATCACTGAATATCCATTTGTCACAAACAGGCATCAGTTGATACAAATCCCCAACAGCAATAATGCTTATACCACCAAATGTTGTTTTTGTTCCTGTCAACTGTTGCAAGCGTGTGTCTAAGAAGCTTAGTGTGCTTGTTCCTACCATAGATATTTCATCTATAATGATCAATTTCAAATGCCTGTATTTAACTCTGAAAGCGTTTAATTCATCAGCTGACAAAAGTTCATTGGGTTGTTTAAATTTTTTCAAGAAAGCTGAAGCAATTGTCACACCATTGATATTATAAGCTGCTTTTCCTGTATAAGCACAAAGAAGGATTCTGATGTCATCAGGATTTTCTCCCTCTCTAAGATTCAAAACTCTGTACAAACTTTGATAAAGAGCATTAATTAGAACTGATTTGCCAACACCTGCTCCACCTGATAAAAAAGCATATAGTGGTTCTTCTTTGCACTTCAGCCAAAAGATCACATGATTAAAGAACTCTCGTTGCCTCAAATTCAAACTTCTGAGTAAGAGTAAATACTGATCTTCTGGCAGTATTACACTGTTTGTTTCAACAGATGGTAATGAACAAGTGGCCTGTATCTCTATACCGATATCATATTGTCTATGTTCTACTACCCTGTCTGGATTGAAGTATATGAAGGGTTCTGCTTCTTTTTCACCTTCTTCAGCTTTCCTATTTTCTTGTTGTGAATTTTGGAGGTATTCTATCATACGCATCTTCGTCTGCTTCTGCCATTTGCCTTGAATGTTAAGCTCTTCTACATGATGTTCATACTCATTTTGTTTAGGTTCAATAGTGCCTTTCAATGTATAGTAACGTGCTTTATATGTGTCAAATGAACCAATCAAATCTTTTGTTTCATCCCTCCAAGGCATAAAGAGCATAAGCCTTTCTCTGTAATAATTCTCTGGGTATTTCTGTTTATTGTATCTTACATAGCGTATTATCTTGGGTGTTGCTCTGAGTTTATATCTGGTACCATTTTTGGTCATACATAACACATTTGAAGCACAACTTTCAGATTTATCAGCCTCATCATCTTCACAGTCATCACTAGAGTCACTTGCTGAAACATCATCTTCATTTTTGTCTTTAATTTTCTCTGGCAAAGTATTTCCTTTAGGATATATGATATCAACTTTAGAAACGTAATCAGCTAAACAGAACTGCTGAAGCTGCCTAGGTCTTTTAGAATATCTTTGAATCATATCTGATTCTATGTCAGTTGATTCAGGAGGTAATTCATCTAGAATATATTTAGGTTTAAGAAGGAACACTCTTTCATCTGCAGTAGATGTATTGATGAAAACCACATCCCTTGTTGCTTTTGTTAAAGGAATCTGCAAAGTCAGGTACACCGCTTCTTGTGCACTCACTTCAACGCAGTTGAAAAAGACATTTCCAATATGTCTGACTTGCTTTTTCAAATCAGAATTACCTTTTCTAGCTTCTTTAGCTGCAGCATCAAGCTGTGCACTCATACCTCTCTGAGATTTACTGATATAGCCAACCATGTATGTTGCACAACCGTAAGGTTCAAGAATGATCTGACTGTCAAGATTTGCCTTCCAAGCATTTAGTATTTGATTGTTAAACAAATTAACTCTCATTTCCTTTGGCTTTCGTTTCAAGAATACTTTTGCAGTGTTTAAAGAACTTTTGATGCAGTTTATATAATCGTCAAAGTTCATTTTGACAATTTTTTCCAAAAACTCGTCAAATGTGATTTCAGAGTTATCCTTATACTCATTCATTGTTTTCTGAAGCAAGCTCTGTGCATTTTCTTTTGTATTCATCTACTTCTGCTTGCAATGGATGCAACAGCATTGTTCTTGGAAGAGGAGGCAATGGAAATCCGAACCTGCATATTGCATTTCCTTTCTTTCTACAAGACTTTGAATGTTTAAGCATCTGAAGATCTACAAGATCAGATATGTCATCATTTTCAATGCTGCAAGTCAGATATTGATCTGCAAACATAACTATTTCCTCATCAGAATTCTTTTCAAACTTTGGAGAATTCTCAACCCAAACAAGCATATGGATATGAGGAGAACTTCGCTGTTGGAATTCAACTCTATAAAAAAAAATCAGTAATTTTTCCAACTGGCTGATATTCACTTTTTAAAACTGTGTTTATAAATTCTTGTACCCTGTTGTCAAAATACCTAGAACATGTAACTGGGTCTCTCTGAACAAGTTTTGTTTTCTCTTGCCAAGTTAGAGCCTCAATGTCCTTATCAGAATAATCAACAGCATCATTCAGTTTAGCTAACATCTTCAAGAGATCACTCCACCTTGTGTCAGCAGCTGATAATGACATGAACCATGTTGGTAAAGAAAGCTGTCTAATCATTGCAAAGATATCTTTCTTTCTGGCTTCTTAATAGGCTGGAGAATTTCTAAGCTGACGAAAGATGTAATAACCTTCATCTAGCTTCACAATCTTATCCATGAATGCTGGATCTTTAGCTTCATCTGCAGTGATTTTCTTCCCCTTGTTTTTACATCTTCTAAGAGCTAAATTGACTTTGTCACTTATTTATTTCATTTGTAGTTTTTTATGTTTGAAGAAGATATTAGGGACTGACTGTGCTGCCCTTCTATCAAAACTTCTTAACTCACATTTGACAATATCACTGTAATGAACTGGTGTTTGACTTTCATCATTAGCAAGCCGTCTTTGACCACAGAAAATTGTTGGAAAGCATAAATATTCAGCATCTTTATCCTGATACAAGCTTAGAGGATGCTGCCCTTCTCCTGGTGCAAATGTAAAGATCTGGTCATATTTGCTTTCAATATTAGCATCATCCACCAAGGTATCTACATTTCCAACGTTTTCACCACTATCTATCTCACTGAAACCATCAGAATCATATTCTTCAACTATACTTTCTGTATTTAATGAAGAAACAAGATCTTGTTCTTGGGTAGTAATATTGTTTCTTTCATTTTAATTTGTCTCTTCATTGCAACCTTTCAAAAATTCTTTAACAGTATCCTCTGCACTCTCAGTGACTTCTTGAAACCATTTGTCTTCAATAACTATGTCTGACTTTTTATAAAGTTCACTCTTATTCATAAGCCAATGTAATGCTGATAAAACTCTTAGAGGCCTTACATTTTCCTTGAAATATACCTTTTTGTATGTTAATTTCTTCTTTAGCTGAACAGCAACAGTAAAATTTTCATCAATGGGCCTTGGAAGTGAATTTACAGTAGGCTGGATATCAACTGGTACATTGATAACATTTCCTTTAATTGAATACCGACCACCTCGTGGAAGTTCTCTTATCTGCATAAAAGGAATGCGTAATGCTATCAATCTTTCTTCAAGCTGATGCAAGTCTAACTCGGGCGGTTTGTCTGGCCATTTCATTCCATTTGCTACAGAAAGTTTTGGAACTTTACCATCTTTTAATGCTGAAATGCATTTATGACATATCCATTCTTCATTATTGACTGATATCAATTTAGTGCAGTAAATGTTTATGTGTGAAGCTGACAAAGAAGTTTTCTTTAGAGCTGAAACACTTTTCTGAAACCAAGTTTGTTGGCAGCAAGTACACACAAATATGGGGTCTGTTGCTATGTTTCTATGAAATCGATTAATGCATTGATCTATACTTTCATACTTTTTCCCAACCACAACACCTTGTGAATTTATACTTGGCAGATTTTCATCAAGAATTTTGCATCTTTTACTTGACTTTTCACTTTCATCTGTTTGCAATTTTCTTTTTTCATGCCTTGACTGCTGCTTTTTTATCCTTTCACATTCTTTAAAGAAAAGATCGCGTCTATACTCCCGTTTCCGTGCACATTCTTTTGCTAAAACACCTGGTCTCTGTCTAGACTCCTTTCTCTTAGCATGTTCTTTTGCTGAAACCCCTGGTTTCTGTCTATACTCCCGTTTCTGGACAAGTTCCTTTGCTAAAACTCCTGGTTTCTGTCTATACTCCTGTTTCTGGTTAAGTTCCTTTGCTAAAACACCTGGTCTCTGTCTAGATTCCTGTCTCTGAGCATGTTCCTTTGCTAAAACACCTGGTTTCTGTCTAAACTCCTGTCTCTGAGCATGTTCCTTTGCAAAAACGCCTGGTTTCTGTCTATACTCCTTTTTCTGGGCAAGTTCCTGTGCTAAAACACCTGGTTTCTGTCTATACTCCTGTCTTTGAGTATTAGCTGTACATTGAAATCCTCTAGATTCACCTGAAAACCTTTCATCATTTTGGTGAAAAGTACCAAATACCATTTCACATGAATTCCAAGACTGATATGCAGATCTGCTAACCTCAGTGTTCTCATTTGAAACAACATTTTTTATATCATGATATCCTTCTTCAAATGTAGACAAAGCAGTATCAGTATTTTTCTCTTCTCTTAATCTGAGATGACTTTCAGTAACAAATGAATCATTATGAGTCATTGTAGAAAATGTGGTAAAATTTGCTGTACTTTCATTACAGGCTTCAGCAACAAATTCAGGTGATCTTGAACCAAAAATATCATGTATTTCTTCACTTCTTGTTTCTGTGCAAGATTGATTAAGCAAAATATTTGGCAGATTTTTTGGCAAATTCCTGGCAGATTTTTGCAAGACAAGTTCGTGAACTTGTCCAATGTCATATTTTTCTGTTTTTAACGAGGCCAGCTCCTCAGTCCTGTCACGTCTGTCGTCATACTTACCTTCATTTTTAGATCTTGAACACTTATTCCCCTTCTTCACCTCGCCTTTTTTCCATTTCTTTTTTCTGGACATCTTTTACCTGAAAATAAAAAAGGAACATAGTGCAATACTTTTTAACACCAGGACCAACAGGCCTGACCATACAATGTATATAAACAATGTACTGATCAGACTATTCAAACAGTGCCCTGTAACAGCAATCAGAGGGGACTGAAGTTTTCAACAAATCTGACGAGGTACAGATGAACTTCAAAGCACAAACACCTTTGGTACAATAAAAGTTTGTGGGGTAAATCATAGCATCAGGCCAGACTTAAAACAATAAGTCTTGTTCCACATTATAATCTTACGGTCTCCAAGTTTCAGCTCAATCAGAGGAAAACTGTAGAAGTTATCCAGAAAATAATCCATGTATTTTAACCTTAAAGGCCAATAGCTCTGTAAAAACGCAGTTCACGTTAACCACAGACGGATATGCTTTGCACCACATCATAGTCTCAGTACCTATCTGGTTTCACTTTAATTGGATCAAAACTACTGAGGTTGTCAAGCAACAATAAACATTAACTGATGGACAGAGGCTTTCAAAATGGGTGAATCAAAAATATATGTTGTGTGTACTCATAAGAACAGCCACATGAAGATGATTCTTCTGATTACAAACAACATACATTTTTCAGATACAAAAAGGAGTTGAAATGAAATGTGTTCATAGGGCATGGATGTCACAGCCCAATAGCTCAATTTAGAAAACTTGAAAATTGCTAAAACTATCTCAGACAAGGATGCAGGCAGATGTATAACAGTGTTTTCCTTTCCTACATCATTTGAATTCTCACCATTCTTGAAATGGTTGAGCAAAGAATAGTGAGGGATAAAATTTACCCCTGAATTATCACAAATATACCAATGTATTAAGTTAAAGGAAACTGTTCTAAGGGCCACAAAAACAATTCTGAAACAGCTATGGTAAACAGGATATCAACTGTTGGAACCAAGCTGTCAGTGTTTCAGTGAATACAAAATTATGGCCAGTCTGTATGCTTAACACTTTATCTCTAAATCTAACAGAAAGCCACTTATCATTTTTTCCCAAAAGTGAAACTGCACTCATACTGCCCTTTATCATAGTCTTGTTCTTTGGTATCATTGATTCCAATGTGTTTAAGGGTCACTGATTAGACCTTATTGGGCAAAACTAGCTAGTCTGGCAAAGAAAGACTTGTACACTCCAACCTTTTCAGTGTTGCCATGTATTCCTTGCTTCCAAAGGATAACTCTTTGCAAAACACATTCTCATCTATCACAGCTCAACAATTTTATACTATGATAACCTTCTGCAAATTTAGACAAAGCAGTATTAGTATTTTTCTCTGTTCTAATGACCTGATGACTTTCAGCAACAGCTGATTCAGTTTTAGTCACTGCAGAAAATGTGGTAAAACTTACATTGCCCTCATAACAAGCTTCAGGAATAAATTCAGGCAAACTTAACCATTACATTCCTACTATCTTCACTTCCAGTTACTGTGCAACATAATAGCAAATTATTTTGTAGATTATTTGGCGAATTCCTGGCAGATTTTGAGAGGACAAGTTAAACTTGCTAAATGTCGTGGTTTTCTGTTTTTAGCGAGGCCAGCTCCTCAGTCCTGTCACGTCTGTTGTCATACTTAACTGCATTCCTAGACCTTGCACTCCTATTCCAATTTTCACCTCTGCTTTCTTCCAGCTCTTTTAACTGAAAATAAAAAAAGAAAACTGTGCAAAACCATGCCATGATTTGCATCATGACATAACACTATATAAAAATAGCCACAGTGACCTTGACCTTGAAAGTCAAAATAGCTCGAGATATTGTCATATGGAACATTTGTGTGAAGTTATATTGAAATTGGTGAAAAAATGTAAGCGCTAGAGCAATGATAAAGTTTTTCTAAAAATAGCCACAGTGACCTTGACCTTGAAAGTCGAACTCGTTCGAGGTATTGTCAAAAAGAACATTTATGTGAAGTTATATTGAATTCAGTGAAGAAATGTAGTCGCTAGAGCGATGACAAAGTTTTTATAAAAATAGCCACAGTGACCTTGACCTTGAAAGTCGAAATCGCTCGAAATATTGGCATAAGGAACATTTGTGTGAAGTTATATTGAAATCGGTGAAGAAATGTAAGCGCTTGAGCCACGACAAAGTTTTTCCAAAAATAGCCACAGTGACCTTGGCCTTGAAAGTGGAACTCGCAAGAGATATTGTTATAAGGACTTTTTTTGGGAAGTAATATTGAAATTGGTGAAAAAATGTAAGCGCTAAGCAATGACATAGTTTTTCTAAAAATAGCCACAGTGACCTTGATCTTGAAAGTCGAACACGCTCGAGGTATTGTCATAAAGAACATTTGTGTGAAGTTATAATTAAATCAGTGAAGAAATATAGTCGCTAGAGCGATGACAAAGTTTTTATAAAAAAAGCCATAGTGACCTTGACCTCGAAAGTCGAAATGGCTCGAGATATTGTCATAAGGAACATTTGCGTGAAGTTATATTGAAATCAGTGATGAAATGTAAGCGCTGGAGGGATTACAAAGTTTTTCTAAAAATAGCCACAGTGACCTTGACCTTGAAAGTGGAACTCGCTAGAGATATTGTCATAAGGAACATTTGGGTGAAAATATATTGAAATTGGTGATAAAATGAAAGCGCTAGAGCGATGACAAAGTTTTTCTAAAAATAGCCACAGTGACCTTGACATTGAGGCCATGACCTTGAAAGTCGTACACGCTCGAAATATTTTTATAAGGAACATTTGTGTGAAGTTATATTGAAATTGGTGAAGAAATGTAGGCGCTAGAATGATGACAACGTTTTTTTCTAAAAATAGCCATAGTGACCTTGACCTTGAGGTCATGACCTTTAAAGTCGAACTCGCTCGAGGTATTGTCATAAGGAACATTTGTGTGAAGTTATATTGAAATCAGTGAAGAAATGTAGGCGCGACAGCAATGACAAAAGTTTTCTAAAAATAGCCACTGTGACCTTGACCTTGAGGCCATGACCTTGAAACTCAAACTCGCTCGAGATATTTTTATAAGGAACATTTGTGTGAAGTTATATTGAAATTGGTGAGGAAATGTAGGCACTAGAGCGATGACAAAGTTTTTCTAAAAATAGCTACAGTGACCTTGACCTTGAGGTCAGGACATTGAAAGTCGAACTCGCCCAAGATATTTTTATAAGGATCATTTCCGTGAAGTTATATTGCAATTGGTGAGGAAATGTAGGCGCTAAATCGATGACAAAGTTTTTCTAAAAATAGCCACAGTGACTTTGACCTTGAGGTCATGACCTTGAAAGTCGAACTCGCTCGAGATATTGTCATAAGGAACTTTCGTGTGAAGTAATATGAAAATCGGTCAAGAAATGTAGGCGCTAGAGGGATGACAAAAGTACGTACATACGTACGTACGTACGTACCGGACAAATGCTATATTCCCCCTCACAACTATGTTGTGCGAGGGGATAATAAAGAACCAAATTTCATAAAAAACAAGACCTGTAAGGCAAATGTGGTGTATATTTCCATAAAGTCTCAGCCTTACACAGCATATGGTTTCTGAGGTGATTTTTAAGATTTTTTTTCTATTTTTGCGGGTATTTTGGTTTCCATGGCAACAATATAAGTGAGAAGTAGGCCTACAATCACATGACAGTTAGTAAGTTGATTAATGAACATTTCCGTGGAAGTTTTTTTCAAAACATCTGCAAAGGCTTGGCAGGGAATGCCATTTTTCAATTTCCCCCATTATAAGTGAATGGAAAATCTAAGTTGCCATAGCAACCAAACTTACGAGCCCAATTTCATAAACATAAAACCTGTAAAGGCAAATATTTTGAATATTTCCATAAACTCTCAGCCTCAGAGAGTATATGGTTTATGAGGAGATGATTTTTTTTCTATTTTTTTCATGTTGGTTTCCATAGCAACCAGTAAAAATGAGCAATAGGCCTAAAACCATATGGCAGATGGCAGATTGCTTAAGGAACATTTCTATGAAAGTTGTGTCAAAATATCTGCAAAGGTTTGGCAGTTAATGCCATTTTTCAATTTTCCCCATTATAAGTCTATTGAAAATCTAAGTTGCCATAGCAACCACACTAAAGAGCCGAATTTCATAAAAAACACAAAACCTGTAAGGGCAAATATGGTGAATATTTTCATAAACTCTCAGCCTCATAGAGCATGCGGTTTCTGAGGAGATGATTTTTTATTTTTTTTTTCTATTTTATTTTTCAATTTGGTTTCCATGGCAACCAATACAAATGAGCAGTAGGCCTAAAATCATATGGCAGATAGTAGATTGCCTAAGGAATATTTCTATGAAAGTTTTGTCAAAATATCTGCAGCGGGTTGGCAGTAAATGCCATTTTTCAATTTTCCCCATTATAAGTCTATGGAAACTTTATGTTGCCATAGCAACCAAACTAATAAGCCGAATTTCATAAAAAAACACAAACTTTCAATCCCCAAACTCAAGGATGCTACAGATGAAATTTGGGCCCAATAGGCATAGCGGCTTCAGAGGAGATGTCGTTTAAAAGTGTTGACGTCACCAGACGCAGACGCAGACGACGCAGACGACGGACAACTGCCTATCCTATAAACTCCCCCGGAGCCTTCGGCTCTGTTGAGCTAAAAATATGTAGCCTTCTGGCTAACATACAGCACTGCAGCACAATAAAATAAATGTCGAGACTTCGTGCGGGGGAAAATTATTTTCTTGAAGGGCATTTATCTAAAATCATATAGCCTACTAGCCAACATACAGTACTGCAACACAATAAAATAAAGGTCGAACTTTGTGTAGGGGAAATTTATAGTCTTGAAAGGAGTAGGACTATTTTCAAGTAGCCTTCTAGCTAAAATACAGCACTGCAGCACAATAAAATAAAGTTTGATACTTTGTGTAGGGGGGAATTAATATTCTTGAAGGGAAAAGAACTGAAATCATGAAGTATTCTGGCTAACATACAGTACTGCAGCACAATAAAATAAAGGTAAACATTGTGTGCATGGGAGATCAATATTCTTGAAGGGAATAGTCATGAAAGCATGTTGCCTTCTAGCTAACATACAGTACTGCAGCTTGTTAAAATAATGGTTAAGACTTCTAGCAGAGGTAATTAATATTCTTGTATGACATATTACTGAAATCATATGCCTTCTAGCCAACATACAGTACTGCAGCACAAAAATAAATGTCGACAATTTGTGCAGGGAAAACTAATATTCTTGAAGGGCACAGAACTTAAATCATCTAGCCTACTAGCAATACTGCAGCACAATAAAATAAAGGTCGAACTTTGTGTAAGAAAAAAATTATAGTCTTGAAGGGAGTAGGACTATTTTCATGTAGCCTTCTAGCTAAAATACAGCACTGCAGCACAATAAAATAAAGTTCGACATTTTGTGCAGGGGATATTAATATCCTTGAAGGGCATAGCTAGAAGGCTACATGATTTCAGTTCTATCACAGCACTGCAGCACAATAAAATAAATGTCGACACTTTGTGCAGGATTTATGAATATTCTTGAAGGGCATAGAACTGAAACCGTGTAGCCTTCTAGCTAACATACAATACTGCAGCACAATAAAATAAAGGTTGACACTTCGTGCAGGGCATATTAATATTATTGAAGGGCGTAGAACTGAAATCATGAAGCCTTCTAGCTTACATACAGTACTGCCGCATAATAAAAAAGGCGTTTTTTTGTGCAGGGGAAATTAATATTCTTGGGGGCAGTCTTCAAGCTAACATACAGAACTCAATAAATACAATAAAATAAAGGTCGGCAATTTGTGCAGGGGGTATTAATAATCTTAAAGGACATAGAACTGAAATCATGTAGCCTTCTAGCTAACATACAGAACTGCCGAATAATAAAAAGGCGACCTTTTTGTGCAGGGGAAAATAATATTCTTGAGGGCATAGAACTAAAACCAGGTGGCCTTCTGACTAACATACAATACCGTAGCACAATAACTTAAAAAGCCGACAGTTTCTGCAGGGGAAAATATTCTTTAAGGGAATAGAACAGAAATCATATAGCCATTCTAGCTCACATACCGTAATGCACCACAATAAAATAAAGATCGACTCTTTGTACAGGGGAAATTAACATTCTTGAAGGGGTTTTGAACTGATATGATGTTAAACGACCCCGTCAAATCTATTTAGGTCATTTTTGAGACGTTGCTTCCAATTTTGTGTACCCTTCTAGCTAAAATACAGTACTGATGTACAATAAAATACAAGGCGACACCTTGTGCAGGGGAAATTCATATTCTTGAAGGGCATAGAACTGAAATAATGTAGCCTTCTAGATAACATACATTACTGCAGCAAAATAAAATAAAGGTTGACACTTTGTAGAGGAAAACTAATATTCATAGAGGGCACAGAACTGGAAGCATGTAGCCTTCTGGCTTTCATACAGCACTTCAGCACAATAAAATAAAGGTCGACACTTTGGGCAGGGGTTATTAATATTTTTGAAGGGCATAGAACAGAAATAATGTAGCCTTCTGGCAAACATACAGAACTGCAGCACAATAAAATAAAGGACGACCCTTTGTGCAGGGGAAATTAATATTATTGAAGGGCCTAGAACTGAATTCGTGTAGCCTTCCATCTAACACACAGCACTGCAGCCCAATAAAATAAAGGTCGACACTTTGTGAAGGAGAAATTAATATTCTTAAAAGGCATATAACTGAGATCTTGTAGCCTTCTAGCTAACATACAGTATTGCAGCACAATAAAATAGAGGTCGACACTTTGTGAAGGGGAAATTAATATTCTTGAAGGGCGAAGAACTGTATTCATGTAGCCTTCTGGCAAACATACAGCACTGCAGCGCAATATAATAAAGGTAAACACGTTGTGCAGGGGGAATTAACATTCTTGAAGGGCAAAGAACTGAAATCATGTACCCTTCTAACTAACATACAGTACAATAAAATACATGTCGACATTTTGTGGTGGGGACATTAATATTCTTGAAGGGTATAGAACTGAAATCATGTAGCCTTCTAGCTTACGTACATTACTGCAGCACAATAAAGTAAAGATCGACACTTTGTACAGGAGAATTAATAGTCTTGGAGGGCAAAGAACTGGAATCATGTAGCCTTCTGGCTAACATACAGCACTGCAGTACAATATAATAAAGGTCGACACTTTGTGCGGGCGGTATCAATATTCTTGAAGGGCAAAGCACTGAAATAATGTAGTCTTCTGGCAAACATACAGCACAGCAGCACAATAAAATAAAGGTCGACACTTTGAGCAGGGGACACTAGTATTCTTGAAGGGTGCAGAACTGTATTCAGGTAGCCTTCCAGCTAAAACACAGCACTACAGCACAATAAA
This sequence comes from Lucinisca nassula, assembly GCA_963580285.1. Classification (NCBI taxonomy): domain Eukaryota; kingdom Metazoa; phylum Mollusca; class Bivalvia; order Lucinida; family Lucinidae; genus Lucinisca; species Lucinisca nassula. Next base: position 66,574,470 of record OY757019.1, on the reverse strand, counting down.
ATAAAGGTCGACACTTTGTGAAAAGGAAATTAATTTTCTTGAAGCGCGTAGAACTGTATTCAGGAACCCTTCCAGCTAAAACACAGCACTACAGCACAATGCAATAAAGTTCGACAGTTTGTACAGGAAAATTAATATTCTTGAAGGGCAAAGAACTGTTATCATGTAGCCTTCTGGCTAACATACAGTACTGCAGCAGAATGCAATAAAGATCGATACTTTCTGCAGGGGCAAATATTCTTTAAGGGCATATGACAGAAATCATGTAGCCATTCTAGCTCACATACCGTACTGCACCAAAATAAAATAAAGGTCGACTCTTTGTACAGGGGAAATTAACATTCTTGAAGGGGTTTTGATTTGATATGAGTTTAAACATCCCCGTCAAATCTATTTAGGTCATTTTTAGACGTTGCTTCCAGTTTTGTGGGACTTTAACCCGACATTGAGTTGAAATGACATCTCAATCCCTGAGGCCCAATGAAACCAATAGGGTTTATAAGCATGGACGGGGCGACTCGCAGCAATTTTCCTCGACAAGCCTAGACGTTCTAAGCGGATTGCCTGTACTCATGTGCGGTCAGTATCAGCTCTGGGTGGAAGCATCGTGCAGCCCAATATATTTCTCCCAGCCCCGTTGGGAGGGGTCGGCATAGTACTGAAATTGTGTAGCCTTATAGCTTATATACAGTAGTGCAGGGCAATAAAATAAATGTCGAGACTTCGTGCAGGAAAAAATAATATTCTTGAAGGGCAAAGATCTAAAATCGGATAGCTTACTAGTCAACATACAGTAATGCAGCACAATGAAATATAGGTCGACACTTTGTGTAGGGGAAATCAATATTCTTGAAGGGCGTAGAACTGAAATAATGCAGCCTTCTAGCTAACATACACTACTGCAGCACAATAAAATTGAGGTCAAGACTTCGAGCAGGGGAAATTAATATTCTTAAATGACATATAACTGAAATCAAGTAGCTTTCTAGCTAACATACAGTACTGCAGCACAATCAAATAAATATCGACACTTTGTGCAAGAGAAATTAATATTTTTTGAAAGGCACAGAACTAAAATCATGTAGCCTACTGGCTAACGTACAGTATTGCAGCACAAAAAATATAGGTCAACGCTTTGTGTAGGGGTAATTAATATTCTTGAAGGGCATAGAACTGTATTCATGTAAGTTTCTAGCTAGCATACAGCACTGCAGCACAATAAGATAAAGCACGACACTTTTTGAAAGGGAAATTGATATTCTTGAAGGGAATTGAACGAAAATCATGTTGGCTTAAAGCAGCACAACACAATAAAGGTCGACACCTTGTGCAGGGGGAAATTAAGGCCATTGAACTGAACTCATGTTGCCTTCTAGTCAACAAACATAACTGCATCACAATGAAATAAAGGTCGACACTTTGTACAGGAAAATTAATATTCTTTGAGGGGAAAGAACTTAAATCATGTAGCCTTCTGGCTAAAATACAGTACTGCAGCACAATACAATAAAGCTCGACACTTTGTGCAGGGGGTATATTAACATTCTTGACGGGCATAGAACTGAAATAATGTAGCCTTCTGGCAAACATACATAACCGCAGCACTTTGTGCAGGGGAAATTAATATTCTTGAATGGCCTAGAATTGAAATCTTGAAGCCTTCTAGCTAACATACAGTACTGCAGCGCAATAAAATAAAGGTCGACATTTTGTGAAGGGGAAATTAATATTCTTGAAGGGCGTAGAACTGTATTCATGCAGCCTTCTGGCAAACATACGGCACTGCAGCGCAATAAAATAAAGGTAAATACGTTGTGCAGGGGGAATTAACATTCTTGAAGGGCAAAGTATTGAAATCATGTACCCTTCTAGCTAACATACAGTACTGTAGTACAATAAAATACATGTCGTCACTTTGTGCAGAGGAAATTTATATTCTTGAAGGGCAAATAACTGTAATAATGTAGCCTTCTTGCAAACATACAGCAAAGCAACACAATAAAATAAAGGTCGACACTTTGTGCAGGGGGCATTAATATTCTTGAAGCGCGCAGAACTGTATACAGGTAGCCTTCCAGCTAAACACAGCACTACAGCAAATAAAATAAAAGTCGACACTTTGTGAAGGTGAAATTAATATTCTTGCAGGGCGTAGAACTGTATTCAGGTAGCAGACCAGCTAAAACACAGCACTAAAGCAGAAAGCAATAAAGATTGACAGTTTGTACAGGAAAATTAATATTCTTGAAGGGCAAAGAATTGAAATCATGTAGCCTTTTGGCTAACATACAGTACTGCAACACAATACAAGAAAGATCGATACTTTGTGCAGGGGGTATCAATATTCTTGAAGGGCATAGACAAGAAATAATGTAGCCTTCTGGCAAACAAACAGCACTGCAGCACAATAATATAAAGGTCGACACTTTGTGCAGGGGAAATTAATATTCTTGAAGGGCCAAGAACTGTGTTCAAGTAGCCTTCCAGCTAAAACACAGCAATACAGCACAAAAAATAAAGGTCGACACTTTGTTAAGGTGCAATTAATATACTTGAAGGGCATAGAACTGTAATCGTGTAGCTTTCTAGCTAACATACAGTACTGCAGCACAATAAAACTAGACCAGTGTTTTCAGAGGAAAACATATGTCAGCCCCACCAGTTTGAAGTCCAGAGCATCTTGACATTTCTTTTGCATATGGTCTTCTTACAAAAATTCTATATATCTACTCATTCAGGAAACTGAGTGGTTTCTTTTGTATATGGTCTTCTTGCAAAAATTCTATTCATCAACTCATTCAGGAGACTGAGTGCTGAAAGCTTATTTTTTAACATCTAAGTCCTGTGGTGACCTTGAAAATTTGGTCAAGGTCACCAAAATCTAATCAGTTCTTAAGCCGTTCCCACTTATATAATATACCATGTTTGAACCAAATCCATCCATTGGTTCAGGGGAAACAGTGCAGATAAGCTTATTTTCAACAGCCTAGTCCCATGGTGACATTGATAATTAGGTCAAGGTCATCAAAATCTAATCAATTTTAGAGACAATCCCACTTGTATTATGTACCAAGTTTGAACCAAATCCATCTACTGGTTCAGGAGATACAGTGCATACAATCTTAACATTGCTAAGACCTAAATTAAATCAAGGTCACCAAAATCTAATTAGTTCTTGAAACCATCCCATTTATCTTATGTACCAAGTCTGTACCAAATCCATCCAATGGTTCAGGAGATAAAGTGCAGACAAGCTTATTTTTAACAGTCTAAGTCCCTTGGTGACCTTGAAAATTAGGTCAAGGTCACCAAAATCTAATCAGTTCTAGAAACTACCCCACTTATCTTATGTACCAAGTTTAAACCAAATCCATCCATTGGTTCAGGAGAAAGATGACAGGCAAGCTTATTTTTTACAGCCTAAGACCCGTGGTGACCTTGAAAATTGGGTCAAGGTCACCAAAATATAACCAGTCCTTGAGACCATCCCATTTATCTTATGTACCAAGTCTGAACCAAATCCATCCATTGGTTCAGGAGATAGAGTGCAGACAAGCTTATTTTTAACAATAAGTCCCGTTGTGACCTTGAAAATAAGGTCAAGGTCACCAAAATCTAATCAGTTCTAGAGACTATCCCACTTACTTTATGTACCAAGTTTGAACCAAATCCATCCATTGGTTCAGGAGATAGAGTGCAGACGAGCTTATTTTTAACAGTCTTAGTCCCGTGGTGACCTTGAAAATTAGGTCAAGGTCACCAAAATCTAATCAGTTCTTGAGACCATCCCAATTATACTATGTATTAAGGTTCAGGAGATAGCGTGCAGACAAGCTTTTTTGGCCTAAAATTCGACAATTGTTTGAGCACTGTGACCTTGAAAATTAGACCAAGGTCACCAAAATCTAACCAGTATTTTTCCCCCTCCCAATGGTGTATCTGTGTAAGTTTAATCAAAATCCATCCATCCATTCAGGAGATAGAGTGCAGACAAGAGGCAACGCCAACGCCAACGCCGACGCCGACAGGATCCGCACCAAAACCAATATGCCCCCCTCCCTTTCGGGGGGGGGGGGGGGGGGACATAATAAAGGTCGACACTTTGTTAAGGGGAAATTGATATTCTTGAAGGCGTAGAACTGTATTCATGCAGCCCTCTTGCAATCATACAGCACCGCAGCGCAATAAAATAAAACACTTTGTGCAGGGGAATAAACATTCTTGAACGACAAAGAACTGAAATCATGCACCCTTCTAGCTAACATACAGTACTGCAGTACAATAAAATATAGCTTGACACTTTGTACAGGAATACAAGACGACACCTTGTGCAGGGTTATTCATATTCTTGAAGGGCATAGAACTGAAGTAATGTAGCCTCCTACATAACATACATTACTGCAGCACAATAAAATATAGCTTGACACTTTGTACAGGAAAATTAATATGCTTAGAGGGCACAGAACTGAAAGAATATAGCCTTCTGGCTTACATACTGCACTGCAGCACAATAAAATAAAAATCGACACTTTGGGCAGGGGTATTAATATTTTTGAAGGACGTAGAACAGATATAATGTAGCCTTCTGGCAAACATACAGAACTGCAGCACAATAAAACAAAGGTCGATACTTTCCGCAGGGGAAATTTATATTCTTGAAGGGCCTAGAACCGTATTCATGTAGCCTTCCAGCTAACACACAGCACAATAAAATAAAGGTCGACATTTTGTGAAGGGGACATAAATATTTTAAAAAGGCATATAGCTGCAATCTTGTAGCCTTCTAGCTAACATACAGTACTGCAGCACAATAAAATAAATGTCGACATTTTGTGAAGGGGAAATTAATATACTTGAAGGGCGTAGAACTGTATTCATGCAGCCGTCTGGCAAACATACACAACTGCAGCGCAATTAAATAAAGGTAAACACGTTGTGCAGGGGGAATTAACATTCTTATAGGGCAAATAACTGAGATCATGTACCCTTCTAGCTAACATACAGTACTGCAGTACAATACAAAACATATCGACACTTTTTGCAGGGGAAATTAATATTCTTAAAAGGCATAGAACTGAAATCGTGTAGCCTTCTAGCTAACGTACATTACTGCAGCACAATAAAATAAAGATGGACACTTTGTACAGGAAAATTAATATTCTTGGAGGGCAAAGAACTAAAATCATGAAGCCTTCTTGCTAACATACAGCACTGCAGCACAATACAATAAAGGTCGACATTTTGTGCAGGAGGTATCAATATTCTTGAAGGGCATAGAACTGAAATAATGTAGCCTTCTGCAAACATACAGCACAGCAGCAAAATAAAATAAAGGTCGACACTTTGTGCAGGGGACATTAATATTCTTGAAGGGCGTAGAACTGTATTTAGGTAGCCTTCCAGCTAAAACACAGCACTACAGCACAATAAAATAAAGGTCAACACTTTTTGAAGGTGAAATTAATATTCTTGAATGGCGTAGAACTGTATTCAGGTAGCCTTCAAGATAAAACACAGCACTACAGCACAATGCAATAAAGGTCGACAGTTTGTACAGAAAAATGAATATTCTTGACGGACAAAAAACTGAAATCATGTAGCCTTCTGGCTAACATACAGTACTGCAGCACAAAACAATAAAGATCGATACTTTGTGCAGGGGGTATTAATATTCTTTAAGGGCATAGACAAGAAATCATGTAGCCTTCTGGCAAACATTCAGCGCTGCAGCACAGAAAAATAAAAGTCGAGACTTTGTACAGAAATATTAATATTCCTGGAGGGCATAGAACTGAAATTATGTAGCCTTCTGGCTAACATACAGCACTGCAGTACCATACAATAAAGATCAAAGATCGACACATTGTGCAGGGAGTTTAATATTCTTGGAGGGCATAGAACTGAAATAATGAACTAAATCAAGTAGTCTTCTAGCTAACATACATAACTGCAGCACAATAAAGTAACGGTCGACACTTTGTACAGGAAAATCAATAATCTTGGAGGGCAAAGAACTGAAATCATGTAGCCATCTGGCTAACATACAGTACTGCAGCACAATACAATAAAGATCGATACGTTGTGCAGGGGGTATTAATATTCTTGAAGGGCATAGACAAGAAATCATGTAGCCTTCTGGCAAACATACAGCACTGCAGCACAGAAAAATAAAGGTCGAGACTTTGTACAGAAATATTAATATTCTTGGAGGGCATAGAACTGAAATTATGTAGCCTTCTGGCTTCCATACAGCACTGCAGTACCATACAATAAAGATCAAAGATCGACACATTCCTGCAGCAAAATAAAATAAAGGTCGACATTTTGGGAAGGGGAAATTTATATTCTTGAAGGGCGTAGAACTGTATTCATGCAGCCGTCTGGCAAACATATAGCACTTTGTGTCGGGGAAATTAACATTCTTGAAGGGCAAGCACTGAAATCATGTACCCTTCTAGCTAACATACAGTACTGCAGTACAATAAATACATGTCGACACTTTCTACAGGTGAAATTAATATTCTTGAAGGGCATAGCACTGAAATAATGTAGCCTTATGGCTAACATACAGCACTGCAGCACAATATAATAGAGGTAGACATTTTCCGCAGGGGGGGTTAATATTCTCGAAGGGAAACGAACTTAAACCATATAGCCTTCTAGCAAACATACAGCACTGCAGCACAATAAAATAAAAGTTGACATTTTGCGCAGGGGGGAATTAATATTCTTGAAGGGCAAAGAACTGAAATAATGTAGCCTTCTGGCAAACATACAGAACAGCAGCACAATAAAATAAAGGTCGACACTTTGTGCAGGGGACATTTATATTCTTGAAGGGCGTAGAACTGTATTTAGGTAGCCTTCCAGCTAAAACACAGCACTACAGCACAATTTATTTATTTATTCCAAATATCAGTCATCATACATATGTACATAATACAGACATATATATATGGCTCGGATTGGGCGTAGGCTTGGCCTATATTTGCCCTCTCCGTGGGTACCACATTTGACAGAGAGTAATATAGAGTACATCAATACAGTACAGTGATAGATATATAGACATTATGCTTCCATATTACATAATTCAAATGGTTTTCAACAGTTAGAAGGAAAGCTAGAAGCAGCAGGAAGAATGTACTGTGGTAAGTACTTGTGCAGTGGAGAAGTTTGAAAGAGACATATGGTTTTGGAAACAAGATAAAGCTTTAATTGACGGCATTCACTTGACTCCAGAAAGTGAAAAAAGAAGGAGAAAATAGAAGTGAGGGCAGAGTCTGCAATCATATAAAGGTCGACACTTTGTGAAGGTGAAATTAATATTCTTGAATGGCGTTAACATGTATTCAGGTAGCCTTCCAGCTAAAAGACAGCACTACAGCCCAATGCAATAAAAGGTCGACAGTTTGAACAGGAAAATTAATATTCTTCAAGGACAAAGAACTGAAATCATGTAGCCTTCTGGCAGCACAATACAAAAAAAGACCGATACTTTGTGCAGGGGGCTATTATTATTCTTGAAGGTCATAGACAAGAACTCATGTAGCCTTCTGGCAAACATACAGCACTGCAGCACAATAAAATAAAGGTCGACACTTTGTATAGGAATATTCATATTCTTGGAGGGCATAGAACTTGAATTATGTAGCCTTCTGGCTAACATACAACACTGCAGTACCATACAATAAAGATCAAAGATCGACACATTGTGCAGGGGGTATTAATATTCTTGGAGGGCATAGAACTGAAATAATGAACTAAAATCAAGTAGCCTTTTAGCTAACATACATTACTGCAGCACAATTAAAATAAAGGTCGACACTTTGTACAGGAAAATCAATATAATTGGAGGGCAAAGAACTGAAACCATGTAGCCATCTGGCTTACATACAGCACTGCAGCACAATACACCATACAGGTCTTCACTTTGAGAAAGGGAAATTAATATTCTTGAAGGACATAGAACTGAAATCTTGTAGTCTTCTGTTCCAAGGCGGTTCTTCTGTGGCGGTTTATTTATGTTGTTGTTTGTTACTTACTGTGTGTATCACTTGTGTCTTTTTATTTTGGATGGCCATTTGGCCATTTTGTGGGAAAGTAACTGTCCTTATGGCCTTCCTTTGTTTAGGTTTCCATTATGGTCTGGTCGCTTCATGTTTCTGTTTTTTTTTCCTTTTGTGTTTTTTATGGATGGAGTAAGTTGATTATATCGATTCCTGATCTTTGTTTTACTTCTATTTTTTTCTAGCTAGCATACAGTCCTGCAGCACAATAAAATAAAGGTCGACACTTTGGGAAGGGGAAATTTATATTCTTGAAGGGCGTAGAACTGTATTCATGCAGCCGTCTGGCAAACATATAGCACTTTGTGTCGGGGGAATTAACATTCTTGAAGGGCAAAGAACTGAAATCATGTACCCTTCTAGCTAACATACAGTACTGCAGTACAATAAAATAGATGTCGACACTTTGTACAGGTGAAATTAATATTCTTGAAGGGCATAGCACTGAAATAATGTTGCCTTATGGCTAACATACAGCACTGCAGCACAATATAATAGAGGTCGACATTTTGCGCAGGGGGGATTAATATTCTCGAAGGGCATAGAACTTAAATCATGTAGCCTTCTAGGAAACATACAACACTGCAGCACAATAAAATAAAAGTTGACATTTTGCGCAGGGGGGACTTAATATTCTTGAAGGGCAAAGAACTGAAATAATGTAGCCTTCTGGCAAACATACAGCACAGCAGCACAATAAACTAAAGGTCGACACTTTGTGCAGGGGACATTAATATTCTTGAAGGGCGTAGAACTGTATTTAGGTAGCCTTCCAGCTAAAACACAGCACTACAGCACGGTCATATAAAGGTCGACACTTTGTGAAGGTGAAATTAATATTCTTGAATGGCGTAGAACTGTATTCAGGTAGCCTTCCAGCTAAAACACAGCACTACAGCACAATGCAATAAAGGTCGACAGTTTGTACAGGAAAATTAATATTCTTGAAGGACAAAGAACTGAAATCATGTAGCCTTCTGGCTGCACAATGCAAAAAAGACCGATACTTTGTACAGGGGGCTATTATTATTCTTGAAGGGCATAGACAAGAAATCATGTAGCCTTCTGACAAACATACAGCACTGCAGCACAACAAAATAAAGGTCAACACTTTGTATAGGAATATTAATATTCTTGGAGGGCATAGAACTGAAATTATGTAGCCTTCTGGCTAACATACAGCACTGCAGTACCATACAATAAAGACCAAAGATCGACACATTGTGCAAGGGGTATTAATATTCTTGGAGGGCATAGAACTGAAATAATGAACTAAAATCAAGTAGCCTTCTAGCTAACATACATTACTGCAGCACAATAAAATAAAGGTCGACACTTTGTACAGTAAAATTAATATTCTTGGAGGGCAAAGAACTGAAATCATGTAGCCATCTGGCTAACATACAGCACTGCAGCACAATACACAATAACGGTCGACACTTTGAGAAGGGGAAATATTCTTGAAGGGCATAGCACTGAAATAATGTAGCCTTCTTGCTTACATACAGCAATGCAGCACAATATAATAGAGGTCGACATTTTGCGCAGGGGGAATTAATATTCTCGAAGGGCATGGAACTTAAATCATGTAGCCTTCTAGCAAACACACAGCACTGCAGCCCAATTAAATAAAAGTTGACATTTTGCGCAGAGGGAATTAATATTCTTGAAGGGCAGTGAACTGAAATCATGTAGCTTTCAAGCTTACATTCAGTACTGCTGCGCAATAAAATAAAGGTCGACACTTTGTACAGGGGAAATTAATAATCTTGAAAGGCATAAAACTGAAATCATGTAGCTTTCTAGCTAAAACACAATGCTGCAGCACAATAAAAAAGGTCGACACTTTGTGCGGGAACAGTTAATACTTTGAGGGGCATAGAACTGAAATCTTGTAGCCGGCTAGCTAACATACAGTACTGAGCACAATAAAATAAAGGTGTTCATTTTGTGCAAGTGAAATTAATATTCTTTAAGGGCATAGGACTGAAATATTGTAGCCTTCTGGCTAACATGCAGCACAATGAAATATAGGTCGACATTTTGCGCTGGCGCAATTAATATTCTTGAAGTGCATAGAACTGAAATCATGTAGCTTTCTAGCTAACATTCAGGACTGCTGCAGAATAAAATAAAGGTCGACACTTTGTGCATGGGAATTTAATATTATTGAAGGACAAAGAAGTAATATTTTGTAGCCTTGTAGCTAACACAGCACTGCAGCACAATAAAATAAATGTCGACACTTTGTGCAGTGCTAATTAATATTCTTGAAGGATATAATACTGAAATCGTGTAGCCTTCTAGCTAATATACAGTACTGCAGCACAATAAATTAAAGGTCGATAATTTGTGTAGGGGAAATTAATATTCTTGAAGGGAATAAAACTGAGCAAGAGTTGTCAGAAGACAACATAGCTCGCCTTTGGGGGCCTAAGATGGATGAGGGCAAGTTATCCAAAATTTTCTTTTGTAAAAAAAAGCCCAAAAGACTGCAGCAAATTGAAGAGAATCAAAAAGTACCCCTAATTATCCTGTTTTCAAGCCTGTCCACTGTAAAAAAAGACAAAAAGAAATCTATTTTTAATAAAAAAAATCTACAAACTTCAAAGTAATAACAAGGCATCAAAGACGATACAAATCCGCTCGTGCAAGACAAATTAAAGAAAAGCCTAGCATTTGTGTAAAATTACATTATATCAATCAATAAATGTACTTACTTAAGAGTGATGACAAACTTTTTCTAAAAATTGCCAGTGACCTTGACTTTGAGCCCCAGGCACTGAATGTTGGACTGACTCGAGATATTATCATACCCAATATTTGTATAAAGTTATCTTAAAATCCATCAATAAATGTAGGCACTAGAGCGATCACAAAGTTTTTCTAAAAATAGTCACAGTGACCTTGACCTTCAGTCCTAGAACCTGAAAGTCAAAGTCACTCGAGATATCATCATACCCAATATTTTTGTGAAGTTATATTAAAATCCATCCATAAATGAAGGCGCAAGAGCGATGAAAAAGATTTTCTAAAAATAGCCACAGTGACCTTGACCTTCAGCCCCAGACCCTGAAAGTCGAACTCGCTCGAGATATCATCATACCCAACATTTGTGTGAAGTTATATTATGATGACAAAGTTTTTCTAAAAGTAGCCACAGTGACCTTGACCATCAGCCCCAGACCCTGAAAGTCGAACTCGCTCGAGATATCATCATACCCAACATTTGTGTGAAGTTATATTATGATGACAAAGTTTTTCTAAAAATAGCCACAGTGACGTTGACCTTCAGCCCCAGACCCTGAAAGTCGAACTCTCTCAAGATATCATCATACTCAATATTTGTGTGAAGTTATATTAAAATCCATCCATAAATAAAGGCGCAAGAGCGATGAAAAAGAATGTAGGCACTAGAGCGATCACAAAGTTTTTTTTCTAAAAATAGTCACAGTGACCTTGACCTTCAGTCCCAGAACCTGAAAGTCATAGTCACTCGAGATATCATCATACCCAATATTTGTGTGAAGTTATATTAAAATCCATCCATAAATAAAGTAGAAGTAAAACAAAGATCAGGAATTGATACAATTAACTTACTCCATCCATAAAAGACACCAAAGGGAAAGAAATACAAACATTAAGCGACCAGACCATAATGGAAACCTCAACAAAGGAAGGCCATATGGACAGTTACTTTCCCACAAAATGGCCATATGGCCATCCAAAATTAAAAGACACAAGTGATACACACAGTAAGTAACAAACAACAACATAAATAAATCGCCACAGAAGAGCCGCCTTGGAACGGTCAGTGGAAGATTTCCACTGGGGGGCTTAAATCGATTTTACGTGGCCACAATCCTCGCCCTTACTTCCGTCGCGATTTAGACAAATAATTAGTTCAGTCCGCATGTAGGCCTCCTAACCCATCAGTGCAACATCTCCGTGAACACAGAAATCAAAGAACCACAGAGGTGAGACAACGGTGAGGACTCGACAGCAAGAAACCACTGAAATGCTGGAGCAAAAGAAAACCAACAGTTAGACTCCGATGAGCCCGACCAGAGACAGAGCATCAGGCACCAACCAACATTATCTCTTTAATTTTCAATAAGCCTTTACGTTGGAGCCGTCATAGAATCTGAGGCCTGACCCACCGGCGTGCAATTAAAGAGGGAAGCAAAGTTGCCAACCGTGATTGGGTTAACTACCATGCATGCAGTCTGTCGTATAATATCCATGTTGTACCCAATCTTTTTATATCGAAGAATGATTTTACGAAATTGGGTGCTGAAGTCATTGCGGTTATATATTTTTCTGAATTTATATACTAAGTCACCATAAAGGCGCAAGAGCGATGAAAAAGAATTTCTAAAAATAGCCACAGTGACCTTGACCTTCAGCCCCAGACACTGAAAGTCGAACCCGCTCGAGATATCATCATACCCAACATTTGTGTGAAGTTATATTAAAATCCATCAATAAATTAAGGTGCAAGATCGATGACAATGTTTTTTCTAAATATAGCCCAAGTGACCTTGACCTCGTGACCCTGAAAGTAGTGACCTTGACCTTAAGCCCCGGACCCTGAAAGTCAAAGTCACTCGAGATATCATTATACCCAACATTTGGGTGAAGTTATATTAAAATCCATCAATAAATGAAGGCGCTAGAGCGATGACAATGTTTTATTAAAAATAGCCACAGTTACCTTGACCTTGAGCCCCAGACCCGCTATGTTTTTAAAAAGAAAAAAAAAGAAAAAAGAAAAGAAAAGAAATCATGCCTCCCCCGGGATTTGAACTCGAGCAGCTTGCAGGTAAAATTTAACATAGGGAAATAAGGGAGGTAATACAGAGGAAAATAATAACTTCTCAACAAGTCCACTTTAAGCCAAAAAACCTGAACAATGATTTTTTTTTGTATTGAAGTTTAACGGCCCAGTCAACACTGTTTAGGTCATTTTTGAGCCGGTCAGTTTACCTATCCACACTTTCCTGGGCAGGCTTATACGTAAGCGGTTAACCAGTACAGTGCACATTCTTTCGCCAGAAACTGACAACTGCCCTTCTTGAATCAGCGGAAGGGAGAGAATGACCGTAGAAAAGATTTCATGATCAATCTCCACGAAAGAATGTTGCCGACCCCGGCGGGAGTCGAACCCGCGTCCTCCTGATCACCAGTCAGACGCGCATCCGACTGAGCCAACGAGGCCGGCCCTGAACAATGAAGTACAATGATAATGTTAAATATTGTTTTTTTAACAATTGTTAATTATATATTCAAAATAAACTTGTAAAACACAACAAATATTAGAGCTTGCAGGTAAACTTTAACCAAATGCGGACGCCGACGCGGACGCCGACGCTGACGCAGACGCTGACGCAGACGCTGACGCCGATGCTGACGCTGACGCTGACAACGGACGACCGGGGGTATGGCAATAGCTCCCCCTTACTTTCGTAAGGCGAGCTAAAAAATGTAGCCTTCTAGCTAACATACAGTACTGCAGCCCAATAAATTGGAGGTCGAGACTTTGTGCAGGTGAAATTAATATTCTTGAAGGGCGTAGAACTGTATTCATGTAGCCTTCCAGATAAAACACAGAACAATAAAATAAAGGTCGACACTTTGTGAAGGGGAAATTAATATTCTTGAAGGGCGTAGAACTGTATTCATGTAGCCTTCTTGCAAACATACAGCACTACAGCGCAATAAAATAAAGGTTAACACTTTGTGCAGGGAAAATAAACAGTTTTGAAGGGCAAATAACTGAAATCATGTACCCTTCAAGCTAACATACAGTACTGCAGTACAATAAAATACATGTCGATACTTTGTGCAGGGGAAATTAATATTCTTCAAGGGCATAGAGCTGAAATCATGTAGCCTTCTAACATACATTACTGCAGCACAATAAAATAAAGGTCGACACATTGTACAGGAAAATTAATATTCTTGGAGGGCATAGAACTAAAATCTTGTAGCCTTCTGGCTAACATACAGCCCTGCAGCACAAAAAAATAAATGTCGACACTTTTTGCAGGGGGTATTTATATTCTTGAAGGGTATAGAACTGAAAAAATGTAGCCTTCTGGCAAACATACAGCACTGCAGCACAATAAAATAAAGGTCGACACTTTATGCAGTGAAAACTAAAATTCTTGAAGGGCGTAGAACTGTATTCATTTGGCCTTCCAGCTAACACACAGCACCACAGCACAATAAAATACGGGTCGACATTTTGTGAAGGGGAAATTAATATTCTTGAAGGGCATAGAACTGAAATCTTGTAGCCTTCTAGCTAAAATACAGAACTGCAGCACAATAAAATAAATGTCGACACTTTGGGAAGGGGAATATAAAATTCTTGAAGGGCGAAGACCTGTATTCATGCAGCCCTCTGCCAAACATACAGCACTGCAACGCAATAAAAAGGTAAACACTTTGTGCAGGGGGAATTGACATTCTTGAAGGGCAATGAACTGAAATCATGTACCCTTCAAGCTAACATACAGTACTGCAGTCGTCACTTTAGGAAGGGGAAGTTAATATTATTGAAGGGCATAAAACTGAAATAATGTAGCCTTCTGGCAAACATACAGCACTGCAGCACAATAAAATAAAGGTCGACACTTTGTGCAGGGGAAAGTAATAGTCTTGAAGTCTTGAAGTCTTGAAGAGCGTAGAAATGTATTCATGTAGCCTTCCAGCTAACACATAGCACTACAGCACAATAAAATAAAGGTCGGCACTTTGTGAAGGGGAAATAAATATTCTTGAAGGGCAGAGAACTAAAATCTTTCAGCCTTCTACCTAACATAAAGTACTGCGGCACAATAAAATAAATTTCGACACATTGGGAAGGGGAAATTTATATTCTGTATTCATGCAGCCCTCTGCAAACATACAGCACTGCAGCGCAATAAAATAAAGGTAAACACTTTCTGCAGGGGGAATTGACATTCTTGAAGGGCAAAGAACTGAAATCATGTACCCTTCTAACTAACATACAGTACTTCAGTACAATAATATACATGTCGACACTTTGTGCAGGGGAAATTCTTGAAGGGCATAGATTTGATATCATGTAGCCTTCTAGCTGACATACACTGCTGCAGCACAATAAAATATTGGTCGACACTTTGCACCGGAAAATTAATATTCTTGGAGGGCAAAGAACTGAAATAAAGAAGCCTTCTGGCTAACATACATTACTGCAACACAATAAAATTAGGGTCGACAATTTGTAGAGGAAAAATAATATCTTGAAGGGTATAGAACTGAAATAATGTAGCCTTCTGGCACACATACAACACTGCAGCACAATACAATTAAGGTCGGCATTTGTGCAGGTGGTATTGATATTATTGTAGGGCATAGAACTGAAATAATGTAACCTTCCGGCAACTATACAGCACTGCAGCACAATAAAGTAAGGGTCATCAATTTGTGCAGGGGAAATGAATATTCTTGAAGAGCATAGAACTGAAATTATGAAGCCTTCTAGCTCACTTACATAACTGGAGCACAATAAAATAAAGGTCGATACTTTGTACAGGAAAATTTATATTCTTGGAGTGCAAAGAACTGAAATTATGTAGCCTTCTGGCTAACATACAGCACTGTAGCACCATACAATAAAGGTGGACACTTGTGCAGAGGGTATTAATATTCTTGAAGGGCATAGAACTGAAATCATGTAGCCTTCTAACTAACATACATTATTGCAGCTAAATAAAATAAAGGTCGACACTTTGAACAGGAAAATTAATATTCTTGGAGGGCATAGAACTGAAATCTTGTAGCCTTCTTGCTATCATAGAGCACTGCAGCACAATTAAATAAATGTCGACACTTTGTGCAGGAGGTATTCATTTTCCTGAAGGGTATAGAACTGAAATAATGTAGCCTTCTGGCAAACATACAGCACTGCAGCACAATAAAATAAAGGTCGACACTTTGTGCAGGGGAAAGTAATATTCTTGAAGAGCGCAGAAATGTATGCATGTAGCCTTCCAGCTAACACATAGCACTACAGCACAATAAAATAAAGGTCGGCACTTTGTGAAGGGGAAATAAATATTCTTGAAAGGCATAGAACTAAAATCTTGTAGCCTTCTAGCTAAAATACAGTACTGCAGCACAATAAATAAAGGTCGACACTTTGGGGAGGGGAAATTAATATTCTGTATTCATGCAGCCTTCTGCAAACATACAGTACTGCAATACAATAATATACATGTCGTCACTTTGTGCAGGGGAAATTAATAATCTTGAAGGGCATATAACTGAAATAATGTAGCCTTCTGGCAAACATACAGCACTGCAGCACAATAAAATAAAGGTCGACATTTTGGGAAGGGGAATATAATATTCTTGAAGGGCGAAAACCTGTATTCATGCACCCCTCTGGCAAACATACAGCACTGCAACGCAATAAAATAAAGTAAAAAACTTTATGAAGGGGGAATTGAAATTCTTGAAGGGCAAAGAACTGAAATCATGTATCCTTCAAGCTAACATACAGTACTGCAATGCAATAATATACATGTCGTCACTTTGTGCAGGAGACATTAATATTCTTGAAGGGAAAAGAACTGAAATAATGTAGCCTTCTAGCAAACATACAGCACTGCAGCACAATAAAATAAAGGTCGACACTTTGTGCAGGGGAAAGTAATAGTCTTGAAGAGCGTAGAAATGTATTCATGTAGCCTTCCAGCTAACACATAGCACTACAGCACAATAAAATAAAGGTCGGCACTTAGTGATGGGGTAATAAATATTCTTGAAGGGCATAGAACTGAAATCTTGTAGCCTTCTAGCTAACATACAGTACTGCAACAGAATAAAATAAATTTCGACACACTTTAAGGGGGAAATTAATATTCTGTATTCATGCAGCCTTCTGAAAACATACAGCACTGCAGCGCAATAAAATAAAGGTAAACACTTTCTGCAGGGGGAATTGACATGCTTGAAGGGCAAAGAACTGAAATCATGTACCCTTCTAGCTAACATACAGTACTTCAGTACAATAATATACATGCCGACACTTTGTGCAGGGGAAATAAATCTTCTAGAAGGGCATAGATTTGATATCATGTAGCCTCCTAGCTAACATTGTTGCAGCACAATAAAATATAGGTCGACACTTTGCACCGGAAAATTAATATTCTTGGAGGGCAAAGAACTGAAATAATGAAGCCTTCTGTATAACATACATTACTGCAACACCATAAAATTAAGGTCGACAATTTGTAGAGGAAAATTAATATCTTGAAGGGTATAGAACTGAAATAATGTAGCCTTCTGGCAAACATACAGCACTGCAGCACAATACAAAAAAGGTCGGCATTTGTGCAGGTGGTATTGATATTCTTGAAGGGCATAGAACTGAAATAATGTAACCTTCCGGCAACTATACAGCACTGCAGCACGATAAAATAAGGGTCGTCACTTTGTGCAGGGGAAATTAAAAGTCTTGAAGGGCGTAGAACTGTATTAATGTAGCCTTCCAGCTAACACACAGCACCACAGCACAATAAAATAAAGGTCGACACTTTGTGAAAGGGAAATGAATATTCTTGAAGAGCATAGAACTGAAATTATATAGCCTTTTAGCTAACATACATAACTGCAGCACAATAAAATAAAGGTCGATACTTTGTACAGGAAAAGTAATATTCTTGGAGTGCAAAGAACTGAAATCATGTAGCCTTCTTGCTAACATGCAGCACTGCAGCACCATACAATAAAGGTCGACACTTTGTGCAGGGGTTTTTAATATTCTTGAAGGGCATAGAACTGAAATCATGTAGCTTTCTAACAAACATACATTACTGCAGCTAAATAAAAATAAGGTCGACACATTAAACAGGAAAATAAATATTCTTGGAGGGCCTAGAACTGAAATCTTGTAGCATTCTGGCTAACATACAGCACTGCAGCACAATAAAATAAATGTCGACACTTTGTGCAGGAGGTATTCATACTCCTGAAGGGAATAGAACTGAAATAATGTAGCCTTCTGGCAAACGTACAGCACTGCAGCACAATAAAACAAAAGTCGACACTTTATGCAGGGAAAAATAAAACTCTGGAAGGGCGTAGAACTATATTCATATGGCCTTCCAGCTAACATTCAGTACTGCTGCACAATAGAATAAAGGTCGACATTTTGTGAAGGGGAAATTAATATTCTTGAAGGGCATAGAACTGAAATCTTGTAGCCTTCTAGCTAACATACAGTACTGCAGCACAATAAAATAAAGGTCGACATTTTGGGAAGGGGAATATAATATTCTTGAAGGGCGAAAACCTGTATTCATGCACCCCTCTGGCAAACATACAGCACTGCAACGCAATAAAATAAAGGTAAAACTTTATGAAGGGGGAATTGAAATTCTTGAAGGGCAAAGAACTGAAATCATGTATCCTTCAAGCTAACATACAGTACTGCAATGCAATAATATACATGTCGTCACTTTGTGCAGGAGACATTAATATTCTTGAAGGGAAAAGAACTGAAATAATGTAGCCTTCTAGCAAACATACAGCACTGCAGCACAATAAAATAAAGGTCGACACTTTGTGCAGGGGAAAGTAATATTCTTCAAGAGCGCAGAAATGTATTCATGTAGCCTTCCAGCTAACACATAGCACTAAAGCACAATAAAATAAAGGTCGGTACTTTGTGAAGGGGAAATAAATAATCTTGAAGGGCATAGAACTGAAATCTTGTAACCTTCTAGCTAACTTACAGTACTGCAGCACAATAAAATAAAGGTCGACACTTTGGGGAGGGGAAATGAATATTCTGTATTCATGCAGCCTTCTGCAAACATACAGCACTGCAGCGCAATAAAATAAAGGTAAACACTTTGTGCAGGGGGAATTGACATTCTTGAAGGGCAAAGAACTGAAATCATATACCCTTCTAGCTAACATACAGTACTGCAGTACAATAATATACATGTCGACACATTGTACATGAAAATAGATATTCTTGGAGGGCAAAGAACTGAAATCATGTAGCCTTGTGGCTAACATACAGCACTGCAGCACCATGCAATAAAGGTCGACACATTGTGCAGGGGGATTAATATTCTTGAAGGGTATAGAACTGAAATAATGAACTGAAATAATGTAGCCTTCTAGCTAACATACATTACTGCAGCACAATAAAATAAAGGTAGACACTTTGTACAGGAAAATTAATATTCTTGGAGGGCAAAGAACTGAAATCATGTAGCCATCTGGTTTACATACAGCACAGCAGCACAATACACAATAAAGGTCGACACTTTGTGAAGGGGAAATTAATATTCTTCAAGGGCATAGAACTGAAATCTTGTAGCCTTCTAGCTAACATACAGTCCTGCAGCACAATGAAATCAAGGTCGATACGTTGGAAAGGGGTAATTAATATTCTTGAAGGGCGTAGAACTGTATTCATGCAGCCTTCTGGCAAGCATACAGCACTGCAGTGCCAAAAAATAAAGGTAAACACTTTGTGCAGGAGGAAGTAGCATTCTTCGACACTTTGTACAGGAAAATTAATATTCTTGAATGGCAAAGAACTTAAATAATGTACCCTTCTAGCTAACATACAGTACTGCAGTACAATAAAATACATGTCGACACTTTGTACAGGTGAAATTAATATTCTTGAAAGGCATAGAACTGAAAAATGTAGCATTCTGACTAACATACCGCCCTGCAGCACAATATAATAATGAACTGAAATCATGTGGCCTTCTACCTAACATACATTTCTGCAGTACAATTAAATAAAGGTCGACACTTTATACAGGAAAATTAATATTCTTGGAGGGCAAAGAACTGAAATCATGCAGCCATCTGGCTAACATACAGCACTGCAGCACAATACACAATAAAGGTCGACACTTTGTGCAGGGTAAATTAATATTCTTGAAGGGCATACAACTGAAATCTTGTGGCCTTCTAGCTAATATACAGTCCTGTAGCACAATGAAATAAAGGACGACACTTTGGGAAGGGGAAATTAATATTCTTGGAGGACATAGAAATGAAATCATGTAGCTTTCTAGCTAACATTCAGTACTGCTGCACAATAAAATAAAGGTCGACACTTTGTACAGGGGAAAATAATATTCTTGAAGGACATAGAACTTAAATCATGTAGCATACTAGCTAACATACAGCACTGAAGCACAATAAAATAAAGGTCGACACTTTGTGAAGGGGAAATTAATATTCGACATTTTGCGCAGTCCGAAATTAATATTCTTGAAGGGCATAGAACTGAAATCATGTAGGTTTCAATTACATTCAGTACTGCTGCGCAATGGAATAAAGGTTGACACTTTGTACAGGGGAAATTAATAATCTTGAAGGGCATATAACTTAAATCATGTAGCCGCCTGGCTAACATACAGCACTGCAGCATAATAAAATAAAGGTCAACACTTTGTGCAACCGGAATTAATATTCTTGAAGGGCAAAGAATTGAAATCATGTAGCCTTCTAGCTAAAATACAGTTCTGCAGTCCAATAAAATAAATGTCGACACTTTGTGCAGGGGAAATTGATATTCTTGACTGGCATAGAACAGAAATCATTTAGCCTTCTAGCTAACACACAGTGCGGCTGCACAATAAAAAAAGGTCGACACTTTTGCAGTGAAAGTTTATTGTCTTCAGGGGCGTAGAACTGAAATCTTGTAGCCGGCTAGGGAATATACAGAACTGGGCACAATAAAATAAAGGTGTTTATTTTGTGCAGATGAAATAAATATTCTTGAAGGGCACAGAACTGAAATTAAGTAGCCTTCTGGCTAACATACAGCACTGCAGCACAAGAAAATAAAGGTCGACATTTTGCGCAGGGGGAGTTAATATTCTTGAAGTGCATAGAACTGAAATCATGTAGCTTTCTAGCTTACATTCAGTACTGCTGCACAAAAAAAGGTCGACACTTTGTGCATGGGAAATTAATATTATTGAAGGGCATAGAACTGAAATCATGAAATCATTCTAGATAACACAGCACTGCACCACATTTAAATGAAGGTCGACACTTTGTGCAGGGCTAATTAATATATACTTGAAGGGCATAGAACTGAAATCGTGTAGCCTTCTAGCTAACATACTACAGTACCGTAGCACAATAAAATAAAGGTCGATACCTTGTGCAGGGGAAATGAATATTTTCTTGAAGGGCATAACACCGAAAAAATGTAGCCTTCTAGCTAACATACAGTACTGCAGCACAATAAATTAAAGTTCGACACTTTGTGCAGGTGACATTAATATTCTTGAAGGGCGTAGAACTGTATTCATGTAGCCTTCCAGCTAACCCACAGCACTACAGCTAAATAAAATAAAGGTCGACACTTTGTGAAGAGAAAATTAATATTCTTGAAGGGCACAGAACTGAAATATTGTAGCCTTCTAGCTAACATACATTACTGTAGCACAATAAAATAAAGGTCGACACTTTGGGAAGGGGAAAATAATATTCTTGAAGGGCGTAGAACTGTATTCATGCAGCCTTCTGGCAAACATACAGCACTGCAGCGCAATAAAATAAAGGTAATCACTTAATGCAGGGTTAAACACTTTGTGCAGGGGGAATTAGCATTCATACAACTGAAATCATGTAGCCTTCTATCTAACATACAGTACTGCAGCAAATTTATAATTAAGGTCGACACATTGTACAGTTAAACTTAATACTCTTGAGGGGCCTAGATTTGAAATCGTGTAGCCGGTTAGCTAACATACAGTACTAGCACAATAAAATTAAGGTCGACACTTTGTGCATGGGAAATTAATATTATTGAAGGGCATATAACTGAAATCATGAAATCATTCTAGATAACACAGCACTGCAGCACATTTAAATAAAGGTCAACACTTTGTGCAGGGCTAATTAATATACTTGAAGGGCATAGAACTGAAATCGTGTAGCCGTTTATCTAACATACAGTACTGCAGCAAATTTAAAATTAAGGTCGACACATTGTGCAGTTAAACTAAATACTCTTGAGGGGCCTATATTTGAAATCGTGTAGCCGGTTAGCTAACATACAGAACTAGCACAATAAAATTAAAGTCGACACATTGTGCGTTGAAAATTAATACTCTTGAAGGGCATAGAACTAAAACAATGTAGCCTTCTGGCTAACATACAGCACTGCAGGCAAGACTTCGTGCAGAGAAAAATAATTTTCTGTGAGGGCATTTATCTAAAATCATATAGCCTACTAGCCAACATACAGTACTGCAGCACAATAAAATAAAAGTCGACACTTTGTGTCGGGGGAATTAATATTCTTGAAGGGAAAAGAACTGGAATAATAAGTCTTCTGGCTAACATACAGTACTGCAGCACAATAAAATTAAGGTCAACATTGTATGCAGAGGAGATCAATATTCTTGAAGGGAATAGAACTGAAATCATGTAGCCTTCTGGCTAACATACAGCACTGCAACACAATACAATAAATGTCGACACTTTGTGCAGGGGGTATTAATATTATTGAAGGGTAGAGAATTGAAATAACTTAGCCTTCTGGCAAATATACAGCACTGCAGCACAATAAAATAAAGGTCGACACTTCATGCAGGGGAAAATAAAATTTTATTAGGGCGTAGAACTGTATTCATGTTGCCTTCCAGCTAACACACAGCACTACAGCACAATAAAATAAAGGTCGACACTTTATGCAGGGGAAATTAAAATTCTTGAAGGGCGTAGAACTGTATTAATGTGGCCTTCCAGCTAACACACAACACTACAGCACAATAAAATAAAGTTCGACACTTTGTGAAGGGGAAATTAATATTCTTGAAGGGCATAGAACCGAAATCTTGTAGCCTTCTAGCTGACATACAGTACTGCAGTACAATAATATACACGTCGACACTGTGTGCAGGGGAATTAATATTCTTAAATGGCACAGAATTGAAATCATGCAGCCTTCTAGCTAACATACATTACTGCAGCACAAAGAAATAATTGTGGACACTTTGGACGGGAAAACTAATATTCTTGGAGGGCATAGAACTGTAATATTGTGGCCTTATATTTTACTTTTGGTCCTTTGAGATCAGCGTGAATATTCTGAGAAATCAGAAATAAATTATTGGTTTAGACTCTTATTCTAGACAGGTTTTTAATTATTTGGACCCCATTTTGATTTAGATCAGTCTTTGAATCGACTGCCTATTCGAAATTCGCAAAATTGCAGAATGTTTTTCCTCTGGCCTTCTTTGCCGGATCATTACAGGGTCACTGATGAGGCTTTATTAGCCGAAACTACGTAGTATGACCCATCTTCTTATGAATGTTTTCATTGCTCTTAAAGGAACTCATTTTTGATTTTTATTTGCCTTCACTGCAGCTGGTGTTGTGCCGTGTGGCGGCCGTAAAACGTCTCCCCGTACATCAACCATAGTGCAGTTTATATTTTACTTTTGGTCCTTTGAGATCAGCGTGAATATTCTGAGAAATCAGAAATAAATTATTGGTTTAGACTCTTATTCTAGACAGGTTTTTAATTATTTGGACCCCATTTTGATTTAGATCAGTCTTTGAATCGACTGCCTATTCGAAATTCGCAAAATTGCAGAATGTTTTTCCTCTGGCCTTCTTTGCCGGATCATTACAGGGTCACTGATGAGGCTTTATTAGCCGAAACTACGTAGTATGACCCATCTTCTTATGAATGTTTTCATTGCTCTTAAAGGAACTCATTTTTGATTTTTATTTGCCTTCACTGCAGCTGGTGTTGTGCCGTGTGGCGGCCGTAAGACGTCTCCCCGTACATCAACCATAGTGCAGTTTATATTTTACTTTTGGTCCTTTGAGATCAGCGTGAATATTCTGAGAAATCAGAAATAAATTATTGGTTTAGACTCTTATTCTAGACAGGTTTTTAATTATTTGGACCCCATTTTGATTTAGATCAGTCTTTGAATCGACTGCCTATTCGAAATTCGCAAAATTGCAGAATGTTTTTCCTCTGGCCTTCTTTGCCGGATCATTACAGGGTCACTGATGAGGCTTTATTAGCCGAAACTACGTAGTATGACCCATCTTCTTATGAATGTTTTCATTGCTCTTAAAGGAACTCATTTTTGATTTTTATTTGCCTTCACTGCAGCTGGTGTTGTGCCGTGTGGCGGCCGTAAAACGTCTCCCCGTACATCAACCATAGTGCAGTTTATATTTTACTTTTGGTCCTTTGAGATCAGCGTGAATATTCTGAGAAATCAGAAATAAATTATTGGTTTAGACTCTTATTCTAGACAGGTTTTTAATTATTTGGACCCCATTTTGATTTAGATCAGTCTTTGAATCGACTGCCTATTCGAAATTCGCAAAATTGCAGAATGTTTTTCCTCTGGCCTTCTTTGCCGGATCATTACAGGGTCACTGATGAGGCTTTATTAGCCGAAACTACGTAGTATGACCCATCTTCTTATGAATGTTTTCATTGCTCTTAAAGGAACTCATTTTTGATTTTTATTCTACTTAACATACAGTACTGCAGCACTATAAAATAAAGGTCGACACTTTGTGAAGGGGAAATAAATATTCTTGAAGGGCGTAGAACTGTATTCATGCAGCCTTCTGGCAATCATACAGCACAGCAGCGCAATAAAATAAAGGTAACCACTTTGTGCAGGGGACATTAACATTCTTGAAGGGCAAAGAACTGAAATCATGTACCCTTCTAGCTAATATACAGTACTGCAGTACAACAAAATTCATGTCGACACTTTGTACAGGAAAATTAATATTCTTGGAGGGCATACAACTGATATCAAGTACCCTCCTTGCTAACATACAGCACTGCATCACAATACAATAAAGGTCGACACTTTATGCAGGGGGTATTAATATTCTTGAAGGGTAAAGAACTGAAATAATATAGCCTTCTGCCAAACATACAGCACTGCAGCACAATAAAATAAAGATCGACACTTTATGCAGGGGAAATTAAAATTCTTGAAGGGCGTAGAACTGTATTAATGTGGCCTTCCAGCTCACACACAGTACTACAGCACAATTAAATAAAGTTCGACACTTTGTGAAGGGGAAAATAATATTCTTGAAGGGCATAGAACCGAAATCTTGTAGCCTTCTAGCTGACATACAGTACTGCAGCACAATATAGTACAGGTCGACACTCTTGGAAGGGGAATATAATATTCTTGAAGGGCGTAGAACTGTATTCATGCAGCCTTCTTGCAATCATAGGGCATAGATCTGAAACATTGCAGCCTTCTAGCTAACATACATTACTGCAGCACAATAAAATAAAGGTCGACACTTTGGGAAGGGGAAAATAATATTCTTGAAGAGCGTAGAACCGTATTCATGCAGCCGTCTGGCAAACATACAGCACTGCAGCGCAATAAAATAAAGGTAATCACTTAATGCAGGGGTAAACACATTGTGCAGGGGGAATTAGCATTCTTCGACACTTTGTACAGGAAAATTAATATTCTTGAACGGCACAGAACTTAAATCATGTACCTTTCAAGCTAACATACAGTACTGCAGTACAATAATATACATGTCGACACTGTGTGCAGGGGAATTAATATTCTTAAAGGGCACAGAACTGAAATCATGTAGCCTTCTAGCTAACATACATTACTGCAGCACAAAGAAATAAATGTCGACATTTTGTACAGGAAAACTAATATTCTTGGAGGGCATAGAACTGAAATCATGTAGCCTTCTGGCTAACATACAGCACTGCAACACAATAAAATAAAGGTCGACACTTTACGCAGGGGTATTAATATTCTCCTCTCAGCTATCACACAGCACTGCAGAACAATATAATAAAGGTCGACACTTTGTGAAGGGGAAATTAATATTTTCGAAGGGCATAGAACTGAAACCATGTAGTCTTCTGGCTAACATACAGTCTTGCAGCACAATAAAATAAAGGTCGACTCTTTGTGAAGGGGAAATTAATATTCTGGAAGGGCATAGAACTGAAATCATGTAGCCTTCTAGCTAACATACAGTACGGCAGCAAATTTAAAATTAAGGTCGACACATTGTGCAGTTCAACTTAATACTCTTGAGGGGCCTAGATTTGATATCTTGTAGCCGGTTAGCTAACAAACAGTACTAAGCACAATACATTAAGGTCGACACATTGTGCGTTGAAAATTAATACTCTTGAAGGGCATAGAACTAAAAAATGTAGCCTTCTGCCTAACATACAGCACTGTAGGCGAGACTTCGTGCAGGGAAACATAATATTCTTGGAGGGCATTTATCTAAAATCATATAGCCTACTAGCCAACATACAGTACTTCAGCACAATAAAATAAAAGTCGACACTTTGTGTCGGGGGAATTAATATTCCTGAAGGGAAAAGAAGTGGAATCATGAAGTCTTCTGGCTAACATACAGAACTGCAGCACAATAAAATAAAGGTCAACATTGTGTGCAGAAGAGATCAATATTCTTGAAGGGAATAGAACTGAAATCATGTAGCCTTCTGGCTAGCATACAGCACTGCAGCACAATACAATAAATGTCGACACTTTGTGAAGGGGGTATTAATATTCTTGAAGGGTAGAGAATTGAAATAACTTAGCCTTCTGGCAAATATACAGCACTGCAGCACAATAAAATAAAGGTCGACACTTCATGCTGGGAAAAATTAAATTCTATAAGGGCGTAGAACTGTATTCATGTAGCCTTTTGACTAACACACAGCACTACAGCACAATAATATAGGAGGTCGACATTTTGAGAAGGGGAAATTAATATTCTTGAAGGGCATAGAACCGAAATCTTGTAGCCTTCTAGCTAACATACAGTACTGCAGCACAATAAAGTACAGGTCGACACTCTGGGAAGGGGAATATAATATTCTTGAAGGGCATAGAACTGTATTCATGCAGCCTTCTGGCAAACATACAGCACTGCAGGGCAATAAAAAAAGGTAACCACTTTGTGCAGGGGGCATTAACATTCTTGAAGGGAAAAAAACTAAAATCATGTACCCTTCAAGTTAACATACAGTACTGCAGGACAAATAAATACATGTCGACACTTTGTGCAGCGGAAATTTATATTCTTGAATGGCATTGAAATGAAATCATGTAGCCTTCTCGGTAACATACATTACTGCAGCACAATAAAATAATGGTCGACACTGTGTATAGGAAAATAATATTCTTGGAGGGCATAGAACTGAAATCATGTAGCCTTCTGGCTAACATACAGCACTGAAGCACAATAAAATAAAGATCGACACTTTATGCAGGGGAAATTAAAATTCTTGAAGGGCGTAGAACTGTATTAATGTGGCCTTCGAGCTCACACACAGTACTACAGCACAATTA
The DNA here is from genome assembly GCA_963580285.1 of Lucinisca nassula. Taxonomy (NCBI): domain Eukaryota; kingdom Metazoa; phylum Mollusca; class Bivalvia; order Lucinida; family Lucinidae; genus Lucinisca; species Lucinisca nassula. The sequence goes on along the minus strand of OY757019.1, from coordinate 66,547,028 downwards.
AATAAAGTTCGACACTTTGTGAAGGGGAAAATAATATTCTTGAAGGGCATAGAACCGAAATCTTGTAGCCTTCTAGCTGACATACAGTACTGCAGCACAATATAGTACAGGTCGACACTCTTGGAAGGGGAATATAATATTCTTGAAGGGCGTAGAACTGTATTCATGCAGCCTTCTTGCAATCATAGGGCATAGATCTGAAACATTGCAGCCTTCTAGCTAACATACATTACTGCAGCACAATAAAATAAAGGTCGACACTTTGGGAAGGGGAAAATAATATTCTTGAAGAGCGTAGAACCGTATTCATGCAGCCGTCTGGCAAACATACAGCACTGCAGCGCAATAAAATAAAGGTAATCACTTAATGCAGGGGTAAACACTTTGTGCAGGGGGAATTAGCATTCTTCGACACTTTGTACAGGAAAATTAATATTCTTGAACGGCACAGAACTTAAATCATGTACCTTTCAAGCTAACATACAGTACTGCAGTACAATAATATACATGTCGACACTGTGTGCAGGGGAATTAATATTCTTAAAGGGCACAGAACTGAAAGCATGTAGCCTTCTAGCTAACATACATTACTGCAGCACAAAGAAATACATGTCGACATTTTGTACAGGAAAACTAATATTCTTGGAGGGCATAGAACTGAAATCATGTAGCCTTCTGGCTAACATACAGCACTGCAACACAATAAAATAAAGGTCGACACTTTACGCAGGGGTATTAATATTCTCCTCTCAGCTATCACACAGCACTGCAGAACAATATAATAAGGGTCGACACTTTGTGAAGGGGAAATTAATATTTTCGAAGGGCATAGAACTGAAACCATGTAGTCTTCTGGCTAACATACAGTCTTGCAGCACAATAAAATAAAGGTCGACTCTTTGTGAAGGGGAAATTAATATTCTGGAAGGGCATAGAACTGAAATCATGTAGCCTTCTAGCTAACATACAGTACGGCAGCAAATTTAAAATTAAGGTCGACACATTGTGCAGTTCAACTTAATACTCTTGAGGGGCCTAGATTTGATATCTTGTAGCCGGTTAGCTAACAAACAGTACTAAGCACAATACATTAAGGTCGACACATTGTGCGTTGAAAATTAATACTCTTGAAGGGCATAGAACTAAAAAATGTAGCCTTCTGCCTAACATACAGCACTGTAGGCGAGACTTCGTGCAGGGAAACATAATATTCTTGGAGGGCATTTATCTAAAATCATATAGCCTACTAGCCAACATACAGTACTGCAGCACAATAAAATAAAAGTCGACACTTTGTGTCGGGGGAATTAATATTCCTGAAGGGAAAAGAAGTGGAATCATGAAGTCTTCTGGCTAACATACAGAACTGCAGCACAATAAAATAAAGGTCAACATTGTGTGCAGAAGAGATCAATATTCTTGAAGGGAATAGAACTGAAATCATGTAGCCTTCTGGCTAGCATACAGCACTGCAGCACAATACAATAAATGTCGACACTTTGTGAAGGGGGTATTAATATTCTTGAAGGGTAGAGAATTGAAATAACTTAGCCTTCTGGCAAATATACAGCACTGCAGCACAATAAAATAAAGGTCGACACTTCATGCTGGGAAAAATTAAATTCTATAAGGGCGTAGAACTGTATTCATGTAGCCTTTCGACTAACACACAGCACTACAGCACAATAATATAGGAGGTCGACATTTTGAGAAGGGGAAATTAATATTCTTGAAGGGCATAGAACCGAAATCTTGACGCCTTCTAGCTAACATACAGTACTGCAGCACAATAAAGTACAGGTCGACACTCTGGGAAGGGGAATATAATATTCTTGAAGGGCATAGAACTGTATTCATGCAGCCTTCTGGCAAACATACAGCACTGCAGGGCAATAAAAAAAGGTAACCACTTTGTGCAGGGGGCATTAACATTCTTGAAGGGAAAAAAACTAAAATCATGTACCCTTCAAGTTAACATACAGTACTGTAGTACAAATAAATACATGTCGACACTTTGTGCAGCGGAAATTTATATTCTTGAATGGCATTGAAATGAAATCATGTAGCCTTCTCGGTAACATACATTACTGCAGCACAATAAAATAAAGGTCGACACTTTGTGCAGGGCAAATTAAAATTCTTGAAGGGCGTAGAACTGTATTCATGTGACCTTCCAGCTAACACACAGCACTACAGCACAATAAAATAAAGGTCAACACTTTGTTGAGAGAAAATTAATATTCTTGAAGGGCATAGATTTGAAACCTTGTAGCCTTCTAGCTAACATACATTACTGCAGCACAATAAAATAAAGGTCAACACTTTGGGAAGGGCAAAATAATATTCTTGAAGAGCGTAGAACTGAATTCATGCAGCCTTCTGGCAAACATACAGCACTGCATCGCAATAAAATAAAGGTAAAAACCTTTTATGCAGGGGGAATTGACATTCTTGAAGGGCACAGAAATGAAATCATGTCCCCTTTAAGCTAACATACAGTGCTGCAGAACAATAATATACATGTCGACACTGTGAGCAAGGGAAATTAATATTCTTAAAGGGCGTACAACTGAAATCATGTAGCCTTCTAGCTAACATACAGTACTGCAGCACAATAAATGGAAGCTTGACATTTTGTGCTGGGGAAATTAATATTCTTGAAGGGTGTAGAACTGTATTCATGTAGCCTTCCAGCTATCACATTGCCAATAAAATAAAGGTCGACACTTTGTAAAGGGAGAATTAACATTCTTAAAGGGCAAAGAACTTATATCATGTACCCTTCTAGCTAACATACAGTACTGCAGTACAATAAAATACTTGTCGACACTTTGTGCATGGGAAATTAATATTCTTGAAGGGCATAGAACTGAAATCATGTAGCCTTCTAGCTAACATAAATTACTGCAGTACAATGAAATAAATGTCGACACTTTGTACAGGAAAACTAATATTTTTGGAGTGCATAGAACTGAAATCATGTAGCCTTCTAGCTAACATACAGTACTGCAGCACAATAAATTGAAGCTCGACATTTTGTGCATTAATATTCTTGAAGGGTGTAGAACTGTATTCATGTAGCCTTCCAGCTAACACATTGCCAATTAAATAAAGGTCGACACTTTGTGCAGGGGGAATTGACATTCATGAAGGGCAAAGAACTGAAATTATGTACCCGTCTAGCTACCATACAGTACTGCAGTACAATAAAATACCCGTCGACACTTTGTGCACGGGAAATTAATATTATTGAAGGGCACAGAACTGAAATCATGTAGCCATCTAGCTAACATACATTACTGCAGCACAATTAAATAATGGTCGACACTGTGTATAGGAAAATAATATTCTTGGAGGGCATAGAACTGAAATCATGTAGCCTTCTGGCTAACATACAGCACTGAAGCACAATAAAATAAAGGTCGACATTGTGTGAGGGGGAAATTCACATTTTTGAAGGGCATAGAACTGAAATCATGTAGCCTTCTAGATAACATACAGTCTTGCAGCACAATAAAATAAAGGTCGACTCTTTATGAAGGGGAAATAAATATTCTTGAAGGGCGTAGAACTGTATTCATGCAGCCTTCAGGCAAACGTCCAGCACTGCAGCGCCACTAAATAATGGTCAACACTTTGTTCAGGTTGAATTTACATTCTTGAAGGGCAAAGAACTGAAATCATGTACCCTTCTAGCTATCATACAGTACTGCAGAACAAGGAAATAAATGTCGACACTTTGTGCAGGGGAAATTAATATTCATGAAGGGCATACAACTGAAATCACGTAGCCTTCTATCTAACATACAGTACTGCAGCAAATTTAAAATTAAGGTCGACACATTGTGCAGTTAAACTTAATACTCTTGAGGGGGCCTATATTTGAAATATTGTAGCCGGTTAGCTAACATACAGTACTAAGCACAATAAAATTAAAGTCGACACATTGTGCGTTGAAAATTAATACTCTTGAAGGGCATAGAACTGAAATAATGCAGCTTTCTTGCTAACATACAGCACTGCAACACAATAAAATAAATGTCGAGACTTCGTGCAGGGAAAAATAATATTCTTGAAGGGCATTTATCTAAAATTATATAGCCTACTAGCCAACATACAGTACTGCAGCACAATAAAATATATGTCGACACTGTGTAGGGGAAATGAATATTTTTGAAGGGAAAAGAACTGGAATCATGAAGTCTTCTGGCTAACATACAGTACTGCAGCACAATAAAATAAAGGTCAACATTGTGTGCAGGGGAGATCAATATTCTTGAAGGAAATAGAACTGAAATCATGTAGCCTTCTAGCTAACATACAGTACTGCGGCATGTTAAAATAATGGTTGAGACTTCTAGCAGAGGTAATTAATATTCTTGTATGACACATTATTGAAATCATGTAGCCTTCTAGCTAACATACAGTACTGCAGCACAATAAAATAAATGTCGACACTTTGTGCAGGGAAAATTAATATTCTTGAAGGGCACAGAACTAAAATCATGTAGCCTACTAGCAGTACTGCAGCACAATAAAATAAAGGTCAAACTTTTTGTACGGGAAATCAATAGTTTTATAGGGCGTAGGACTATTTTCATGTAGCCTTCTAGCTAAAATACAGCACAATAAAATAAAGGTCGACACTTTGTGCAGGACTAATGATTATTCCTGAAGGGCATAGAACTGAAATCGTGTAGCCCTCTAGCTAACATACCATACTGCAGCACAATAAAATAAAGATCGATTATTTGTGCAGGAGAAATAAATATTCTTGAAGGGCATATGACTGAAAAATAAAGACTTCTTGCTAACATACAGTACTGCAGCACAATACATTAAAGGTCGACACTTTGTGCAGGGGAAATTAATATTCTTGAAATGCATAGAACAGAAATCATTTAGCCTTGTAGCTAACATTACAGTACTTCAGTGCAATAAAATAATTGTCCGTACTTTGTGCAGGGGAAATTAATATTCTTGAAGGGCGCAGAACCGAAATAATGTTGCCTTCTAGCTAACATATAGTACTGCAGCACAATAAAATAAAAATGAAATAAAGGTTGACACTTCGTGCAGGGCATATTAGTATTCTTGAAGGGCGTAGAACTGAACTCATGTAGCCTTCTAGCTTACATACGGTACTGCCATATAATAAAAAGGCGACCTTTTTGTGCATGGGAAATTAATATTCTTGAGGACAGTCTTCAAGCTAACATACAGAACCCCCGCACAATAAAATAAAGGTCGGCACTTTGTGCAGAGGGTATTAGTTATCTTGAAGGGCATAGAACTGAAATCATGTAGCCTTCTAGCTAACATGCAGTACTGCCGCATAATAAAAAAGCGACCTTTTTGTGCAGTGGAAAATAATTTTCTTGAGGGCATAGAACTAAAATCAGGTGACTAACCTGCAGTACCGCCGCACAATAACTTAAAAAGCCGACACTTTCTGCAGGGGCAAACAATATTCTTTAAGGGCATAGAACAGAAATCATGTAGCCATTCTAGCTCACATACCGTACTGCACCAAAATAAAATAAAGTTCGACTCTTTGTACAGGGGAAATTAACATTCTTGACGGGTTTTTTTAATTTGATATGAGGTTAAACGTCCCCGTCAATCTATTTAGGTCATTTTGGAGACGTTGCTTCCAATTTTGTGGGACTCTTACCCGATATTAAGTTGAAATGACATCTCAATCCCTGAGGCCAATGAAACCAATAGGGCTTATAAGCATGGACGGGCCGACTCGCAGCAATATTCCTGGGCAAGCCTAGACGTTCTAAGCGGATTGCCAGTACTGTTGGGCGGGGTCGGCATAGTACTGAAATCGTGTAGCCTTCTAGCTTATATACATTATTGCAGGACAATAAAATAAATGTCGAGACTTCGTGCAGCGAAAATTAATATTCTTGAAGGGCATAGATCTTAAATCATATAGCCTGCTAGTCAACATGCAGCACAATAAAATAAAGGTCGACACGTTGAGTAGGGGAAACCAATATTCTTGAAGGGCGTAGAACTGAAATTATGCAGCCTTTTAGCTAACAAACAGTACTGCAGCACAACAAAATTAAGGTCGATACTTCGTGCAGGGGAAATTAATATTCTTGAATGACATATAACTGAAACCATGTAGCCTTCTAAATAACATACAGTACTGCAGCACAATAAAATAAATATCGACACTTTGTGCAAGAGAAATAAATATTTTTGAAAGGCACAGAACTAAAATCATGTAGCCTACTAGCTAACGTACAGTACTGCAGAACAAAACAATAAAGGTCAACACTTTGTGTAGGGGAAATTCTTGAAGGGCATAGAATTGTATTCATGTAGCCTTCTAGCTAACATACAGCACTGCAGCACAATACAATAAAGGTCGACACTTTGTGAAAGGGAAATTAATATTATTGAAGGGTTTTGAACGAAAATCATGTTGCCTTATAGCAGCACAATAAAATAAAGTTCGACACCTTGTGCAAGGGGACATTAAGGGCATAGAACTGCAAATATATAGCCTTCTAGCTAACATACATAACTGCAGCACAATACAATAAAGGTCGACACTTTTTGCAGGGGGTATATTAATATTGTTGATGGGTATAGAACTGAAATAATGAAGCCTTCTTGCAAACATACAGAACTGCAGAACAATAAAATAAAGGTCGAAACTTTGTACAGGGGACATTAATATTCTGGAAGGGCGTAGAGCTGTAGCCTTCCAGCTAAAACACAGTACAATTAGATAAAGGTCGACACTTTGTGAAGGTGAAATAAATATTCTTGAAGGGCGTCGAACAGTATTCAGGCAGCCTTCCAGCTAAAACATAGCACTACAGCACAATGAAACAAAGATCGAAATTTTGTACAGGAAAATTAATATTCTTGGAGGGCAAAGAACTGAAATCATGTAGCCTTCTGGCTGAAATACAGTACTGCAGCACAATACAATAAAGATCGATATTTTGTGCAGGGGATATTAATATTCTTGAAGGACATAGACAAGAAATAATGTAGCCTTCTGGCAAACATACAGCACTGCAGCACAATAAAATAAAAGTCAACACTTTGTGCAGGGGAAATTAATATTCTTGAAGGGTCGCCGTTTTGTGCAGAGGAAATTAATATTCTTGAAGGGCATGGAACTGAAATCATGTAGCCTTCTGGCTAACATACAGTACTGCAGCACAATGAAATAAAGGTCGACACTTTGTGCAGGGTTAAATAATATTCTGGAAGGTCATAGAAAAGAAATCACGTGGCATTCTGGCTAACATACGGTACTGCAGCACAAAAAAATAAAGGTCGACACTTTGTACAGGGGGAAATTAATATTCTTGGAGGGCATAGAACTGAAATGATGTAGCCTTCTATCTAAGATACAGTGCTGCAGCACAATAAAATAAAGGTCCACACTTTGTGCAGGGGGAAATAAATATTCTTGAATGGCAAATACCTAAATAGTGTAGCCTTCTAGCTAACATACAGTACTGCACCACAATAAAATAAAGGTCCCGACTTCGTGCAGGGGACATTTACATTCTTAAAGGGCATATAACTGAAATCATTTAGCCTTCTATCTAGCATACAGTACTGCAGCACAATAAAATAAATGTCGACACTTTGTGCAAGGGAATATTAATATTCTTGAAGAGCACATAATTGAAATTATTTAGCCTTCTAGCCTACATACAGTACAGAAGCACAATAAAGTAAAGGGCGACACTCTTTGCAGGTGAAATTAAAATTCTTGAAGGAAATAGAACTGAAATCAAGCAGCCTTCTAGCTCACATACAATACTGTAGCACAATGAAATAAAGTTTGAGGCTTCGAGCAGGGGAATTTAATATTCTTGAAAGACATAGAACTGAAATAATGTAGCCTTATAGCTCGCATAATGAACTGCAGTACAATAAAATAAAGGTCGACACATTGCACAGGGGAAATTAATATTTTGAATCACAAGGGAATGACATCATGTAGCCTTCTAGATAACATACAGTACTGCAGCACTATACAGTACTGCAGTACAATAAAATAAAGGTCGGCACATTGTGCAGGGGAAATTAATATTCTTGAAGGGCATGGAACTGAAATTATGTAGCCTTCTGGCTAACATAAAGTACTGCAGCACCATTAAATAAAGTTCGACACTTTGTGGACGGGAATTAATATTCTTGAAGGGCATAGAACGGAAATCATGTAGACTTCTAGCTAATGTACACTATTGCAGCACAATAAAATAAAGGGCGAAACTCTGTGCAGGGGATATTCATATTCTTGAAGGGCATTGAACTGAAATCGCGTAGCCTTCTAGCTAACATACAGTACTGCAGCACAATTAAATAAAGGTCGACACTTTGTGCAGGGAAATTTATTTTCTTGAAGGGCATAGAACTGAAATCATGTAGCCCTCTAGCTAACATACAGTACTGCAACCCAGTGAAATAAAGGTCGACACTTTGTGCAGGGGAAATTTATACACTTGAGGGGCATAGAACTGAAATCATATAGCCGGCCAGCTAACACACACTACTGCAGTACAACAAAATAAAGGTCGAAACTTCATGCAGGGGAAATTATTATTATTGAAATCATGCAGCCTTCTAGCTAACATATAGTACTGAAACATAATAAAATAAAAAGCGAAACTTCGCGCAGTGGAAGTTAAAATTCTTGAAGGGCAACAGAACTGTTACTGGTGGCACGTCAAATGACACTCATGCACCAGGACCTAGTTTAGTTCCTAGCTCTAACCAAAAGAGGTAAACTTTGATACACAATCATCAGCACCTTAAGCTGTCAAAATAATCGAATCCGGAAGGACAATCCAATCTCTAATGGTTCTGAGGAAGTACGAGTCTTTATAAATGTCAGTTCTTGTAGTAAGAATCTGGAACGCCAATGAATGGTGATTTCTACACTGCCTAGCTTGATGAATAAGGTCATCTGTTGGAATACTGGCAGCACCCTTTAGACCTTTGTATAAAAGCATGAGCATATGGTCTTTTCTCCTTTTCTTGAGAGACTCCCATCTTAATTTCTTCGTATTCCAGTCATGCCCCCAGTTTCACAGCAGTAATTGTTTGTTACAAATGTAGCAGCTCTATTCAGAACTGTTTCAATTTCTTCATTAAAGACCACTCCACTCGTTTGCATCCTGAGGACACCAATGAAGATCTCGTCTCAGGAAACCAAGCAAGTCTGGCATTACGAAAAGACGCCTATACAAATACACTGTGACCTTTACCGCCGAGAAAACGAATTATTTAGATGACAAATTGTGGCATTTTTCTTACTTCTGCTCAGAATATATATCATGTGCACTCGTTAGAACCGCCTCATCGAGGCGGTTTTAACTAGTACCCACAATCTTTATTTTAGAACAGAAATAAGGAGGATAATGTTTACCCCTGTAAACCCCAGTTTTTCTATGTAAAAGTGGAGTTCAAGGGGATCAACTTTATAAAGGCATGTTTTCGAGATGCATATAACGCCATCAAATTGACCAATTTTTGTACAGCAAGCAAGTTGTCTTGTCACTGTTGTTAATCATTAAATAAACAAATTCCACTTGCTGCAAAATTTCTTTTGACCTTAAGGATGTCTACTTTCTCTATTAAAAATTCTGTATATACTGACTGACCTGTTATATATCAGTTAAGAGTGATTTCTGGTAATATCCCTTGTAAAACCCATATTTTTGCAAACAGTATAGATCCAGATCAGATGGCGTCTGAACCTGCGCTGTTGGACATCCAGCTTGAGAATCAGTAGAAATGAATACAGCATATGATCTGATTGGTTAAAAGTCTGAAATGGGTGTGGCTAGCTTAATTTTTCAGCGGGGTAATTAATGCGTAACTATACCAAATTTAGCGACACAGAGGCCTTTCTGATATTTTTCATCAGTGTGTCTAAACCCAAAAGTTTTGAAACCGAAACGGATGATGGACAAGACCCGGCAAACACAGCACATCCCCCCTCCGAGCACACACCGACCGACGTAGCTCAAGAGATAGGTCAGGTAAACAAGCGATTACATTATAGCCACCGTCTGTTGGGGCCGTAAAAATGGAAATGCATAAATAAATAAATGGAATCTTCCTCCCTATATATAGCAGTAGTCCGTTTTAAAACGTAGCGTTTCAGGTTGGGTTTTCTTCAAAATCTGATTGGAAAAGGGCTGAACTTTTTTCAAACATGGTGGGCCCTGATCAGGCACCGCGTTCTGCGGCGTCTGATTTGGACCTGCACTGTATGCTTATGGTTCAAAATGCGTTAAATGAATAAATAAACCACTATTTTGTGATCGATTGTTAATCAATTGACCCGAAGTTACTAAATGATCAGAAAGTTTTCAAGCAATTGTCCACGTGACTATCACTGACCATTGGTGACCGCCCCCGCCCAACGGGGCATGGAGAAATAGATTGGGCTGCACGATGCTTCCACGCAGAGCTGATGCCGACCGCACATGAGTACGGGTAATCCGCTTAGAACGTCTGAGCCTGCCCTGGTAAATTGATGCGAGTCGGCCCGCCCATGCTTATTGGTTTCATTGGGCGGCAGGCGAAGAATCAGAACAGCCTGCGTATCAATATAGTCTGCCCAGAGTCTTCTCTTGCTGCATGAAGGTACATTGGGCCCTTAGCTATCCTCTGAGTGCACAACGAAGACTCTGATCAGACTGCGCGTATGCGCAGGCTGATCTGAGGCGTCGCTGGGAATAATCTGTAGAACATGGGCTGGGCTCAAGGGCTGGGACATAGGCAAACAGCTTAGACATGAAATGGAATGCCTCAACTATCTTATGTCGAGATATGGTATCATGTTCTGTTGACATACCATTATGTTATGTTCATAGTCATTACATACTGTTTGTTTATTATGTTGTCTTGTTTGTTTGTCATGTTATTGTGTTAACTTGTCATCTTAGTAGCTTCCGCTTAAGTTATAATCTGTCAAAAAATTGTCATGTCTGGTCAATTTGCGATGCTGTTTTGTGAACTGGTTAACCTGTTTACTTCAATAACAATAATTTAATTTCACAGAACGATTTTGTCTTGTCACTTTGTAATATACGCAGTTAACTCGTCGACCTGTTTGCTTCAAGTGAAGTATTATTCTATCAAAAAATTGTTATATTTGATCATGTAGCCATGCTATCTTGTTAGCTTTTCATTATGTTGGCTTCAAGTGCGGTTAATTATAATAGAAAACCATGCAACCTAATCTGTTTCTCAAAGCACAGATTGGTGGGGCGCAGAAAGAGCAACAGCAGTAGTAGTAATGCTAGTAGTTGTGGTGACGTTGGTATGGTAATATGGATTATTGAAGAAGCGCTAGCAGAAGTATTAGTAAAAGCAGTAGCAGTACTAGAAGTTGTAGAAGTTTTTTTGTTTGTATTGGAGTTTTACGGCCCAGTCAACACTATTTAGGTCATTTTTGAGCCGGTCAGTTTACCTATCAACACTTTCCTGGGCAGGCTTATACGTAAGCGGTTAACCAGTACAGTGCACATTCTTTCGCCAGAATGTAGTAGAAGTAGAAGCAGTAGTAGCAGTAGAAGTAATAATAGGAAAATTAATAATCGTAGCCTTTGAAGTAGATGCAGTACTGGTAAATTAGTAATAGTGACAGTAGAAGTAGTAGTGGTAGCAGAAGTAGTAGTAGTAGTAGCAGTAGTAGTAGTAGTAGTAGTAGTAGTAGTAGTAGTAGTAGTAGCAGAAGTAGTAGTAGTAGTAATAGCAGTAGACGTAGTAGTAGTAGTAGTAGTAGTAATAGTAGTAGTAGTAGTAGTAGTAGTAGTAGTAGTAGTAGTAGTAACAGCAGTAGTAGCTTTAGTAATATCAGTAGTAGTTGTAGTAATAACAGTTCTAGTAGCAGCGACAGCTCTAGTTGTAGTAGTTTTAGAAGTCGAGGTACTAGTAGTAATAGTAACCTTTGAAGGCCCCGTTTGTAAGAAAAGAATCATGCAACCTATCTTTTTCTCAGAGTCCCGGTTGGTGGGGCGCAGAAATAGCAACAGTAATAGTAGTAGTAGCTGTCGTAGTAGTAGCACTAGTAGTAGTAATAGTAGTAGCAGTAGTTAAAGTAGAAGTAGTAGTTGTGTTTGTTAAATTTGAGGTTTAACGTCCCCGTTAACACTGTATAGGTTATATTGGAGACGTTGTTTCCAATTTTGTGGGACTTTAACCCTGCATTGAGATGAAATGACTTCTCAAGCCCTGCCGCCCAATGAAACCAAAAGAGTATATATGCAGGGACGGTCTGACTCGCACCACTTTTCCTGGGCAGGCTTAAGAGGTTTACCAGGACTCATATGCAGACAGTTTCATCCCTGCGTGGAAGCATCATGCAACCCAATCTATTTCTTCAAGCCCCTGAAGTAGTAGTAGTAGTAATAGAAGTAGTTGTAGTGGTAGTAGTAGTAGTAGTAGTAGTAGTAGTAGTAATAGTTTAGTAGTAGCAGCAGCAGCAGCAGCAACAGTAGCAGTAGTAGTTGTGGTGGTAGTAGGAGTAGTAGTAGATTAAGTGGTAGCAGAAGTAGAAGTAGTAATAGTAGTAGTACTAATAGTAGTAGTAGTTTAGTAGTAGAAGCAGCAGTAGCAACAGCAACAGTAGCAGTAGTAGTGGTAGTAATAGCAGTAGTAGCATAAGTAGAAGTAGAGGTAATAATTATAGTAAAAGTAGCCTTAGTAGTCGTAAAACCTTGCAACCGAATCTGTTTGTAAAAGTCCCGATGGGGATGCAGGAACAGCAGCACCAGAAGTGGTAGTAACAGTAGACGGTAGTAGTAGTAGTAGTAGTAGTATGAGTAGTAGTAGTAGTAGTAGTAGTAGTAGTAGTAGTAGCAGTAGTAGTAGTAGCAGTAGTAGTAGAAGAAGTAGTAGTAATCGTACCTAACGTAGTTGTAGTAGAAGTTGTTATAGTAGCAGAAGTAGTTAAAGTAGAAGTAGTAGAAGTTAAAGTAGTAGTAGTCGTAGTAGTAGCAGTTAAAGTAGTAGTAGTAGTAGTAGTAGTAGTAGTAGTAGTTGAAGTAGTAGTAGTAAAAGTAGTGGTAGTACCAGTAGTTAAAGTAGCAGTAGTAGTCAAAGTAGTAGTAGTGGGAGAAGTAGTTAAAATAGTAGAAGTTAAAGATAAGTAATAGTAGCTAAAGTAGCAGTAGTAGAAGTAGTAGTAGTTAAAGTAGTAGAAGTAGTAGTAGTAGTTAAAGTAGTAGTAGTAGAAGTAGTTAAAGTAGTAGTAGTTAAAGAAGCAGCAGCGGTTCCTTGGCAGGCTTAGATCCTCTAAGCGGTATACCAGTACTAGTGTGTGGACGGTTTCAGCTCTGCGTGGAAGCATCATGCAGCCCATCTATTTCTTCCAAGCCCCGATGGGCGGAAGCGATAAAAGAAGTAGTAGTAGCAGTAGTAAAAGTAGTAGTAGCAGTTAAAGAAGTAGTAATAGAAGTAGTAGTAGTAGTAGTAGTAACTAAAGTAATAGTAGTAGTAGTAATAGTAGTTAAAGGTGTAGTAGTAGTTAAAGTAGAAGTAGTAGTAGTAGTAGTTAAAGTAGTAGCAGTTGTAGCAGTTAAAGTAGTAGCAGTAGTAGAAATTAAAAGTAGTAGAAGTGGTAGTAGTAGTAGTTAAAGTCGTAGTGGTAGTAGTAGTTAAAGTAGTAGGTAAAATAGTAGTAGTAGTTAAAGTAGTAGTAGTAGTAGTAGTAGTTAAAATAGTGTTAGTAGTTAAAGTATTAGTAGTAGTAGAAGTGGAAGTAGTTAAAGTAGTATTAACAGTAGTAGTAGTAGTTAAAGTAGTAGTGGTAGTAGTTAAAGAAGTAGAAGTAGTAGTTAAAGTAGTAGTAGTAGCAGTTAAAGTAGTAGTAATTAAAGTAGCAGAAGTATTAATGGCAGTAGTAGTAGTAGTAGTAGTAGCAGCAGTAGTAAAATTAGTAGTAGTTGTAGTAGCAGTTAAAGAAAAGGTAGAAGTAGAATTTAATGTAGTAGCAGTAGCAGCAGTAATTAAAGTAGAAGCAGTAGTTATAGTAGTTCAAGTATGAGTAGTAGTAGTAGTAGTAGTAATAGTAAATGTTGTAGTAGTAGCAGTAGTAGTAGCAGTAGCACTTAAAGTAGTAGTAGAAGTTTAAGAAGCAGTAGTAGCTAAAATAGTAGAAGTTAAGGTAGTAGTAGGAGTAGTAGTTAAAGTTGTTGTAGTAGTAGTTAAAGTAGTAGTAGAAGCAGTAGTTAAAGTAGCAGGAGTAGTTGTAGTAGATAAAGTAAAAGTAGTGGGAGTAGTTAAAGTAGTAGTAGTAGGAGCAGTTAAAATAGTAGTAGTGGTAGAAGAAGCATTAAAAGAAGTAGAAGTAGTCGTTTAAGTAGAAGTAGTAGTTAAGTAGTAGTAGTAGCAGTTAAAGTAGTAGTAGTAGCAGTTAAAGTAGTAGTAGTAGTTTAAGTAGTAGCAGCAGAAGTAGTTGAAGTAGATAAAGTAGTAGAAGTAGTTAAAGAGGTAAAGTAGTAGAAGTTAAAGTAGAAGTAGTAGTAGTAGTAGTAGTAGTTAAAGTAGCAGCAGTAGTTAAAGTAGTAGTATAAGTAGTAGTAGTAGTTAGAGTACTAGTCGCAGTAGTAGTAGTAGTATAAGTAGTAGTAGTAGTAGTTAAATTTGTAGAAGTAGTTAAAGTAGTAGTAGTAGTAGTAGTAGTAGAAGTAGTTAAATTAGTGGTAGAAATTAAGGTAATAGTAGTAGTAGAAGTAGTTAAAGTAGTGGTAGTAGTAGTAGTTAAAGTAGCAGTAGTAGTAGTAGTTAAAGAAGTAGAAGAAGTAGTAGTTAAAGTAGTAGTAGTAGTTAAAGTGGTTGTAGTAGTAGTAGGAGTAAAGAAGTTGTAGTAGTTAAAGTAGTAGTAGTTAAAGTAGTAGTTGTTGGAGAAGTTACAAAAGTAGTAGTAGTAGTAGCATTTAAAGTAGTAGTAGTAGTAGTAGTAGTAGTAGTAGTAGTAGTTAAAGTAGAAGAAGCAGTTAAAGTAGTAGTAGTAGTAGTTCAAGTAGTACCAGCAGAAGTAGATAAAGTAGTAGTAGTAGATAAAGTAGCTGAAATAGTATTTAAAGAAGAAGAAGTAATAGTAGTTAAAGTAGTTGTAGTAGTAGTAGTAGTAGTAGTAGTAAGAAAGTAAGTAAAGAAGAAGAAGTAGCAGTTAAAGTAGTAGCAGTAGTAGAAGTAGTAAAGTAGTAGAAGTTAAAGAAGTAGATAAAGTAGTAGTAAAAGTAGTAGTTAAAGTAGTAGCAGTTGTAGCAAATAAAGTAGTAGCAGTAGTAGAAATTAAAAGTAGTAGTAGTGGTAGTAGCCGTAGTTAAAGTAGGACTGGTAGTAGTAGTTAAAGTAGTATAAGCAGTAGTAGTAGACGTAGCAGTAGTAGTAGTAGTTAAAGTAGCAGTAGAAATAAAGTAGTAGTTGTAGTAGTAGTAGTTAAAGTAGTAGCAGTAGTAGTAGTAGTAGTAGTAGTAGTAGTAGTAGAAGTAGTAGTTAAACTACTATAGTAGTATAAGTACTTAAAGAAGTAGTAGAAATAGTAGTTAAATTAGTAGTAGTTAAAGTAGTAGTAGTAGTAGTAGTAGAAGTAGTAGCAGAAGTAGTTAAAGTAGTATTAGTATTTAAAGTAGTAGTTAAAGTAGTTGTAGTAGTAGTAGGAGTAAAGACGTTGTGGCAGTAGTAGTTAAAATAGCAGTAGATGTTAAAGTAGCAGTAGAAGAAGTAGTAGTTAAAGGAGTAGGAGAAGTAGTTAAAGTAGTAATAGTAGTTAAAGAAGTAATAGTTGTAGTTAAAGTAGCGGTAGTAGTAGAAGTAGTAGTAGTAGTAATTAAAGTAGAAGTAGCAGTAGTTAAAGTAAAAGTAGTAGTAGTAGTAAAAGTAGAAGTAGTAGTAGTAGTAGTCAAAGAAGAAGTAGAAGTAGTAATTAATGTAGTAGTAGTAGTTGAAGTAGTAGTAGTAGTAGTAGTAGTGTAGTAGTAGTAGTAGTAGTTGAAGTATAAGTAGTAGTAGCAGTAGTAGTTCAAGTAGTGGTTAAAGTAGTAATAAAAGCAGTAAAAGTAGTAGTAGTAGAAGTAGAAGAAGTAGTAGTTAAAACAGTAGTAGCAGTTAAAGTAGTAGTAGCAGAAGTAGCAGAAGTAGTTAAAATAGTAGTAGTCGATAAAGTAGTAGTAGTAGTAGTAGTCGTAGTAGTAGTAGTAAAAGAAGAAGAATTAGTAGTAGTTAAAGTAGTAGTTGTAGTAGTAGTAGTAGTAGCAGTTAAACACGAACAAATAGTAGTCGTTTAAGAAGTAGCAGTAGTTAAAGCAGCAGTAGTAGAAGTAGTAAAGTAGTAGTTGTAGAAGAAGTATTAGAAGTAGTTGTTAAAGTAGTAATAGCAGTAGTTAAAGTAGTAGCAGTTGTAGCAGATAAAGTAGTAGCAGTAGTAGAAATTAAAGAAGTAGAAGTGGTAGTAGCAGTAGTTAAAGTAGTTGTGGTAGTAGGAGTAAAGTAGTTGTAGTAGTGGTTAAAGTAACAGTAGAAGTTAAAGTAGTAGTAGTAGTATGAGAAGTTAAAGTAGTAGCAGTAGTTAAAGTAGTAGAAGTAGTAGTTAAAGTAGAAGTACTAGTAGTAGTTAAAGTCGAAGTAGTAGTAGAAGTTAAAGTAGTAGTAGTAGAAGTAGTAAGTAAAGTAGCAGTAGTAGTTGTAGTTAATGTAGTAGTAGTAGTAGTTAACGTAGTAGTAGCTGTAAAAGTAGAAGTAGCAGTAGTAGTTCAATTAGCAGTAGCAATAGTAGTAGTTAAAGTAGTAGTAGATGTAGTAGTAGTTATAGTAGTAGTAGAAGTAGTAAAAGTAGTAGTAGAAGTTAAAGTAGAAGTAGTCGTAGTAGTAGTAAGTTAAAGTAGGAGTAGTAGTAAAAGTAGTAGTAGTAGATAAAGTATTAGTTGCAGTAGTTTAAGTAGCAGTAGTAGTAGTTTAAGTAGTAGTAGCAGCAGTAGTTAAAGTAGTTGTAGTATTTAAAGAAGTAGTAGTAGTAGTAGTTAAAATAATAGTAGTAGTTAAGTAGTAGAAATAGTAGTTAAAGTAGTAGTTAAAGTAGTAGCAGTAGTAGATAATGTAGTAGTAGTATTTAAAGTAGTAGTAGTAGTTAAAGTAGTAATAGTAGTAGTAGTAGGAGTAAAGACGTTGTAGCAGTAGTAGTTATAATAGCAGTAGAAGTTAAAGTAGTAGTAGTAGTAGTAGTAGTAGTAGTAGTAGTAGTAGTAAGAATAGTTAAAGTAGAAGTAGTAGTTAAAGTAGAAGTAGAAGTAGTTAAAGTAGTTATTAAAGTAGTAGTAGCAGTAGTAGCAGCAGTAGTAGTAGTAGTAGTAGTAGTTAAAGAAGTAGTTGAAGTAGCATAAGTAGTTAAAGTAGTATAAGTAGATAAAGTAGGAGTAGTAGTAGAAGTAGTAGAAGTAGCAGAAGTAGTAGTTTAAAAAGTAGAAGTAGGTAAAGTAGTAGCAGTAGTTTAAGTAGTTGTAGTAGAAGTAGTAAAGTAGTAGTTGTTGAAGAAGTAGTTAAAGTAGTAGCAGTTGTAGCAGTTTAAGTAGTAGTAGTAGAAGTAGTAAGTAAAGTAGCAGTAGTAGTTGTAGTTAATGTAGTAGTAGTAGTAGTGAACGTAGTAGTAGCTATTAAAGTAGAAGTAGCGGTAGTAGTTAAAGTAGCAGTAGCAATAGTAGTAGTTAAAGTAGTAGTAGATGTAGTCTTAGTTATAGTAGTAGTAGAAGTAGTTAAAGTAGTAGAAGAAGTTTAAGTAGAAGTAGTCGTAGTAGTAGTAAGTTAAAGTAGGAGTAGTAGTAAAAGTAGTAGTAGTAGTTAAATTATTAGTAGCAGTAGTTTAAGAAGTAGTAGTAGTAGTTTAAGTAGTAGTAGCAGCAGTAGTTAAAGTAGTTGTAGTATTTAAAGAGGTAGTAGTAGTAGTAGTTAAAATAATAGTAGTAGTTAAGTAGTAGAAATAGTAGTTAAAATAGTAGTTAAGTAGTAGCAGTAGTAGTTAATGTAGTAGAAGTATTTAAAGTAGTAGTTAAAGTAGCTATAGTAGTAGTAGTAGGAGTAAAGACGTTGTAGCAGTAGCAGTTATAATAGCAGTAGAGGTTAAAGTAGTAGTTGTAGTAGTAGTAGTAGTAGTAGTAAGAATAGTCAAAGTAGAAGTAGTAGTTAAAGTAGTAGAAGTTGTAGTTAAAGTAATGGTAGTAGTAGTAGTAGTAGTAATTAAAGTAGTTGTAGCAGTAGTAGCAGCAGTAGTAGTAGTAGAAGTAGTAGTAGTAGTAGTAGTAGTAGTAGTAGTAGTAGTAGTAGTAGTAGTAGAAGTAGTTAAAGAAGTAGTTGAAGTAGCATAAGTAGTTAAAGTAGTAGATAAAGTAGGAGTAGTAGTAGAAGTAGCAGTAGTAGAAGTTAAAAAAGTAGAAGTAGGTAAAGTAGAAGCAGTAGCAGTAGTAAAAGTAGTTGTAGTAGAAGTAGTAAAGTAGTAGTTGTTGTAGCAGTTTAAGTAGTAGCAGTAGTAGAAAATAAAAGTAGTAGAAGTGGCAGTAGTAGTAGTTAAAGTAGTAGTGGTAGTAGTAGTAGTAGTAGTAGTAGTAGTTAAAGTAGTGGTTGTAGTTAAAGTAGTAGGAGTAGAAGTAGTTAAAGTAGTAGAAGTAGTAGTTAAAGTAGTAGTAGTATTGAAGTAGCATAAGTAGTTAAAGTAGTAGATAAAGTAGGAGTAGTAGTAGAAGTAGCAGTAGTAGAAGTTAAAAAAGTAGAAGTAGGTAAAGTAGAAGCAGTAGCAGTAGTAAAAGTAGTTGTAGTAGAAGTAGTAAAGTAGTAGTTGTTGTAGCAGTTTAAGTAGTAGCAGTAGTAGAAAATGAAAGTAGTAGAAGTGGCAGTAGTAGTAGTTAAAGTAGTAGTGGTAGTAGTAGTAGTTAAAGTAGTGGTTGTAGTTAAAGTAGTAGGAGTAGAAGTAGTTAAAGTAGTAGAAGTAGTAGTTAAAGTAGTAGTAGTATTTAAAGTAGTAATAGTAGATAAAGCAGTAGTAATAGTCGTAGTAATAGGAGTAAAGTAGTTGTGGTAGTAGAAGTAAGAGTAACCTTAGAAGTTAAAGTAGTAGAAGTAGTAGTAAGAGTAGTTAAAGTAGTCATAGTAGATAAAGACGTAGTAGTAGCAGTTAAAGTAGTAGTAGAAGTCAAAGTAGTAGTAGTAGTAGTAGTAGTTAAAGTAGTAGTAGTAGTAGTAGTAGTAGTAGTAGTAGTAGTAGTAGTTAAAGTAGTAGTAGTAGTAGTACTAGTTGTAGTAGAAGTAGTAAAAATAGTTAAAGTAGTAGTAGCAGTTAAAGTAGTATCATAATATGTAGTAGTATTTAAAGAAGTAGTAGTATTAGAAGTAAGTAAAGTAGTAGTAAGAGAAAAAGGAGCATTAGTAGTGGTAGTAGTTAATGAGGTAGTAGTGGTAGTAGTAGCAGTAGTAGTGATAAGAGTAGTTAACGTGGTAGAAGCAGTAGTAGTTAAAGTAGCAGTAGTAGTTAAAGTAGTAGTAGCAATAGTAATAGTTAAAGTAGTAGTAGATGTAGTACAAGTTTTAGCAGTAGTAGTAGTTGTTGTTAAAGTAGTTGTAGAAGTTGAAGTAGAAGTAGTAGTAGTAGTAGTACGTTAAAGTAGTAGTAGCAGTTAAAGTAGTAGTAGTAGTTAAAGTAGAAGCAGTAGCAGTAGTTAAAGTAGGAGTAGTAGTAGTAGCAGTTTTAGTAGTTGTAGTAGTAGTTAAAGTAGTAGTAGTAGTAGCAGTAGTAGTGGTAGCAGTTAAAGAAGTTGTAGTACTAGATAAAGTAGTAGAAGTAGTAGTAGTAGATAAAGAAGTAGTAGTAGCAGTAGTAGTAGTAGTAGTAGTAGAAGTAGTAAAAGTAGTAGTAGTAGTAGAAGTAGTTAAAGTAGTAGCAGTAGCAGTAGTTAAAGTAGTTGTAGTAGAAGTAGTAAAGTAATAGTTGTTGAAGAAGGAGTTAAAGTAGTAGCCGTTGTAGCAGTTTAAGTAGTAGCAGTAGTAGAAATTAAAAGTAGTAGAAGCGGTAGTAGTAGTAGTTAAAGTAGTAGTGGTAGTAGTAGTAGTAGTAGTAGTAGTAGTAGTTAAAATAGTGGTTGTAGTTAAAGTAGTAGGAGTAGAAGTAGTTAAAGTAGTAGAAGTAGTTAAAATAGTAGTATTTAAAGTAGTAGTAGTAGTTAAAGTAGAAGTAGTAGTAATAGGAGTAAAGTAGTTGTGGTAGTAGTAGTTAGAGTAACCTTAGTTAAAGAAGTAGTAGAAGCAGAAGTAGTAGTAGTAGTAGTAGTAGTAGTAGTAGTAGTAGTAGTAGCAGCAGAAGTAGTAGTAGAAGTAGTTAAAGTAGCAGTAATTGTGATTAAAGAAGTAGTAGTAGAAGAATTAGTTAAAGAAGTAGTAGAAGTAGAAGTTAAAGTAGCAGTAGTAGTAGTTTAAGAAGTTGTAGTAGTAGTAGTTAAAGCAGTAGTAGAAGTAGTAGTTAAAGTAGTAGCAGTTAAAGAAGTAGTAGTAGTAGTTACAGTGGCAGTAGTAGAAGTAGTAGTAGTAGGAGTTAAAGTAGTAGTTAAAGTAGAAGTCGTTGCAGTAGTTAAAGTAATAGTAGTAGTAGTAGTAGTAGTAGTAGTAGTAGTAAGAGTAGTAGCAGTAGCAGTAGTAGTAGTAGTAGTAGTAGTAGCAGTAGTAGTCAAAAAGTAGCAGTGGTAGAAGTTAAAGTTGCAGAAGTAGTAGTTATAGTAGTAGTAGAAGTAGTAGTTAAAGTAGTAGCAGTTAAAGAAGTAGTAGTAGTAGTTAAAGTGGCAGTAGCAGAAGTTTATAAAGCAGTAGTAGTAGGAGTTAAAGTATTAGTTAAAGTAGAAGTCGTTGCAGAAGTCAAAGTAACAGTAGTAGTAGCAGTAGTAGAAGTAGTAGTAGTCGTAGTAGTAGTAGCAGCAGTAGTTGTAGTAGTAGTAGTAGAAGTAGTAGCAGCAGTAGTAGAAGTAGATAAAGTAGTAGTAGAAGTTGTAGTTAAAATAGTAGCAGTAGTAGTTAAAGTAGTAGTAGTAGTAGTTGTTGTTAAAGTAGCAGTAGTAGTAGTAGAAGAAGTAGAAACAGATAAAGTAGATGAAGTAGTAGTAGAAGAAGTAGAAACAGATAAAGTATTAGTAGTAGTAGAAGTTAAAGTAGTACTAGTAGTTAAAGTAGTAGCAGCTGTAGTTAAAGTAGTAGTAGTAGAAGTAGTAGTAGTAGTAGTAGTAGTAGAAGTAGCAGCAGAAGTAGTAGTAGAAGTAGTTAAAGTAGCAGTACTTGTGATTAAAGAAGTAGTAGTAGAAGTAGTAGTTAAAGAAGTAGTAAAAGTAGAAGTTAAAGCAGTAGTAGTAGTTAAAGTAGCAGTAGTAGCAGTAGTAGAAGTAGCAGTAATAGTTTAAATAGTAGCAGTAGCAGTTAAAAAAGTAGTACTTGAAGAAGCAGTAGTAGTAGTTAAAGTAGTATTAGTAGTTGCAGTTAAAAAGTAGCGGCAGTAGCAGTAGTTAAAGTAGTAGTAGTAGTAATAGTAGTAGTAAATGTAGCTAAAGGAGTAGTAGTAGTACTAGTTAAAATAGTAGAAGTATGTGTGATTAAAGTAGTAGTAGTAGGATTAGTAGTAGTAGTTGAATTAGTAGCAGTAGTAGTTAAAGTAGTAGAAGTAATAGCAGTAGTAAAACTAGTAATAGTTGTAGTTAAAAGTAGTAGTAGTTGTTGTAGTTAAAGTAGTAGTAGGAGAAGTAGTACTTAAAGTAGTAGTAGTAGTTAATGTAGTACTAATAGTAGTAGTAGTCAAAAAGTAGCAGTAGTAGTAGTTAAAGAAGTTGTAGTAGTAGTAGTTAAAGTAGTAGTAGAAGTAGTAGTTAAAGTAGTAGCAGTTAAAGAAGTAGCAGTAGTAGTTAAAGTGGCAGTAGCAGAAGTAGTAAAAGTAGTAGTAGTAGTAGGAGTTAAAGTAGTAGTTAAAGTAGAAGTCTTTGCAGTAGTTAAAGTAGTAGTAGTAGTAGTAGTAGTAGTAGTAGTAGTAGTAGTAGTAGTAGTAGTAGTAGTAAGAGTAGTAGTAGTAGCAGTAGTAGTTGTAGAAGTAGTAGTAGTAGTAGTAGTAGTAGTAGTAGTAGTCAAAAAGTAGCAGTGGTAGAAGTTAAAGTTGTAGAAGTAGTAGTTAAAGTAGTAGTAGAAGTAGTAGTTAAGTAGTAGCAGTTAAAGAAGTAGTAGTAGTAGTTAAAGTGGCAGTAGCAGAAGTAGTTAAAGTAGTAGTAGTAGTAGTTAAAGAAGTAGTTAAAGTAGAAGTCGTTGCAGAAGTTAAAGTAACCGTAGTAGTAGTAGCAGTAGTAGTAGTAGTAGTAGTAGTAGTAGTAGTAGTAGTAGTAGTAGTAGCAGTAGTTGTTGTAGTAGTAGTAGTAGTAGTAGTAGTAGTAGTAGTAGTAGTAGCAGTAGTAGAAGTAGATAAAGTAGTAGTAGAAGTTGTAGTTAAAGTAGTAGTAGTAGTAGTTAAAGTAGTAGTAGTAGTAGTAGTTAAAGTAGTAGTTGTAGTTAAAGTAGTAGTAGTAGTAAGTAAAGTAGCAATAGCAGTTGTAGTTAAAGTAGTAGTAGTAGTAGTAGAAGTAGTAGTAGAAGTTAAAGAAGAAGTAGTAGTAGAAATAGTAGTTAAAGAAGTAGTGGAAGTAGTCGTTAAAGTAGTAGTAGAAGTTAAAGTAGAAGTAGTAGCAGTAGTAGTAGAAGCAGCAGGAGTTATAGTAGTTGTAGCAGTTGAAGTAGTAGAAGTTAATATAGTAGTAGCAGTAGCTAAAGTAGTATTAGTAATAGTAGTTAAAGTTGTAGTCGTTGCAGCAGTTAAAGTAGTAGTAGTAGTAGTAGTAGTAGTAGTAGTAGTAGTAGTCGAGTAGTAGAAGTAGAAGTAGAAGTAGAACTAGTAGTGAGTGAGTGAGTGTTTGAGTTTTACGTCCCAACAACAGCTAAGGTCATACGGAGACGGGACCTCGGTTTAAAGACTCATCCGAAAGTCTGGAGAAGCCCGGGATCGAACCTACGACCCCTGGTTTATGAAGTAGTAGTTAAAGTAGTAGTAGTAGAAGTAGATAAACTAGTAGAAGTAGAACTAGTTTCAATAGCAGAAGTAGTTGTAGTTAAAGTAGTTATAGTAGTAGAAGTTTAAGTATTAGTAGTAGTAGAAGTTAAAGTAGTGGTAGCAGTAGTAGTTAAAGTAGTAATAGTTGTAGTAGTAGTAGTAGTAGTAGTAGTAGTAGAAGTAGTAGAAGTGGTCGTAGAAGAAGTAGTTAAAGTAGCAGTAATTGTAGTTGAAGTAGTAGTAGTTAAAGTAGTAGTAGTTTTAGTTAAAATAGTAGTAGTAGTAGTAGTAGTAGTAGTAGTAGTAGTAGTAGTAGTAGTAGTAGTAAAATAAGTATTAGTAGTAGTAGCTGAAGTAGGAGTAGTAGTAGTAGTAGTAGTAGTAGTAGTTAAAGTAGTAGCAGTAGAAGTAGTAGCAGTTAAAGTAGTAGTACTTAAATAGTAGTAGTAGTAGTTAACATAGTATTAGAAATAGTAGTTTAAGCAGTAGCAGTAGTTAAAGTAGTAGCAGTAATAGTAGTAGAAGAAGTAGTAGCAGTAGTAGTAGTAGTAGTAGTAGTAGTAGCAGTAGTTTAAGTAGTAGTAGTAGAAGTAGAATTTAAAGTAGCAGTAGTAGTTAAAGTAGTAGTAGTAGTAGTAGCAGTTAAAGTAGTAGTACTTAAAGTGTAGTAGTAGTAGTTAAAATAGTATAAGTAATAGTAGTTTAAGCAGTAGCAGTAGTTAAAGTAGTAGCAGTAGTAGTAGTAGTAGTAGTAGTAGTAGTAGTAGTAGTAGTAGTAGTTAAAGTAGTAGTAGTTAAAGTAGTAGTAGTACTAGTTAGAATAGTAGAAGTTGTTGTAGTTAAAGTAGTAGTAGTAGTAGGTGGAGTAGTAGTGAAAGCAGTTGTAGTTTTGTTTCTTTGATTTGAGGTTTAGTGCGCCGTCAACACTGTAAAGGTCATTTTGGAGACGTTGCTTCCAATTTTGTGGGACTTTTACCAGACATTGAGATAAAATGACATCTCAAGCCCTGTCGCCCAATGAAACCAATAGGGTTTATAAGCATGGACGGTCCAACTCGTGCGCATCGCTTTGCCTGGGCAGGCCTTAATCCTCTAAGCGGTTTACCAGTACTCATGTGCGGGACGGATTCAGCTCTGCGTGGAAGCATCATGCAGCCCATATATTTCTTCAAGCCTCGATGGGCGGGGGCAAAGAAGTAGTAGTTAAAGTAGTAGTAGTTGTAGTAGTAGTAGTTAAAGTGTCAGTAGTAGAAGTAGTTAAATTAGTAGTAGTAGTAATAGTAGTAGTAGTAGTAGTAGTAGTAGTGGTAGTATTGTTGTTAAAGTAGTAGTAGTTATTAAAGTAGTAGTAGTAGTTAAAGTAGTAGTAGTACTAGTTAAAGAAGTAGCAGTAGTTAAAGGAATAGTAGTAGTTGTCTTTCAAGTAGAAGAACCATGCAATCTGTTTCTCAAAGCCCCGTTTTGTGGGGGGGGGGGGCACAGAAATAGCAGCAGATACTACAATAAAGTACTAGTAGTAGTAGTTAAAGTAGTAGTAGTAGTTAAAGTAGTGGAGAAGTAGCAGTGAAAGTAGTAGTAGTAGTAGTTAAAGTAGCAGTAGAAGTTAAAGTAGTAGTAGTAGTAGTTAAAGTAGAAGTAGTAGTAGAAGTAGTTAAAGTAGTAGTAGTTAAAAGAAGTAGTAGTAGTTAAAGTAGTAGTAGTAGTTGTAGTAGTAGTAGAAGTAGTTAAATTAGTAGTATTAGCAGTAGAAGTAGTAGTTGTTAAAGAAGTAGTAGTAGTACTAGTTAAAGTAATAGAAGCAGAAGCAGTTAGAGTAGTAGTAGTAGTTAAAGTAGTAGTAGTAGTAATAATAATAGTAGTAGTAGTAGTAGTAGTAGTAGTAGCAGTAGTAGTAGTAGCAGTAGTAGTAGTTAAAGAAGAAGTAGAGTGTGTGTGAATTCGGACTTAACGTCGCTTTCAACAATTTTTCAGTCATATCACGACGGTGTCTGGTTGCGACAGGGAGCTCAATGCTCACTTTTATAGTGCTGCCTCACTGAAGTATCATGTCCCAGACACATTACATGATACCACACCTAGTAACATTATCCTGACACTGGGTCGACCAGTCCTAGCTCTACCCCGTAAATCTGAGTGCCAAGCGAGGAGCAGCTAGTACCATTGTTAACGACTTTGGTATGTCGCGGCCCGGGATCGAACCCGTGACCTCCCGTTCCCCGGAGCGGACACTCTACCAACTGAGCTATCGGGGCCGGTTAAAAAAGAAGAAGAAGTAGCAGTTAAAGAAGAAGCAGTAGCAGTAGTAAAAGTAGTAGCAGTAGTAGTAGCAGTTGAAGCACTAGTAGTAGCAGTGGTAGTTAAAGTAAAAGAAGCAGTAGTAGTAGCAGTAGTAGTTAAAGTAGCAATAGTAGTAGAAGTTAAAGCAGTAGTAGTAGTAGAAGCAGTTAACGTAGTAGTAGTAGTTAAAGTAGCAGTAGTAATATCAGTAGTAGTAGTAGTAAAGGTAGTTGTAGTTAAAGAAGTAGTAGTTAAAGTAGACGTGGCAGTAGAAGCAGTAGTAGTTAAAGTAGTAGCAGTAGTAGTAGAAGTATTTACAGTAGTAGTAGTAAAAGTAGTAGTAGTAGTAAAAGAAGCAGAAGAAGTAGTAGTTAAAGAAGTATTTAAAGTAGTAGGAGTAGTAGTAGTTAAAGTAGTAGTAGCAATAGTAGTAGTTAAAGTAGTATTAGAGGTAGTAGTAGTAGCAGTAGTAAAAGTAGTAGTTAAAGTAGTAGTAGAAGTTAAAGAAGAAATAGTAATAGTAGTAAGTTAAAGTAGTAGTAGCAGTAGTAAAAGTAGTAGTAGTAGTTTAAGTAGTAGTAGTAGTAGTAGCAGTAGTAGTTAAAGTATAAGTATTAGCAGTTATAGTAGTAGAAGTAGTAGTTAAACAAGTAGTAGCAGTAGTAGTTGAAGTAGAAGTAGAAGTATTTAAAAAGTAGTAGTAGAAGTAGTTAAAGAAGTAGCAGTAGTAGAAGTAGTAGTAGTAGTCGTTGAAGTAGTAGCAGAAAAATAAGTTAAAGTAGTAGTAGTAGTAGTAGTAGTAGCAGTAGTAGTTCTGTAGTTAAAATAGTAGTATTAAAGTAGTAGTAGAAGTAGTACTTTAAGAAGCAGTAGGTAAATTAGTAGTAGCAGAAGTGGTTAAAGTAGTAGCAGTAGTAGTAGTAGTAGTAGTTAAAGAAGCAACATAAGTTAAAGTAGTTTTTTGTTTGTTTGTTTGTTTGTGGTTTAACGTCCCCGTCAACACTGTAAAGGTCATTTTGGAGACGTTGCTTCCAATTTTGTGGGACTTTTACCCAACATTGAGATGAAATGACATCTCAAGCCCTGTCGCCCAATGAAACCAATAGGGTTTATTACCATGGGCGGTCCGCCTCGCACCGCGGTTCCTGGACAGGCTTAGATCCTTTAAGCGGTTTACCAGTACTAGTGTGCGGGCCGGATTCAGCTCTGCGTGGAAGCATCATGCAGCCCATATATTTCTTCAAGCCCCTATGGGCGGGGGCCAAAGTTAAAGTAGTAGTAGTAGTAGTAGTAGTAGTAGTAGTAGTAGTAGTAGTAGTAGTAGTCGTTAAGGTAGTAGCAGAAGAAGTAGTTAAAGTAGTAGTAGTAGTAGCAGTAGAAGTTAAAGTAGTAGTAGTTAAAGTGAAGCCACAACTGAAGGTCATCATTTTGAGCCTTGAATTTCCAATACTTTATATTACCTCTTTAACCCCTGATTCCCACCAGTCCTGGTCAAACATCCGCCACAGTGAGATGTGCAGAACGCATAACCACATGCACCATGACAACACGAGTTGAAGGCCATAGCTGAAGACCACGAGTCCGAGCACCGAACCCCATGTCCGCTCTTTATCTATTTCAACCCTTGGAAGATTTTCATTCAACTCCGGCAAAACCCTTGCCCCAGTGAGAAGATGTGCAGAAACTGCAACTCAGTAATGAAGACACATGATCATTCTCACAATTAAAGGTAAAGAGCCAGATCCTAACTTTGCCTCGCCTCCATATCTCCCCACCCACAGAAGAACCCTTATTCAACTTTGGTCCAATGAAGATCTGAATATGATGATATGCTGAATCCACTGCGCAACCATGCAGACTCCAGGTGAAGGTCACAAATGAAATTCACAAGCTCCAGCCGTGAATTTCCTGTCTGCATCACATCCCCCGCCCCCACCCCTGGAAAGGTTCTCACCAAAACTAGGTCAAATGAGGGTCCAAAAACTGATGAGCTGAACCTGCAACTCAACAATCCAGGGCCTCACTGCGTTGGGGGACATAGCCGTCCCTCAGCCTGCCTGTTCAATTTTGTAACTGTGCCAAACACATTGTTTCGAAATCTTAAAGAAATATTTTCTTGCACTTTTCATTTTCTTTCACTTTTTATTTTATTTAGTCACTTTTCAATGGAAAACACCAAAATAGCTAATTGAATGAGTACACTCTAGCAGCCTATAAATTGACTATATTTTAGATCATTAAATAAATGAGTTGAATGATTCAAAAGTAACTTGTAGCATGACTATCCTGCCCACTTCCTAACAGAATATATCTTTACCTTCTTTAATCATTTAATGACTATTTATTTATTTATTTATTTATTTCCTAAGCTATTGATTTTTACTTTATAACTGTTTGTTTTTATATTTATTTACTTAATTTTTTACTTATTTATTTTTTAATTATTAATTTTATACCTAATTATTAATTTATTTCTTATTTATTTATTCATTATTTAATTTTTATATTATTTTATTATTTACTTATATGTTAAGAAGTCAACAAAACAGTCATTCTACAAGTTGCCAAATTTATCAAACATTGAACAAGAAAGCAATCCAAAGGACAACTATGTCGCCCTGGCACAGATCAACATAGAATGCTTAATCATTAAGGTTCCACTCATCCCACCTGGGCCATAATTTGAGCAAAGTTCAATGAAAATCCCTCCAGGGGCAAAAAGGATATAGAGCTGACAGGAATCCCCAAGGCTCAACGGTATGACCCTCATCTGCAATCCTCACCAAGAGCCTGCATGACTCAGTTACGGGTTCAGCATATCGTCCCACTCTGTCCATCACTAGACCAAAGCCCAATCAAAATCCTTACAATGGCAAGGAGATATAGCCGATAAACAAATCTTGAGGCCCAAACTCCCAACCCCTAACCGTGACCATGACCAAGTGCCAACACAACCAAGTCACAGGCCCCGCACACCATCCCAATAAGACAAAAGGTTCGACCAAAGTCAAATTTAATCCCAACAAGGGGCAGATGAGACGGCGCTGACATGAAACCCAACGTCAAAACTCCCGATCCCCGACCAGGACTACCACCAAGAGCCGCAACGGTGCAATAAGGGGCCTGCAAACCAGTGCAACGCGACAAATATTTGACCGAAGCTCAATGAAAACTGCTCAAATGGTATAAGAAGTAATAGTTACAGGAAATTCAAGGATCAAACTGCTGACCCTCAATTTAGGCTGTCATCTTGAAGCCGAGTCAGGTACAGCACATCAACCAAATTGGGCCAACATTTGTCCGAAGTTTAATGAAAATCCCTTAAGGGGCAAAGGAGATATGGAACGGACACAAAACCCAACAAGAGGTCCGCAAACGGGGCAAAATACGCCCGTGACAATTAGTAAGATGGAGCATGGGTATACTGACTGTTGTACAAGTTTGGGTTTGTGGAATGTAACCAAGGAACAATATGTGCTCCATATATTCTTACCTGGCACGGCACATCCTAGGGGACCCCCAGATTGGTGTCACTAAATGCGTCTTATCATAAGAAACAAGAATATACATGGTTTTGGGGTGGGGATCTGAAGGGTTTCCGAGATATATCACCTTTTATGAAGTGGAGGGTTGGGGCATAGCCCTGGTGCGGCCTGGGAGATCCTTAGGTTGTTATCACTAAATGCACCTTATCATAAGGAACAAGAATTTATATGGTTTAGGGGTGGGGATCTGAACGGTTTCTGATATTGGACATTCTATGAAGTGGAGGGGTCGGGCATAGCCCCCGTGCGGCCAGGGAGACCCTAAGATTAGTATCATTGAATGCATCTTATCATAAGGAACAAGAATTTAAATGGTTTAGGGGTGGAGATCTGAACGGTTTCTGAGATATTCGGCCTTTTACGAAGTGAAGGGGATGGGGCTTAAGCCCCGCCACATCCTAGTGGACCCCCAGATTGGTGTCACTGAATGCGTCTTATCATAAGGAACAAGAATATATCTGGTTTAGGGGTGGGCTCTGAACAGTTTCTCAGATATATGGTCTTTTGTGAAGTCGAGTGGTGGAGTATGGCCCGGGCACACCCTGGATGGCCCCTAGGTTGGTGTCACTGAATGTGTCTTATCATAAGGAACAAGAATATATATGGTTTTGGGGTGCGCATATGCAAGGTTTCTCGAATATTTAGCCTTTAATGAAGAGGAGGGGGTTTGGCATGGCCCCAGTACATCCCGGGGGACCCCCCAGTTGGTGTCACTGAATGCGACTTATCATAAGGAACGAGAATATATATGGTTTAGGGGTGGGGATCTGTAAGGTTACAGGGATATTGGGCCTTTTATGAAGTGGAGGGGGTGGGGCATGGCCCCGGCACATCCAATCGGCCCAGTGGCTTCAGAGGAGATGTTTGAATGTCTTGACGAAGACGACGCAGACGACGACGCAGACGCAGACGACGACGGACAACTGCCTATCCTATAAGCACCTCCTGGTGAGCTAAAAAGAAGTAGAAATTGTAGTTAAAGTAGTAGTAGTAGGTAAGCAGTTAAAGTAGTAGTAGTAGTAGTAGTTAAAGTAGT